>JARFIW010001134.1:0-1220000 GCA_036346225.1 Platerodrilus igneus | reverse complement strand
CGCTCCGACTCGCAAAATGTTCCCGACTCTTATTTTGGACGTTTCGATCTCATCCTCCAAAGTAGTCCCCTTCCGGAGATCTGAATGGGGGACTATTTTAACTTCGGAATCTTTTACCCCAGAGAATGGCATCATGTTTAATTCAATTTAAGTACGCTGTGTACTTGGGAGGCGTCGCCGTGGATTAATGTAGTAAGCGTAAGACTACGGATCCCAAGGTTCTGGGTTCGAATCCCGACACGACCGACTGCTTGAAAAATGACAGGTTAGCATTTTTCACAAAAATTACGTCCTCATTCGGATGAGAGGTTAAATGGCGGTCCCGTGTGTGGGTGTTGTCACGCACGTTAAACATACCTACCTTGCCTGGAACGGCAAGGGTTCGGCAAAATTCTAAATTTCTAGGCAACAAAAAACTCGCCTCCTGGCCAATGTAGTATCTTCGGGTGGAGCATTGGAAATGTAAATGCACTGTGTACTTTGGAGGGAATGTGGTGGTTTCCCGTTGCCTTCCGCATCGCGGTAGTGTGTCTTAGACTGCCATACCGACCCCTAGAGTCTCCTACAAACTAAGTACCGAAAGAGCCGCTGCCCTCTTTCGGGGAGCTGTCTTAGTCTGGTTCCTCACTAACGACCCTACAACTTTGGTTGGACCTGTAGTTTGGCTCTTTAGCTCATTAGAACACGCAAGCCATTTCACCTGTTCTAGTAATCTAGAACTTCGGCAAGGTGCAGGTCCATTCGAAATGGATCACCTGGTATTATATAAAAAATATTTCATCAAGCTGCAAAAAATGGATATGCATCACTTTGGAAAATTTATCTAATATTAGAACAGACGAATTGTGTGTTGTATGGGATAACGGCTAAAAAACTATCCAAAACCTAGTTAGTAAGCAGCAAATCACACTATCGACTTAATCAGTTGGGCTAGTACCTACTTTAAATTTGTCAAATCTTAAAAGCAAAAAACCAAACAGGGAAAGTATTGCATTTAACAAGCTTTGTATTCCCGCATATTTGAATTGAAATAAATAAGTTTTTTGTCACAAATAATGATATTAACTCTGACGTTCTGAACAAGGAAATGGATTTACCATATGTTACACACAAACACACATGTACAAACCCCTAAAATTGCTAACAACACATTTTCGTGATTTTTTACTTACTTTTGCCAGAATGAAATTAATTCAAAGAATTTATGTAAATTAAGCAAATTTTGCACATTTCCATTTTCAACAAAATACATCCAATGTGGTGAGTTTGCAACGCTAATCTCATAGTTGCTTTAAAATGGTTTCAAAATCTTTGCATCAAATCTGAAGCGACGACAGTTTAGAGTAGCTTGCTGAAAGTGAAAACGTTAAATCGAGAGTAATTGAATGTGTACGACTATTTTCTTAAACGATTTGCCGCTAAAAGTGAACTTCGGATGACTAGCTTGGTATGTGTTGACTAAAAATCAGGGGAAGATAAAACTTTAACTACTGTAATTTAGAAGCTTGGTAGTTTAGGTAATGGCGAACTAGGTATAGCATGCCCAGTTGTAATGTTTATTTCCAGACGAATTTTATAAGACTTTTTGTCTCCGGTGATTTTCAATTAGTTTTATTACTACTTCCTACAGTACATGTCTGGTTTTAATTATGTGTTTTGTTTCAGGTACGTTGCATTTAACAATATGACTTTTCGATATCAGGTGAGTTAGTGCATAGATCAATAATGCAGTTTCCTAAGATTTTGGCTTAAAAAAAATTCCCTCAGTTTAGTAGTACATTTACGAACTATCCAGCGGTTTCATGGAATTTTTTACTAGATAATCCAAAACTGTGCTTCTTCTTTTCAGGAGGGCCTAATCAAGTCATTCTTCATCTTTGATTCGAATAGCAATGTTTTTAGAAGTCACCTTTTGTTATCGCTTGATTAAATTAGACGAGAGTTATCTATGAGTGAACGTGAACTGAAGTTTGAATACTAAGTGCAATAAAACTCGAATAAAAATTAAGCCTTTTTATTACACATGATTAGTTAACGTCGAAACGAAGTATTACAATTACAGTAGATACCAGCACAAACCTTAATTTATAAACATAGTTGCCGCGAAGGGGCTTGTGGTTCTCATGAGGGTTTTATTTTAAGTATCCTTGTTGACTTCGTTGGTCGTAAGAGCTATCCTTCTACTCGGAATACATAACAGGAGGGGGACAAATTCATGCAGTTGTCCTTCTACTAATTGTACAGAATATAATTAATACTTAACGTTCACCCGAATTTACATTAGATACTAAAGGAAATGAAATACAAAATTTAACATGAAACATCATTTTCTGACTACCGTGTACCTGTAATTACAGGTCACAAAATACGAAGGAAGGTTCACAAATAATGAGCACAATTTTGAAAACGAGCAATACAACTCCTACAGAAGTCCTTGCTGATGGCGCACGGTTTACACCATCAGTTCCAGAATATTCCAAGACAATTCTACTTGGTTTCCATAGTACAAGAGACAAGTTATCTTCCTTTATGAAAACGAGAGCCCTTCTGGTAGCTCTGAGTGTTTTTTTTTCACTTCCAGCGTTGTAGAAGTTGTGAAATATATTCCTTGCTTCATCGAGTCCATGTGTGCTGATTCATATGCTGAATCGTATAAAAGTTTGATAACCTCGAATCTGAAATGGCAGTCACATCGGAATCGGACAATTCTGTTAAAGGTCTACCAACTAAGAAATGTGAGGATGTAAGGGGTTCAGATCATTGGGATCGGATAAAAGTGGGCATAATGGTCTTGCATTTAAGGTAGCTTCTACCTGCGAAAGCAATTTGCTAAGTTCCTCAACTGTCAACTTGCGGCTACCTATGCCACGTTTAAGGTGAAATTTATAGGGCTTAATATCTGCTTCCCATAACTACCAAGATGATGACTACGTAGAAGTATAAAATGCCAAGGGACTCCTTCACACGATACAGCTCCGGGAATGTTGTTCTGTTGATTTTTTAAAAATTTCTAAGATCTCAAAGTTTTGAGTTTGCACTGATAAAATTTGTACCACTGTCATAGTATTTATGAAGGAGTTTGCCGAAGCTGGCTACAAATCTACGAAATGAAAGCAGGAAATATGTGGTAGATAAATCTGTCACCAGCTCGAGGTGTACAGTCTTATTGGAGAATATATATATATATATATATATATATATATATATATATATATATATATATATATATATATATATATATATTGCTACGATAATAGGGTTATTTAGGGGTATATTGAGTCATAAGTGTTGTAGACTCCATGTAAACAGCACTAAATTCCAGAAAACTAAACAAATTTATCATAAAAGGTACGCAATTCGTCAATCAAGCAATAAGCTAATATCAAACACACTGTATATAAATCATATGAAAGAAAGCTCATTCTTCAAAAATCAAATCACATTTAGTAAGATAAATAACTTGCACGCCATACAATTCATTTTAAAACAACAATGCAAGCATAAAACCGAAAATAAATACGCATGAATAATATTTTAAACGCAACGAGTCTTATTGAAATAAATACGCCTTAGTGTAAGAAAATAACCATGCATACTCGCAATAAAAGAATCCCATTCAAAACAAATAAGTTTCATAAATGCAGGAAGTGAATAAACGCATTCAATTTACGTCATCATAAAGATTGGACTACGTGATCTTTCAATTGTAAACATCAGAAAATTCGAATAAAATCCAACAAATTAGGAAACAAAACAAGAGAACAGACGTTTGACTACGTGATAAATTAAACGGAAAGTTTGAATAAATTGTTATACAGACAAGCGGACGTAACTTGGAAAATGTACAAAGGTTTTATATTTAGAAGAATACACTATACAATACCAGATGTCTACGTGATGTACTAAGTATTTATACGAGAATTTGGATGGTAACTTTATCGAAAGTCTGAAGACCTGCATGATAAGGCAAAGTGCAACGCCTTAATCAACAACGTAAACTTGGGAAACCAATCCTTTATATAGGACACGAATTTGATAAACAATCAGTCTTTCTTCAACCAAGGCATGCTTTGTACCAGTTCGAATTAAAATAACACGCGAAGTGAACATAATAATTTGAATAATTATAATTTTAGTGAAAGTTGTGATAGAAAAATTTTGAAATAACAATACTAGTGCAAGTATATGATAGCAGTTTGCCGTTGACTTTGAAACGTAAGTTAAAATTTTTAATTAAACATAATTTTAATATTTAATAACTTAGGGCTCTAAATATATGACCAGAAAACCAACTAAGCAATCTAAATATTCGACGAGATAAGCAATCTAAATACTCGAACAGAGAACTAACTAAGTAGTCTAAATATCTAATACATAAATCATTTAGGTATTGGTCTAAACATTGGTCTACATAAGCGTCTGGGCATTGAACGGAGAAATTAATTAAGAAAATCAACTAAGGGTTAAACTGGGCATTTGACTGAGCTGTACTAAGCAATAAACAAGAGAGCTTAACTGAAAACAATTCAGGGGTACTGGTGAATCGCATCCAGCAGCAGTTCCAAGAATTGGAAACGCAAGGAAAACACATGTCAGAAATAAGAACGTTCTTTAATAGCCTAAGGCATTATTTTCATTTTGAATATTTACATTTTTGCATATATTGAAATATTTATGTAAAAGGTCATCAAAAATCTTTTAAATTACGTTGAGAGAAAGAAGGTCGTTTGAACGTTCAAAAGGTACTTGCAGTAGTATACAGTGTTATTTTTGCTGGCTTTAACAGATATAAGGGAGTTATAATTTGAGGACAAACAGATTTATACTGTTACTTTAATTCGGGGGTTTATTTTTGGAATAGCAAATCACATTGTAAAAGTTGTAAAGCTGTGAAGTGTATACATTTTTGGTCATTATACAAATTTTGGTAAGTTTATTTATCTCATTCAA
The DNA here is from genome assembly GCA_036346225.1 of Platerodrilus igneus. Taxonomy (NCBI): domain Eukaryota; kingdom Metazoa; phylum Arthropoda; class Insecta; order Coleoptera; family Lycidae; genus Platerodrilus; species Platerodrilus igneus. The sequence continues at coordinate 1,215,050 of JARFIW010001134.1, read as the reverse complement.
GTAGGAAGGTGTTAGAAAAAAAGGGGGTAAAAATTTCTTTGTTATCATACCGTCGTGCACTCTGTGTGGATTGAACTGAGCTAGTCGAAGCATATAATACGAATTGTTTAAAATTTAAATTTGAGGTTATTTAGTGACAGATCGGTGGCGGGCAGCATAAAACTGAACGTTAATTACATCGGCGTACAACGATATCATGAGATTCGATAACAATCGTGCCCCACGCTTGGGTCAACATAAAATTGTTGTGGATTTCTCTTTAATATATCGGTATCGCCTTCGAGTCTCTGCGTTGTTGGCCCGTCATAAAATTTTTCTGAAAAAATATAATACAAAAATTAATCGTCCAGTACCTCTGGAACGCCTCCTTATTTCTGCACACCCTGGCTAGCTCTAAAATCTGCTTCTTCCTAGATACTTACCATCCTAAGTTCACTGTTTCTCACTTATACAGTCAAATAAAGGTATTATTCAAATAATGCAACGAGACATACAACCTTTTTATTCATACATATTAAAAAGTTTCCATTACCAAGAAAATATTTACACATTCGTATATACAGCTTCATAAAATGTTGCAATCTCAATCCTTAAACCTTTTAAAATTTCATGATTTCTAGTTATTTCAACATTTTTATTATTCACGAGTAGATGGGTCCGTCGTGCAACCCTACATTGACTTTTATTCTGGTCTATGGTGAGCTCAGTATAAACCCAGTTATTCTAAATGCTTATATACATCGCATCTTTGTTTAAAACAACCTTATAGACCCGTTTACTCCTTACATCAAAATTTTATGTCATTTATTAACACTTATAAATAATAAATACCAATTGTCCTTTACATATACCCCTTCAAATGAGTTTTTATGGTCATAAAACACACCTCCAATATGTCAAATCACTCAAGCACAAAATAACAGCACAAAATGTTCAAGCAATAGCAAATAGAAATTAATTTCGTTACCTGGAGTAAACTTTTTTTCATCATCACCTCTGAAGATGTCGTCCAAAAACCTTGTCGTTGCATCTATACACTTCGCCGTTATACGTAGATCAAACCCATTTCTACTTGCTATCCAAATCTCTGTAGCCGCCTTTAGTGTTTCCACCCCGATAATTGTCTAAACCAAGCTTAATCTTCCGTAGTTACTAAACCTCAAGCAACCTCGTTCCAACACTTCTCATCTTGCTTACCCTAGTACTATCCTTACATTAGTTTGTTGAGTGTAGTAACAGCACCGTCTATTAACTAGCACCCACTTGTGCAATTCACACGTTTAATAAACTATCGACGTACTGTACTAACACCGCTTTATACATTTTTAAATTTGGATGTTGCATTACAAGCTAAGCGAAGTCAACGGATAAGCGAAGTAAGAGAGTAAGAGCAGTAAAAGAACTTCACCGCGTCTCCTAGTGTATTTATATTTTTCAACACACCCCTTTTTGTACCTTATTTCAGTCGAAAAGCTCATTTCACCATAACTGATTCTAAAAATTTTGCACGTAACGGACTTATACAACCGAAAATTTTCATTCCACCGTGCTTTAGCCTGAAAACTGCTCAACAAAATATAACCGTCGCAAGCTTCTTGAAAATTTCTAGCATTCGACTAATCAGACACCTTTCCCTCATTTTTACGTCCAGCCTTTAGCTATCTTCCCTCGTTTAACTCATATTTGCTGTCTCTTTTAGAATCCCACTTAAGCAACAAAAAATCGATATTGTGGTTGACCTCCAAACCTGCCGCGTACTTTTAACGAGTGTTTTAGCCAACGTTTATTATCCGTGCTCTCTGTCTGCTTTACACTACGGATATTCCGTTTCACTTTGCCTTCACACCATCTGTTGTTTTAGTAGCTTTTGCATCGACCGTTAAATACAATTCTACAGAATTCTGTTGAACTGTCAGGTGTTTCTATGAAGCAACTGTCCGTTTGAAATCGTATTTCCAAGTTTTAGAATTTCTTAGGATTTGTATTTAACGAACGTTTAGTTTAGTTAAATGGAAAATATGCGTTTACGTTATTGATTTTATATACCCAAAAGCTCTGTTTATTATCCGATGCGCTTTATTTAAAATATTAAAGCTAATTAAGCGTATCCTTGAGTTTTCACGTACTCCAAAGCTTCTACACGTTATGCAAATTTAACAAGCAGGACTCGAATTATATGGGAGTTTCCAGAACAATCAAGAACCTTACAATTAGCAGTACGAAGAAGAACCTTAAATGTTTTGAAACAGAAAGGGGATACATTGGAGATTGTTGTAACAGAGGCTTGAAAAGTGAAAGTCGCGGAAATAGATTTTGTATAATTTGAATATAAATTAGACACAACATGAAGTAATGAATGGTGTCTGAATTTGCAGGTCTCGCATAGTAAACTTAGATGTACACTGTGATTTTGTGTCCCCTTACTTAAACTCTTAAGACAAACTTTTAATGTCATGACCTTGACTAATCCATCTTCAGGGCTCATTTTAAGAACGTTATCACATTTTGATAGATAATGATTACGTTACCAAATTCATCATGAAGGGCTCTTTGTGACAAACGACTTCGAATGAATTGTATGTTATTCCGGAACAGTCTTTACTAATTTGGTTTGCAAACTCTATAATAAATTAAATATTTCCCACTGACGAGAAGTGGTAGGATCTAATTTCCTTAAAACGATGTGGATAATAAAGTTTTCGAATAGTTGTTCAGGCATAGTAATTGACTGAGACGCTGTTATGTGTTTACATAGCGAGTCGTTAATCTTGCGAAGATGACGCTGACTCTATTGCTGAGGACTCTAATTCTAAGATGGATTTCAGATGATTCCGGATTAAAAACTTGGGTTTATTATCTCTAGAAACTTACGTTTCGAATGCAATTTTATAATTACAGACCGACAACTCTAATGATTTGACAACTTTTGCAGCCAAATGGGTTAAGCTGCCCTTCAACGATGAAGACGCTGAATATCCGTTAGATGTGGATTTTCGAGGATTAAACTGGAAAATATGTGGTTAAATTCGGACCACGTTTCTGGGTCACCTGGAATACTAATTTTTGATAATTTAAAGCCAGGGGATTTTACATGTGAATTACGACTGGAAATACAAACCTTAAATGGTCAAGATTAGTCATAATACCATTTATTTGTTTGGATGTGACTCAGTGTAATTAAATAATTAAAAACCTGCTCTGTCACAATTGCAAATAAAGCAGATAAAGTGTGTAAGGAAATTTTAAGAACAATGACCTTTTATTAACTGGTTGGAATTATACTTGTAACCAGCCATCTTCCTTACGGTCTTGAACAATAGGGTTTGTTACTTCATTTATCTAGCAGCTAAGAGTGGATCAAGTCGTCTTTTTTAAATGTAAACAACCCTTGGGATTTCTATAGCCTAAGGCGTCTATCCTTTACCTTAGTTTCAATGTGAATATTCTTCTCTTTGTTTCCACTTTGAAGTTGTGACTTTCTGAAACTTGGAACCAGTATAAAAATAAATAATGCGTAGTTACGATTTTAATTGTAATTAGTTGGTAATTTGGAGGGCAGTAGTACCATTATGTTTAGAAGTCGCCTTTTGTTCTCGCTTGTGATCAAATTGGATAAGAATCTTCTATGAATGAATGTGGGTGAATATTATATGCAACTAAACTTGAATCACAAATTAAGCCTTTTATTACAAAGGAATAGTTAACGAAGGAACATAGTTGACGTAAAGTGCTTGTAGTTCTCGTGAGTGTTTTATTTTTAGTGTTCTTGTTGGCCTCTTGTGTCGTAAGAGCTACTGTTTCATATATGTGCTTCAGTATTTTCAACGAACTTCGTTCGTTTATGAAATCTATTTGTCTGTGTGTCTGTCTGTCTGTGTGTCCGAGGCCTTTTTAATGGTCGGACATCAATGTGTGATACATCAATCGATTCAGCTCGGTGTCCAGAGCTTAAGTTTTGATGTCAGTTACAATCGGGCCACGGGGACGCCGAGCCCCCGGGAAAATCCACAGGGATAATTAAAATTTTAAATAAGTTTAAAATCAATATGCGACACATATTTGAACAATTTATGGCATTTCATGCCAATTATTCCAATATTATAGACATTGTTTAAACTTAAATTTTGATTACCGAAAATAATTAGATTCATATAAAAAAAAAAAAATTTCTTAACTTATTGATGAGAACTAATATATAGCTTTTAAAATATTTATTCAATAAAATAAAATATATTAAAATGTCTCTTTTGTTGTTTATAAATTTTTGTTTTTATCTGAATACTTATAATTATTACAACATAATAATTTTAATTTCTTTAATTTGTTTAAAGTAAGTCTACATTTGGAAGTTCGTTGCGACAATGCCTTGCATTTTCAACTTGTTATTATTGTGTTTTTTGTTTACATGATACAATTACACATTATTCTTAACAATCTAATTATTACAATTGTTAGTGCCAAGTACACACTTCTGGCTTGGCGCCATTTACAACTGCCACATCTCCACTGTGTCTCTTATCACTCAAGCGTGACTATATATACATAACACCTACCCTCTTTTAAATATAATCTTTAAATCTAATCGGCGGGCAAACTATACGTCGAGGTATGTCCAGCAAATTCACATTCATATTCCTTAACATTATCACCACTTGACTGAACATCTTGACTACTTAGACTATGGTTAACATTTCTTGTATCGCTCTTATTACAATCTGGACTTATATCTAAATTACAATTATCACCTAGATTCAAATCAGTCTCAATATTAGGTTTATTTACTGAAAACACAAATGATTACCATTTCTACGTAAAACTTTTCATTTCTCGTCTCTTACCCAATACGATCTAGGACTAGGATGCCTATCTACTATTTGCCCTGGTTCCCATATTCTGCCCTTCTTAATTGTTACATATTCTTCTACATCTAATTCAGACCTATCTTTTGCCTTTCTATCATAATATGTTTTGCTAATCTTTGTTTGTTTTACAACTTTTGTTTTGCATTAGTCAAAACATCTGAACCTTGTTGCAACAAGCTATTTAGAATAGGTAATTTAGTTTTTAACCTGTTACCCAACACCATCTGTGCTGGTGATAACCCTATCCTTCTACTATCGAAGTTCTGTAGTTTAATAATGCACTCGAATCATTACATTTCCTTAAAATATTTTTTGTAATTTTGATTCTACTTTCAACCATTCCGTTTGATTGTGGATATCGTGTGCTACTTGTTGTAAATTTAAATCCCTAGTTTTGCTCAAACTGCCTACACTCAAACGATAAAAATGGCATGTTACAGAAACTACTGCTTCAGGTATGCCACGAGTGGCAAACACTGTTTTAAATTTTTCAATGATCTCCTAGATGTTTTATATTTTAAGGGTAAAATCTCCAACCACTTTGAGAAATAATCCATTACTATAAGATAATCTTTATTGCTATATTCACCTATATCTGCAGTTATTGTTTGAAATGGTCGTGCTGGTATTACATGACATATCATGAGCTCTTTCATACACGCTACTCTATATTGTTCACACATTTTACACCCTAACACTAACAGCTCGATATCTTTGTTAATATTAGGTCAATAACATAATTCCCTAGCTTTAGTTTTTGTTTTTACAATTCCAAAGTGGCCTTTATGAAGCAATTCTAAGATATATTTTTGAAGTTTCTGTGGTACAATGAATCTTTCCTTAAAGAACAAAAAATTCTTTATGATATGTATATCATTACGGATTTTAAAAACTCTTTTGCATCATCACTTGATGGCAACCCTTGCTAATGGTAGTTTTTTAATTTTAACAAAACTGGTTCAGTGCATTTACATTAACAATGCTCCACCCGAAAGTACTACATTGGCCAGGAGACGAGTTTTTTGTTGCTTGGAAATTTAGAATTTTGCCGAACCCTTGCCGTTCCAGGAAAGGTAGGGATCTTTAACGTGCGTGACAACACTCACACACGGCATCTCCATTTAACCTCTCATCCGAACGAGGGCGTAATTTTTGTGAAAAATACTCACCTGCCATTTTTCAAGCAGTCGACCGTGTCGGGATTCGAACTCAGGACCTTGGGATTCGTAGTCTTACGCTTACTACATTGATCCACGGCGACGCCTCAAAACTGGATCAGCAGCTGTCTCCTGCTGAACTTCTATTTTCTTAGGTTCACTCATATTTATATACTGCTGTATACTTAGAACTATATCATTTAATGAGTCATCCCCAGACACCTGATCTTTCAAGTACGACCTAATCAATAAATCTGATACATTTAAAAATTGGCCTGGTACTTATTCTAATTTTATTTCATACTTTAAGAGCTTTATTTTCATCCGCTGTAACCTAGTTGAGCAAATGTTACCTATACATTTATTCATTACTGAAAGCAGCGGTTTGTGATCAATTTTTATATTTACTCTTCTACCATAGATATAATAATGAAATTTTGTCACGGCAAAAACTACAGCTAAAAATTCTTTTTCTATCTGAGAGTAATTTTTTTCCGCTTCTGTTAAACTCCGAGAAGCAAAGCACACTGGTCTTCCCTCCTGCAATAAACAACAGCCTAACCCATCTTTTGATGCGTCTGTCTGAATGACAATTTCTTTATTATCATTTAAGTTACTCAAGACTGGAACTGCGCAAAGTTTATCCTTTAGTACATTTAGAGCTTTTGTATGACCAGGTAGCCACTGAAATTCTATTTCATTTGTTATTAATTCACGTAAAGATGCAGTTAAGCTTGACAGATTGGGTATGAAATTTCTAAAATAATTAACCATGCCCAAAACTCTTTGTAGTTCCTTTTTATTATTAGAAACTTCCATGTTTGTTACAGCCTTAACCCTATCTGAATCAGGTTGGATTCCTTCTTTTGAGAACTCATGACCCAGATAAATGAATTTTATTTTTGTTAATTTTTATATTTAGCTTTCTGGCTCTATTAACTCCTAAATCCAAAATTTTGTCATGCTTTTTTTCTGTCGATCCTGAAATTAGTAGGTCATCAAAATAAATTATAACACCTGAAATATCTCCAAAATTACTCTGATTTAAGTGCTGAAAAATTCTGGCGCTGAACTAATACCAAAGGGCAACCTATTAAACGTATAACATCCAAACGGAGTATTAAAAATACATCATTTGTTGAACTCTCATCTAACTCCACTTGGTAAAAACCCATCTTTTTGGTCTGCTACAGTAAAAAAATTGTTTATCGTGTAATTTAACACACACCTCATCTATAGTAGGTATTAAATACGGCTCCCTAGCAATTGCTTTGTTTAAGTCTTGCGGATCAAGGCATAACCTAAGCGATTTGTCAGGTTTTTCGATTATAACTAAATTACTCACCCACTCTGATGCTTCGTTTACTTTACTTACTACGTGATGCTGCTCTAAATTATCCAATTTTGCTTTTAAACGATTTCTTACTGCCAACGGTACCCTATGTGGTGGTCTTGCCACAGGAATAGACCCCCTTTTTAATTTCAATGTGCATTTTTGTTCAAATTTGTCAAGACCTATGAACAGATCAATGTTGTTTTCAACAAACATTTCCTTAGAGTTGATCAATTTAACTAAATCAGCCCTCTTAATTAAGTCTAGTTGTACACAACTATTTAATCCTAACAGGGGTTTAGACTGCACATCAGCTAGCACAAAATCTTGATACGCTTCAATGTTTCTTACTTTCTTTACACAGTAAGTTAACGACACCTAACGGTTTTACTTTAAAGCCTCCGTATGTTTCTAACGGAACTGGAGTAGGCCTAACATAAAATTGCTTATTTACTTTGTTAAAAAACCCCTAGCGGTAATACATTTATATTAATCCCTGTATCCAACCTGAACTGTGCACGTTTTTCTTCAATTTGTATTGTTTCATACCAACTGGTACATCCAATGTAGGCACCTAGGGCACTTCTAATTTGCTGAATACATTTAGGAATTTGCATAACGGGAATTATTAAGCCTTCTACCCATCAGAATTTCATAAAAATAACGTTAAACGATGCGGTCAACCTGACCGCATCTAATAATATAAGATTTAATAAAAACAATTGTGCAGATATTTATTTATTTACCATTATGCAAATTCTTTAGTAATCTACATTGACAAGTTGTTAATTTGTAGCAACTGCGCATGTGCAGAAGTTACAGAAATCTACAAATACGGTTTCAGAAACTTCAACAACGATGGCGCAAAGAGCTTAAAACTAAAATAATACAGAACATTTCATTTACTATATTTTTATTTCAAATATTTGCTACGGTTTCTGAATAAAAAATACATATTCATTTGTGACAACTCTAATTGTATTAACGTAGATTTCCAAATATATTATTTAATGAGTAAAGTTAAATATAATTTTTAAACAAATATATCATTTTTTCCAAATTACCATTTAATAAATATTTTGTACAATGAAATTGAATCTGAACCTCAATAAAAAGGCAAAGCTATTTTGTCCGCATTATTTAAAAAGTTACAGCGAGATGTACAACAATGGTCAAACGACAAAAACAATTCAAAATTTTTTTATTTTTGACCCTATCGAGTTCGAACTTTGTAATTTCAATGCACTATGACCGACCGCACGCAACACAAAAAATTGCAAGCTTTTATGCAGAAAATTGTGGCTGACAAGAGCCGCCAAATATCCATTCAGCAAAATACAATTGGTGACATGACTTTTTTCTAAATATAAAAATCGATGTTAAATATTAATAAATCGGTAAAGCTTTCTTGTCCGCATCGTTTGAGACAAGCCCCAACGAAGTATGTAGTTGCGGTAAGAGCCACAGCCATTTCAAAATTTTTCAAAATTTTTTTATTTTTGACCCTATCGAGTTCAAACTTTGTAATTTCAATGCACTATGACCGATCGCACGCAACACAAAAAATTGCAAGCTTCTATGCAGAAAATTGTGGCTGCCAAGAGCCGCCAAACATCCATTCAGCAAAATACAATTTGTGACATAACTTTTTTCTAAATATAAAAATCGATGTCAAAATTAATAAATCGGTAAAGCTTTCTTGTCCGCATCGTTTGAGACAAGTTCCAACGAATTATGTAGTTGCGGTCAAGAGCCACAGCCATTTCAAAATTTTTTTATTTTTGACCCTATCGAGTTCAAACTTTGTAATTTCAATGCACTATGACCGACCGCACGCAACACGAAAATTGCAAGCTTCTATGCAGAAAATTGTGGCTGCCAAGACCGCCTAAACATCCATTCAGCAAAATACAATTTGTGACATAACTTTTTCTAAATATAAAATTGATGTTAAATATTAATAAATCGGTAAAGCTTTCTTGTCCGCATCGTTTGAGACAAGTTCCAACGAAGTATGTAGTTGCGGTCAAGAGCCACAGCCATTTCAAAATTTTCAAATTTTTTATTTTTGCGTTGCGTGCGGTCGGTCATAGTGCATTGAAATTACAAAGTTCGAACTCGATAGGGTCAAAATAAAAAATTTTGAAAAATTTTGAAATGGCTGTGGCTCTTGACCGCAACTACATAGCTCGTTGAACTTGTCTCAAACGATGCGGACAAGAAAGCTTTACCGATTTATTAATATTTAACATCGATTTTTATATTTAGAAAAAAGTTATGTCACAAATTGTATTTTGCTGAATGGATGTTTGGCGGCTCTTGGCAGCCACAATTTTCTGCATAAAAGCTTGCAATTTTTTGCGTTGCGTGCGGACGGTCATAGTGCATTGAAATTACAAAGTTCGAACTCGATAGGGTCAAAAATAAAAAAATTGTGAAGAATTTAGACAATGACTGTGGCTCTTGACCGCAACTACATAGCTCGTTGGAACTTGTCTCAAACGATGCGGACAAGAAAGGTTTACCGATTTATTAATATTTAACATCGATTTTTATATTTAGAAAAAAGTTATGTCACAAATTGTATTTTGCTGAATGGATGTTTGGCGGCTCTTGGCAGCCACAATTTTCTGCATAAAAGCTTGAAATTTTTTGCGTTGCGTGCGGTCGGTCATAGTGCATTGAAATTACAAAGTTCGAACTCGATAGGGTCAAAAATAAAAAATTTTTGAAGAATTTTGAAATGGCTGTGGCTCTTGACCGCAACTACATAGCTCGTTGGAACTTGTCTCAAACGATGCGGACAAGAAAGTTCCGATTTATTAATATTTAACATCGAAGTTTTACATTTATAATTATTTAAAATTGATTTTTTTTGAATGGAGTTTGCGGAATTGTATTTTGCTGCATGGAATGTTTGGCGGTTTTGGCAGCTGCAATTTTCTGCATAAAAGCTTGAAATTATAAAGTTCGACGGTCGGATAGGGTCAAAATAAAAAATTTTGAAAAATTTTGAAATGGCTGTGGCTCTTGACCGCAACTACATAGCTCGTTGGAACTTGTCTCAAACGATGCGGACAAGAAAGCTTTACCGATTTATTAATATTTAACATCGATTTTTATATTTAGAAAAAAGTTATGTCACAAATTGTATTTTGCTGAATGGATGTTTGGCGGCTCTTGGCAGCCACAATTTTCTGCATAAAAGCTTGCAATTTTTTGCGTTGCGTGCGGTCGGTCATAGTGCATTGAAATTACAAAGTTCGAACTCGATAGGGTCAAAAATAAAAAAATTTTGAAAAATTTTGAAATGGCTGTGGCTCTTGACCGCAACTACATAGCTCGTTGGAACTTGTCTCAAACGATGCGGACAAGAAAGCTTTACCGATTTATTAATATTTAACATCGATTTTTATATTTAGAAAAAAGTTATGTCACAAATTGTATTTTGCTGAATGGATGTTTGGCGGCTCTTGGCAGTCACAATTTTCTGCATAAAAACTTGCAATTTTTTGCGTTGCGTGCGGTCGGTCATAGTGCATTGAAATTACAAAGTTCGAACTCGATAGGGTCAAAAATAAAAAAATTTTGAAAAATTTTGAAAAGGCTGTGGCTCTTGACCGCAACTACATAGCTCGTTGGAACTTGTCTCAAACGATGCGGACAAGAAAGCTTTACGGATTTATTAATATTTAACATCGATTTTTATATTTAGAAAAAAGTTATGTCACAAATTGTATTTTGCTGAGTGGATGTTTGGCGGCTCCTAGCAGCCATAATTATCTGCATAGAAAGTTGTAATTTTTTGTGTTGAGTGCGGTCAGTTATAATGTACTTATATTACAAAGTTCGAACTTCATAGGGCCAAAAATAAAAAAATTTCGAAAAATTATATATGATGCGGACAAAAATGCTTTACCGCTTTATTAATATTTACAATCGATTTTATTGTTTAAAAATAAGTTATACCCAAAATTGGGTTATAGTGTATCGATTTTACAAAGTCAAACTCTACACGGCCAATAATAAAATAGTTTGGCTGTTGCACTTGACTTGAGTTGCATATCTCAATGCAACTTTTTACATTATGCAGATAAAAGTGTTTTGATTATTTATTGAGATTCAGATTCAATTTCTATGCACACACAATATCTATAAAATGATAATTTGGTAAACTGAATATATTTTCTTTACAAATTATATTAAACCTTGTTTCTTTAATAATATATTTAGAAAGGTACATTAAACAATCAAAGGAGTCACAAATCATTATGTATTTTTCATTCAAATTCCGTAGCATAGATTTAAAATAAAAACATATATAATGAAATTAATGAAGACTGCTAAATATATTTTGTTATCTATAGATTAATTCTGTAGAAAATTTATTCGTTTTTGCTCTTTGCTCCATCTTTGTTGAAGTTTTTGTAACCACAGTTGTAAATTTCTGTAACTTGTGCACATGCGCAGTTGTTGCAATTTAACAGCTTGTTAATGTAAATTGCTTAAAATTTTGCATAATGTTAAATAAATAAAAATCTACACAGTTTTCTTTATTGCATGTATTATTATTGGATGCGGTCAAGTTGACCGCATCGTTCAATGTTAGTTTTATGAAAATCTGATCACTGCAAGGCTTAATAATCCCCGTTATGCAAATTCCTGGTAGTATTCACCAAATTAGGGAGACCCAGGCACCTACAGTATTTACTGCATTACTATTAATAACTTTAATACAATCAATAAACAATTCTTCTCTAAGATTATCTGTGCTTGTGCTCACCTTGTGTGAAATTTCATTTACATTCCTGAACTTGCAACAAACCGCAAAGTGATTAAACTTCCTACGTCGTTTGCACTGCTTACCAAACGCAACACATTTACCTGCCACATGTATTCGATTGCTTTTCCTACATTGAAAGGTATTAGTTTCCGATGTGGACTTATTTTTTTTGTTAATTTCTGCTTTTTTGTCAATAATACTAGTGACCTAATTTTTCACTATGAATACCGACTTGTCCTGGTCTTGCAAAACTCTTACCTGATTCTTTGTAATTTCGTTACAACGACACAATTCCACTGCTTTAATTAAACTCAAACTTTCAGTATTAAGTAGTTTTTCTTAAACCGATCCTTAATTCCTAAGACTATACGATCACGAACCATCAGTTCCTCTTGGCTACCCAAATCATAACTTTTAACAAGCTTTTTAAGGTCTTGTACAATTTGGTCTGCTGTTTCAGATTCCTTCTGTGCTCTTTTATAAAACACGTAACGATTGTAAATTACATTTTCTTTGGGATTAACGTAGGTTTCAAGGTCTTGATTTACTTTATCATAATCCTTTTTTTCTGAATCACTTAATTTGAAATTATTGAATGTTTCAATACCTTCTTCACCAAGGACATTTAATAGAATAGCTACTCGAACTTCACTAGTTTCTTCAACTTTTCCTGAAGCCATCATATATATTTCAAACTGTTGTTTGAATTTCTTGAAATTTTCTGCAATATTTCCTTCAAAGAACATCGATTTTGGAACTTTGGACTCTATGTTTTTCTTTTTTTTTCAAGCGTACAAAAAACTTCGTATTTTACAGTTACTACGAGGCACGTTTTTGTTTTGTGTTCTAACCTCTAAATGTACGTATTTTACTTAACTGACAGACTGCACCATGTTTCATATATGTGCTTCAGTATTTTTATTATTGTGTTTTTTATTTACATGATACAATTACACATTGTTTTTAACAATCTAATTATTACAATGTAAGTGCCAAGTACACTCTTCTGGCTTGGCGCCATTTATAACTAACTGCCATATCTCCGCTGTGTCTCTTGTCACTCAAGGGAAACTATCCATACATAACAGCTACCCTTCTACCTACGATACATGACTGGAGGGGACAAATACATGCATTTGTTGATTTAATACTTGTACACACTATAATAAACACTTAGTCATGTTTCAGCTAAATAATTTGCTCTTATCCCACATACTTTTTCTCAATAATTTTTTACTTTAGATAAAATTATATTTGCTAGTTCTGTGGGCAATTATATGTTTTGCTTTAATCTCCTCAGTAACTTCCTCAAACGCTTTTTTACCTACAATTCCCCTGGTACATTATATTTTGCATCTCTAGAAGAAATGTAGATTAACCAGTTAAAAAAGCTAAGTTTTATTGAAAATTATAGAACAAGAAAAAATAAAAGTGAACGTGATTTGGTGCATGAGCACTTACCTCTCCTAATGCGCTGCACTTGCGCCATACCGTAATATCTACAGAGCAGCCACCCCTCCCCTAGTCATTAACAATGAATTTCAAGTGTTCAGAAAAAAGAAAAAGAGAAACATCCTTTATACATGAAGAGATAGAATAAACGGGAAGAATTCTTATGCAAAAAGTAAAGGAACATCCAAGCTATAGTATGTGCCATACACTAGAACAAATAGAACCAGGAGTAAAAATTGTTATTGGGGGAATTAAAAAAGTAAAACACGGATAAAAAGTTCGTTATCCATTATAGTTCGAAAATTCAGATATTCTGTACCCATCCCTTTAATGTATGAGAAAGGTTTCGCAAAAAGGAAAACCAAAATTAAATTATAAATTTAATAATACAACTGAAAAAGTCAACAACTCCGAGTAAAAAATAAATAATATTTTTTTGAGAAATAATTCTATTTGGCATTATAGAATTAACAGAAAGAATTATCACTAACAGTACTATAAGGGTACTTAAATGCAAGTACAATATATATATATATATATATATATATATATATATATATATATATATATATTTACAAAAACACTTATACAAGGTGTCTCTGTTAGTTTTTCACTTTCTATCGCGCTGTAAAATGTTGTTAGATGGCTTGGAGGCGTGCGATTGGTCGTAAACGTCAGCTTGTCTAAAAATATTTAATCAACATGCAGCGTTACACAGGAGAACAACGTGCCTTTTGTATGCACGAGTTTTATCGAAACAGCAATTCATACACTCTCGTTCGACGTTTGTTTATATGGAATTACAATTGACACGACATTCAACAATGTCCAAGCATGAGTTCGTAAGTTTGAAAAGACAAGTTCAACGACGTAATCAACCATGTCAGAACAGTAAGAAACCCTGACAACATTGAAATGGCGAGACCGCCTGTGCGGCAAGCAAGTGTGCAAGCATGCACCGACACTAAACGTGAAAAGAATCTCAATGCATCGAGTTATCCATAAAGATTTACAAATACACGCCTACAAAATCCAGATCGCACAAAAATTGAAGCAGATAAATTACGCTGAGGGCCTGTTATTAGTCAACGAAATTTTTAGTTGGTGTCAATCGTTTGACAACATCTTGTTCTCTGACGAAGCGCATTTCCATCTTAATAGCTTTGTCAATAAGCATAGTTGTCGGTACTGGTGCGAATTGAACCTGGAAATAAACCATCGGCCTTTGCATAGCCCAAAGGTCACAATTTGAGCCATCATCGAGAATTATCAATCCGTTTTTTTAAGATCATTGCTATGACGGTGAATTCCGAGCTTTATATCGATATGATACGTGATTTTTTAACACCTTTTCTTCAATAATTTGATAGATTTGATCGAAAAACCTGAGTTCAACAAGACGGAGCCACATGCCACATTTCAAAACGGTCTTTATCCGTTATTTAGGTGCTTTTTTTTAGAAAACAGATTTCCCGAAGGGGAAAAATCAATTTGCCTCCCTGAAACCCGGATTTGGGGTCATTTGACTTTTTTATGAGGATATCTCAACACTTGAGAGTTTTGCAACCGACTTGCCACTCTGAAAGAATTGATAGACAATGTTCGGAAAGCAACTGGATCCATACCTGAGCAAATCTTGCGGAGCGTGATGGCCCGAATTCCAAGAGTGCCAGGAGAAAAACGGGAACTATTTGGACAATATTATTTTTAAAAATTAATTTCCTAAATTTGTCAAATTTGTCAAAATTAGAGGGTGAAAAACTAACAAGGACGTTCCGTATAACAGGTAGAAGCTGTAATAGCAGAAACAGAAAACACACTTTCAATATGAATACTAAATGAACTCATTGTAAATATTTCGTTATGATCTAACATTAGTCAAAAGAAGCTATTCTTTACTGTTGTTTAGAAAATCCAATCTAATACCTCCTACGGGAGACAGCATGATATATTGTGGATCAATCTTGTAAGGAACAGTAGTAGCTTTATTAATCCTAATTTCAAAGTTCTGGAGTATATTTATGACAGCTACTTTTGCTAGTGTAGTTCCAAATCGTTGACCTAAAAATAATCTTCGTTGCCATAAACGAACCTTCACTTGTACCATATTTACCTAAACATATACGCGGACCTTCACCAAAGGGTAAAAATGTATATTTGGTTTGTTTTTCCATATTTGCTTTAGAGAACCGAGTTGGATCGTAGACTGATGGATCTGGGTAGTATCTAGAATCATGGTGGATGCTGTGAACGGGAATTATTATTGGAGTGCCAGTATCAATAACAACTCGTTTGCCTTTTGTAAGTGGTGATTCAAAAATAGTTTGTTCTGTGCATACTCTGCTCATAAGTGTAAATGGAGTGTTTTTACGCAAATTTTCTGCAAAAAAAGATATTAACTGTATAAAATTGTGTGATAATCTACCATTAATCACTTGATCCAGGTATTCCATATCTTGGATTGCATCATAACTCAACACGCCTTTATATTTAACTATAACCTCCTCAATTTCTGTTTTCAAATTTGCTTGAACATGAAGATTTGACCCTAATTCATATAATGTAAATGTTAAGGCAATTCCACTTGTTTCAATGCCATCTGTGAAAAAGGTCAGGGTATGCGCTGTAATATCAAGATCTGTAAAAATACTACTCCCTAGTTTTTTTTTTATTTCATTCATGCCATCCAAAAAATCTCCTCTATGTATGTTTTGCTTTGTTCTGTAGTCTAATGTTTTGGTCACCAAAGTTTCGTAGTACAGTGCTGCGTCATCTGGAACAACTCTAAGGATTTCAAAATAATATACAGAGTTGTTCAATTATACTTACTTGACCTTTAATAATTTAGCCAATGAAGGAAAGACAAATATGAACATAAATTTAATATTGTTTATAAAAGATGGCGATACCACTTTTTTCAACATTTTAATATACTCTGAATTTGAATCTGCGAAAGAATTTGCTTCTAGGCCTAATGCACAATTTGCTACAACGTCAGTGGTGTACTTTAAACACAACTCCTTGGCATCTATTCCTCCAGGAATACCAACTATATTGGTGTTTATAAAATCCACCAGCCTTCCCGCAACAGTTTCCATAATTGGATACATGTCTTTAACCTAAATTCCATATAATTATAACTTGTAAAGTATTAAGGTCCCACAAACCCGTTTAGCGGTGAATGATGGAGCGTTTTGATTTCTTCTTTCTTTCCACATTTGACCTTTACTAGAAAACGGATTTTTGGAAAACAGTGGATCATCCTTCTCATCTACATATACATCGTTATCGCGAAAGCTGTTGAAGTTTTTAGCTGTAACTTCTTTGACCAATTCGGAGTCCCGTATCAATATACATGGAGTTCTTGCTTTATAAAAGCCAATGTAGGGCAAGTCCGGATATGCGCTGTAAAAATAACTTTTAAAATAAGTAACGCTTAAAGAGCATTACTTATATAATTCATCATATACTTGACGAAGAGACTTCTTCATCAGAACGACATCCCCAACATTTCCAAACAAATATGATACCGGAGGATAAGGTACTCCTTTGTCCTTCCAATATTTATAAGGCGACGTTATAAGGTAACGTAATAGTATAAGGATTGTTCCAATACCAATTGCAACTAGTATCATTATCCTTATTCAGAAGATTCAATACGTATTGTCGGTAACGTCTGCTAAGCAAAAAGAAAAAGACAGATCATCGAGTATGTATAAGGAGTTATAATAATAAATTCGGTTTCGATATAAATTTTTAAAATTGCGATTGAGAATAATAGTTTATCTTTAGTAATAAATAGTGCTTTAAACATTTCCACCAATAATTTATCTAACTTCTGTAATATTCTGTATTCCAGCTGTTTTGTAATACATATACTATAACGCGTTGCGTTACGCTAGTTGTAAATTAGATAGAACAAAAAAAATTAAATTTGACAGAATAAAGATAATGCATCTCGTATGCGAAATTTGAGAAATGCTTAATCTTAATTGTACATGATATTTTAATTCTTTTGTTTTTAAAAAATATCATTTCAATTAGGGCAGGGTTACATATCCCCTACATTAATATGTATATAAAATTAAATGTAATAATTATGTCTTAGTTATAGCACGATACATTGTACTAAAGAATGTAAAATAAGAGGTGTAAACAGGGTTCATATTAGACATAAAAATATGAAACGACTACCTTGTATTCCAGACGCAACTTGATATCACAGGTTAAGAAACAATGAACTGCAATCAAGTAAACTCAGTTATAATTACTTAGAATGAAGACAATGTATGAATTATCAAGAAACTGCAAAAAGCTAGTTTGCACTTTTCCACAGAACGATGTGAGATCAGAGACTTCATGTTAAATTTAAGAAGACCTGATCGCCAGTCAGTCTTCGAACTTCATAACTTTAACATTGTTAGGTGTTCAAGCTACTTATTCGTAATTATTAGTTATTGATTTATTAAAATATTAATTTGAGTATTTTTTAATTGATTTACTTTGCGTTTAATGAACATAAGCTTTCAAGTCTGTTGCATAAGAAATAAATCCTTTTTAGTAATTATAGAATTAAAACAAATTTGATAGTAGTGTTTTTGAAAATAAACTTTTTAAAAAGAAGCTCCCTACGGCTCAAAATCTATTTCAAGTAGTAAAATTAATGCAGTAGAGAAGTAAATTTTCTTAAAATAAATTTGTACAAATTAAATAATACTAAGATAGCGCACTAGCCATTCAATAGGATAAACGTGCCGACAATATAAGCCGCTGAAATGGAAGATTCCTTAAAAGATACAATATAATAAATATGTTAAACACGTAAGCCTAAAAATTGTATAAGAGCGTCATAAAATAAATAGAACTACACAGTTGTATTGAGGAAATAAATTAATGTAGAAATTGCTATAAAGAATAGACCTAATATTTAAAACACTAATTTTTTATAGCGTAATCATGTCACTTTAAGAAAGCTTTAGAATTATGAAATGAAAAACAGCGAATTAGTCAATATCCATGTTAAATATAAAAGAGCTTTTAACAAAATTTGGTTGGGATAAATTAGAATCAATGCTACCTAATTTAAAACACAACGTAAGCCTCAGACCATATTAAAGCATATTCTTACAATGTTGTAATTACTAAGAATCACCAACGCTTTAATATTAAAATTCAGGAATATCAAGTTCCGGGTGATTTAATCAAATCATGCAATACAATGTAAGATCTGACAATGTATTCATTTATATTGCTGATGATAGAAGGAAACACTAAACAGGGTACGTTAACCTAAATAAATCATATGGTATCAGGTCTTTGAATATAAAAGCCAATAGGAAACTGTACCATGACATAACCCCTACGATACGTAAAACAAATGGCAAGGAAGAAATTACATTAGTTACATCCAACGTAAAAATAAACGAATTGATTATTCACGAGTAGGTCGAAATGTAGTCATTCAGGCAGGTAATAAAGCGCTAAACCCGCGCTGTTGGATTGGTATAAGGAGAGAGTAAAAGTGGTAAAAAACACAATTTCAAGTTTAAGCTAAAAATATGGATTTCCCACAGGAAAAATACGCGACGTGCGACTTAATTTGTGGAACTATTCTTGCACCGACAGGGTAGATTTCAATTTACGTCTTATGGAATTATGTAGTCGTAATGATAACTCAAATAAAAGGGTTAGGGCTTAGAGTTCACCCCTCCAATAATTTATAGTTTTGTATTATGTGTTAAGGAAACTGTATTAGTTAGATAGCCTTTGTATTTGTTGCAAATAAGACATGTTCGACTTCCTGAAATTAAGAAGTGAGTAGCATGAGGTTTTATTTTTAAGCTTAATGATTATGCACATGACGCTTTAAAATGTTAATTTGTATTTAAGCAATAAAAACTAAATCGAAATGAAAGTATTTATTTGGTTGGACGAAGTTAGCGACAGAATTAGTGTACCATCCTTTTCCGCAAGAACGCCTACATAACTAAAAGAGTATTTCTCACTAACCACAAATGCATACAGTTTGTAGAACCCGCATATATCTAAGTCAGTCCATCGGCACATAAAATAATCTTTTAATTCTTCCTCATTTTCTCTAGTAAGATGTTCTTTGTCTAACACATCTTTGAATTGTTCACGTATTGTCGCAGTGATTTCCATGTAGTCCAACTTTCGCCTTATTGCATCCATTTCTTTTAATTCCAGCTATCTTTTGACCGAGTTTTTTCTATCTTTTACGAGGGAAGCGGAAGTTAACAGACATCGAGCATCTAATTCTCTATTTGGGTGGTATCGAGTATTTGCCGGCTCTAGAAATAATTACATTCTAGAAACCGCTATGCAGAAGATTTGGTTCTAGAAAATGAACAACCTACGAAAGTACGGAATACTTGGTATTAATACTAATTGGTTTAGTGACCGCGCTTGTGCAGCCTTCGAGTGTCTTCGGAAATCTTTGCTTGTTTCCAAAATGTATATAAACCATGACGCTATCTATGGAAGTTGGTCGAAGAAAAATGTCATCCGAAAATATTTTTAATTGCAACTCGTGTGGTGCTTCCTATACTTGGAAAAATGCTCACAAACGGCACCAGAACAAATGTATTGGTGCAACATCGTCCACGGTTAAGCTTATACATCCGTCAGCAACAAAGTACTTAAACTGTGGGTCTTGCGGTATCGCTTTTACTAGAATGGCCAACTTACTGCGGCACAAGGAAAAACAGCACGCTATGTCATTAA
Organism: Platerodrilus igneus; assembly: GCA_036346225.1. Lineage (NCBI taxonomy): Eukaryota > Metazoa > Arthropoda > Insecta > Coleoptera > Lycidae > Platerodrilus > Platerodrilus igneus. Next base: position 1,194,719 of record JARFIW010001134.1, on the reverse strand, counting down.
GCCGTAAACATTCAGCTCCGCCAGCTATTAAAGGGTCTTGTACGAAACAACCACAAATTCTGTGTAAAGTATGCGATTTCTAAATGAAAAAGACTACGTATGCCGCACACTTGAGGAGCAACAGACATAAAAATGCCACAGTCACCAACAGTTAACAACTGTATGGCTAGCTATCGCATAAAGAACGCTAGTATCGACGATGGAGTGCTCAAGTTTCTTTGAAAGCAGAAACAGCGGTTTATTCGATTAATTAATGAAAAAAGAACACAACATACAGCAATAGAAGTTAATTGCGAACTCTACGACGTCTACCGATGTGAAAAGCTTTAACACAAAAATATGGTTTTAATATCTTCTAGTTATCTGGAAAATATGTACCAGGTCTTAAGCGAAACCATGAGAATCAAATCAGAGGAATTTGAAACACGTTGGTCCGGTTGGTCTTTGGAAAAGGTGTTCTAGTTAGAAATAAATGTTAATAAGTATAAGCCGATGTGAGGAGTTTTAGGTTAAAAATAAAATTGTGAATATGTATTTAGAAATGTGATTTACAAAATTTAAACTGTATTAGTAAAAAATATTCTGTAATAAAAAGTTTTAAGAATGGTTTTTAGATTTTCTTTTAGGAATGAGTTGCAGGAAAGTTATAACTTAGAAGGTATGTGAGTAAAACGGTAAGGGGTGGTTGGATTTTAAATCTATTTACAGATTCTAGGCTAATTTGATGTGTCGCATGGTTAAAAATTTTATAAAGATGGTCAGAAATCGCTGCTGGCAAAAAAATCTTAAAATGAGGGTAGCTCCCTGGGGGATGATGCTATCTGAAAAACTCTTAGAAATTCAGGTAGCTGAGAAAATCTAATATTAATCGACACCAAACAAGATAGATTTATCTTTAAAAAAATAATGTTTAATATGTCTGCTAGAGGGTATGTAAGTAAAATGGTTAGGGGTTGTCGGATTTAAAATCTATTTGCAGATTCGAATTCTGCGTAAAATTCTAGACTCATTTGATGTATCGCATGGCTAAAAGATTTATAAGGACGACCAGAAATTGTTACCGGTAAAAAATCTTAAAATGAGGGTAGCTCATGGGGGATGATGCTATCAAAAGAATCCTAGAAATTCAGGTAGCTGAGAAAAATTTAATAGTAATTGATGCCAAACAAGACATATTTATCTCGTGTGTGGAAATGTGGAGAAAGATTTATCTCGCGAGTGGAAAGAAGGCGGGTGTGACGTGATCAAAATGGTTGATGAGAGGGGGGGGGGACGCAAGGAGGGAGCAAAGAGGAAATCCCTTAAAAATAAGATCCTCCTTATGTGAATTTACATGTAAAAAGTGTATAGAGTGAATCCAATGGGTGGATCCCATAAGGTGGATCTGCGTTCGGATGCAACAGTCCTACTACTTACTTCCTTCTTTCGCTGTATGAATTGATTTTGCTGCGATAATTGTGGCATGGGATACTGTAACTTCATTACGCACAAACTGCAACTAATTACGTTACACTTACAATACAACTCCAGCAACTTAAATATTCGCCTTAAATAGCTATTTTGTGTTATCTATTATTCGGTAGAAGGTTTTTCTGTTAAAACTATCGTTAAACACGTTTAAACTTTAAAGAAAAAATTACACAAATTTTATCTTTTTTCATAAAATAGAAAAATAGTCAATTTAGGTGTAAGATATGGCAAAAGGTCTAATATACTAATTTGTAGAACGTATTGTTGAGAACAGATTGGCGTTTGAATCGTTACTCTATCTTTAACCGTTCCCAAGTTACAAGTGATACTGTAAGTCGCTCTACACTGCCCCCACGTTGTGCACCTGCTAGGAACGCGAACACATCGATTTTTTTCATCTACTATATGCTCCCAACAACTATCAAAAGTCAAATTGCGTCACTCTTTCATGCATGTTCAACCCCACTTAGCTCTTCGGCTATAATAGAAATTATGTTCATGAGTTCATGAAACTTAAAATCAACTGTGAAGTTTGTAAAGTAAGGTAGACTACACTATACGAGTACGTTTAGTGGATATTTCACCTCGCGTCATTATCAACTCCTGGATGGTTTAGACGTATATGTTTGGAACTAAACTTGCAGAAACAAGAAATGCATTCTATTCATGTGCAACTTTAGACCAGTGCACGTTCACTATAAATATGTGTACTATAAAATCATACATACCTGGTTTAGAAACAAAAATGTTCACACTCTGAAATTCTGCATACAATTGAACCTGAATGGTTCTGAATAGTATAAATTAACAGACTCATAGGATGTTTCTTATTAGGGAATCAAGGTCAAATTAATTTTTTATTTAGATTTACGATAATAAATTGCTATAGTATTAAGCTCGTTGACGCTTGCCTAAATTAACTCAATAAAGCTGGAGATAAATAATTCGTTTAATACCTTCACGTTTATTAATGACTGGACTGAAATAGGTCTACTCTATATTAGATCAACAATTACTTAAAAAATTGAAACGTTTGGCGTTCACGTTCAATTTTGCAATCATCTGATAACTATCTGATTCTGTTATAAATTAAAAACCGCAAAATACGATAATACCCGTTATTTATTTAAGTGGATGAGTAAGTAAATCCAGGACCTCGTTTGAGTAGTTTGGTAGCCTAGACATATTTTTTCACTACCCTTGTATACGATTACGAATTTCTCAGTATTCGACAACTGGATAATTATTTGATACAAAAATTTAACTGCAAAGAAAAGACAAAATATCTTCTTACATACAATAATGCATTGACGAGAACAGGATGTTCGTTTTCAACCCTCAGATAGAGTACAGCGCTGGTAAAAAAGCGATCAGTAGTTTGTTGAACGTTACCAAAATTTTGTGGATCGAGTCAGCCTCTATAGAAATCCCTTTTACCAGATTCGAAATGCACTTCTGTAATTTTGCGCTCGTCCTACTTTTTGAAAATTAGCTAAAACGTTTATGACGAAGTGTTGTCGAATATTTTTTCAATAATCCAAACTGCGAGTTTCTTAAAAACGGGCGCGGTTTCAGCTGTTGCAGTATATTTTTGCCAAATATCTAGGCTTTCGTGTTTAGTAGCAGGATTTGTCGACAGTTTGCCACCCTGTTTTTGTTACCAGTTTTAATACTACCATCACTTTCTTGGCATCGGGAGCTACTGGAAATAACTTATTGCATTATATATTGTTGTGGATTCAAAAGGTCAAATTTGGGGTAAACAATAAAATTTCAACCACCCTGTATAGAGAAAAGAACAAATTATTTACGCTCAAAATTTATTTAATGCATTTAGGGAGAACGGACAAGTATTGACGTATTTTTATAATTAATAATTGAAACGTTAAAAAGTACATAATGAAAAACAGTTTCAAAGCAAATAGAAACCCCACTAGGGAAGAAAATCAATAATTCTAAGGCAAAAGTTCGTTGTAACAGCAAACGTCAGCTTTATCGGATACGACGAAATCTAAGAATTGTTGTGCTAAACGGTCGATAATTAACGAACACCTGCGTTTTTAAAAAAGGCTACATTCGTCAAAAGTATGAGCATATTAAGACAGGACTTCATAGAAAATATTTTCAACCGTCAGTTTGGTTTGAATAACAAGCTAACAAAGTTTTTAAAGAGCAAGGAAAATGCACGATCGGTAATATACTACAGATAGAGACAGAGATCAAACGCGTTGATATTTAAAACGCACGTACTAATACACGTGGAGTGGAGTTGAGCTGTCAGCAATATCAATTTTCTATAACGCAAGTGAGGTTTTGAACGCGACAGCAGACATGCATCAGACAGAGATAAAGATAGTTTAGGTGGAGTTTTATGACGACACAGAATATTATCATTGGTTAAGAACCGACAGTTTTACAAACGTAGACAAACCCGACACGTGGGAGCGATTTCGGATACGTACGGCACGTAGACGGAGTATATTTCAGGAATTTTCAACACGGTTGTATCAAAATTTGTAGAATCTAAATTTGAAAATAAGCTTTTTACGTGAAGTGTGTCCGGGAGTAGCATTTTGAACGAATATAAATACTGAAGGGAAGTTATTAGGGGTCTCTTTGTTTTTTCGTCGCTTCTATACTACTTTACTACGATAGACCAACATTATAGTAGAGTTTTGGTTATGTGAGTATTAGATATGTTCATAGTACAGTAAATATAGTGCTAGCACGTGTAAATTATTAGTAGTGGCCTTCTATTTATTAACGCGAAATACGTGTAGTGTATATTAAATTAATAGAGGTCTGGCTACTACTATACTAAGCTACAAAATCAATAAATGGAAGTATAATATATGTGGGGTAAGCTTCACTAACAACCAGGAGTGTAGGCTGATATGGAATGGTACTTTGAAACGAAGCGCTTGGCTCGCAAATTCGGGTTATCGTCTATGAATCCGCTGGGTATCTCAGCGCATGGTCACGAAGCCAAGGCGTTCTAGTGATCGTTGTCGAAAGAATGGGAGCCTGAAGCATTCTCCAGGTAATTTATTTTAAATTTCTGTTGTCTGATAAACTTTTGTGAAATTTTGGTGCTGTGTGAGTGAATTTTGGGATTTATTTATGGTTATATAAACTTATTGGAAAGATACATGTACTGGACAATTTATTGGGGTTTAAATATTGAAAAGGGGTGTATTTAAAACTTACTAAATTTTATTCTGAATATAAATTGGATTGTAAAAGGCTAAACGGGTCTATAGCTTTTGTATTAATTTATGCAAGGTAAAAGGCATATACTAAATAAACTGGGTTATTATGAGCTCACCATACTCCAGTGTACAGTCAATATAGGGTAATATGTGGGGCCCATCTACTCATATTTCATTAAATTTGTTTGCAAATAAGTAGAAAATCAATGACTTTAAAAACATATCACATTTTGGGTTTGTAATTAGTGTACCAAACTGTTTTTATACATGTGAATAATTTGTCTGTAAATAGCGGCAAATAAAAGGTTGTGTGGTTGTTGTATTATTTGGTGATTTTATTGAATGGTGTGCAAGTGTGAATGAAGAATGGTTGTAAACTTAGGTATCCAAGAAGAGGCACAGCTGAGCTAGCCAGGGAAGCTGCTGAAGATTTTTGAAGCAGAAATCAAAAGGGCAAGCAATTTATATATATATATATATATATATATATATATATATTGCGGTCGGCAAATAACTTGTCTTTATATATGTGTATATATATATATATATATATATATTGCACCCTTTCTTTTTATAGGTAGGAATGGGCGTACAACAGAGCCTAAACAAAACTCTGGCGGGACTAGCATCGACCTTTTGTGGCTGCGGTAGATTGCATAAGACTATATCTCAGGGGTTTTTACTCTTAGATATTTTGAGAACAAAGTTAAATTATACCTAGACAAGATATAGGGATGTAATTTAAAATATGACAAAAGAAAATACCTTATACAACTTATATATTGACGTATAGATAATAACATTGGAAAAACAAAATATATACCCTTATTTACTTACTACTAAATTTTCATGTGATAAAATCACTAAGTGTAGTATATATATATATATATATATATATATATATATATATATATATATTACTACTCTCGTAATTTTAAAATTGTATTAAACTCTACCAGATAAGATATTAGAAAATCTAAAATTATTATTGTACTTAGACACAATTTCAAGTTAACGTTCTAAGTAAAAAGAAATCATAAATACGCTTTGTTGTATTTAACTTAGTTCAGAGAATTTGTATTAAACACTTAAATTGAACTAACCTCATAATCCACAAAAAGTTTCATGAAAGCTTTTATGTTTACACTTGCAAGGTTATACCAGGAAAGCAAAGATAATATTAAATTTGTTAAGATAATAGCTAAGTAAAAGTATGACTTTATATTTTAAATGCACTATTTTTCTAGATATTCGAGATTAAAACTGAAACACATGCACATTGCTTCGTCACGAAAGCAAGTAAAATAAAATTCATTCCTGTATTTATGTAATATGAAAGAAACTTATACTTAAGTATTGAGCTCCGGTTTGTTCAGAACTATAAAGGTATCAGTTTCTTCTTACTGCTTGTTAAGATGAACACCATGCGTATTTAGTTTGGTGTTTACCTCAAACTTCAAATTTGTAAAAACCAAAACTTTTGTTCCACAACCATATGTTTTATTAACTGACATTTTATTTATTTTTAGAAGGTAAATAAACGGCAACTAGGTTGTAAAATTAATGCAATAGGCTTAGATAGCCTAGCATGTCTAATTAAATGCTCTACCAGAGAATCCTTGAAAATAAACGTGTTACAAAATAGTATATTACATTACTAGCGTGTAAAGTGACCCATTTCACACGAGTGGAAGAGTATTGTCATTTTCCACGCGAGTACTGTACACTATTTTCCGACGACCACCACTAAAAACAATTACGAAATAGTTATTTTTATGCTTATTTGCAATAAATGTGTACGCAATAATGCAAGACAGACAGACACCTATAAAATTTATTTGACGTTTTGATGTTGAAAATTCGAACACCTACTTTGTTTTTATAAAATCCGCGAATCTGTTGCTTTTAGCGTATGCATTCTCAATTTTTATTGAAGAAATCATTTCAATTACAAACAAATATGAGTAATTACATCTTTAAGTAAAACGGAAACTGCCAGTATCGATTTAACTATGGGTATTTTAAACTGTTATTAGCCAAAACGAAACGAATGAATGCAAAAAGGTAGAAACCGGTAGTCGTTTGGGTTGAAAAGTATTTCAACACTAGAGTGAAATGTACTTTTGCACTCTAGAGTGATATACTTTACTTTTTACATAAAAAAGTAGTGTGTAATCTGTTGTTTTCACAAGTGGTCGTCGGAAAACGAAGTATTCTAATACGCCATTATTTGTTAACAACTTACCGTTCATACTTATTTTGAACGGGTAATTCAGGTAGACTTTCTCCGTACACATTTTACTAGTATTTTAAAAAGATATTTCTGTATTTCAACAAGAATAAAAAAAAAACACCTTTTACATACCAGGTACGACATCTTGGCCTTATAAAGAACATCTTTATCGGAAATCGGCATGTGTTCAAGAAGGCAGTCAGATATCAAAAGAACGAAATTTTATTCTGATTTGAAGATAACCACACATTTTGAAAAAGGGACAAACAAGAAAACCATCCTAAATGACAGATTCATGTATACACCAGTGGTGTATTTATGGACATTTTCCAGAGGTTCGTCAATTGCAAAATTACATATGATCATAATTATTTATATTATTTATACAAAAGGAGTAACATTAAATTAAAACTAAAGATCAACGTATTTAGTGTATTATTTTATAATACTAAAGAGAAATGTTACACAAATCAAAACTAACTTGTGATTATAAACAGTATTAATATAAAATTAAGATGAAGAATACTTGTATAAGGAAGGAAGTGGGACCTCAATGTAACATGACGAGGCAACGGCGAATTGACATGTTAAAATTTATATATATATATATATATATATATATATATATATATACAGTGTGTCCCTGAATTGAATTCATAATAGGGACGATGAACCAAAAATTTTTGAATTGAATTTGCATATTTTGGGATTCCGCCTTGCTCGACCTGAAACTTATTTTTAGTTTACTTTTGATTTGTTAAAATCAAATAGGCCTTTACAGTTGAGGAAAAATCCTTTATTTTTCAATTTCGTTTCAGATAAAGTACCTTTTCCGTTTATAGTACGCCAAAGTGTCACTAAGAAAAGTTGTTCAGAACGAAAAGCTATAGCGTTATGTAATTTTTAAGAATGATCGGCCTACTTTGATAATAGAAATAGAAAATAGGAGAAAAATATTGTTGCGATCCACTATTAGGCAACCCGTCAAACATACAAACGCCCGGGGCACAGCGTATTCTTCAGCATTCGAGAATCCTTCTACAAAGTTCTAGATAATGAGTCATATCTTAATGCAGGGTATATATAAGGCCGCTTATGAATGTAAGAGTGAGTCTATTCTTGAATGTCTAATATAAATTATGTCGTTGTAAAGTAAACGTAGTTGAGTTTTTAGAATATATACATAAATGATATGCTGTGTCTAATGTGCATGCAGCTTGCAGTATACATAAATAAATAGAAGTGTTTAAACAAATAGTTGTGTTAGTGTGCTTATTGGACCTAGGGTAAAGAAGTTAGTTTAAGAAGATATTAGTGCTTGTAAATTCATTAGTGTAATAGTGCTTCATTGTTAAGTGGACTGAAAACATCTATAAATAAGGCATATATTGTTAATTAGACTTGTGAACAGTGAGTAATAAAGACCATTATTATTACTTGTTTTAAATTAAAGAAACGCGGTAGTAGTAGCGCGTTACACTGGTGTCAGGCATTTGTGGGGTATATAGTGATTAATTTAAAACACAAGTCTAAAGACATTTAAGTAGTTTATATATGCCAGTTACAAGGAGTCAAAATAAGATGGAGGCAGAAAGTTTAATGAATTTCCTTAAGGATTTTAAATCCGAAATGCAAGTGACACTTAGTGAAAATGCTGAGAAAATGGAGGAGAGGTCGGCTAAACTGGAAGTGACACTAAACGAAAACTTAGTGAAGTCAGTTGAACTGGAATCGACCCTTAAAGAATTTAAATACGGCATGGAAATGACACTTAGTGAAAATGCTGAGAAAATAGAGGAAAAGTTAAGTGAAAATACAGCCACGTTAGAACGAAGATTAATGGAAAGTTCCATTGCATTGAAAGAAGATTTCACTGAACAGGTAAAAACAGTTGAGCAAAAGTTGGACAGTAAATTGATAAAATGGAAGAAGATGTGATGAGGCTGCAAGAACAAGTAATTTCACTAACAACGCGGCCACTTGAATTGCCAAGCCAAGTTGTTAATCAGAACATTCCAGGAATAAGAACCACGGAAAGAAGCGTCAATTCCGTCTAAATTTAAAGTAAAACCACCTACATTCGATGGTAAAACACCTTGGCCCACATATTTGAAACAATTTGAAGCTGCTGCAATAGCCAACGGTTGGTGCAACAAAGAGAAGGCTATCTCTCTAATAGTGGCCCTACGGGGGGAAGCTCTTAACATCTTACAAACGATTCCCGATCACCAGCAGAATGATTACGGCCTCTTAACATCGAAGCTTGAGATGAGATATGGAGACGCTCACCTTCAACAGGTTTACCACGCACAAGTTAAGAACCGCTCGCAAAAGACAAGTGAAAGCCTGCAAGAATTCGAAGCTGACATCGCCAGATTAGTTAGATTGGCATATCCAACGGCACCAGATAGTTTTCTCGAACAACTGGCTGTACAAACATTTGTGGATGGCGTTAAAGATGGCGAAATACAGCAAGCGCTAAGATTAGCACGGCCAAAATGTTAGATGACGCACTGGCTCATGCGCTTGAATTTGAAGCAGCTAAGCAGACATCACACAGAATGAGTCACAAAGTTCGGTCTGCCTTAGAGGAACCTGATCAAGCGCAGAACAGCATAGATGAAATAACCAACCGTGTGGAAAAGCTTGAAAGACAACGACCGCGGAGATCGCGTCTGCGATGCTGGAGCTGCGGTGAAGTTGGTCATATGCAGAGACGCTGTACTCAACCAAAGAAACAACCGGTTGAGTTAAAGCAGGTCAATATAAGGGGGCGAACGTCGACAGCACAGCGTAGTGCTCCGGAGATTATCATCCGTGCTGCATCGTCAATGGGAAGTCTGGACAGCATTTATATCGATGGTAGAATTAATGGTAAGATTGTCCGAGAACTCGTGGATACAGGAGCGACAAGGACTATCGTTAGACCAGATTTGGTTGGTCGTGGAAAAGTGCTACCTGTATCGGTGTGTCTTCGAACGGCAAGTGGTGAGAAAATTTGTACTCACGGAGAGACTGCCGTTATGTTGACAATTGGGGACAAATTAATTAATCATCGAGTGTTGGTAGCTGAAATTACAGAAGAAGTGATCTTGGGAATGGATCTCATGAGAGAATATGGGTTTCATGTAAACATGAAAGAAAATGTGCTTCGGATAGATGATGATGAGATTCCATTTCAAGGTAGGAGTGACCAGACGATGCAAGTTCGAATGATTTGCGATATGAAAATACCCGAGAAGGCGGAAATGATAGTGATGGGACGCCCGGATGGTACGCTCCGCGAAGGACAAGTATGCATGATGGAAGCAACTGAATCGGGAATGGGTCAGGAGGGACTTCTGATTGGAAGAACGCTGGTAAAGTCTCGAAATATGGTACCAGTAAGGGTGCTGAACATTAATCCCCATACAGTGACCCTGAAGAAAGGCATGATTGTAGGAAGTTGCATTCCAGTATGTCATATTAAACGTTGTGTGGACGACACGAAAAATAAACCAACCAACGGTTGCTCACAGAAATTGCTGGATATGTTGATACCCTCGTGTCAAGGATTAAATGGCGACCAACTGGGCAAGGTAAAAGAACTGGTCGGACGATATCGAGGTGTGTTTGCACTGGATGATAGTGAGAAAGGAAGGACGAATGTTGTGCAACACAAGATCAATACTGGAGATGCGCAACCGATAAGACAACACCCAGGCGGCTTCCTTTGGCAAAACGTAAGGAAGCTGAGCAAATTATCACCGATATGGAAGAACAGGGAGTGATTGAACCCTCGAATAGTCCATGGGCATCCCCGGTAGTGCTTGTCAAGAAAAGGACGGGTCGACAAGGTTGTGTGTAGACTACCGGCGGCTTAACAATGTGACAAAGAAAGACAGCTATCCTATGCCCAGAATTGATGACACCTTGGATACTCTATCCGGATCTAAATGGTTTTCGACCTTGGACTTGAAAAGCGGATACTGGCAGGTAGGCTTGGAGCCAAACGATAAAGAAAAGACTGCCTTTACAATTGGAACTGGATTATGGCAGTTCAAGGTCATGCCATTTGGATTATGCAATGCCCTGCTACTTTTGAACGATTGATGGAGTCGATACTGCGTGGACTGTCTTGGAAGACTTGTCTGGTGTACCTGGACGACGTGATAGTTCTAGGCCGGTCTTTTGAAGAACACCTTAAGAACCTAGAGGAGATATTCCAAAGATTACGCGGGCAAACCTTACATTGAGCCCCAAGAAGTGTCACCTATTTGGAAAAGAGGTGAAATACCTAGGACATGTTGTTTCAGAGACCGGAATAAGAGCTGACCCTGACAAAATAAAAACGGTACAAAAGTGGCCTACACCAACAGATATACACCAACTACGCAGTTTTCTAGGATTGTGCACATATTACCGACGTTTTATACTTGGGTTTGCGAACATTGCCAAACCGTTAACAAAATTAACCGAAGATGGACAAGAATATGATTGGAATGACGACTGCCACAGAGCATTTGAACAACTGAAACGGCTACTAGTTACAGCACCAATTTTGAGTTATCCACGGATGGAGGAAATTTGTGTTGGATACCGATGCCAGTAACACAGCTATAGGAGGCGTTCTTTCTCAAGTGCAGGACGGACAAGAAAAAGTTATTGGGTATTTCAGCAAGGTCTTGTCGCGGCCAGAAAGGAACTATTGTGTGACAAGAAGGAGCTGTTGGCCGTCGTCAAATCCGTAGAGCACTTTTATAAGTACTTATACGGCCGTAAATTCCTGTTGAGAACAGACCATGCTGCACTGAAATGGTTACTACAGTTTCGAAATCCTGAAGGGCAAGTGGCAAGGTGGATAGAGCGGCTGCAGGAATATGACTTTGATACAGAACATCGTGTAGGAACTAGCCATCGGAATGCAGACGCTCTATCAAGGAGACCTTGTCCGATGGACTGCAATCATTGCTCCAAGATGGAAGAGAAAATAAGTGTCATCCATAGAATGACGGTAACCGATGATACTTGGCAACTCGAAAGAATACGAGAAGACCAGGAGAATGACGCCGAATTGGGACGTATTATTGAGTGGAAAAATAGAGGACAACGACCAGCTTGGGAAGAAATTAGTATTTCAAGTAGGAGCCTGAAGGCATACTGGGCACAGTGGGACTCCTTGATGATGGAAAATAGAATCTTGAAACGACGCTTGGAATTTGAAGATGGCACTGAGAGACTTCAAGTGATAGTGCCGAGAAGCAGAGTGCCGGAAGTGTTGCAGCACTTGCACGATGGTATTTCCGGAGGGCACTTTGGCGTGAAAAGAACTCTCGAAAGAGTGAGAGAAAGATTCTATTGGGTGAACTGCAAAGAAGATGTGAAGGAGTGGTGCCGGAAATGTGAATTGTGTGCCTCTGCAAATGGCCCGGTCACAAAACGGAAAGCCCCAATGAGACAGTATAACATGGGGAATCCTTTTGAGAGGGTAGCCATTGATATAGCTGGTCCGTTTCCTGAATCAGAGAAAGGAAATAAATACATCTTGGTTGCGATGGATTATTTTACCAAATGGCCGGAGGCATATGCTATACCTAACCAAGAAGCCGAGACGGTGGCAGATGTACTAGTCAGGAGTTGTTTTGTCGTTTTGGAGTTCCGTTGGAATTACACTCCGATCAAGGTCGAAACTTCGAATCGGCGTTGTTTCAAAACGTCTGCAAGCACCTTGGAATCAGGAAGACTAGAACCACGCCACTTCATCCCCAATCGGATGGAATGGTTGAAAGAATGAACAGGACGTTAGGAAGTACCTGACCAAAGTTGTCTCTGAACATCAACGAGACTGGGACCAATATTTACATTTGTTCCTACTGGCCTACCAATCTTCGGTACATGACAGCACAGGACACTCGCCCGCTTGCGTAATGCTAGGACGTGAATTGCGGCTACCATGTGATCTTCAGTTTGGATTTAAACCTGGAGAAGAGATCGCAGGTGAAGATTACGTTAGTAAGCTTCGTGAAAGATCAAATAGTATTCACGAAAACGTCCGAAAGAATATACAGGCAGCAAGCGATCAAATGAAATCACAATATGACACGAGAGCACAAGAAGGTGGTTATCAACCTGGAGATTTAGTGTGGTTGTACAATCCACAAAGAAAACGTGGATTGTCGCCAAAACTACAAAGACAATGGGAAGGGCCGTACGAAGTGTTAAAAGGATTAATGATGTAGTGTACCGGATCAGAAGATCCCTCGTGGTAAACCGAAAGTGGTACACTTTGACCGTTTAACATCCTACGCTGGCAACAACCAGGAAGACTCGAATAATGATAATGGTGTTCGGCAAGTTATTAATCATGAGCCAAATGTAGATTTTGAGAGCTTTATGGCGGCGTATGGTGGTTCCGCTAAAGCGAGATTTGGCGTTGTTGTTGAAAACATCAAGATCTGTTTAGAGCACCAGAAGAGTATTCCTTGCACATTGCGTAGCTCAAGATTTGGCAATGTCAAGGGAATAGCTGTTGTTTTTAAGAAAAAGTTTGGATGTGTAGATGAATTAGTACAAGAGCAGCCAACTGTAGGAAAAGCTTTGGTTCTTCAAGATATGAATCGTTATGTTTACTATCTGGTCACCAAAATTCTTCATGGCAGAGACCTAGTTATGGACATCTATGGGAGGCTTTGCTGAATCTTAAAGCTCAGATGATGGAAAATGGAGTAACGAAACTAGCGGTTCCCAAGCTAGGTTGTGGACTGGATCGCTTAGATTGGAGGATAGTCCGAAATATGCTAGAAGTAGTTTTCCAGGAAACCAACGTCCAGGTTCTTGTTTGTTGTTATCAACCGGTTGCCTACCAAGACCAAGAAAAGAGTGTTGACTGTTACTTCCAACGACGCGGTGGATGCACCAGAGGAGATAACTGCCGATACCGTCACCAGTCATCGAATTGGCGTCAAGATGGATTTACAGTTACGAGACGTAACGGTTTTAAAAAGGGGGCAGTGTTGCGATCCACTATTAGGCAACCCGTCAAACATACAAACGCCCGGGGCACAGCGTATTCTTCAGCATTCGAGAATCCTTCTACAAAGTTCTAGATAATGAGTCATATCTTAATGCAGGGTATATATAAGGCCGCTTATGAATGTAAGAGTTAGTCTATTCTTGAATGTCTAATATAAATTATATCGTTGTAAAGTAAACGTAGTTGAGTTTTTAGAATATATACATAAATGATATGCTGTGTCTAATGTGCATGCAGCTTGCAGTATACATAAATAAATAGAAGTGTATAAACAAATAGTTGTGTTAGTGTGGTTATTGGACCTAGGGTAAAGAAGTTAGTTTCAGAAGATATTAGTGCTTGTAAATTCATTAGTGTAATAGTGCTTCATTGTTAAGTGGACTGAAAACATCTATAAATAAGGCATATATTGTTAATTAGACTTGTGAACAGTGAGTAATAAAGACCATTATTATTACTTGTTTTAAATTAAAGAAACGCGGTAGTAGTAGCGCGTTACAATATTTTTTATTATTTACGATTACATTATAAATCTTAGATGAGAAAACAGGGTGATTACTAACCACAATTACTCTATTTGGCTTCCTCCAAGATCTGCATATTGTTCTATCCTAACTCTAAAATTCTCTTATATTTCCGCTATGGTCATTGGATTAATTTCATCTACTGCATCGCTAGCTTTTTGTTTTAATAAGTCGATGTTTTCATGAAGATCATATGAATAAACCTTTTGTTTCAAATAACCCCATAAGTAGAAATCTATAGGGTCAAATCCGGTGATCTTGCTAGCCAATGTATTGAAACACTTTTTAAGAATGTGCTGATTCAAAACATTTGTAATCAAACTAGTTGAATGAGCTAGACATCCGTTTTGTTGAAAATGAAAACCTTATAAATTCACGTCTTCCATGGTAGATAAAAAAAATTTTCGAGCACATCCAAATAGGAATGTTGGTTTGAATTAGTGTCAAAAAAATATGGGTCAATAATTTTATCGTACCTTATTGCACACCATACATTTACCTTTTTGTACCGTTAATTGTTAGTTATTATACGAAAATGTGGATTCTCATGAGACTAATACCTATCGTGTGAAGACACGATGCCATTCGTTGCAAAAGTTGACCGAAAAAATTATTTTTTTATAAAAATTCTGTTCCATTTCGAATGGGCCTGCACCTTGCCTAAGTTCGAGATTACTAGAACAGGTGAAATGGCTTGAGTGCTCTAATGAGCTAAAAAGCCAAACCACAGGTCCAACCAAAGTAGTATGGTCGTTAGTGAGGGACCAGACTAAGACAGGTCCACGAAAGAAGGTAGCGGCTCATTCGGTGCTTAATTTGGCAGAGACTATAGGGGTCGGTATGGCAGTCTAAGACACACTACCGCTATATGGAAGGTAACGGAAAACCACCACATTACCTCCTAAGTACACAGCGTACTTAAATTGTAACAAACATGATGGAATTCTCTGGGGTAAAAGATTCCGAAGTTAAAATAGTTCTTACATGTGATTTTCCAATGCTCCACCTGAAGGTACTACATTAGCCAGGAAGCGAGTTTTTTACCTGGAAAATTTGAAATTTTGCCGAACCCTTGCTGTTCTAAGCAAGGTAGGGATCTTTAACGTGCCTGACAACACTCATACACATGAGCTCCATTTTACCTCTCATCCGAACGAGGATGTATTTTTGTGAAAAATGCTCGCCTAACATTTTTCAAGCGGACGATATTCGAACCCGGGACCTTAGTTAAAATAGTCTTCTATTCGAATCTCCGGGAGGAAACTACTTCGGAGGATGCGATCAGAACTTCAGAATAAGAGTCGGGGAAATTTTGCGAATCGGAGCATGGAATGTTAGAAGTTTGAGGCAAGTAGGTAAGCTAGAAAACCTGAAAATTGAAATGAATAGGGTAGCCTTGACATAGTAGGGATCAGCAAAGTTCGATTGCCAGAGGTGGGGGATTTTTGGAGTGGAGACTTCAGGGTAATTCATACAGGAGCAGTGGAAGGAAATTCGGGTGTGGGGATAGTTATGCGAAAAAAGATAGGACACTGTGTAGAAAATCACTTACAAAAGAGCGAAAGAGTACTCATGGTTAGATTAGAATCTAAACCGGTAAACATAGTAATAATACAAGTATGCATGCCCATCTCTAACTACAATGATAAAGAGGTAGAAGCGATCTACAAAGATATCGAAGACATACTAAGATAGGCACAAGAAACGTCAGGGAAAATAGGCTGGTAGAATTTTGCGACGAGAACAATTTAATCATCACAAATACATTATTTCAACATCATGTTAGAAGAGGATATACGTCAAAGATTCCAGGAGATATAGGAAGATATCAAATAGATTACATTCCTGTTAGAAACGGTTTAGGAATCAAGTAAAAGACTGTAGAAGCTATCCAGAAGCAGATATAGAAGGCCGCACTTAAATTTAAAAATTGAAAAAAAGAAACGAAAAAAAAAGCAGTTTGACCTTGAGAAACTAAAAGATAAAGATTTTCAAGAAAGATTCGAAAAAAAGGTCAAATGAATTGCTGAAAGAAATCGGGAAAATATTTGATACTAAGGAAGTAGAAACAGAATCGAATAACATTAAATACAGCCTAGACATGACGACCAAAGGTATTCTGGGGTATACATAAAGAGAAAATAAGAAACCATAAATAACAAAGGATATCCTGAATTTAATAGAAGACGAAAATACCAAAATAAATCAGACGACCCAGGAAAACAAAGATACAAAGCCATAAAATAGGAAACTATTCGCAAATGCAGGAAAGCTAAAGAACAATAAATTGATGAAAAGTGCAAAGAGGTACAAACTAAGATGAAAATGGGAAAGACAGATGAATCATACAAACTAATTAGAATCAATATTATCGGTTTAATTGTCGATTTAATTAGAATCGATTTTAGGGATACAAACCGTATAGTAAAAATATAAAGGCCGCAGGAGGAAACGTCATAGAAAATGTAGAGAAAGTGGGTAGATGGCAAGAATATATAAGGAATTTATATGCAGGAAGGGAACTAACAGCATTAGAACAGGAATCAGACATTGAAAATGATTATTTGGGATATCCTATACTTAAAGTTGAGTTTGAGAGCATTAAAGTGTCTGAAAAATGGCAATGCGCCGGGTACAGATAAGGTGCAAGCAGAAACTCTGAAAGCCGCTGGACAAGCAGTAACAAAACGTCTGTATCGATTTGTAAGCTATATGTATGAGACAAGCGATATACCAAAAGATTTTAAACGCAACATCGTAGTAACTATACCAACAAAAGAAAGGCGCGGATGGATGTGAAAATTTTCGAACAATAAGTTTGACAGCACACGTGTCAAAAACATTAACTAGAATTGTACAAAGACGAATGCAAAAACAGCTGAAGAAATACTAGGGGAAGATCAATTTGGGTTTAGGCTAAACAGGGAAACACGGGAGCTCTGAGAGTGATAATCTAGAAAACAGTAGAAATAGGGAAAAGCGTGTATATAGGGTTTGTAGATCTGGAAAAAGCTTTCGACAATGTAAAATGGAAAAAATGTTCAAAATACTCAAAAAGATTGAAATAAGTTATAGGGATAGACGAATATAGTACATAGCTTATACAAAGAGCAAACAGCAGTAATAGAATTAGAGCAGGAACGTAGAGAATTAAACATTAGGAAAGGGGTGAGACAGGGATGTGCTTTATCCCCATTAATTTTTAACTTGTACATTGAAGAGGCAATGAATACTGTCAAATGCTGGAAGACATTTGGAATTATTACGCAGGGACAAAAAATTGATATGCTTAGATTTGCAGATGATATAGCGGTACTAGCATCTAGCACGGCAGAGTTAGAAGCTGTTCTTAATGAAATGGAAACGGTTCTAACAGAGAGATATGGTATGAAAATTAACAAAAATAAAACTAAAGTACTAGTAGGCAAAGGAAGGGAAAATAAATCAAAAACAAGAATACAAATGGATAACAAGAACTTACAAGAGGTTAAGGATTTTTGCTACCTAGGAAGCCAAATGACGCAAGATGGGAATAGCGCAAAAGATATGAAACAAAGATTACTACAAGATCGTGCTACATTTAATAAGAAAAGCAACTACTGTGTTCAAAGACAACAAACATAAAAACAAGGAAATATTGCTTAAAACATATGTGTGGAGCACAGCAGGAGAGATAGGATGATAGGCCACATAGTACAGCATGAGGGAATAGTTCAGAATATAATAGAAGAAGAGATAGGAAAAATGAGAAGTAGAGGTAGACCTAGGTTAGATTATTGCACACAGTGAAAGCTGTAGGCTGTAAGAATTTCGAGGAAATGTGTAGGCAATTCAGAATAGAAAGCAATGGAGATATGCATCCAACCAGTCCCAATATGGATAAACTAATGACGAAAAGAATTACTGTACTTAAACATGATGATTATTATTAGAAACTACAGGTATTGGATGTGCAATATTCTCGAATAATGTTAATTGTGTGAAAGGATTTACTGGAAAACTATTAATTCGGCAAATGTCTAAATGTTAGGGGATCTTGGCAGCCACAGGCTGCTTAACCCCTTCACATACCACTGAATGTCGGTGAAATAGGGCATATAATTAGAAAACAATAGAAGAGGAACCGAGCTGTATATAGGCGGTGTGGGAATTTCAGGCAACTGTGTAGGCTAGCTCAAAATATAAATAACTGGAGGTACGTGTCCAACCAGTTTTGAGACGAAAAACCTAATGACGAAAGAATAAGCGCAGATGTTTGTGGCTGCTGATACTGTGGTTTTGTAATTGAGTTTAACTTTTTTGCGTCTAAACAAGTCCTCAAATCTATTTTATTTGATTTAGGTATAACAACAACTGGATTCATAAATGATGTCTTGGCTGATTTACTGATCTCGTTTTAAGCATATTTTGTATCTGATGTTTGACCCTTTTTCTTATTGCAAATGGAACTGGATAAATCTTTGTATAAAACTGATTTCTTCTACCAATTTCCAGCTTGTATGTATATTCTCCTGCAACCATAGGCTCTTTATCAAATAATTTATCATTTTGATTAATTAATTCAGACAACTCTCATGATCCTATCTCTTAAAATGCCTATCTGTTTCTTATCTAAACTTTCTTGAACAAGTTACATAACGTGATCTCTTCATTTCCGTCGAAATTGCTACCGGTAAACTTCCCTGTGTTATACAAATCAATATATTTCTTATTCCCTTTATTCAATACCTATTCGGAACCACCCGTTGCTTCTTGATTCCTAAAATATGTACAGTCCTGTCCTGTATTTTGAAATCAAACCATTTTATAAATTCAACTCCAACAATGAAATCTAGATACAAATACTTTGCCACCAAAAATTCTGTTTCCCCCTAGCCTAGTCTTCCTTATTGGAACCGGTATAGTAATCATTTCATCCATTGTAGATAACGTTTTTCCCATCGCCAACCATATTATCCCTTTCAATATTGTAAATTTTCCCCATGCTTAAAACCCACCTCCTTCTCCTTAAATAACGATAGTTGTGAACCAGTATCGCAATACAACATATACACAATCCATATCATCTCATACCGAATCAAACCATTTATTTTTAATCTCGTACCTAAATTTAACGATTCTACAACTAATAAACTGTTTTTTCGTCTTAGCCCCGCTTTATGCACTCCACTTTTGTCCCAGCACCGATGCTAGAATTTCTCTGCTCATTTGGCCTCTGCGTTCCATTTTTTTGGTTCCTGTTCGTATACTCGTTCCCCTGCAGAAAATATCTCTAGTTTTCCTTTTCTGCATTTCTGTTTCAGGTATTTTCATTATAATTTTCATCTCTGTTGTATCGTTTCCTCAATATTGTGTTGAGAAAACCTGTATTTATCATTTGTTCACTAATTATAATTCTGATGCCCATTCCTTGTCCGTTGTTGATTCTCACCGTTCATTCCCCTTCTTTCTCCGGTGTTATTACTGTGTTCCCTGAATCTACAGCGTGACTTATTGATTCCAACGATCTTGCTGAATTATAATTTTTCATTCAGTCTTAATATTATGTATGGATATTAAGTGTATAATTTTCTCTTCTGGAATTTTTGGTGTTAAATATTGCGCCTGAGTGAATTTGTCATTCACATATTCTTCTTTAGAACCTTGATGTGTCGAATAATGTCCTGTTAAAAAGTTTGCCAGTAGGGTAAAATCAAGGATCCCACAACCTCATTTCCACCAGAATCCCTCATTTCCACACACATCTGGACCAAAAAGTTTTCTTCGACTAACCATTTCTCATCTTTCGAGATAAATATATCTTAAATTTTTCATCTTTCGAGATAAATGAGCATCCTCATTTCCACACACGAGATAAACCAAAAAGTTTTCTTCGACTAACCATTTTTTTATCTTTCATCTCAACCAAATACTTTTCTTTGTCTAGCCAATGCATCTTTCGAGATAAACCTACCTTGTTTGGTATCAATCAATATTAGAATTTTCTCAGCTACCCGAATCTTTAGGAATTTTTTAGATTGCGCCATCCCCCAGAGAGCTACCCCCATTTTAAGATTTTTTTATCAATGTTGATTTCTAACCGTCCGCATAAATTTTTTTAGTCATGCGATACATCTTGTTAGCTTAGAATTTTATGTAGAATCCGAATCTGTAAACAGATTTAAAATCGGACTACTCCTTACAAAGTTACACTTTAAGCTCTCAAACCTCTAAATTTTGCTCTTTGCTTTATAAGCAAAACTAACAAATACTTTTCTTTGTCTAGCCAATGCATCTTTCGAGATAAACCTATCTTGTTTGGTATCAATCAATATTAGAATTTTCTCAGCTACCCAAATCTCTAAGAATTTTTCAGATATCATCACCCCCAAGGGAGCTACCCCCATTTTAAGATTTCTTACCAAGACCGATTTCTAACCGTCCGCATAAATTTTTTTAGTCATGCGATACATCTTCTTAGTCTAAAATTTTGCACAGAATTTGAATCTGCAAACAGATTTGAAATCGGACCACGCCTTGCAAAGTTACACTTTAAGCTCCCAAACCTCTACATTTCGCTCTTTGCTTTATAAGCAAAACTAACAAATACTTTTCTTTGTCTAGCCAATGCATCTTTCGAGATAAACCTATCTTGTTTGGTATCAATCAATATTAGATTTTTCTCAGCTACCCGAATCTTTAGGAATTTTTCAGATATCATCACCCCCAAGGGAGCTACCCCCATTTTAAGATTTCTTACCTGTAGTGACTTTTGAGCATTTTTATAATTTTTTTTAGTCATGCGATACATTAAATTAGCTTAGAATTTTACGTGCAACCCGAATCTGCAAACAGATTTGAAATCGGACCACGCCCTGCAAAGTTACCCATTTAAAGCTCTCAAATCTTATTAAATTGTTTTGCTCGTCTATGACATATGCTTTAACCAACTATTTCCCTAGAAATCTAAAACCGCAAGGATTTTAGAAACGAGTCCTTTATAAGCCATAAGTGCTTAGTATTTAAAATCATTTTTTCAAACAGTAATGTGCTTCTCTCAGAATGCTGCAAAAACCCATGACCTAAAATTTTTTCTGGTTTTAACATAATTACATGTACAATGCTAAATTGTTGGAAAATACATAGACAAGAACAAACTAATCGCTTTACAATTATGTGACGTATAGTGAAAGTAGTATAGAGGACAAACTAATTGCTTTACAATTATGTTACGTAAAGTGAAAGTAGCCTTTCTTTTTATTAATTAGCAGCTATGTGATTTGAAAAATACAATAGATATGCTCAATGCCACCCATTAGAAAATTCCCGGGTTTATTAATCATACAATGAGCGCTCTATTTTGGCCTCGATTGGGGGAAATACAAACGTCATTTAGTAGTATAATTAACGGTTTCAAAACGTATATAACGCGGTGTAATTAGAAAAAATTCTATTAGTTTCACACGCTTTGTGTAAAACCCGTCGAAATTTTAAACAATCGTTTCGTGTAGTTCTTTTGTGGAAAGTTTTGAAGGTTTAAGGGTAAGTATTATTAAAATATTATTAAAGTAGAACTGAATTTATTTGCAAACACCAATTATTATGTATTCTGTTATTGGTTCTTATTTGTATTTTAAAACATTAATTTTTCCAAAGTAATGCGCTGTTTTACAGATATACTTTTCCAAATTTTAAAGGTATGCTTTTGCTAGAATAAAAACAATTCTGACAAAATATTTTATTAAAATTTAATACATTAACAAAAAGACCTCAATAACAATACGTTTTCTTTAGAACAGCTTAAATTATTCAAACAATGGTTTAAACAGTGATTGTACCTATTACCGAATCTTCTTAATTCTTTGAGCTTTGGAAGTGAGAAAACACTTTCCATGTTTAAAATGTTGTTTGATAAATATTTTGAGAGTAACTGTCTTTTCTGTTCGCCTTTAACATAGATTGTAGCATTGGGTGGTATGACTTCTTTCAGCAAATCGCCTACATTTGTATATCCACTTGTGGACTGTCCATCCCAGCTAAGCCCATGGATTCTTTGCTTTAACCACTGAACTTGCTTTTTGAAATCATCACTTAGGGTGTTATACTCCACAGCCATGTCCAGTATCTCATGCCATATTACATTATTCGCTACATCCAAAATGGCAATCTCCTTGCAATAGAAATCACTAGTTTTGTATTGATATCCTTGTAAATCGATTATGAAACACATGCTTCCTGCTTCAAATCACAGATGGAATGGGGTTCTAAGCAAATCTCTCCCGTATATCCAGTTAAGGGACTTTACTCCCTCCTTTTATGATTTTTTTCATCCAGGTAATTATCTGGATGATACTAAAGCAAGTCTGTTTTCTTAATCCAACTTTTACCATCCCCCAACCACGACACTAATAATTCGCGCCCGTGCTTCCGTTTCCGTAAAACTTTTTCCACTAAGTACGTGTCGGGTGCTGCTGTGAGCTGAATTTCATCGCCGTAAAAAGCACCTAGAATTGGCCGACCTTCCAAATCTTGTAGCAGATAGGTTGTCGGTCTCGTTTTTTGTACTTTAACAATTTTGAATAGTTCTGTACTCCAGTTTGGGTGAAATCCTCGATCGAATACTGCTTTATATTTTGATATACGCACAATGTCTCCAACCTTATACAACTTGTAACTTTTAGAAACGCTGTTAGCGGTGTAAAGTTTTATTCTTTCCGGATGTTCTTCTGCTTCCATAGGTGTCATGTTAATAGCCCGATGTGGTGTATTATTGTATTCTTCCATAACCTTGGGCAAAATATTCACCCATTTATGACTGCCTTGCAAGTAAAATCTTCTGTACAATTTGTTTTTGATTGTTCTAATCAACCGCTCGACCATACCAGCTTTGATTGCGGAATACGTAGAGTAATGGTTTATCTTATATTTTGCATAAGATTTTAAAACAGCGGTTGTAGTACTCTTTCCCAAAATCCGTTTGTAGATTGATTTTACGTTATTTTCTCCTTGCAGCATTTTGTCCAATATTTTTTCATAGCATTTGTGACTTCTGATCCAGTTTTATTTTTAAAGGTTCAGCTAAAGCATATTTTGTGAAACAGTCCACTGCTATTATAATATATCTGTACCCATTGTTCACACGCGAGTAAGGCTGCATTTCGCACAAGTCCGATTGGATAAGATCACGTTTCACATGTTTCAGATTTGTATGACGACGCTGAAAATTTTTTCTTGCAGGTTTAAATAATTCCTTAACGATGATTTCTTTACTCATTTTGCTTAACACTGTTGCTAAACTAATAGGGTTATCTTTATCCAATTGCACCTTTGGCATAAACTGAAGCTTTGGTTTGTAGTATTTGTTTTTATAGCTGCTGGTGACGCTTCGTAAATTGATGCTATTGCAAGACCGAGCTCCTTCTCATTTGTCTCGGAAGTTGCAGTCAAATTAATAAAAACTGTATAAACGTTTTAAAGTCAGATACAAGCTTATCCAATTTTTCATTTACATACTGTTTATTAACTGCATCAGATGGCTCAACTGGTTGAGCAAGCATTGCGATACGCTGGTTTCTTGCATTGAAGGCTTTATCTTTACGCTGTATATCATCAGAACTTTTAGACAGTATGAAAAGGCTTGATTCACGAGCTTGATTACAGATTTCTTATTAACACAATCACTATCTTCTTTAGGATCCATTACATCCACTAGCCTTCTTTTACGAAAACTAATTGTTTCTTCTCCAGACTTGAATACTATAGTGCTTCTCTGATTAACACAATCACTATCTTCTTTCGGGTCTGATGAATTCGCTAACCTTCTTTGCTGCATATCGTACCCATCACCATCCAACGTTAGCACAAATCCTCGACCTGGAGGACCGCGCCGAATATCAGCATCTTTACGCTCTGAACGTCCGAAGCGGTCGATAGGCATTTTAAAACTGTGTAATTATTTACTGAGCTCACTGTATTATACCTTCTTCTCTCAACTCTTCCATTATGGACACCATCTCGTTAATGTTTTCCTCGCTTGTATTTCCAGCTCGGTTGGATGCGTTCAACAATCTCAGCCGATCTACAAGTTCATGTACATTATTCCAGTAGACATATTGCACCGGCTTTGAATTTAAACTTTTGTAAAACCTATTAGAAAAGCCTAAACCCGCTCCCTTGGACTGTTTTCTTCTCTTTGGCTGTTTTCTTTCGGGATTCCTCCGAAATTCGGTGAGATATTTTGCACATATTTGTTAAACTTTTGTTATTTGTTGGGAATCCGCTTAAATCGTGCACCGCAAATGGGTTAAACTTTCTTCTCAAAATCGACGCAGATTTGATCATTTCCAAGTAATTCGGCAAATCTTCATGCAAATTGAAATCGCCATCTTCGGGGCTGATGTCTTTGTAAACCAGCAGGTTGTATAAACCCTTCGTACCTGGATATATCACATTATTTAATGTTATATCGCTAGTTTCCGGGTTAATTACCAATACACTTTTCCACAAACTCCATGTATCGGTTTCCGCATTATACTTTACTCCATAAATTGATTTGTCAATATTTTCGTCCTCGTCTCTAGCTAACACATCCGCATAGTAAAGATGGAACGGTTCTTCTGGAACGAGTTGTTTAATTTTCTTTATAGGTACGTCCATGTTTTCAACTTTAACCTTTGTTGTAGGTGTGGAATTTTTCGGTGATCGATTGCAACTTGGAAGCGGTTATTTCAAGGATCAATCAATTGTTTGTGCATCTCTTTGAATTTTTGCTGAGATGTAGCGTCTCCCTTTTTGTACGCTACAAACTTTTTTCGTACAGCATCCTGCATAAGATGAAGACTGCGTTTATTCGCAATAAAATTGTTAACGTCCGTCATCATGAAACTTTGGATGGGAACTAACTGTTTTTGAGTAATGTCAAATATTTATATACTCGTCGAAATTCTTCCTATATCGACCTTTATCCAAATCAAAATCTTTCACAACAGTTATAAAATTATGTTTTGAGTCACCCCAACACTGTAAACACATTTCTTTAAATTTCGGATATGTCATGTCACCACTTATATGACCCGAAAAGATATGGCGAAGGTTTGTATCATCCTGTTTCCATAATGCGATTACATTGGCGTTATCTCTGAGTCTATGTTTTAAGGCACTAGCGTAAGTTTGACATAGATAGAACGAATCTATTGCTTTATGTCGGCCGAACGAGAAAAATTGAGTGATTTTGCTTTGCTCGTTTACAGGTATATCATCGAAAACCATAATTGAATCTTCTTTGGTATCTCTGGGCTCGATCAAATCATCGTAATTTTCAAACTCATGGTACCCAATTTCTTCTTTTAATGATGTAAAAACGTTTCTTAACAATTCGTATTTCGGTTGATGCAAACTCTTCGAAAATACATAGACATTTTGAAATCTAAGACCGTTCTCGTGCAAGATCAGAGATATTAAAGCGTTGGTCTTCCCACAACTCGATGGTCCCGCGAAGATAGCTCGTATGTTAGACGGGAACAATGAACCATGTTTACCATCCTCTCTTGCACTAGCAATAGCAAAGTTATCATAATTCTGTATAGGTATTTTAACTTCTTGTATAGCATCACCCGTGTCTCTCACATTTTCCGACCTAGGAGCACCATTCTTCTTTTGAAGTTTACGGAGATCCGAATGCCTGCTTAACGTTCTTCTGGGTATACCATATAACCTACTTGTAGAGTTAACACTTATACTCTTTTGTATTTCACTAACTGCTTTCTCTAAAGATTCCTTGGTGTACATCTTCCAAATATAAGTTTAAACTGATTGAAATTGAAAATAATATTCCCTTATATACCAGCATGGGCAGGGGTGTGCACGCGCAGGGGGCGCGCATGGGCAGGGGTGTGCACGCGCAGGGGGCGCGCATGGGCAGGGGTGTGCACGCGCAGGGGTGCGCATGGGCACAGGCGTGCTTAGGCGTACACCGGAGTACGTGAGAAACTGTGTTGGATCACCAAAAAATCTTATTAATATTAAAACAACATAGATTTTATACAATTTTATTAAAAATATATATATACAAAATATTTAATTGTGAATAAATCTATTAACAATTTCCGTAAACGGATTATATTCAAACATAGAGTCATGTATAATTAAAGCATAAGCCTTCATCGACGGTTCAAAATTTCTTGAAGCTTCTAATTCCATTCTTACATCAACCGTTGCATCCTTGATGCTTTCAAATTGATGACGACAGTCGATTACAAAGACGGGTGATTCCTTAAACCTGTTGTAGTCCATTAAACATTTATTTGACGATTTGTTCGGGTAGTATTTTTCCATAAAAGATGTATAAGACAGGTACGCTGGCAAGTAGTCATTCTGCTCGAAATCCAAATTTAATCGACCTTGAGGGAACATCTGTGAGTTTAAAAACACTTTGACATTGGTTATATTGGCATTCGTAAAGCTTGTAGCATTTTCTTCTTTCCTGTCGTACTTCCCATTTTGCAGCGCCAATAATATCCATCGAGCCTTCTCTGTTTCGTTCGATACTTTAATTCTCCATACTTGCGACTTTGATTGTGTTAGAGACGGTAATTCGTGTAGTTCCCATTTTCTGAATGCAACCATTATAGATGATTGATTTTGCATTTCCGAAAGCAGCGACGCCTTGGCAAAGTCGCTTAATGTTATATGCGGAACCTCCCATGAAATACGTTGTATTTTGAACGTTACTGTATTTCCAATCGACTTGTAGCAATTTACGTCCGACTTGGATCTGATTAAAATCAGCTCTTGAGGCATGTTGACGATAGTTTTCTTGTAATCTTCAAAAACCCAAAATGGTTTTTAGCGGTATAGCACAACTAAACCGTCCATCTTGAATATGGTATCGGGTTTCCACCCGGTATGTGTAATAGATTTTGTTTCGGATTCTTCCATGGATACTAAACCTTTAATAGTTCTTGTAATTCCAGGATTCGACAGACATCTATTATTTGATTATTACCCAATTTGTATTGAATTTCCTCAAACAGAAAATATGGTGCATTTCTAGTAAACTCGTAAGCTTTAGGGTCTGGTTCTGCTGCTCTAGTCGGGTCTCCAGTTGTTGACGCTTCCCTTAATGTTTCCGTAGGCTTATAGGTACCCTTTATAAATATGAAACTTTCATGGGGGTATGTGATGTTATCACTGCTCTGGATTTCAATCGAAATTCTATCGTTGTTTTCTGCATTCAATGTAAAGGAAGACATGTATAATAATCTTCCTTTATTATGGTCTCGTCTAATTTATAACCTCCAAACACATCCAATTTGGGTACGTCCTCATATTTAAGCCTTCCAAGTTTAACGTTTTCATCACCGTGGAGATCTAAGCTGCGTTTACTTCTGCCTCCCATCATTTATAACTTCTAACCCTAAAGATTTTAAGAAACGTATTTCTTCTGCTGTAAGTCTCTCGATAACTTGACGCTTTGACGTCGTATTCACTATTGGTCGTCTGGGGGTGTTGTAGCGTGCTTTATATACAAAATCGATAGGCATTTTCAACTACTTTTTATTTGCAGTCTTACACAGGTGTATGTTTCCGGTGAAAAGTTTACCAATTCACCCAAATGATCGACTAGTCTGATTGTAATATTATCAATTTCTGTCACGCTCAGCGGATAATATATGACGTGGTTAGGTTCCTTTTCCAGATTATACCCAGGTGGTACAGATAGACTGAATTCGAATATGCTGTGTGTAAGAAAATTGTTTCTGAACGATCCGCTGGTGATATTGGTTTCCACAAAAATGTTTGAGACCGATATTATGTTCACTTGCTGATTAGCGATATGTACGGTATCTGCAGCCAATTTGCGGTTGGTAAACCCCAAGATGCTTCCAATATTGTTTTTACGGTTTGCCCCAAAATCTATCGGTATACTGCTTCGTATAGAACACTTTAATGTATTATTGTTGGCACTCAGTTTAAAATATTTTCAATGTTCTCGTTGATGTCCGGCTAATGACTGAACCATTTTTTGAAGACGTCCTGTATATATGCATTTATTTCTTCTAATTCGTATGATCCAGGTTCAATGGTTATTTTGCGATGCTCTGGATCATTAAAGTATAAGTTGTTGTTTCCTGGATGTATGTTTTGCACAGTGTTACAAGTGTACAGTCCCACTAGACCCAAAGCATATTCACCGTCCTGTTTCAATTTAATCGGTGGGTAAATGGATCCTGTCGATATGACATTACCATACCCGAACACGCTCACTGTTTTAGCCATTGTCACTAAGAAACTTTAACACTAAATGTCCACAATTGTATGTGTTGTAAGTCTGCTCCGGTGCACTGTTGTAGTAAATTTTACAACCTCGAAAATATCTCTTTACTTCTTCCGGCGGTCTCAAGTCTCCAAACGAATCGTAGTAATACACACTATTTCTACGTTTTCGGTACCCCACCCAATGTGTACCCGAACCTTTGGTGGTATCCAAATTAATCACTCCCGATTCGTTGACATGCGGTCTAATCTTCTGTAACTGATCTCTAGAAAAGACGTTGCGAAAATGAGGAATGTTAGATGCGTGTTTCCTTATATCTACGTCGGTGAGAGCTCTTCGAGGTAACTTGCTTAGTTTTTTGATACTTTTTTATAAATACCACGCCCCTGTTTGTATGGTTTCAAGAATAATGCTGTGCCTTTTTTGTATGGTTTTAAAAACATTCCATTTCCTTTTTTCCCAACAGTAATGGCTTCCATAGATCTGTTGTGTCGTTCGCTCTCCTTAAGTTGTTCGTTGGCTGTCTTGACATCATTTACTGCTTTAGCTATCCCTGCAGCACCACCTGTTAGGGCCCCTAGGGCACTTAGCCCAGCGAATATCGGAATCAATGGTAGAAAACCTCCTTTCTGTGGAACGGGTATAATACGTGGGACTTTAATTTTGTTTCTCCCACCGGCTCCTTTTATGATTTTTTTACCAATTAGAATACCAACATCTAACAGCTTTTTCAAGTTGTCGGAACCAACTCGGTCTACTGCGGAGCGTATTTTCTTCAAAAATCCGCCTTTGAAACTTATTTTCTTCTTTAACCCCATACCCATTTTTCTCTTCGCTTTCATAGCGTTTGTCACAAACCAAGCTGCGGCTTTTTCCCCTAACTTTGCGTTTTTAGACTTAACTCTCCCCCAGGCTTCTTCTTCTAAAATTTTATCTGCTCGGTGTCTGGCTGGAAGATCGTCGGGGTACTTGGAGTATGCAATGTCGTGGTCTTTACACAATTTATCTAATTCGTTTATTCCAGGATCACCTCTTGCTAAGCGCTCATCCAACTTTGTACCAGGCCCGCAGTACTGATAACCTGGAATATGCAGCTCAAACGGTAACCTGTTTATAGCGCTGTTGATTAATCCCTCTCCAGAACAGATAATCATGTGTTTACTCAAAAAAATCTCAAACTATACTAAATAAAAAAACAACAACGAGTCTATTTATACTTTTTCAAAAAATTTACAATTTATTTATAATAACAATACATTTACATCCACGTCTTTTGGACTGTCTTTTATACAATATTCTTTCTAGTTATCACCATAACCAGAATCTTCAGATTCCAACAAATTTAAACGTCTAAACATTTCCACTAATGTTCTTGTACGTATCACGTCTCGCACAAATATATCTGGAAAACATATAACCAGCTCCAATGCATTTAGGGCGCTCTGATTCAATTCGTTGTAGAATAAAATATTTCCAATTCGAACTTCGCCCTCAACCAAGATTTTAATTCGTTTCTCACCTTCTGTCAGTGTATTAAACCCATCGCCATCATTTAAACTAGAATTAGCAACAAACCCTACTAATTCGCTGTATAATGCTGGGAAGTCACGACTTTCCAACTGTTTAAGTTGATACTCAAATAACTCTCGCATATGGAATAGTTTACGGCACTCTAATTCGTTTATAACCATCGAGCTATCACCCATTATTATTTTTAACTGGAACGTTTCGTCCACGGTTGTTCCATACACTGGCGACAGAGTGATAAAGAACGGTCCTCCTAGTTGTATGTGTAGATCTTCCATTTCGGGTGCACCATTTAATCGAGTGTTTAGCACGTCACGAGAGAATTGGCGAATTTGAAATTCCACTTGAAAATTTGTAAATGCTGACCAATTTTCGTATGTCAATTCCAGAACATGGCTGCCACAATATTTCTTGCTACACACCAATCGTAATACGGGTTTTATTGTCTGGTTTATAACAAACCCAATTTCCACATTATGAGGGTGTTCACCCAATTCACTTAAACTATACGTAAACTTATTAATCAGATTTTCGGTATATGAAACTTGTGCATCATTAACACCTGCAGACTCCATTGCTTTGCACTGATTTCACCGAGATGACTGAGAAGGATGCTATGCAGATCATCCTTTTAAATGTTTCAGGGTTGTTGTTGCGCATGCGTAAATTGTTCTCGGATAATTATACATGTAGTGCGTAAGCAAGAAGCTAATTGATTTTCACCGACGTGATTAGACTAGTTTGGAATGTTACTCAAGGTTAAACGACGCTGGGTTTCTCCTAATTTAAAAGTAAACTAGCTAATTGGTTTTCACCGACGTGAATAGACTAGTTTGGAATGTTACTCAAGGTTAAACGACGCTGGGTTTCTCCTACTTTGAAAGTAAACTAGCTAATTATACCAACAGGGTATAAAAGCACCTTGCAATGCAATATAATTCAGTATCTGTTTAGTCTTCGGCTAGTTACAACAGCTATAAAGTCTTTAACCAGTTTTAATTTCTTTATAGAAAAATGTCTTCCTTTGTCTGCAACGTCTGCGGGGCTGTCTTCTCAAGAAGCGATAGTTTAAAGAGACATCTGCTCCAACAACATGACGTGGGATCGAAATCCACCGGTCTTTTTGTTTGCGATGTGTGCCCGGCATCCTTCACCCGTAAGGACAACTTGAAACGGCACAAGGACGCCAAGCATGGTGTGGTGGAACCAGTTGCCGGCCCATCCGGGGTCAAACGACCGGCTGCGTCGATAGTTGAGGAGCCTGCTCTCAAGAGACTTCGAAGATGCGTTGAGTGCGATGTGGATGTAACCAACTTGGTAGCCCACCAACGCTCGAACGAGCACAAAGCTAATGCCAGCCGTGTCCTGGATGGGGGTGTACAAGTAGTGAGCACGGCATTTAAAAGTCGAATCGCTACATACAGAATTAGTAATGTCGACTCTACAAGTACGTATTTTTCTTTATAAGTATTTAGTGTTTAACTTAGTTATTTCTAGGTCTGTTGGATTTTCTCCGCAACCAGAGGGAGAGATTCATAAGCTTAGTTGGGGAACAGCGGGCAATCCACACCTCCCTAAAGGTGAACCTGGAGGTGTTTGGTGGGTACACCAAGATGGCTGCGGCAGAAGGTGTTGAGGACGTGAAATCCTTCAACACCCGAAATGTTGTGGTCACCTCATCCAGCGATCTGGGGGAGGTATACAACTCCTTTATGGAGAGGATGTCAGCTAAGTCAGACGAATTTCAAGAACGAGATTCTGGTAAGTTTTGAAAAATTATTAATTTTTTTCTAATTTTTAAATTTTAGGTTGGACTCTGAAAAATGTGTTATACTTAGAAATAAATATAAACAAGTATAAACCTCTTCGTGGGGGGTCCTACATCGAGCTTCCCAAATGGATTCGAGACAAGGAAGCCGTCGTTAACGTGCAGAACCAAGACAATGCATGCTTTGCCTGGTGTGTTGTGGCGGCGCTGAATCCCGGGCATATTAATCCTGGACGGGTTAGTAGCTACCCGCACTACTCGAGTGTACTCGACGTGACAGGACTACAGTTCCCGATGCCCATAAAGGACATAGCCAAGTTCGAGGAATTAAATGCTATTAGCATCAACGTCTTTGGGGTGGAAAGGAAGTCCATCGTGGGGCCCTCCACTTCACAAAAAGAAATAGGGATCGGCATGTCAACCTCCTTTACATCCAGAATGAGAATAACACACACAACTGTTTGATCAAAGATTTGGGGAAGCTAGTGGGTAAGCAGCTATCTCATGACCGCACCCGTAAATGGATTTGCGACGGATGCTTGGTGTTCTTCCCATCCGAAGATAAATTACGACAACACTCCGAACAAGACTGCAACGTGGTTGCGACAAAGATGCCCAACCATTTTAACAACATCCTCGAGTTTACGAGCGTGCACAAGCAAATGAGGGTGCCGTTTGTTATATACGCGGACTTTGAAAGCGTGTTGAAGCCTATTTCTTCGGCAGCACAGGATCCCTCCGGCTCCTTTACTAACAGCACCCACCAACACGAACCATACAGCTTCGCATATTATATTAAATGCTCTTACGACGAGGATTTGGATAAGTTGGAATTGTACAGGGGGCCTGAAGCTGCTAAAGTGTTTATGGAAAAGTTGAAGGAGGAAGCCCGCAGATTAGGTAAAATCCTTAAAACCAACGTTCCGATGACAGCGTTGGAGCCTTTAGATGAATTGTTATTCCACATGGTTGACGATTGCGGTATCTGCAGGAAACCATTGGGAGACGATCGAGTAAGGGATCACTGTCATCTTACAGGGAAATTCCGCTTCGCAGCACATCGCCAATGCAATATCCAATACCGGATGCCAAATTTCATACCGATCATATTCCACAATTTAAGTGGGTATGATTCCCATTTTATTGTGAAAGAATTGGGATGCGATAAGGAGCGCGTTACAGTGATCCCAAATAATAAGGAGCGGTTCGTATCGTTCACAAAGTATGTGAGGATATATGGCGAAGAACCAGACGTAGAGGAAGATGATGATGAATCCGATAATTCCACAGTACAGCTGCGATTCATAGATTCCTGCGTTTCATGGCATCGTCCTGGATAAGTTGGTGAAAAATTTGGAATGCGAGCAGTTTGTTGAGATGAGGAAGTGTTTCCCCGACGACGTACAGTTTTCATTTCTACGCAGAAAGGGTGTGTTCCCGTACAGGTATGTGACAGACGCTTCAGCGTTAAATAGGTCAAGTCTACCACCCCGAGAGGATTTCTATAATGATCTCACGAATGCTGTGATTTCGTTGTCTGAGTACGATCACGCTCAGAATGTATGGAACGCCTTCCACATATGCACACTCGGCGAATATAGTGATCTTTATTTGAAAACAGACGTTTTATTATTAGCTGACGTGTTCGAAAATTTCCGGGGTGTGTGCTTGAAAACCTACGACTTGGATCCCTGCCAATATATGACAGCACCTAGTCTAAGCTGGGACGCTATGCTGAAACATACTGGGGTTAAACTGGATCTATTCACCGATGTAGAAATGCATCACTTTGTGAAAAAAGGGATTCGTGGTGGTCTAACTCAGTGCAGTCAACGATACGCTCACGCCAACAATAAGTACATGCACAATTTTAATTCTGAAGAGCCCTCAAGGTACTTGACGTATCTGGATGCCAATAATTTGTATGGATGGGCCATGTCACAACCGTTACCGATAAGCGGATTCAGGTGGTTGAAAGAGAAAGAGCTTAACCTCCTGAAAGCCCACATCTTCGACATATCTGTAACAGGGGACAAGGGGTACATCCTGGAAGTAGATCTGGAGTATCCAGAAAACCTACACGAACAGCACAACGATTTACCGTTTTGTCCACAGACCATGGTACCCCAACACCATCCTCCAAGACTCGAAGCTGCTCGCCACGTTGCTCAACAAGAGTCATTACGTCATACATTACAGAAACCTGCAGCAGGCGCTACGTAATGGTCTCCGGCTCACAGCAGTCCACCGGGTCATGGAATTTGACCAGTCTCCATGGTTAAAGCCCTACATCGATTTGAACACCACCCTTAGGACATCTGCCAGAAATGCGTTTGAAAAAGACTTTTTCAAATTAATGAATAACGCAGTCTTTGGAAAAACGATGGAGAATGTCGACAAGAGGGTGGATGTGAAGATCGTGCCCCGGTGGGGACACGATGGACAAAAATTGTGCGCGAGTGGGCTTATCGCCCGCCCGAACTTTAACAGTAGTTTAGTGCTAGGAGAGGATTTGGTTATTATACAGATGGATAGGGTAAAAGTCACGTACAACAAGCCTATATATGCAGGTTTTTCAGTTTTAGATATTTCAAAAACCCTCATGTATGAATTCCATTATAACACCATGAAACATTTGTATGGAGCCAAACTCTCACTACTTTACACAGACACTGACTCTTTAGTGTATAGTATAGAAACAAAAGACTTGTATAGTGATATTAGTGCAAACATTAACAATTTCGACACTAGTGACTACCCTCGAGACAACAAATACAATATGCCTCTTGTGAACAAAAGATCCCGGCAAGTTCAAAGACGAGTTCAACGGCGACTTGGTGTTACAATTTGTTGGAACTAGGGCCAAGTCGTATTGCATTCTTAGTGAGAAGGACACGATTAAAAAGATCAAGGGGGTCTCGCGTAGTGTGGTGGCTGGGATTAGTGTGGATAGTTTTAAGGACATTGTGTATAATAATTCTGATGCCCTTATGCATAGCATGGTATGTATTCGGAGTAAAAAACACGTTTTGTACACCCAATTAATCAATAAAATTAGTTTATCGGCAGAAGATGACAAAAGGTACGTCATCCCTGGTAGTACTTCCACATATGCATGGGGGCATAAGGATATTAGATAGTTGTTTATATTTTATTGTGTATATATAGTATGTAAGTTAGTTATAAGCATATCTACCCTCCCCCATCCTTAATAATTCCTTTGTTCCCGGCGATATATGTTTACCTCCACGTGGTCTCGCCGGACGGTAAAACATATTGTTGGATTAACAACAATATGTCTTATTGACTGAAAACATGCTTCCTCTCTTTTACTTTAATCTCTTTTTATTACAGGGCTATTTAAACAACCTATTAATCTCTTTTTTGTTACAGGTTAACCTGCTTGGATTCGGCTACACAGGAAATACTTTGTAAAAATTGTAATTAGTTTATTAAACTGTAAATCGGATAAAATAAATTATTAAAATTTTGTGTTCTTATTATTGTTGGTTAAAGGACTGTAGATGTTGAAAAGGAGAGGTGATTAGAAATCAACATTGATAAAAAAATCTTAAAATGGGGGTAGCTCTCTGGGGGATGGCGCAATCTAAAAAATTCCTAAAGATTCGGGTAGCTGAGAAAATTCTAATATTGATTGATACCAAACAAGGTAGGTTTATCTCGAAAGATGCATTGGCTAGACAAAGAAAAGTATTTGGTTGAGATGAAAGATAAAAAAATGGTTAGTCGAAGAAAACTTTTTGGTTTATCTCGTGTGTGGAAATGAGGATGCTCATTTATCTCGAAAGATGAAAAATTTAAGATATATTTATCTCGAAAGATGAGAAATGGTTAGTCGAAGAAAACTTTTTGGTCCAGATGTGTGTGGAAATGAGGGATTCTGGTGGAAATGAGGTTGTGGGATCCTTGATTTTACCCTACTTTTGCCCTAATACTTACTTGATGAACACATCCTCAGTATTGTTCTATGAATAATTACCTATATTCGTTATAAGTCCTGTACTGCGTTCTCACGCGGTCCCGATCAGTACAGCACTGATGATCTGTATCTTCATCCTCTCAGATTTGCATTGCACAATCTCGTCCAATTTGTCTCGGAGCACCATAGGTTGCACTACCCTACTCAAGAATCATGACTCATCGATGATTATTCCCTTTGATGATCAGTAAGGTAGATTATCTTCAACTCTATTCGACGAATACCTCTTTCAAATGCTTATTAGATCATGAAAATACTTGAGACCGTGATACACAAGATTACTAGAAAATACATGTTATTTAGAGCATCAAATTGTCTGAAATGTGATGCTGACAACAGTGAGAGTTGTGTCTTTTTGGCGATATTGTCAGCAGGAAATGTGCTAAGTACATAAAATCAACTACAAAATTAGCGATTCAAAATTCATTTAAATGTAGCGTAAATGAATATATGAGACCTTTCATATGGAACTTACAGGTTTTAGAGGAAGGCGATTAGAAGAAGGAGTGGTTTAGATAATTTTTACGGTGTACCGTCGGTCAAGAAAGAGAGTAACGAAAGCAACGTAGGTAGTCCTGTTTACCACAACAAAAAAAAAGGAAGAATGTAGTGTTAATCAACTAACCGTAAAATGGCGGGGGTGTAAAATAAAAAGTAAACCTCAAGAGCGATTTGCTCCGGAGGGATCCCAGTAGTTTAAGTTGATGTTTGTCATACATTTCATCTCCAAATATTCACCTCAATGCTCAACCTTTTTAACTGAAGTAGTTTGTTACGTTTATTTTCAGCGTAAATTAATTCTAATCATTTTCAACTCAAACCCCTTTTGCTTCTACAACGAAAATTAATTCCGTAAATTTAAAATAACCCTGGCCAATGTTAATTCATTTATCAGTTGTATAAATTCGATTTGTATTGTTAAACGCTTGCGCTACTTAATAATCAATACTATTTCTCAGAATTCCTTAACGTAAAATTTACGCCATAATTAGATAGGCGATAACGTTGTTCCAAGTATCCCATAATTAATTTTTATGTGTTTCCGATTGAAAGAATTCGTCAAATTAGAGCTGCATATTATTTCAATAAACTCGGGTTTTCCAGTTTTGAAGCCTTAACAACGACATTACTGTGAGCTCTGGTTCTTAGTTAAACGGAATGAATATTCACTTGTCGTTCAACTTACAAGACGACAACATTCTATTTTGATTTTCTTCCTTTCGTTCGTTATAAACACTTCGGGCACGTCCTACAACGTGCTTTCTTCCGGTGGCCTTAAAGTCACGATGAAGGGTCGTCCCTGGTTGTAATGGGAGGCCGAAGGCGTTCTTTATGGGTATAGGCCTACCTATCCGTTGTGAACCAGCTACTGACTCAACCCCGACGTCAGCAACTCTAGCGTGAGTGTTGTTTTGTCTTCCCTAATTACGTTGGGGCCATATTGATTGGGAGTTGACTTTGCAAGTACATGCATTGCCACATGTAATTCATCTATACAAAAATTAGTGAACTATTTTGAGATTTATTGCCGTTATACTGAAGCATTACTGTTCGGTTTCACATTACTAAAAAATATATATATACTAATTGAGAAAGTGAAAATGAGTTAACGACTTGCTGACGCCGTTGAAAATGTTGTTGTTATTCATATGTATAGATTTAATTTTAGAGCTAACTATACTGATTTAGAGCTGTTGGTTTTAGAGGGGAACTTTTGCTTAGTTTCTTATTTTTGGTTGAACCTTAATCTAGGGAGTAACGTAAAACCGGCAGCTCACCATGTAAAAATGATCTTTTGTTTTGTATTTTTTTGCTAAGGTTACTGTGTACATATTTTGTTTAATTATAGGTTTTTTTTAATAGGTTTTGTTTTTAAGTATGAATGCGTGAGCGTATATTTGTTTCTATTTTTATTTCAGGCCTTCCTTAATTATTTTTTTTTGGCATAATACCCCGCACCCTCGCCGATTGAGCCCGGTCATACTTTTTTTTGTTTTTTTGTAGGCTACGTAACATGCACGTAGCAACTTAGCGGTTGATTCAGTCTTCAATGCAGTCTTTCATTAAAAGGAGTTTATAAAAGAAGTTGCAACATTTTCATTCGTTGTTATAAAATAAATGTCATGTATATAAACGTAAACAAAACAATCACTTTCTTAACGCAATAATCCAGCACTTTAAGCGTTATCCTTCATTTCATATTTTGTCTGTTATGGTAGGACTAAACCTGCTTGGTAATACTGGCCATCATGCAATATCTTGTAACTTTTTTTCTTGACGACCGCAAATCACCTAAAATTTATTAGTTAAATACGTCTTTTTGTTTGTTCGATTAATCAAGTAAATATCGTCATTTAAATAAATATCCGTATTGGGATCATGTAGCCCAACCATAATACAGAGATGCTAGTTTGGTTGCTAACAACAGGCGTTGGCTGTTTGAATAAACATTTCAATGTCAAACGACTTTGATATAATATGCGCAGCATGCCAACCGGTCACTCTGGCTGGGGCACCTGATACGAGCACATCATGGAGAACATTAGAGTTTTAGCCAGCAATTTGCGTGTGACCTTACGCATATGTGTTTAGTTCAAGTGTAATAAGCACTTGAAGCAGTGTTTTTAATAATGGTAAGCAAATAGATATAATGTCTTAAACAAACTAAATAATTTTGTTATAGCGCTCTTATCCTGTCTAATCTTGTATTGTCTAATCTTATGTCTCCGCTCATCAATTTTACCATTTAATGTGAACATTTTTCAATTTGATTTTACAATCAAATTGAAAAATGTTCTAAATTTAATAAGAACGTACTTCAATGTGGCGATAATAATTTTGATCTAATATGAACGTCCTTCAACTTGAGCGTAATATTTGAGATTTGATAAAACGTTCTTCAATGAGGCCGTAATACTTGAGATTTAACTGGAATGTTCTTCAATTTAATATCAATTCTTTTGTTTTAATCTAAACGTTCCATAATTAACATTTACGATAATCCTTTAATTGCTATGATGTATTTACAAGTAATAATGTGGATAATTACACTTAAGATAATTGTTTGGATAACGAACGAAATGCAGTAATAGAAGGAAGCTTCGCATTTTTTGATAACTGTTTGATTGGATTTTGGTTTGTTCCGTCATTGCGTGGAAGAAATACGCTTTAAGCTTGTATAATTGGGTTCAAAAAGCGTACAGCTGATTGGCTTCACTACAACATGTAAACAACGACGTCATTTGTTTGTCGAGGAACAGTATGCACGCACATCCGGTTTAATACAATGTAACACTGTCACACAAACAAGAACCTGGCGAAACAAGGTAAGCGTTTTTTATTATTTTCAAATGACGTCCGCATTTGGCCAACATCGATACAAGACAACATCTGAAAAATAACATTATGATGACCTATAAATATTATTTTGCTTAACAAACTTTAAAAGACTTTTGATGTTTTGTAATTGTCAATATTTAAATCCAGGGTAATAACCGTTATTATTACTAACGAACTTAAGCACCTTAATTGAGTTCTGATTAAAGTTTTATTTACGTGTAATTATAGTTAAAGCATTTGAACGGTAAATTATTAGATTTTTGATATTTCCATATAAACTTGTAAGCCTAATAACAGATCTGATATTTTAGGTATTGATTAGAGATAATTTTGTAGCAAAAAGAAATGCTTAACATATTTGATATTTTATTTGAATTTATCATTCTACATCTGTGTAGAAATTAAAGTACCATTTTTGATATGTAAATTTTGTACGTACAACTTTTTATCATGAAGCAACATTTAATTAAAGAATCGCCATTTAATTCATTCAATTAATTGTTTTATTTTGAACAAGTGAGTTCAAAAATAGGGTAATTAGATCAAGGAATTAAAGGCATAAATACGTTCAATATAATGATATTTGTACCTTCCATTTCACGAAGAAGCACTGATGATAGCCCTTTCAGAATTTGATGCCTAATATTTGTGCCTATAAAAGTGTGTGCATAATTGATATTTACAGCTTTTCTTATTATGAGGTAGCAAGAGTAGACCTCTTGTGTCCTCCCTTTGTTAATTTAATTCCATTTTCTTTACAGCTCCTGCGTAAGCAGTTAATACTATATTCCTCTCTAAGTACTCCCAAGTCAGCCTTAGGGAAACTCTGTTTAAACTTAATGACTTGGTGGAGCCCTCCCCATACCCCTATTTTGGTATAAATTAAGCCATAGTAAGTAAATAATGTTTTGTAAAAAGAACCACGACCAATCCTCATAAGCTCTACCCGAGGAATAGACCCTTAGCATAGTCGGAAGATAGTTGCGTTCCATCATTTTAAGGAAATCCTTCCTTAAAGTTCACTGGTTTCTTCAGAGAATATTAAAGAACACGCGGGTTACTTTAATTATTCAATTAACCAATTAAACCAGTAACGACAAAATAGTAAGAATCTCACTTAAAGTTGTTTTTATGTTTCAAACAGCAAAAAAAACGCTGTTTTTGTGGAAAGACCACTAGAATTGTTGGTGTCACATAAGATAAACAAACTATGGAAAAAATATAATCTTCACTTTGACGAGTGAACGACAACTTTTACTAAAATTCACGAATTCTATCTCGCCCAAAAATCTTCTTACGCTAATCATGAACGATATATCTACTTCAAAGGTATCCATGTACCGATAAGAAACCATAAAGTATATTCATAAACATGTATTGATAAAAGATAAGAATGTAGACAAACGAATTCGTGTAGAAATGTAGCAAACGTAAATTTAAATAAGTAAAAAATGAAGAGAATTTTAATGTAATGAGGCAGTGAACTTTTTTTAATATCAAATAGAACCTAAGAAATTTGTTTTTTTCAAATTTATCATGTGTTGACTATCTGTACTAAGGTTCATTGGAGTTTATTATATTCTACTACATCAATTTAGAGTGTTCAAAGCTTTCAATTAGTCACTTCAACAGTCCTTTATAATGGGTGGCGGTGTCCCAGGATTTGTCTATTAAACTATACAAGTTTATCATAAAAACAAGCGACGCTTGTATGGAATTGCACATTTAATGTTAACATGCAAATATTGTACCTAGATCTAATCCAGAAAGTATCACTAATATTTTTTTATTAGTACATATTTACATCTAAAGTATAACATTTTTGAGAATGTTCGATATTTATTGCTACAGACCCAATCCCTTCTATATTATAAGATAGAAATCTATTAAGCACGTTTATGGAAATCCAGTCTTATACCTCCTTCAGCTGCCAACAAAAAATAGTTGGGATCAATCTTATATGGTACTGTTGTCGTTTTGCTAATTTTAACTTCGTAGTGTTGAATTATATATGCAATTGCTATTTTAATCTGAGTAATTGCAAATCTTCGACCTAAATTAAATGCATAAGGATATACTGTAATCAGTTCTCTTATATGCATTACGTACCTAAGCAAATCCGCTGACCTTCTCCAAAAACGAGATATGTGAAGTTGTTTCGATTTGCTACATTATCCTTGGAAAAACGTTGAGGATCAAAGAGTTCTGGATTCGCATAGTATTTAGAATCCCAGTGTATGCTACGTATCGGAATTATTATAGGTGTCCCTGGATCTATAGTAACTCGACGACCATCTTGATATGGGGATTCCAAATCAGTTTGTTCCGTACAAACCTTAGTAATAGTAGAAAATGGTGGATTCTTTCGAAAACTTTCTACAAAGAAAATTTTTACATAAAGGAAAAACAGCAAATTTTCTTACCGTTTACAACTTGGTCAAGGTATTCCATATCTTGTATGGCGTCGTAACTCAAATTTCCTTTATGTTTGTTCTTGGTATCAAAAATATCTTTTCTTAGGTTTTCCTGAATGTCGGGATGTAAAGCCAGTTCGTAGAGTGTAAATGTTAAAGCGACTGAACTTGATTCAGTCCCATCTGCAAAAAAGGTCAGAACATGTGCAGTTATATCGTGTTCAGAAAAGGTTTCAGAACCTAGTTTACTCTGAAGTTCATTCATACTATCCAAAAAGTCTCCTCTTTTTATTTTATTGTTATTTCGGTAGTTCAACGCTGTATTTACTAGTATTTCATAAAACGCAACTGCTTCGTCAGGAAAAAATCTAAAATTTAAAGTTTATTGATAATTTTAGCAAGCAGACTTACTTTGCCCTCACTATTTTAGCTAGCGAAGGAAAAACACTTAATACCAGAAATTGAAAGCTGTTTCCAAAACTCGATACTAAGATTTTTTTAATATTCTTAAAATGATCAGAGTTGTGATCCACGAAGCAGTTTGCTTCCAGCCCCAATGCACATTTTGTTACATTATCGGTGGTGTACTTTAGGCATAATTCCAAAACATCAACCTCTTTAGGATTTGAACTCAAAAATTTAACTAAAGTTTTAGCGACTTCTTCCAGTAAAGGATACATTTCCTTAATCTAAA
Source organism: Platerodrilus igneus (assembly GCA_036346225.1). NCBI lineage: Eukaryota > Metazoa > Arthropoda > Insecta > Coleoptera > Lycidae > Platerodrilus > Platerodrilus igneus. Next base: position 1,152,275 of record JARFIW010001134.1, on the reverse strand, counting down.
TTGATATAAGTTAGAAGCAGTATGTAACTGGTATTTCAACTTACATGTTTGGCTGTAAATAAAGGAGCAGTTTGGTGTCTTCTTTCGGCCCATTCCTCTCCTTTAGAAGCAAACGGATTTTTAGCAAACATTGCATCGTGCTTTTTGTCCACATATATATCGTTATCATGAAAGTTGTTGAATTTTTTTACTAGCACTTCTTTAACTAACTCAGGATCTCGTAGTAATATACAAGGTTTTGTTGCTCTATAAACTCCGACATACGAATAATTCTTGTATTTACTAAAAGGTAATTTTGTATAGAAGCCAAAAATGTCTGATTCCTTACTAATATATATCCTGGTAAATCTGATTTAGCGACTTTTTGAAAAACACTACTTCTCCAACATTTCCGAATGGATATGATACTGGAGGGTGTGGTACGTTCTTATTCTTCCAATATTTATAAGGTTTCTGAATATAATAGAAAATCAGTAGCACTAATGCTATTCCAATTAGAATTAATCCTGGTAGCATATTATTATTTATCTATGCAGGAGCACAACTGTTGAACACTGCGTGACTTAAAGAAGAGACACTGCTTAATTGTTTACGAAACTTCATTTTTTAAATATAGATTTAAACGCTTATCAGACTATGATTTCACAATCAGTAAGATAGTGAATTAATAATCGTTCTCCACACGTAATAGAGGCGCGTTCTAATAGCTGTTTCAAACTCTGTTACACTGGTTAGCAACAAGTTCGGAGCAACTAATATCACTGAATCTTATTATTTTAAGAATATATATATATATATATATATATATATATATATATATATATATACAGGGTGCCCTATTTCTTACACGTTGTATGGGTAACTCTTTTATTTGTGACATTAGAGAAAAGGTTAAATAGGGAAACTAGTGCAGTTTTTAACGCCGAGTTCAACCATGAAGAGATAATTAACATACAGGGTGTAGCAAAAGCGTTATACCAAAATAACAAAATTTTGATCTTTTTTGTTTTGCTTCGTGGCTCATTTATTGTGATAGATACAGTAAAACGTTGTAGATGTTTTTTACATTATTTTAAAATGAGAATAAGATAAACTTATTTGTTTTTACATGGCTTTATTCATGTTCGAGTAAATAAGTGAGGTTATGTTTTTTTAAATGGAAACCATAATTGGCGGTAGTTCTGATAGAAAGGCATTTTTTTTCTCTTTTCAGTGATGTACTACGGTGTACATGTTCAACATAAAAATTTTTGAAAAAATTTTGTTTTTATGAAATACAAAACTTGGTATTAAATAATAAAATACTTATGCATGACGTAACAAAAATATCAAAAACAAATTATGTTAAAAATATTTAATATAATATCACTTCAAAAGGTGTTCAGAGTGCCCACCATTTTATTGAAGGCACAGCTCACATTGTTTTTTAACATTACGAAGTGCTTTTTCTATTGTGTGTGCATCGATGCTTGCAATTGCTGTTTGGATTCTAGCTATTAAATCCTCAGGCGTTTGAGGAGTAGTATAATACACTTTATTTTTAAATCACTCCACAAATAAAAACCTAATGGCGTACGCTGTGGTGAACGAGCAGGCTAATCAATTTCCATTTTCGTTATAAAAAAAGTCCAATAATTTTTCCACAAAATATTCCACACCAACAATTAATACCAAATTGATGTTGATCTCTGGATTCACGCACAAGTTTAAGATTTTCTTGAGAATAAAATACTTTGTTATGTCGATTAAATATTCCGTTAGTTGTAAATTTAGTCTCGTCAGTAAACATAATGGCTCTCCAAAAATATGAATCCTTTTTGAAAAAATTTTGTTTTTATGAAATACGAAACTTTGTATTAAATAATATGTGAATATTTGAACTGATTTTAAGAATAGCCATGACACATAACAATAGATTTTACTTGTTTGAATAACAGAAATTAGATAGTACTGTTATTTTGTGTTTATACGTATATTATTTTCTTCTAATAGTTAGAATGTCCTATACAAATGAAGAAAAAATGGCATGCTCTTTTGCTACTATTCTTCGAATTGTAGCTCAGGTGCAGCAGCGGATTTGTACTTTGAAAGATACATGGAACGTAAGTAACCACACTGTCGGATATTTAGCAAACTTGAAAATAATTTTAAGGCATATGGTGCATTTACCAAACCTAAATTCTTACGAAAATATGAAGAAACTGTTGAAACAAATGTGTTGGCGTTTGTTAACTATAAACCAGAATCTTCTACTGCCGATATTGCAAACCACTGTGCAACTTCTAAGGAAACTGTGAGGTGTATTCTGAAAAGTCGGAAATTTCATCCCTATCACTATTCTATTTCGAATACATTGTATCCAGTGGTTAATCAAAGAAGGATAACATTTTGTCGTTGGTACATTAATAAATGTGCAGAGGATTCATATTTTTGGAGAGCCATTATGTTTACTGACGAGACTAAATTTACAACTAACGGAATATTTAATCGACATAACAAAGTATTTTATTCTCAAGAAAATCTTAAACTTGTGCGTGAATCCAGAGATCAACATCAATTTGGTATTAATTGTTGGTGTGGAATATTTTGTGGAAAAATTATTGGACTTTTTTTATAACGAAAATGGAAATTGATTAGCCTGCTCGTTCACCACAGCGTACGCCATTAGGTTTTTATTTGTGGAGTGATTTAAAAAATAAAGTGTATTATACTACTCCTCAAACGCCTGAGGATTTAATAGCTAGAATCCAAACAGCAATTGCAAGCATCGATGCACACACAATAGAAAAAGCACTTCGTAATGTTAAAAAACAATGTGAGCTGTGCCTTCAATAAAATGGTGGGCACTCTGAACACCTTTTGAAGTGATATTATATTAAATATTTTTAACATAATTTGTTTTTGATATTTTTGTTACGTCATGCATAAGTATTTTATTATTTAATACCAAGTTTTGTATTTCATAACAACAAAATTTTTTCAAAAATTTTTATGTTGAACATGTACACTGTAGTACATCACTGAAAAGAGAAAAAAATGCCTTTCTATCAGAACTACCGCCAATTATGGTTTCCATTTAAAAAAACATAACCTCACTTATTTACTCGAACATGAATAAAACCATGTAAAAACAAATAAGTTTATCTTATTCTCCTTTTAAAATAATGTAAAAAACATCTACAACGTTTTACTGTATCTATCACAATAAATGAGCCACGAAGCAAAACAAAAAAGATCAAAATTTCGTTATTTTGGTATAACGCTTTTGCTACACCCTGTATGTTAATTATCTCTTCATGGTTGAACTCGGCATTAAAAACTGCACCAGTTTCCCTATTCAAACTGTTCTCTAATGTCACAAATAAAAGAGTTACCCATACAACGTGTAAGAAATAGGGCACCCTGTATATATATATATATATATATATATATATATATATATATATACATATAATATATATATATATATATATACTTTTTTGTTTTTATTACGAACGATACAAATAAATAAAACTTGATGTTGGTTTTGGGATGCTTTCGTTCGAAAAAATTAAATACTATAAATACATTTATTTATCACTACGTCTCGGGAATTTTTTACCCTTAATCATGTGCTAAAAAGGAGTGAAAACAGCTATAACTTTACAATTATGTGTTATATCTACATTAATGTGAATTCTGTATAAATTAAAAGACTATTGAGTAATAACCAAAACTATTAAACAGCTTGTAACGTTGACGTTGACATTAAATGTCAAATATTAAAAAAATTTACATGTGCATACTATGAATAGGCTGGTTAGTCAAAAATTAAGTTTTTTTTTTCAGAATTATGTGAAACTGTACTGTGAAATTGTAAAATTTAATTTGTTAGATAGTAAAAAAATATTAAAAGTGTAAAGTATATATGTATATATTTACCTATTCGCCAAATTAAAAAACCCAACAGAAAAGATGTTTTGTAGTAATATAGTTTACAAAATTCAATGTAGTTGCAATAGTTTTTACATAGGTCACACAAGCCAATGGTTGAAAAATAGAATCATCCAACACAAGTCGGACGCTAAAATAGGAAAAAGGTCATGTGCACTATCTAATCACATACAAACAACTAAACACACCAAAATATTCAGAAACTATCATTTTTGATACATAAGAAATATATTCCCAGCGTATAATTTAGAAACATATCACATTCAAAAAGAAAAGAACAGTATGAATGAAAAATCTCATACTCAAAATCTAAGTACAATATATTCTCTACTTTTTCACCGCTAATAACTTTAACATTCTTTACATCAAACAAGTTTATACATATGTATAGTAGTAATTTGTTATTGACGCGTACTATGTATTAAAAGAAATGATAACATGCTCTCGCATGTATCTAAATATATACGTATATACTTTACACTTTTAATATTTTTTTACTATCTAACAACATTAAATTTTACAATTTCACAGTACACTTTCACATAGCTCTGAAAAAAAATAATCTTAATTTTTGACTAACCTGCCTATTCAAAGTATGCACATGTAAACATTTTTTAATATTTGACATTTATTGTCAAAGTCAACGTTACAAGCTGTTTAATAGTTTTAGTTAAGTCAATAGTCTTTAAATTTATACAGAATCCACATTAATGTAGGTATAACACATAACTGTAAATTTATAACTGTTTCCACCCCTTTTTAGCACATGATTAAGGGTAAAAAATACCCGAAACGTAGTAATAAATAAATGGATTTATAGTATATAATTTTGTCGAACGAAATGATTTTCGCATTCACTGTTGGAGAGAAGAGATCCGCCAAAATAATATATTTGTGAGAGCGGGACATATGGAGTGCGTCACAAATAACTGGAACCAGATAAACGTTAATTAGTTTTTCTGAGAAACCTTACATCATGATGTTCCACATTTTTTAGCAACTTCTAGATATAGATCATTTAGAGTATATAAAGAAGCGTTTATTAAAAACGGGATTCATTCGAAATTCATTCATTGGAAATTCAGTCATTTGATTCTGAAGTATAAGCCGCGAGCTGTTGCTATGCGAAGATGTATTTGAAAATATGCAGTAAGTATAATGTAATTTAATAGTTGCGAGGTTGTAATGAATATGGAAGTGATATTTTTTAAACACAAATTATCTTTAAAAATGGAAATTCTTCAATATTACGCTATTTTAAAGATTTTATTAAATAATCGAAAAGAAGATTTAACCAGAAATGTATTTTGGTATTAGATTTATTTTTAACTGATATCAAAGTATTTGTGTCTAGTTTAAGCTAATTTTTTTTTGTGTAAAGGATTTTTACCGGGAGTTTGTGTTCAGAGTTCGAAATACTCTGACCTTTTAATAGATTATCTGTTAAGGATTTTTTTGACCAAACAAACCTGACAAGCGTGGCAATAAACAAAACCAGGTAAATCATCCATAAAAAAGGAATTTAGTCCTGTAAATTTAAAATAAGGTAAGGAACAATTTGTTCATAACAAGTACTTCTTAGAAATTATTTTATGTTTGAACGAAATGATGTAAATGCTTTTGTATGAAAGAAATATTTCATACTGTATAGATGCTTTGTGATCTTGCTGCGTTTTATTTCATTTTGAGAACTTTGTAATTCCATTGAGCTAGCTAGGCAAAGTTAAAAAGGAGGGTAACTGAACAATTTCAAGTTTTACAAATTGCTGAATCTGCATCACAGCACCCTTTTAGTAACGTCACAAAGCGAGACGTTGTCACATCAATATATACTCCACTGATTCACCTGTTTACTTCCTGGGTACGTAAGCACCCCCGCCCCATTATTTAAAACATTTTTTTAAAATTTTTATAACAAACACAGAACATAAATCACAAATTTTATCTACCACTGGGTAGGAAATTTACAAGCACCAAACAAAGGAAACTGTTTACCTTAATGAGACCATCATCTAAATAAGGTACAATTATTTGGATATTATTCTCAGGACAAAACACTGATGACTCTGGGCAATGTATAAATAACAGATATTGATCCAATCAGCAAATATCGCGTGTTTCTTTTACAAATTTATTCGAACTACATTTGTACATTACAAAGCTCTCTCTCTATAAATTAATTATATGCGAGCTGACTAACCAAACAAATTCTTTATGCACCACATGCAACACACATGCCAAACACACTTCATCCATCAATAATCAGGAATACCTCCAATTAATAGGAACTTCGTGCCGTGTTTGAACAGGACCTGGCTGTATTAGAACAGGAAACAGACATTGAAAAGAATAACTTGGGAGATCTTATCTTTAGAAATTAGTTTGAACTAGCATTATACAGCCTGAAAATAATAAGGCGCCGGGTAGAAATAAAGTGCAAACAGAAACCCTAACAGCTCCTGTACAAGCAGTCACAGAACGTCTCTTCTAACTTATCAGCTTTATGTTTGAAACAGGCAAGATACTAGAAGATTTTAAAAGTAACACCATAGTCACCATAGCAAAGAAGAAAGATGTCGATAAGTGCGAAAATTTTCGAACATTCAGTTTAACAACACACGTGTTAATAATATTAACAAGAATTGTACAGAGGCGGATGAAAAAACGGACTGAAGTAATACTAGGAGAACATCAATTTGGTTTTAGAAGAAACGGGGGAACACGGGCAGTTATTTTAGCTTTAATGATGATATGGAGCAAACAATAGAAAAAGTAAAAAGCGAGTAAACAAGGTTTGTAAATTTGGAAAAAGCTATTGACAATATAAAGTGTGAAAAAATGTTCAAAATATTAAAAATATAGGAATACGTTATAGGAATAGACGGATAGTATATAACTTACATAAAGAGCAAACAGCGGTAATACATTTAGAGCAGGCACGTTGACAATAAATATTAGGGAAGAGGTGAGACAAAGATGTCCGCTATCCCTATTAATTTTTAGTTTGTCTATCGAAGGAAATGAGTATTGTCAAATACAGAAAGACATTTGGAATTATTATGCAGGGGCAGTATCAAGCAGGGAAGAGTTAAAAGCAGCTCTTGACGGAATGGACACAGTCTAACACAATGTTACGGTATAAAAATCAAGAAAAATAAATTTATGGTACTAGTACGTAAAAGAGCAAGAAATAAGTCGAAAAGCAGAATAAAATTAGGAAAACAGAATAAATACATTAAATACAATATAAATACAAGAGGTTAAGGATTTTATCTACTTAGAAAGTCAAATAGCGCAAGATGGCAAAAGTCTAAAAGATACAAAATAAAAATTAGCACAAGGTCGTGCTGCATTTAACAAAAAAGCAACTACTATGTTCGAAGACTACAAACGTGGAAAAGACTGCTAAAAGCATATTCGTTAAGCACAGCACTGTAGGGCTGTGAATCGTTGACACTAGTAAAAAGGACAGCAAAAGGATAAAAGCATTTGAAATGTAGTGTTACAGAGATATGATGAGGATGTCGTGGACAAAGTAATGAACAAAGAGGTACTAGAAATAATAAAGGAAGAAAGAAATATGCGAAAACCAGTAAAATTAAGAAAGATGGGATGATATAATACAACTTAAGGCATGAGGTAATAGTGCGGGATACATTAGAATCAGAGAAAGGAAAACAAAAAGGAAAAATAAAAAAAAAAGAGGTCGAAGTGGACCTAAATTAGACTAGTGCACACAGATATTGAAAGATGTAGGCTATGGAAATTTCAAGAAAATGTGTAGGTTAGCTTGGAATAGGAAGCAATGGCGGTACACGTAGAACCGATTCTAGGACTGAAGACCTAGTGATGATGATAATGAATGATTTCCAACAAAAAAATCTTAATATCGTATTGTTTAGTGCCTAGAATATATATATATATATATATATATATATATATATATAAAGACAAGTTATTTGCAGTCCGCAATAAGAAAATTGTATATAAAGTAAGATGTATCTGTAAACAAACTCTTGGGAACTATTCCACTCTGATGAGGCTAACAAGCCGAAACCATTGGTCAGTGGATGTTTCCTCCCCTGTGAAGTAATAAAGCTAATGTTTTGTTAATGGCTATATAACTACCAACCCGATTTGTATTTGTCAATCGCTCTTATTATTTTCATAAGAGTTTGTTTACAGATACATCTTACTTATATATATATATATATATATATATATATATATATATATATATATATTTAAATTATAATAACGATATCGGGGATTCAGTCAGATTCGATTTGGATTCAAAATAAACTCCTTATAATCATTCAAGCTTTCGAAAATTTATTATTTTCTTCTTCAGGACACTAGAAACTTTAACAATTAAACAACATTTTTATATAGGTTACTTACGATTAGTGAAGCTTAAAAATCTAAAGTGTGTAATAACATTAAAGGTAAAAAATTAAAATTTAGGTGACAATTTTTATAAAACTACAGTGACATGACAGTTGATGTTAAAAATATAGCTAATCCTAGATTACAATTTAGTTAAATTCTAATACAGATCATAAAAATAAAATATTTCTTTAGAGAATTACAATTAGTCATCTAAAGTTACGTAAGGTTTTGGATTTTTTGGTATTTTTAATTATGGTCAAAAGGTATGAATAAATGTTGCTTAAATTTTGGGTATAAGTTTTTTTATTTAAAGAGTTTTCTTCTAAAGAAATGGCAATCATTTCCAGAAACAATCGTTTTTTTGTAATTATCTTCAATAAAAATAATTTTAGTACCATCGTCATTCATTATGTGTCCAGTTTCAATTGCATGAGATGCCAGTGAACATGTTTTTTTATTTCTATTGCAGTCGCTTTTGTGAGAAGCCAATCTAGTTGACAGCCAATTTGATGTGTGACCTACATATTTTCTTTCACAGTTTTGACAGGGAATACTGTAAATTGAACTTATGCATTTATTTGTATTGCATGCGCTAACAGAGAATTGCATTTATTTATTATTTGCTGTATGAATCTTTATGTTCATAGACTTTTTTATATACCTATTTTTCAGAATCACTGATGTACATCTCGGGGTATATGGTATGCTTTATATTTTTTGCTCTATTGTTAGTCTTAAATTGCTGAAGAAGATTGTAGAAAAATTATTTGGTTTGTGTATTACTTATATATAGTGCGGTTCTAGTCATATTTTTATTCCCGGAATGTATTCGATCCCAAATACATTATGTTTTATTTTTGGCGTGTTTGACTTGTCTGCGATATTAAACATTTAATGCATTTTTGTTTTAATTATGGGCTCATATCATTTTTCGGGATAGCTGATATTTTTGAAAATGTTTGTAACAACAGGCGTTATACTAAACATAAATTAGATAAGAAACATAATATTTAATATTAAATTGACTAATTTGTTGGGAGCACCCTATAGAATCTAAATTATATCTAACATATTGTTTAAAAACCAAAACCTGCAATTAAATTCGTAATTTTATTCCAAGTAAACTAATCCCACAAATATAATAGTTTTATTTGTGCCCGTAGATAGGGAAACTTAAGAATCGGGTTGTAAATTATTTTAAAAACCACAATAATGTAAACAAACCAGTTTTGACTACAGAATTACATAGTGAAAGAATGTCATATTTCGGTAAACTTTAGATTCATGAAATAATCGTGGATTTGTTAATACATGCATCTCCAAATATGAACCTTTGAAGTTTTAATTGAATAAATTCCAAGCAATATGTCATAGCTTTAATAGACATTCTTGTATTTTGACAAAGCAGAATATAGAAGATAGGATTACACAGATGAAGTCATCGTCTTATAATAAACTAGAAGCGTAGGACTGATGAAAAAGCAATATACATTGTAGTAATATAGACGCTGACCGTAATAAAATATGATTTATAGTGAGAGTAAAGAGTTTGATTGAAAACAAAGAAATCATTATGTGGACAGTCTTTTGAAATCGGTCACCTAAAAGCATCCAAAATGTAGCGATACACAGAACAGGAGGAAGGATATTGCGGTGATAATAAGTTTTTATAGAGGGTATACATAGTTCTTAAAAAAAATGTATGATAATGGACGACGATCGACATGTAATATAAAATACCTCTGCAGAGGACATAGTAAATTGGAACTTTGTAACGTGTGTTATGGAGTCAGAAAGCTGCTATGTTTGGACTTTTACAAATGATTAGAAAAATCCTTATAGTAGCCGGAAGTTTTGGAATTGAAAGATGAGTACTTTTATGTAACGTTTTAAAATCAGTATTATGAATTTATAAATGTTGATTGTGTATTTTGATAATAAGACAATAATTAAGTAAAATAATTAATTCACTGGATTAATTACTAATTAGTGAAGTTTATGGTATTAAAAGTATTAAATATAAAGTATTTTGGAAAAGACAATATTATAATGCAAAGTTGGTATTGAATTGTTTTCATGTTTGATGAACGTTTCCACTAATTTGGGATTCATTAATGTAATAATTAAATAGGAAAACAGGAAAATGTAATGTAATGTAATGCAAATACTTTTGTTAATGAATTAGGTTAAGTTTTTCTTTAAAATTTTCTTTAGAATTTAGTTCAACACCTGAACAGATTGCAGATAAGTTATTTTTAGACAAATATATTTATTGTACATTGTGTAATGAAATTGGTTTTACGTTAATAGAGGTTAAGTTTGAATTACTTTTTATTTTAACTTATTTATTGAATAGGTGTCAGTAATTTGTTAAGGGTATCCAGCTACCCCAGCGCTAGTCATATCTGGAAGGAGTATTTTATTTTGATACAGAAACTGAATAATGACCGCATGTAGAACAACCAAAGCAAGCCAGTTTTATGCAGAATAATAGTCTTCCACATAGCAAAAGACAATAAGGCTTGCGCTGATAGACTGTTTGGCGCCGCTGGATTTTGAAAGAGACAGAACCTTTCAGAGTAAATGTTAATGTAGTCTAGAATTCTAACTGGAAATCTTCTTAGTTATTATTTTTGTATTTCTTTACTGTTCTTTATATTCTTTTCACCTTTATCCATGGGAATCCATTTCAACCGTCTACTCTTTAGACAAGAAGGTATCTTCCTATAACACTTTGTCGGCGCTTTTGAGAGAGGACTTCATCTTTAAAACGTTTTGTGAACAACACTCAAGTAAATGTGTACAACAATATACAAAAGAAGTTCTACAAGCAGGGTCGTTGCGGAGCGATCGCCCCGAGGCGCCGCACTTTAGGGTATGGGCGGCCGAAGAGGCGCCCTACGTCTGGTGGGCAACCTGGTGGTGGTGCGCAATGATTTTGAAAAAAGGCACCCGAACGACGATTTGTGATTTTTAAACTTTTGTTAAAAGATCATCGCAGCATGATGTCTGATGCAGGGACAAACATATTGTTCATTTACTTTGTTTTATTATTTAAAAAGCATATGCTGTTCTTGTTTTTACATAATTATTCTTCTGGCTTATCACACAACACACTTTTTACTTACTATTTCTTTTCATTTAATACAAACATTCTATTCGTCTTTCACAATAAACATCTAACACGAAATGTTTATTCATATCCATTTAAATGTTTTATATCCAATCGTAGATTGGGAAGAAAAACGACGCAAGCCTTGTATAGATCACACGAATAAACATAGCTTTATATTTTAGACAGGGAAAAAGAACAACCATAAAACTACTGCGGAACGAAGAAGGGGATAAATATAATTTCTCTGGCTTGGCTGTGTAGTAGTTTTCCATAAAACTAACCTTACTTGCTCCACTATTCTCCATTACTTTTAACAAAACTATACATAACTGTATAAACAACACTATAAATAAACTATTTACTAAAAAATATCACGCACTGGAATTCTCAAAATACCCTACACTATACCGTAAGCAGTAGCTTTTAATTAAGGCGTGGAATGTTTTTAGTTTGGTACCTACACTCGGAACAATCTCTCACAGCAGTCAACAAACGACCGAGCTCAGCCGCTTCCCAACTCTAAAAATCTAGCTCAAATCGCTTCCTCCACCTATGGCCAGACTTCACTAGAGCCCACACCCTTTCCTACCTTTCGCGTTTCAACTCGTCGCAATCAAAACAATTAGTTATTAAGACGCTAAACTGAACTTTAGTTGCTTTTTTTTAATCGCGTCGCATAAATATTGGTGATGAAATGTTGTGTTTATGATACCTTAAACCTGACAGAGATTTATGTTTTATTTGTGTTATAGTAAAAGCGGCGCCGACTTACAAAAACTTGTGTGGGTGCTCTCTAGTCCATGTAGGCGTGTTTTAGTGAGGTAATAAAAAGACCTAGTTTTTGAGGGTATTATTTTTGGCAAGAAATCAAAATCAGGTAATAAAATGACAATCTTAAAAATGTAATAAATATAATTACAATGCGAAACAAACATAATCTTAAGCTATAGATACACAAAACCTAGAAAATAACAAATCATTTAAAAAAAGAAAAAAAATTAATTTACTTCTCAATGTAAAAAACATTTCTTCTCTGTCAAGCAAAGTATACTAAAGAAAATACAGGAAGTTGGATATTTTTTTGTTATTTTTGGTTGTACTTAAGACGTAAGCCATAAAGAGCAAACCTCTAACAATTCGTTATGTAAATGACAAATCCTGATGACGGAGAAATCATCATAGAAGGAAGTTTTATAGCCTGTCGAGTAGCCGAAGAAACCACTGGAGAACTTTTCACTGATTTGATCGTTAAAGAAATTGAAGAGTGTGGCTTTATGAGTAACTGTCGAAGCCTAGGATACGACAATGGAGTCAATATGGCATGAATTCATAAAGATGTCCAAGCCCGTATGCTAGTAGATTTTCTTCGGACTGTATTTATTCCTTGTGCGAGCTATAGTCTCAATTTGGTAATTGCTGATGGGGCAGAATCTGCGGTGAAATCTATATCTTTATTTGGTATACTGCAACGCCTTTTACTATATTCTCAAGCTCCACGAAGCGTTGGTGTGTGATAAGTGACCACATTAAAACGCTAACTCCGAAGCAAGTGTGTGGAATACGCTGGGAAGCTCGGCTAAGCGCTTTTCAAGCTGTCAGGTATCAATATGTTCAGGTCCATGGTACATTGGTGGAGCTGTGTGATAAATTGGATTATTCTCAAACTTCGTCTGAATCTCAATCTTTAATCAATCAAATGGAAGACTTTTCTTTCATCGTAATATTTGGGATGTGGAACGATACTCTTTTTGAAATTAATTTAATCAGTAAAAGTCTTTAAAAGAAAGAGGTAGGCAAAAGCAAATGCACCGAAAAATTCAATAGGTGTTGGAATTTTTAGGCAGGTATAGAGGCAATGAATTTGCGGGTGCAATAATTTGGGCGAAAGAAATAGCTGTTCAAATTGAGATGGAGCCTGTTTTTTTCTCAGATAAGGATTCGTAAATAGAAACGTGTTTTTTGTATGAGTCCTCTGAGGAAGTACAATCATCACCTAAAGAAATCTTCAAGAGAGAAGTTTTTATCCAATTGTGGACATCGTTTCAAACTTACTTAGGAAGAGGTCAACTGCGTTGAATGAACACCATCAAAAGTAAGGGTTTTTGAGTAATCTCGCTAAAATTCCAGAAAGAGAACCTTTGAATCAATTTTGTATAGATCTCGAAATACATTTGTCTAATAAAAACGGAGTATGTGTTATCAATGGTAATGAGCTAGTCCATGAACTCCTGCATCTAAATTCAATATTGGATGTGACAAAGGACAAAGTGACGCCAAAAGAAGTTCTGTGTGCAATTAAAAGTAAAAGCAGTACAGATTTGTTTACAAACTTGTGAGTTGCATTAAAAGTTCTTTTAACTACACCAGTGACTGTCGCAAGCGCTGAACGAAGCTTTAGTAAACTTAAGCTTATAGAAAGCTATTTGTGGGTTACTATGGTGCAGAAAAGGTTGAACTCTCTTGCCATTCTTGCGACTGAAATTCATGAGGCAAAAAAATAAATTTTAAGGAAATTCTATCTACGTTTGCTTATGCAAAATTCAGGCAAATGCCATTTAATGTGTAGTTCTCATTCAAACATTATTGACAAATTAAGTATGAAGAATTTACATATTTTTACTAAAGCGGTAAGTGGGTAAGTGGTTCGTGATGTTCTTAAACAACTGCCAGTTTATGCCAGTGCGTTATCGGGACACGGCAAGTCCATAGGTAGTGAATAATGGAGATGCTCTAAAGAGCTAGTGAATATCCCTTCGTACCAAAACTGACAAGAATACAGTACGAATTTGAAAGCTTGAATGGAGGGGGAGGCGCTCAGGTAAAAATCTGGCCCCGGGCACCTGCAAGTCACGCGATGACCCTGTCTAAAATGTTAAATTAATACAAACAATAAGTATTTATTATAAGTGACACAACATAAACCACTACAGGAGTGCAAAATTGTTATATTAAACACATACACATTATGGGAACTACTGCATCGTATAGCTCATATTACCAAAGCATTTATGTCGCTTGCTTTAGAGGTACCTCGTTCAGAGTGGAAAAGCTGTTTCGAAGATGTTTTGAAGACTAGTTTCATCGAATACAAAAGTGTATAGCCATGAAAGGGGAATACTTTGAGAAGCAATACAGCTATCTGCATAACGTCATGAGTGTTTGATTGTATAATATCCGCGAATTTTATCAGTGACCCTTGAAATACCGAGTGATTACAATTTATGCTGACGTCAAACAATTTTTAAAAACAATTTTTATCATTACAATTATGATTTGCTCTAAGTTATCTAATATAACCATTAAAATGTAAACATATAAAAAACATAATTTAACGTGTTTTCTTATCATTTAATTAATATTCGTATTTCTATTGGGAAATCTAACTAACAATCAGAACTAAATGTACAAAGTTCGGTGTTATGGACCTCCAGATCACAAACTAGATAGAATACAAATAGGAAACAATAACTTACAAGAGGTTAAGGATTTCTGCTACCTAGGAAGCCAATTAACGCAAGATGGAAAAATTACAAAAGATATAAAAGAAAGATTAGCACAAGGTCGTGCTACATTTAACAAGAAAAAGCAACTATTGTGTTCAAAGACAACAAACATAGAAACAAAGAAAGAATTGCTGAAAGCATATGTGTGGAGTACAACACATAAGGGCTGTGAAACTTGGTCAGTAGGAGAAGCGGGCAGAAAAAAGATAGAAGCTTTTGAAATGTAGTGCTACAGATGTATGATGAAGATGTCATGGACAAACAAAGTTAAGCACAACGAGTTTCTAGGGGAAGAGAGAAATATTTGAAAAACAGTAAAAAATAGAAAGATAGGTCACATACTAAGGCATGCGGGAATAGTAGGAAATATTTTAGAAGCAGAAATAGGAAAAAAGGGATATAGTGGTAGATCTAGGTTAGATTATAAATACTCCCTGTATGTTTGTTGTGATTTGTTTTATATTTTTCTTAATCTTCTTTGGGAATTAAACCACTCATAGTTTTTAAAATCATCTTTATTTACGTTTTGATCCTTGATCTAGGATGGTTGTCACAATAATAAAAATTTCAAGTTTGACATTTATGTCATAAATTGAAGGTGACTTTGATTTATTGATGTTTGATTTGAATACATTAGGTGAAAATTTTAAAGTTTAGAAGAATGAGTGAAATCAGCTGATTAATTTTTATATAGTTAAATTTCATAAAATTCAATAACTTGAGGATTGGAAACATTTTTTAACATGTTTCTATTTATACGGTTGAGAGGATGGTTATTCAAGAAGTGTGCGATTAGGTTTCCGCAAGGCTTAAGCAGCTGTTTCTATATTTATCTTGAGGAGGAAACTACCCTATTTCCACGATGTATAGGGGTATGTGAAGGGGGTTAAGTAGCCTTGCGACTACCACGATCCCCCAACATCGAACATTTGCCGAGCTAATATGCTTATTGTTATGTAATTAGTTACTGTTTATATACATAGAAATCATGTATGTAATCTGTATTTCATGTTAATATCTAAGTAGCATTGCAAGTTTTTCTTGGGTTTTTCTTGCGATAGTAATATCATGTGTTACGTAAATCATAATACAATCGACAGAAGCCACAGGTACCGGGCTCAGTGAGAGAATAGAAATGGTTCGTAGTAGTCCGGTGCGCGACTATAAGAAAAGTTTTATTGTGGTCAATATCTGAAATAAAATAAATAGTAAAACAACCTACTAATCATGTAGGTTATTACTCCTACTACTCAGTAAAGTAATAAAAAAATATCAACTCCAGTAATATACGAGGGTAAGGTGAAAAGTTCTAGGCCTGATTCACAGATGGCGTTCCAATCAGCAAAAATTTGTGTTTTCCGCCTACGTGCACATGTCTAGTTCGTATGACAAGTTTCAACTTGCCATCTCAAGTAGTTTGTTTACACAAATTTTTTTAAGCAGACATCTTATGCGTATTTCCTAAAGATGGACAAACTTGAATATCGTGCGGTCATAAAATTCTTCGTTTTGGACTGATTAACACCTCAAGAAATTCATCCGAAGTTGACAAAAGTTTACGGAGACTCTGCCCCTTCCCTATCAACCGTTAAAAAGTGGGCAGCTGAAGGACGACCAAAAACCGCAACCACACCGGAAACGATCGAAAAAGTGAATGATATCGTGTTGCACGATAGGCGAGTGAAAGTGAAGGAGATAGCTGAGACTGTAGGGATATCGGACGAAAGGGTGCGAAACATCTTACACAAAAGATTAGAGATGGGATAACTCTGCGCAAGATGGGTGCCGCATTTGCTGAATGCCGATCAAATGCAAATGCGAAAACGAGTTTCGCAGCAATGTTTGGCCTGGTTGAATAAGGATTCAAGAGATTTTGTGCGGCGATTTGGATGAGATATGAGTCCACCATTACACGCCAGAAACGAAACAGCAGTTGAAGCAGTGGGTGAAAGCCGGTTGTTCAGCGCCAAAGAAATCGAAGTCGATCACATCTGCCGGATAGGTGATGGCCAGTGTGTTTTGGGATGCGAAAAAGATACTGTTAATAGATTACTTTGAAAAGGGCAGAACAATTACAGACCAATATTACTCCACACTTCTTGATCAGCTGGATGCCAAAATTCGCGAGAAGAGGCCTGGCTTGAAGAAGAATAAAAATCATCTTTCGCCAAGGCAACGCACCTGCACACAAGGGTGCGTCGGTGATGAAAAAATTGACCGATTTGGGGTACGACTTTCTCGGCCATTCCTTCTATTTCCCTGATTTGGCACCTTTAGACTTCTATCTGTTCCCAAACTTGAAGAAATTTGTTTTTGGGAAGCGCTTCATGTCCAATGAAGAACTTGAGAGAGCCGTAGACGAAAATGTTCACAGCCTTCCAGACTCTCACTTCCGGGAAGGAATATTGATGTTGGAGAAACGCTGGAGCAAGTGTGTTGAAGTTAAGGGGGATTATGTTGAAAAATAAAATCTTTTGTTTTACTGAAAATTGCAGTCTTTCATTGTAGGCCGAGAACTTTTCACTTTACCCTCGTATAAATGTAATAAGTCACAGGAGAATAGTACAATTAAAGTAGTCAAAATATGTGGCAAATTTTGGTCACCAAAGGAAAACGCTCTCCCCGTGCGCCAAAAGGCCGTAATTCAAAGTTAAAACTAATACTAACTATGTACATATAGGAGTACACTTTTGTAGAATAATCACATAAAATATTTATTTAGAATATAATGTCTCTATTGGTAATATTTTACCAGTACTAATGGAAAGTTGAAGAAGATAACTGCAGACTTGGCGAGTATCACTATAATTCACGGTATAACATTTGTTTAAATTCAAAAACCGCACTCTAAAATTTGTGGACCAATCCTAGATAGGCTACTCGTTTTGTGGCTTCTTTCGATAAGACGATTCCCTTGTAGTAGATTTAATTATATTTACCCCTTAATTTATGAGGTAGCAAGATAAATAAATTTTCTCTGAAGTGACTATAAATAGGCAGAAGCCTGCAGCATAGACTACAACGTTAAAATAAAAACGGTAATATGGGTAGGTCTCACCAGATGGACTTACAAGGTGGCTTTGCTGCACGCATCGATAGGACGGACAGCTAGACCCAGTGAGTATCAACCATTTATACGGTGGTGAAACATTCTTACGGTATGTCATTACGTCCACGGAAGAAGCTGATGAGCAAATATGAACGAATTAAGGAATGCACAAGTAAATTTACAATTTGTAAACTGCAAATTAGCTTACCACATGGGAAAATTATCGCTCCAAAGACACTCACAGCGTAAATTTCACCATGTGCAAATCCCACAAGAAATATCTATAGTAAAACCATGATGAACAGGGAATTTGCTTTTGTAGAAACATGAATATTGTTCGTTATATAGCTTTAGCAAAAGAATGAAAGTATTCTTTCAACACAAGCAAAGTCTAATTCAAAACGTTATCAAAACAGGTGTGTGAAGAATTCTTAGCAAGTTGCTACCTTATGCAGCGTACAACATACAAAAATACATCGTCATCGATTTTCTATTTACAGCAAACATTAATAAAAAAAGAATTCGGTTTGCATCAACAAAAAAATAAACAAATAGTTGTAATATAAAGAACAAATTTTAGAAATTTACGTACGAAGTGCACATTTCGTTTGACATTTAGTATTCATTAATAAGAGAAAGAAAACAAGAATTACTGCTTATGCTTGCTCATAATACCAAAGTGTTAAAGTAAAAAAAAATTATTTACGGTTGAACAAATTCTAATAATCATGTAGTAAAGTACTATGGAGCACCAGGGACGCACGACCAACAAAAGTAGGAAGAAAAGAGGTGCTCCCGATATATGGGAACACTAATACAACATACTTCCAAGTGCCAGCTTTTATCGTGTGCCCATTGCTCCACGGAGGTGAGTCAACGAAACATCCGGACGTTGGGGTCCAGATGTAGCGCCACCACGGTCGACAGATGTTGTGCGCTGCGACACTCCCTGCAACAGCGGAACACATACCAGCGCAGTTGGTTCTACAATAATCGGCCTACGTACAACAATTTGGCCTTCAGCTAAGAGCGATACACCCAAAATCTACACTTCTCATAAAGAAAAAAACGTGCATCGCCCTTGGAGTAATAGAACGAGTAGTTTAGAAAAATACATATGAGGACGAACTGCAGAGTCAAATTGAAAATTGTTTCAAATAACAAGAATTCGACCTTCAATCCTCTCGTTATCAACATACCAAATTGAAATTAGAAAACTTGACCCAAGCTTTATCAAATAATACTATACACTATTTCAACGAGTCTTTCGGTCGTAGCAGTATATGGATTAATCTTACACTATAGTAATGTGTAGGCAGTTAACGGATACTCAAAACAAGGTGCCAACTATAGAATTTATAGCGTAAGCTCGACGTTTTAGAGTAGATAGATTGAAATTGAAAATTATTCGCAAGCGTATTTATTATAAACAGGTAAAATATATAGGATGTTATCGACGTATGGAAGAGTAGAAATGGAATCGATGTGGTTTTTAAGTCATCGGCCATAAATGAACGTAACAAAGTCTTTATCAATTGATGAAGTCAATCAACATTTCGAAGAACTGAATGCAATCACGTAGTGTAAGTAAACCAATACAAAGTATACTAATACGGACTTTTATTAAACAAGATACGGACCACAAACAATTTTAACAAACTTTGAATAACTTGTTGAAGTACACAATCTCTATAGTAACGTATTGTATACGAGGTCGTAATTGAATATAAAGAGCGAAATGTATACAAATAGATAATTTAATAAAGTACTGTACGACCGATTACACCTTTGGTGGCGGCACATAACACATGATTTCTATTTATACATACAATAACTAATTACATAACAATAGGCATATTAGCTCGGCAAATGTTCGAGTGTTGTGGGATCTTGGTAGTTGCAAGGCTACTTAACCCCCTTGACATACCACTAAATATCGTGGAAATAGGGTATTTTTCATCCTCAAGATAAATATAAAAAAACAACTGCTTTAGCCTTACGGTACCGTAATCGCACACTTGTTTAATAGAAACATGTTAAAAAATGTTTTCCAGCCCTCAAATTATTGAATTTAAATGAAATTTAACTATATAAAAATTAATCTAGCTAAGCGTATTGGGTACCTTACCGTCGCTATCAGGGCGCAACACAAATTGAATGCACTGCACTCATTCTTCTAAACTTTAAAAATTTTACCCAATGTATTTAAATCAAACATTAATAAATCAAAGTCGTATTCAATTTATATCATAAATGTCAAACTTGAAAGTTTTATTATTTTGATAACGATCTTTGGTCATGGATCAAAACGTAAATAAAGACGATTTTAACAACTCTGATTAGGTTAGACTATTACACACAGATAGTCAAAGATGTAGGCTGTGGTAATTTCAGGGAAATGTATAGGCTACCTCAGAATAGAGATCAATCGAGGTACGCGTTCAACTAGTTGCAAGACGGAAAACCTACTGGCAAAAAAAGTAATTGTACTTAAACTTGATTATTAAAAACAACTACAGGTGTTGGTTTTGCAGTATCCTCAACTAATATTGATTCTGCGAAAAGATCTATTAGATCTATTAATTCGGCAAATGTCTAAGTGTTGGAGGATATTGGTAGCCACAAGTTGCTTAAACCCTTGACATACCACTGAATATCAATGAAATAGGGATATATATTTAGAAAACAATAGAAGGGGAGCCGAGCTGTATCTAGGCTATCGGAATTTCAGGGAAATTTATAGGCCAGCTCAGAATAGAAATCACCAATGTTATTATCTCTGTATGTATTTTATATGAGTAGATAAGAGGACAGATATACCGCTTATTCTAGTTACCAACTGTTAATTTTGAACAGGTTAGCCACCCTAGTAACCAGTTTAACCCTAAGGAGAAATAATTCATGTACATTGGGTGTCTACAATACACAAGCATATATTATTCTAGGATTGAAATATTTTTTAGTATACGTCGGCTTCTTGTTATTACAGTACGTCATTTGGTCTCTTTCCAGCATCGCCTTTATGACGTTTTTCACTATAATTACACGACACTGGTATGCGGACTAAAAGTGGCTCGTTCTTACGCAATATCAACACAAACTTTTTAATTAACCATATTGAAAATAATCATATTTTCCTCCTGTTACCAATGTACAGGCAAATACTTTCACAATATTAATGTACAGGGTGCAATACGGAGATCTTGGAAACTATACTAAGTAGCAAGTTCGTTATATAGGAAAAAACGTGTACAATTACAAGCTCAATTTAAAACTAAAAGTTGACAATTAGGTAAAGTAACTATATTACGCACAGGATTTAAAAATTTTAACAAACGAAGTGGAACTGAAAGGTGTTATCTTTAAATATGCTACCGTACCTCTACACAGCGTTTGCAATTCAAATTTTTTAATCCAAAGTAAATTTGGAACAGATTTGCCCATTGGTATACATAGTATACATAGAATTAATTCACTCCAGACATGGCTAGGAACTATATACTTTTAATGATTAAAATAGAATTTTGTCTTTTAATTTTTTTACTCTACAAAAGTATTAAAATTATTTACTTGAACCACGAATATAAACAACAACATCCGGGTACTTGCTAAATAAAAACGTTAAAATCTGTTTATGCAACTAAAGTGAAGCTTCTTAGATATGTTAGGTGACGATTGAGTAAGCTTCCAAAATTCACATGCACTCGATATCGAATGATAAAAAAACGAGGTCACTTCTTTCTCCCCTACAAAGAATTATATATATTTACGTGATAAGTGAACACGAGAGGTCATAGAAACCCAAATTCTGCAAATAAATCCCACTAAAATATAAAAGAATTCTGAGAAAAATTTGCATTAAAAAGCAATTAAAGTTTAAATTAATTACCCTGTGGATTACGAAAATTTATTTTAAATAAAGAAATTTCTAGAATATTAGGAATATAAAAAGATGTCATCGGTATTGGGAACTACGTAGATATCCAATTAATAAATGAAACATTTTATTCCAAGAAGCGACCCAATCATTGAAAATCCAGTAAGAACTAATAAAAATTATTTATTACTTTTCGCATTCACTATTGGAAAAAAGTGATGCAATACATTAACTTTGGTTATTAAATAAGGACAAACAGCGCGCATCACGAATAACCGGAACCAGATAATGAGGTAATGAAGCTCGACGATTTTGAACGCTAATGAGGATTTCCAAGAAAATTACGTAAGATAGGCGTTTATTATTTAGAATGGAATCGTGCACATTCTACTAGGTTCTGGATATACATAAATTTCGGTATATAAGGAAGCGTTTATCGAATAAAAAATTTATTCGATTCATAATTACGATCGCGAAATGTTATTTTGGATTTAAAACGCGAGCTGTTGCTTTACGAAGATGATATTTGAAGTATGTAGTAAGCATACTGTAATTTAATAATTGAGATGGTACAATGAATATAAAAATGATTTTAAATGCAAATTACATAAAAAATGGAATTTATAAAATTGCAATGAAGCGGGAAAATTCTTTAGCATAACGCTATTTTAAAAATTTTATTAAATAATTGAAAGGAAGATTTAAGCATAATGTGCTTTGGTAACTGCTGTTTGGTTATATTTTTAGCTTTGAACAAATGAATAGGAGAGCAATAAGAGAAGAAGTAGAAGAAAAAGTACGTAGAAAAAGGCAAATGTTCAAGTGTTTGTTACGTTCCAATTTTGCATTAAAATTTCCCTGGATAACACAAATCCCTTTTGCTTTTAAAACGAAAATTTATTTGATTAATTAAATAGTCTATAACTTGTTTTAGGTATCCGGTAATCTTTTAAATCCTTCAACATAATTAATAATAAATACGCTTTCTACAAATTTTTATTTTGAACTTATTTATTTTGAAATGACACGTTTATACTACAATTAAATAGTTCATATCCTATTTAGGTACCCGTTATCTTGGTATACATTACGGCCGCGTATATTGGGTTTGTTTATTGATCCAATGTAAAGACTTGTTGAAATAAGGTCGCGCACTATCCGATAAAACCCGGGTTTTCCAGTTTCAATCGCGCTTCAATAAGCGAAGATTTGCAGTTCGTGTTATTTGAACCACTGTTAAATTTGATTCTACAGCTTGTGCGTCGAAATGTTTTCTACATTATTCGTCACCGTATTTCAAAAGCAAGACACGTTTGTTTTTTTCTGTTCGATAACTAAGAGGTGTCTTGCGTGTATTGCTTTTTTAGGTGGAGGCCAAATAGATTCTTTCTTTATGTAAACCAACTGCTTTTGTCTGTAGACCAACTGCTTTTTTCCGTAGACCGCTGCTGCAGTTATGGTAGCAGGGTAAATAGATCTCAACGACCATGGCGTTGCTGTGCTGACTCATCCCCGACGGCTTACGAGCTAAGTATCCGGACCCCTACAGGTATGCAACTCGTTTTCTTTTGTGTGTGTCAATGGCATATTCCGTATCAACGTTTGGTGTAGTTGCGTGACAGGAAACGTAACATTGTTGAACTATTGTTCGTTACGGCTATTCGATATTATCGCTCTACAGGTGTGATGTACTATTTTTAAACATGCTTGTCAAAAGAACTCGTACGTTAATTCTTTCCTACTAATTAGTTTATTTTACAAAAAGTATTAAGTAAAATTTTAAAAACGCTTGACAAAAGCTCTCACATATTGATTTAATACAGATTAATTTTATTTTGTGTGAAATACGAGATGCACACCTCGTATCTAAATTCCTAAATTGTTCATACAATATAATTGTTTGCTGTGAAATAATAACACTTAATTTATTCTTTTATTGCTTGTTTGTACATAATCCTTTATTTATTTTAATGTGTTAATAGATAATCGTGGTCGATGTGTTTTTTTGTTTATTTTTGGTATGTAGGCGAATCCCCCCACTCTACGCGGTTGGTTGGTAGTTAACCTGGCATTTACTTTTCTTCCGGTTACGTCTAGTTACATAGCAAGTCCAAATTAAGAAAGTGTTGGTTAGGATAGTTGGAGGGCTTTGAAAAGGTTAGTTGCAAGTAGGAAGTAGTTGAGAGCTACATCAAACCACCTTGAACCGTTACTATAAGAGATAGATGGGGGGAAGATAAAGAGAGAAAAGAGAGAGAGAGAGAGAGAGATAGTGATAGAAAGAGAGATCCGATTATTACGTATTGGTAACCTCAAAACAACCCACTTCAACTTAACACATATTATTAAAACTACAAAACAATTATTCGATTTTAATCCGTAAAAGAAAGTGCAAATACATTTATTGCTAAAAAAGATCAACGAATCAAATTGCCTATTCATGAATAACTGATCAACAAAATCGATTCTGGAATTATGTATATCCTTTTTCGGGTACCATAGTTCCCTGTCATACAAATACAACATTAAATCAGGCAGCCTCATAAATTTTGTTGTAATTACGCACCTAACTGGAACCACCTATAACTACAGCCGCAATGGTTTCATTATTTCATCAGATCTGTCAATGTTTTAGGAATAAATGAATACTAAAAGATATTTATTTGATTTGACGCAGATCCACTTTAAATTTTATTGGGAAAACACGAATACTATATTTTAAGTAAATAAACGTTATCCATAAAGTTGCAAATGATTTTGATAAAGCCAAGAGATTTACTTAACATGATTCTAGCACCAATTGTAATAAATAACGTACTTATTGATGTAATCAACTTGTACGTAAGCATTCTGAAATTGGTTTAAAGGCAATTTTTGAAAAATTATGGTATACATCATGCTGGAATTTTATATAGGTGTGAAGCTGGTGACATCATTGAATTGAGTATATTTTTAATTTAGAATTCTGTGTTCCATTGTGGTATTTATTGCTAAGAGAAGAGCTACTAAGAAGTAACCTATATTCACGCACTAGTTTCTATACCTAATGAAACCATAAAATAATTATTCACTCTAAACTTTTCTTGGTATCTTTTACACATTTTGTTGAAAAACTGTTTCATTTAGAGCAGATATAGTTAGAAAATTATTTTTCAAGTGTCCTTTCATTACTTAGAAGTGTTATAAAACGGAATCGAAAATTATAAGCTAATAATGCGAGATATCTCAGAACACAGTAAATAATAGGAGTAATAAGTATTTTGTTGAAGTTGCATCACCTCAGTATAACGAAGCGATGGCCTATTTTAACAAATACATAATAAGCCGTTAATGATCATTGTGCATCAGCTAGTTTTAGGCCAAACCTCCGACATATACTTTTTTTTTTTTTAATTTTTATTTTTTTTATTTATTCTAACGTTACAATTAGTCTGCTACCTAAAAATTACAGCAAACCTGTTACTCCTTAAAAATCTAACAGAATTATTTGCTACCTTAAGTTATATTAGTTAATCTTATATTATTTGCGTTTGGAAATACTCGTGTGTGTGTGTGTGTCTGTGCGCGCGTCTGGGTGCGTGAGTGTGTGTGTTTCTGTCTGTGGTAAAGTCCTTGGGACTGCTTTCCTTCCCAGCTTCCGACAGTCGGCAGCCGGAAATTAGAAACCGAGAAGTTCGCATTCCTGTTCGTGTCCTGGCCGTCGGCAGCCGGAAACCAGGGTGACCACGTACACTCTGGTGTGTATGTGTACGTGTGTGAGTGCGTGAGCGTGTTTGTTTCTGTCTGTGGTAATGTCCTTGTGTCTGCTTTCCTTCCCAGCTTCCGACCGTCGGCAGCCGGAAATCAGAAACCAAGAAATTCACATTCCTGTACGTGTCCTGGCCATCGACAGCCAGAAACCAAGGGAACCACGTACAGCCCCTGGTGTGTATTTATATATGTATGTATGTGTGTGCGCATGTGCGTGTGCGTGTGCGTTTGTATACGCGTACGTGCGTGTTTGTGCGTGTTTTGGTGTTTGTGTTTTCATGTATGTGTATGCGTGTGCTTATGTGTGTGATAAAGTCCTTGGGACTGTTTCCCTCTCCTGGTTTCCAACCACCGGTAGCCGGAAATCAGAAACCGAGAAGGACGCATTTCTGTACGTGTCCTGGCCGTCGGCAGCCGAAAACTAGGGAGACCACGTACAGTCTCTCTTGTGTGTGTATGCTTGAGCGTATGCGTAAGCGTGTGCGTGTATGTGTGTATATTGTTGTGCTGATGTGTTGTAATTATGTTGCCAGAATATTTGCCCAGTAGTAATTTCTGGTTGCGCTACAACATTGAAAATATAAACATTATGTTACCGAAGCTGGTGTTAGATTTTTTAAAGCAACTACGAATATGGTTTGTATTTTCTTCTGTTTATTTTAGTTAGTTGTATTTTTTTGGTTAGATGGTTAGTATTCAGTCCTTATCCTATTAATGTTAGTATTCTAATGCTAATAAGTGTTCTGGGGGAGACTTGTGTTTGAGGTACATTTGCCGCACTTTTGCCGTTTTCACTATTTTCACTTCGTTTTCACTGGTATCACTCCCGTTCGTCAGGATTCATGAGCCTTCTGGTAGATCTTCAGGAGACACGTGGTTCTGGTATGTCCTTGGGAGAATGCCGTTTGTTTGTTGTCGTTTCTAATGTGGGTTGGGTGGACTGTGCATTTGTATTGCACATTCGATGCGTTACGTCAAGCTTCTGTGTTTCGTGAGATCTGTGTTTGTTGTATTTGTGATGTGTGGGGTTTGTATGGTGTTTGTGTGTCCTGTCAGAGTCCGTTTGTGTACTTTTGGTGTAGTATAATGGTAATTTGGTGAGTGATTCTGTTTAGGTAAGGAAATATGTTTTCGTTCCAGAGCATGTCCGAGAGGGGTATATCCCGTAGGATTGTCCTGTCCATTCCTAGGTCCTGTTGCAGTTTGGTGCAGTGGAACACCAGATGTTCCGGTGTCCCCACCTCACCACATGTGCAGATGTTGTTGTCTTGGAAGTCGAAGCGGTTCCTGTAGGTTGGATAAGGATCATGCTCCGTAAGAAAACGAATGATCCCTTGTGAGAAGACCAAATGGTGACAGTTTAGCCTATCTCGGATGTTTGGAATTAGTGCGTATACCCTCCTCCCATTTGTGCTCTGGTTCCATCTACCTTGCCACTCGGTTAGTATTGTGTCCTGAATATCTTTTTTATCCGAATTTCTTATGTTAGTTTTAGGATTTCCCGGACTTTTTTTGGTTCGTTGTTTTTTAACCAGTATGTCGCGCTCTCTTTCTGATATACAGATCAAGAGGAAGGAATCCTAATATCACATAGAGGGCGTCGTGTGATACGGTCCGGTATGCTTCAGTAAAAGTCTTATTAGTGCCGCCCTTTGGTCACTGTTGACTTTTTGTTTGGGTTTTGCTAGATGTGATCTGGTTGCCCAGGCGCTCGCTGCATGGCTTATTATTGCTGCAAGTACGCTGATAAGTATAATCATTACACAGTTTAGTGGGATATTGTACGTTCGTTGTGCAAGGGTTGCTATGCATTGCATAGTTTTACTGGCACCTGTAGTCACTGTGGCAATGTGTTTTTTGTAATTCAGTTTTTCATCAAGGGTTAGCTCTAGGTATTTGGCATCGCGCGTTTTTCGTATTCTGT
The DNA here is from genome assembly GCA_036346225.1 of Platerodrilus igneus. Classification (NCBI taxonomy): domain Eukaryota; kingdom Metazoa; phylum Arthropoda; class Insecta; order Coleoptera; family Lycidae; genus Platerodrilus; species Platerodrilus igneus. Next base: position 1,124,735 of record JARFIW010001134.1, on the reverse strand, counting down.
CTCTGTTCAGTTTAATAATAGGATCTCTTTCTAGAGAACCTTTAACTATTATTTAAGTTGTTTTGTCATGTGCTATCGTCATCTTATTTGCGTTGCACCATTATAGGGCTTTGTTCAATGCGGTGTTTCTATTGTGCTGTAGTTCATTTCTGGAACCTTCTTTCACCATCAACAAGATGTCGTTCGCATAAGCTGCTACGGACCTCACCTCATTTGCGGTTTTCTGCTGCTCCAAAAGCTCCTCAGTCGCAATATCCCAAAACATGGGACCGCAGACTGACCCCTGTGGGCATCCTTTGGTGATTGATTTTGTGATGTTTTCAGTACCAGACAGTGTTACAAATCTTTCTTGGCAATAGCTTCTGAAGGTATGTTGTAGTTGTTTTGCACATTGAATTTCGATTAGCCTATGGAACAGTGTTGGCCACCATAGGTTGTTGAAGACTCCTTCTTTGTCTATCATGATTAGGGCCACGTATTTTCAACCAAACTTCGTTTGGTTAATGAGATGGTCTAGTCTGTCGGTCGGTCTGTCGGTCGGTCTGTCTGTCTGTCTGTCCGTTGCACGGTTCCCGTGATGTTACAAGACATATAATATATGATTCTTATCCAGTTTTTTACGCTGAATACGAATACTCTATTCACTTTTCGATATTATTAATCAAGATATTCGACTTTAAATACGAATTTTTACACATTACTATTTATTATTTAATTTTATTATATATCGCGTACAATTAAATTTCAAATATTTAACACAAAGGTAAGTAATATTTGTTGAACTTAATGTCTAAGTTTGGTTGTGAGCCGTACATGCGACTTAGATTTCTTTTTTTATTTGAAGTGGTTGCAGAGTTTATGACTTTGTTTACGGCGTCTTCGGTTGATCGTCCTTGTCTAAATCCGTACTGCGCCGGGTGCATGCCTTTCGTCTTCCGAAGTTCTTGCATTCTCGTGCACAGTAGTTGCTCGAAAGTTTTTCCGAGCGAGTCTAGAAGGCAGATGGTAAACAAAATATGGAACAAGCTTGTATACGTGCGGAATTAAGAGGAAAATTTGAATCATTTCTAATATAAAATACACGAAAACACGATATGGAACGTTACAAAGTATCACAGTCAACGAACTCTACAATATAAAATTTTGATGTCTACGTGATCGGGATGAGCATTTCAACAAACGATAGAATAAGTAACTTTGTGTAAAACCCTCTGGATGGACAATAAACTAAGCACAACGCCTTCGATATGACGGAATGACAAAGATAAACGTGGTAAACCAATAATAGCAGGCAAGTTGGCGAGCCTTTATATAGTGCACGAGCTAATAAGAGTCGTCTTTCCACAAAAAGTAAGTTACTAAACATTTCAAGTACTAGTGCATGTGCAAATATAAAAATGTGTCGTTGGCATTAAAACGGCACCAAATAACTAACCAACTAACCAATCAACTAAGTAAACTAACTAACTAGCTAAGTAAATCAGCGACTTACTAAGCGTTGGACTAGGCGTTTAACCAAGCAAGTTCACTAAGCAAGAGACTAAGCGATTCAATAAACGATTACCAAACTAACTAAATAAGAAATCTAACGAAGTACGGACAACGTCAAGTTGAAAACAACTCAAGGGTACTGGTTAGCAGCACATAGCGGAAGGTCAAAGGTATTGGGGCGTACTCAGAGCTACACATTCGAGCCAGGGAATCAACCTAGGAAAATACCAGGTTAGCGATAATTAATTTATAGCATAAGATTGAAATTTAAAAACTTGCATTTAAAACTTGCATGTACTTAGATATTTATGTGAAGGATCATCAAAAATTTTGATTGATAAGTAGAAATTGTGAAGGGTCATTGAACGTTCAACCAGACTTCCAATATAATACAGACTTATTTTTGTTGGCTTTATATTTTAATAGGGTTATAATTTGGTGGTAAACAGATTTATATTTTTACTTTGATTCGAACGCTTTAAATATCATAAAATATCACAAAGGTTGTAGAAGTGCAAATTGTACATATTTCTTGGTTTATCTTATGTAGGTATGAAGTGTTGAAAAGAAAAAGGGGGTAAAAATTCTTCTGTTATCGTATCGTCGTGCACTCTGTGTGGGGTTGAACTGAGCTAGTCGAGGCATAAACTTAATTGTGTGAAATTTAAATTTTATTCTAGATTATTTAGGAACATAGAGCAGTGGCGGACAACAGGCAACTGTGCGTTAAATACATAGAAGTACGGCGATATCATAGCAGTATATATAATACATATATATATATATATATATCCAAAGTAAAAGAAATTATTGGCAAGTGACGCAAATTCAAATATATATATATATATATATATATATATATATATATATATATATATATAAATATATATATTCGAACGAAAGTATGCCAAAACCAACATCAAGTTTCATATATATATATATATATATATATATATATATATATATCTACAATTAATAATTACAGGTTGTTTGGTCTTCTAGTAATAGAAGCTTTCGATTTATTTAAAATCTTCTTCAGGGTGCTGTAAAGTAACTGTGATTGTCATTAACATATGGATATATATATATATATATATATATATGTATATATATATATATGTATATATATATGTATATATATATATATATATTGTCGTGGAAAATATAGGTTAAGAGGGATAGATAGGTCTAGAAAATAAATTTGTAACGACTGGGTATATAGGAAATAGGAACAATTTATTTAGGCGCCAAATTAATTAGTTTTGACATTGAAAACGGACGGATTATAGCATATTTTTGTATTTCTAAATCGGAATGTTAAATTTGCATAACGTGTAGAAGCTTTGGAGTACGTGAAAACTCAAGGATACGCATAATTGGCTTTAATATTTTAAATCAAGCGCATCGGATAATAAACATAGCTTTTTGGTATATAAAATCAATAATGTAAAGGCATATTTTCCATTAAACTAAACTAAACGTTCGTTAAATACAAATCCTAAGAAACTCTAAAACCTGGAAATACGATTTCAAACGGACAGTTGCTTCATAGAAAGACCTGACAGTTAAAATAACAAGTTTAAGGAACTTTAAATAAACGTTGGAACAGAATTCTGTAGAATTGTATTTAACGGTCGATACAAAAGCTACTAAAACAAGAGATGGTTTGAAGGCAAAGTGAAATGGAATATTCGTGATGTAAAGCATACAGAGAGCACGTATAATAAACGTTGGTTTAAACACTCGTTCAAAGTACACGGCAGGTTTGGAGGTCAACAACAATATCGATTTTCTGTTGCTTGAGTGGGATTCTAAAACAGACAGCAAATATGGGTTAAACGAGGGAAGACAGCTAAAGGCTGGACGTAAAAATGAGGGAAAGGTGTCTGATTGGTCGAATGTGAGAAATTTTCAAGAAGCTCGCGACGGTTATATTTTGTTGAGCAGTTTTCGGGCTAAAAGCACGTGTAATGAAAATTTTCGGTTGTACAAGTTCCTTGCGTGCAAAATTTTTAGAATCAGTTATGATGAAATGAGCTTTTCGACTGAAATAGGGTACAAAGAGGGGTGTATTGAAGAATATAAATACACCTGTTGACGCGGTAAAGTTCTCTTACTCTTACTCTCTCTTACTTCGCTTATCTGTTGACTTCGCTTAGCTTGTAATACAACATACTAATTTAAAAGTGTATAAAGCAGTGTTAGTGCAGTACGTCGATAGTTTATTAAACGTGTGAATTGCACAAGTGGGTGCTAGTTAATAGACGGTGCTGTTACTACACTCATCAAACTAATGGAAGGATCGTATTAGGGTAAGCGAGATTAGAAGTGTTTGGAACGAGATTGTTTGAGGTGTAGGAATTACGGAAGATGATTAGTTTGATCTAGACAGTTATCGGGGTGGAAACACTGAAGGCGGCTGCAGAGATTTGGATAGCGAGTAAAAATGGGTTTAATCTATGTATAACAGCGAAGTGTATGGATGCACTGACGAGGTTCTTGGACAACATCTTCAGAGGTGACGATGAACAAAGCTTACTCCAGGTAACGAAATTAATGTCTATTGCTTTTGCTTCAACATTTTGTGCTGTTATTTAGTGCTTGAGTGATTTGACATATTGGGGGTGTGTTTAATGACCATAAAAACTCATTTGAAGGGGTATATGTAAAGTACAATTGGTATTTATTATTTATAAGTGTTAATAAATGACTTACAAATTTTGATGTAAGGAGTAAACGAGCCTTTAACGTTGTTTCAAACAAAGATGCGATGTATTTAGGCATTTAGAGTAACTGGGTCTATACTGAGCTCACCATAGACCAGAATAAAAATCAATTTAGGGCTTCACGAAGGGCCCATCTACTCGTATAAAATAAAACTGTTAAAATAAATAGAAATCATGAAATTTTAAAAGGTTTAAGGATTGAGATTGTAACATTTTATAAAGCTGTATATACGAATGTGTAAATATTTTCTTGGTAATGGAAACCTTTTAATATGTATGAATAAAAAGGTTCTATATCTCGTTGCATTATTTGAGTGGTAATTTTATTTGACTGTATAAGTGAGAAAGAGTGCACTTAGGATGGTAAGTATCAGGAAGAAGCAGATTTTAGAGCTAGCCGGGGTGTGCAGAAATAAGGAGGCGTTCCAGAGGTATTGGAAGATTTTTTTAATTTTTATTAAATTTTTTTCAGAAAAATTTTATGACGTACAATAACGCTGGGATTCGAAGGCGATTCTGATATCTTTAGAGTAACCACAGCAATATATATATATATATATATATATATATATATATATACATTGATGTGTTAAAGGAAATCACGGGAGGTCACCGAAACTCAAATTCTATAAATAAAACCCACCCAAAGAGAAGGAAACTGAAAATAATTAAAATTTCTGTTTATTTAATTGTTCTACTCTGTATAATATAAGTGTATTTCATTATCTTTAAAATACAAAGTCATTCATTGCACTCGAGTTTCAATCATTTAGATATAAATACAAAAGCCATTCAATTTCATTGTCTAGAATCATTACTCTTAAGAAACCTTATGTAAACAATTCTGCTATACTTAGTAAAACGAGTGTCATTTTAATACCTGAAATCCGTGCTTTTATTAGAATAAATCTTAGACTATAAATACAAATCCAAGAAAATCTTTTCGCATTTGCAAAGCAAAAAGTAACTGTGTGCTTTCAAAGTATACTAAATTGACTACCGTGTGTAGAGTTTTTAAATAAAACCATATTCTAGAATTCTCGGGTACTCTATTAATAGACAAATACGTCATCAATTACTAAGAAATGTTTTTAAAAGTCAAAAAGTAGCTAATAATGAATAAACACCCTGTTCAAGGAACTTGCGCGCTATTAAAAATGCAATAAAATAAAAGACAGATAGATAAGAACTAATTTATAGATTTCAGAGTTAATATAACAAGTATGAGATGCGATCATTAACCTCGTGCATTAGACAAGGATAAATGGTACGTTTTACGATAAAGCATAGATCATAAATTTGACACTAATTGGATCGTAAAAACGCGAAAGCGGTATAAATTCTTGTTGATATTACATCACCCAGGTAACTAATTTTTAGGTGAATAGGGAAGAATTCCGAAAATGACGTATACAGACAATTTTTATTTATAAAAAAGAATTTGATTAAAAGGGATTCATTCGTGATCCGTCATTCCTTCTTAAGCCAATTTCTTTACGAATATGACGATTAGTCTGTACAAGACCCAAAAGCTATCTTTAAAGTAGTTTTATTTTGCGATACTTTATGCAGCGATAAATTTTATCGAAAAGAGATTTTCTTTACAACCAAAACAATATAATAACTTTATTTTTTTGTACAAATTAATATTGTATGACAATGATCGCATACAAAAGTATTTTAATGATCTACAGATTAAGAATACAGAACTCGGCAATTAACTCAAAAATTGTGATTTTGATGCTGTACAATCATGTGCTGAGATTTTAGCACTCAACACATTTTTAAAAGAAGATATGATACCGTTACAGATGCTTTAGTATATTGTGGGCAATGAATTAACAACATTATTTCTAAACGTATGCACCGTTATAAAACTTAATATCTCTCACAGTGACTTCAAGTGAATAGTTTTAGCACGCATAAAATTATTAAAAATATTTTGTGTTCAAACATGTCTCAAGAATTTCTATAAGAGTTGCTACAATTGCAATCCAATATAAAATTGCTGAACAAATTTATTACATGGATATCATTTCAGAGTTTACTTTGAGAAAAGCGCGAAAGGATATGCTTTCATTCATTTGTTTGTAATGCGTTTATATTTTCATAAAAAATATTTCAGTGTGCTATTATTTACTAAATGCATTTTACCTTTGGTGCGACAAACTAAGTATTTGCATGAAGACGCATGAAACCTTCAGAATCTGCCGTAATATGTATATTAGAACATTTCTCGGAAGGATTTATGAAAGATCAATAAATAACCAAGGGTTTATAAACTCAGAAAATTTATGTAATTCATTGTACTCAGTGCACTTTCATAAAATAACCACAAAATCTACATAAGAATTGCTTAGTAAAGCCTTAAGAAATTGTATTAAATTGGAATTTTGTTCGTATAGAAGAGGCTGGAGAATGAGATTACTTAGAATTGGAAGGCAGTGTTGACATCTAGTGGTGAACTCTGTAAGTTTGCTATTTGTCTACAGGTCCGGATACCGATTGCGATACGCTACAGATCTCGTAATTGAATATGATGCCAGACTGATGTTATATAAATTTAGCGATAGAGGGTGAGGCAGTCTTTTAAAATTATTACTGTTTCACTTCAGTCAACACATACTAAAATAATTTCAAAGATGCAATGTGTAATTTTTCACACGTAGCGTACTACAAATTTAAATGTAAAGAAATTTATTAAATCGCGCTTCTTGTATACAGTTCATCTTATAAATCCCAAAATTTCGATAATTATGGAATAATATAAACTAATAAATCCTTAAGCATACAAAATAGTAAATTTTGCAGTTGGTTTTTAATAAAAACTGATATGTAGGTACATCTACAAAAGCATTTAGTTCATTTAAATTTAGTTTAGTGCTTCAAAACCACTCTAAGAAAATTATTTTCAAATTTACGCTACTTATGTTGTCGTGCAATGCAAAGCATTTCCTTGATAACTAATGGCAGATGCGGACTTATCAACGCCAAAACTTGTTGATGAACTTTGTTAGGTTGGATAAACTTCAGGTAACTACTGAAATAATATTGCCCTGTTTTAGAAGTTTAAAAGAAATATTCAAAAAAGATATTTGTGTGCTGGTACAAACATTTTTGTAAAAAAAAATTAGGTGTTTAATTTCCATAACATACCTATCGAGTTCCATGTTGAAATAAAGCTATTTGCCCTTGTTAAAACTGTAACGTATCCTTGTCACGGCAGCTGGGGAACTGCTACAAATCTGTACTCTAACCTACCTGCGGACGAACGAACGCCCTCTCTTGTGATTGAGTCGTCTAGTGGCTGTGGCTAGTGACACCTACGTTGTGTGACCGTAACTTAACCCAAATATACACACTGAGATTTCGTTTAGGCGGGAAGGTTTGAAATAAAACTACAATAGTTAACGACCCTACTTTAATTATTATATGATAACCTCAAAATCAGGTTACCATCAATTAAACATGAATTACAAGAGCAAATAGTTCCGGACTCCCTGGATTAACGCTGGGGAAAGAGTATCGGCAGATAAAACCTCAACAACCCTGCGCTTCTAACTACATATATACACTTCTCCAAGGTTGGGGCGGCGAACAAGCACCCTGTGCACTTTTAATATTACGGAATGTCAACTGTTACTCAGACATTCTACATATGAGACTGAAGAAATGTTAGTGTAGTTTAGCCAATCTTTTCTAGAAGGTACCAGAGACAGCTGAGCCATTACTATCTGGCTAAAGCTGAAGAGGAAGAACATCGGGAAGATAAGGATCTTGACTACCAGTGTTTCACCCGCACGGCCATAAAATGTTAGTAAATTCAACAAAGGCTCAAACGTACACGTTTATCGTACATACCATTAGCAGTTTTCAGCCTGTTTGGCAACATGGTTCACAATGGCTAACCTACATTCTATCATTGCATAAACATTACTACAAATACATTGGTAAAACAAATATCTATAAACAAACATGAAATTCAACATTAACATATGCTATGATAGTACCAAACAATGGGTACAAATTGAATCGACCATCTCCAACATAGTTATAATGCAAACGCGTTAATACAGGATCATAGCAGAGGTTCGCTATAATCACATCATAACAAGAATAATAAATCTTAATATTAGTTAACGATAGAATTGTAGGTTATAACTACGTCAGATAAATCAAACTAACTTATGGTTAGGTTATAAAGTCGAAACATAAATCATGCAGTTATAAACGCACAACTAAAAACTGAAATAAACATTTACATAATCGTAACAAATTATTAAAACACAAATTATAAAATATGCTTGTAACAAATACACGCAAAAATTCTACAGCATAAATACAAGCCCAGATTCAGGCTCTAAATCTTTATATAAAATGCATGTTAAAATATATTCGATCTAGTAAGCAAAAGTTAAGAATTATTCATTATGATTGCACCGGCTAAAAACGTTCTTTTAAAAATTAAACATCAGGTAGCATTAAAATTACAAACAAAAAAATATACATAACAACTTTGTAGTTAATTCAGTTACTATCTTAAACATAAAGAAATAACATTAAAGATTACTTAAGCTTCGATGCAATCAGATAGATAACTTCAAAATAGCATATAATTAAAAACATTACCTTTAGTAAAACCGCCAAGTGAAGTTCTTTCGACCTTCCCTTTTTAAAATTTCAAGACTAAGTTTAAAGACGCAGATTAAGACTTGTAAAAACGATATCGATCGCCCATAGCAACGATCAATTCTAACGTCACGGAGTGCGTTCGGAAACCTAGAATTGGTTACTGTGTTATTCAAAAATACTCTCGAATATCGAAATATACACCATAATATTTGCAATAATTATCAACCAATGAGAATTGACTAAAGGAAAGAGTACGGATCATTACAAAACCAAGGACGTTATAAGAATAGAGAAGATGTGTAACTGGTATAACATATGTCTGTCATCATCAGATGCTGTATTTAACTAGGCATTTGCTCTATCACTGTTAAACATATGGTGTTTCTTTACATAACCTCGTTTGTTTAGTTCCACTATGGGAGTATGTGTTTTGTTATCAGGCACTACGCAAATTACGTATCCCCCAATCCATATATATACAATTTAATAGAAATTATAAGAAATTATTAAGATACTTAAGTTAGATGCAACATTGTAAATTCAAGGATAAATAAGAAAAGGTTATTGAAAGTTCACAAGCAGGTTGTAAGAACGGATGTGAATACATTGTATTCCAGACGTAAGTGATACTGCAGGTGCAGGTCACAGACGGTTAAGAAACCGCAATTATTAGAAATTAAGAATTGTTACATTGTATAAGGAATTGAATAAAGAAATAAGCAGACATGAGCTCTGCAAGTTCCCACAGACATGTGAGGGGCAGGGACAACATAAATACCCGGGAGCCCAGATCAGATCAGTCGGTCTTGAGCATTTCAGCTTTTACATTGTTGTTTGCTTAGGCTACTCACCCTCACTTAAATTCAATTATTATTTATTCGACTTAGTACAATTTTATTAAGTTTGTCAAAATTCCAAATGTAATTTCTGTTTAATAAATAAATTGTTACAAGAAGTTTTGGAAGAGGACTTTTTAAAAAGGCCGCTTTCAAGGCCCGAAACGTAACTCGCATTTAACGCAAAACAAAGTGAGGTTAAATTATGACTTTTATGTATATGTTGGTCTAGTGATTTCAAAATTGCCTCCTTTTTAAACTGATATCTTCTCTTATTGGTGAGGCCCATTTAAAAGGTAGAAAGTATATTTTTAGGAGTGTTAGAGAAGCAAGTAGTGGTAAACGCCCGTATTTATGCGAATAACACTGGGTCCATTCTTATAACGTCCTTGGTTATTAACAGTGGACGGATATCGCTCCTTAATTATACAGGAAGGCGTTGAACTAAATGTTTTTCATGTAAATAAGTTTTAATCCATTCAATCGGTAGATGTTGATGTCTGTTACGTGTGAAAACAACGTTACGTTACGAATTTCGTTTTCCTCAGAAAAGGCGGAAACTCCGTAATAATTTCAATGTGGTACTGACTAACTACACTGGTGTTGGAGTGGGTTCCTCTGGAAAGAATGATAAAAATTATATGTATCTATACATGTAAAACTGGCTGAAATACAAAACTACTTTACAAGTTCCACTTACCTTGAATGGCTTTATTAGTTGTCAAAAATAAGGGCGCCAAACCCTCGTATCCCAGCAATTCCTCAGGGTAGGGTAAAATGGTCCAGTCTACTCCCGCCAGCGCGCTTCCAACCTACTACCGCCCACCTACCACATCCCACCTTCCACATTTTTCCTTCCACTTTCTCGTTCCACGTTTTTCTTACACATTCTTCCCTTCACGCGTTTCCTTCCACGGTCGACCGTCCACATTTTACCTTTTACATGCTTCTTCCCACTCAACGCCTCTCTGCTTCTTCCACATTTTTCCTTTCAAAACTTACCTTCCACATATCTCCTTTCACGCTGTTTTTACGCATTAGACGTTTGCATCGGTCAGCAGAGACTTTTGGACTGAACAATTTGGCGATTAACTTTTATTTATCTCTCAAATTTTTTTGGAAATCCCAATCTAACATTACTTTAATCTAAATCCAATTCCTAACAATAGCAAACCATATATCCCAAATTTTATAACTATTTCATTTCTAAACATTTGCTTAACGTGTAAATCATAGGATGGGCTAAAATTTTTTTGGAAGTCCCAATCCCTAAATTCCTAATTTTATAACTCTTTTTATTTCTAAACATTATCTTATCGTATAAAGCAATGGATAGCTCAATTTTTTTTAAGTCCTAATCCGACATTACTTTAATTTAGGACCAGCCCCTAACAGATTTACAAATCCTAAACGACTACTCTGTATTTCTAAACGCTTCCTTAGCATATACAACATTTGATGCGTCCAAATTTCAATAGAAGTCCGAATCTACAATTATTTTGACATTGGACCAACGCACAGAGTCAAGACCTAAAAATTTATAAAGATGGCGTACCACCATAAAACGCCAATTACTTTCAAATATTTGAATGGGATAATTATATATTTATAATTATATATAATATAATATATATATATATATATATATATATATATATATAAATGTGTAATTATATACTTATGGAGGCAGTTACTCTTGGAGGCATAAAATTTAAAGCCACATCGCAGAACATTAATTAATATGCAACCGCAATTTTAATTTTAATTTAGATAATTCTAAACCATAATATGATAGTTATACTTCTTCATACAAAACAGTCATTTCTTTATTTATATTTGGAGTTGTTTTTAGATAATATAATTCTTATTTTATAATTTAGTTCTACATTTTCTTCTTTTAGTACCTTTTCCATCCCATAATTGGATACGTACAACGTGTCTTGATTTTCTAATTGGAGAATATAAAGATTTTTGTTTGTATGTTCTTCTTTTTTAATTCCGGCAATAATAAGTTCTTCTTCTTCTTTTATTTGTTTCTGTCTTCGCAACTTCGTAATATGTACATGCCCTCCTACTTCTGCATTACAATGACGTCTACCCTTTCTATTATTTTCTGCGATATTCTTTTTGTTTTTCAGACATCTAGAAAAACCCCTCAATTTTCAAAAGTGACTGATCGTTATATGTTTCAATACCATTCGTTCTAAATGTTGTAGAATGCTCTTCTGTAAGGAGGTATATCAAATCTATTCCGGTAAGAGGAATTAACATGTATTTTTGTTTGTAAGCTCTTCTGTTGCATCGTACATCTTTAGTAAACTATGTTTTATAAAATCCCCTTAAAAAATACACATGTATATGCCCATACTTCTTTGCAAGAACTCCTACATAGGAATCAGTTCCTCAATTATTAACGGTAAATGCAGAGATGTTATATAGGCCAGATGTGTCCAAATTTTTCCAGTGGATTTTTAAACCATTTATTTTAATTGTGCTATCTTGCATTCTTCTTCGGCTAGATGTATATACTGTTGCTTTAATGAAACTGTCTTTGCCTCGTCCACTATCTTTCTTCTTTTAAATCTACTTCTTCAAATTCTAATTTTGTTTTAATTGATAGATAGTATATAAATAGCCGACACGGATTCTATTTCATTTACAACGTATGGTATAAGTTTGTTGCACGCATTGGCTCTTTTTCGTAAAACTTGCGGAGAAATATTATTTGTAGTGGTTTGCGTCTTATGAAATTGTCGAGAAGAGTATTACAGAATATGCAAAAAAACGTTGTTACCCTTTTTTTCTTCGCTTGATAACGATTTTCTGAGGAAGGCCTTTATTAAAGATGTAGTAGGGCCAAACGGTGTTGCGAAAAAAAATATGATACTCACGCTCTAAACTCGGGGTCTATTCCTGCGGAGGCATGAGATGGTCGGGGTATTTTCTGAAATACAAATAAATACAAATAAATTTGGGCGCCACTGCGTCAATAAAAATCAACTCTAAAAAAGCATCCTAAGGATAGACGTAGATAAGCCTTAAGGGGATTATATCGGTCTGAATTTAGATGTATAGTAATATCGTATTTTTTCAGTATTATCACCTCAATTAAATTTCTTAGAGTACTTCTTTTTTTTATTAAATTTTTAGGAATAAATCGATTTGAGTTTTGACTAGAATCTAATAAAAAATTAGTTTCTTTTCATCTTTGTACAAAATTGACAGTGTATATACAACATCGTAAAAGTGAATGCTGATGAAAGTATTAACTAGACAAAAATCACAGTAATTAACAGGCTACGCCTGTCATAAAAAGTTACTTAATATTTTATTAACATTAGTCGTACACTGTAAGCAAAGATCTTTGATATAGCTTACAAGAATAAAAAAATTTCTTTAGCTTAAGTTTTAGTCTTTCTAACGTTTTACCTTATTTTCTCGATCTTACTAATTTTCTTAACACAAAATTTACTCAACATCATAAGTGTCATCTGTTTTAATTAAATATGGAGAACTAGATTTTTATCACTACATATGCTGTTTTGAAGTGCTGAACCTAACGAATGTTTAATATAAGAATATGGCTACATAGAAATAAGTCAAATCATGCTAATTACATCAAATAAAAATGTGATTTGTTTCAATAAGATGACCTTTAATATTGATATGCAAAATGTTAAATTTCGTATTTGCTAAATAAATACATTTTGGTTTAGCTAACTGGACTTTTCAAACAAAACGTTCATCACGTACGTATTGACTCTTCTCGATCGTTAAAAAAGGAATGTTACTCACTGCAGCTTGACGACAATAATATTTAAGTAATAACAACAAAATACGGAACACCTGTCGAATCAGAACATAATGTGTCTGCCATCTTCTTTACGATACACGAGAACTTCTTTCCAAAAACTAATAAATAAATCTTGAGTTAACAATGGTTGGTATTAAAATCGGATTCCACTTTCATATTTTTATTCATAAATTCTATCATTTAAACTTGCTTGCTAAAAATTAAAACCTTTTTTAAAAGAATAAAACGCCATCTTGAAATAACGAACCGTTCTATAAATATCCTTAGAACTACGTTTTAATTTAAACTCGATGCTGTAGCCTGAATTTCAAGCTATGCAAAACTGCCATGAGTTGAGTTTACTTCCACCCATGTTGACTCTAAACACACTTTTTTTTTAAAACGTGTTTACCGATCACATCTTAACGACAAGAATAATCCTTTGTACTTTTCCCATTAATGTGCACGACTATCCAAACTACGGTTGCGCGAGATTTAAAATACGTTAGCAATGACTTTCTCGACTAAATTCTAGCAACCTAAGTTGCATGAAGTGCATTATGTATTTGCCTAAAACTAAATTGTTTCAACGTGCCTCCATCTTTAATATAATAGTCCTGTGTAATTAGTACACCATATTTGTTCGATTATTTTTCACAACATCTATTTAGTTAATTGGTAAACAAATTAGGTTATCTCCGATATTGTTTGACGTAAAATTTGTAAATTCGTTTGACGTGCCATGCGCCAATCTTTAGCTAAGTACTTTACTTCGAACAATGTCAGATCTAACCTAACCTAAGTTAGAGAGATGCCGTCTAATCTCTGACGTCCCATTTGCCATTGTCCAAGATGGAATGCGGAAGGTGGCAGGTGGAAAGTGGACTTACAATAAACCCATTTATGCGAGTTGGGAGAGAAATCATCTGACCTAACTTACAGAAATATCATCTAATTTCCGGAAACCGAGGTAAATGCCATTGCAATTCTTACTGTATGGCATTGCGTATGGATTTTTAAGAAATAGGATAAGTTAACTCTAGTAGGGGTACGAGTTTAAGTCGTTAAAGTATTATAACCTAATTGGTTTTATTGTATAATTTGAATTCGTCCGAAATAAAAAGATTGTCATGTTGAAAACAAACGAACCCATAAAAACAATGCAACATCTTCGGGTGGAGGAAATAGATGGGGTTACAAAACTTGAGAAAATTAGAAAAATGTACATGGAAACAAAGTCCGTTATATTTAGAAATCGAGAATCTGGACATAATGCATATGTCCAATTACTGACTAGAAAAGGATGTAGAAAACTCCTACACGTAAATTTAAAAGAATTTGTCGTCGTGCGTTATTATGTTTTGACTAGTCGGAGTGGAGAATGGAAATAAAAATGCATATTATTTGTTACAGGGTTTACCTAAAAAATTAATTTTAATGGTTATCCCCATACAGAATAAGTACGAAATACGTTCCAAATTACATAAAATGAACCTAAAGCCCGGACCTACTCTCCAAACCCTAAGTCTATGCCCGGGCGTAAGCCCAATTTGTTATACACGTATGTTCTTTTGTTAAAAGATGGAAAATTATACTTCCGAGGTACATCTATGTATTTGGGGAATCCGTGCGAAGACGTAGCTGATCCCTGCTATTGTAACAACTTAGTAAGCTTAGTGAAACAAGAATACATTATTTACGTAAGAACCATGGCCAAATTAAAAAATTCAACCAAAATTGGAATTTAAGTAGTGCCGTGCGGAATTGAGGTAGTTAAAGGGTGCCATACTGCTGCTGTGCGAGTTAGATTTTGGGCCTCTTGGAGCGACTTTTTAAAAAGCTTCTTCCAAAAACTCTTTTAACAAATTTATTTAAAATAGAAATTACAAGTGGACATTAACAAATGGTTGCGTTATATTCTTTAACGCTTTTAACAATCAAAAATTACTTTTCAATTATTTTCAGTAATTAACTTTAATTAAACTGGTTTTGAGTAGCTTGAACAACCAACAATGCTAAAGTTGTGAAGTTCGAGACTGACTGACCATCTTGGGCTCCTCAGGGTATTTATGTTGTCCCTGCCCCTCACATTGCTTGTGAGAATTGCAGAGCTCATGTCTGCTATTTTCTTTATTCATTTATACAATACAAAGTAAAAATCTCAATTCTAATAATAAGTTTCTTATAGTCTATTGTGACCTACACCTGCAGTGTAAAGTTACGCCTGGAATACAGTGTATTTCCATCCGTTCTCATGTCTGGTTTATGAACTTCCATAAACCTTTTGTAATCTGTCCTTCAATTATACGTTGTTACATCTAACTTAAGTTTTAATGATTTCTATTTAATTATACATATATAGGGTTTTCCTATAAGAGGTGTTATTTTGAATAGCCCTTTATTGCGGTAGATTTCACTTTTGAAGCTGTCATTTTTTGACATTTGACAAGTAGAAACTACGCCGTTAATTAAAATGGAACGATACACGCTTCAACAACGCATTGAAATTATTAAAATTCACTATAAAAATGGTGAAAATTTGGCAGAGACGGTTTGTAAAACTCGAACATTTTTATGTCGTCGTGAAGCACCTTGTCGGACCGCAATACACAAATTGGTGGAAAAATTCGAGCTGTTGGGACAAGTTAGTGATGTGAAGAATAAAACCCGTGCACGTCGATCAAGAACACCCGATAATATTGCTGCTGTAGCCGAAAGTGTTGAAGAAAACCCAGGTTTGTCCATTCCTCGTCGTTCTTTGGAAGTAGGCAATCCACAAACGTCATTACACCGTATTTTGCATAAAGATTTGGGTCTTAAGACTTATAAAGTCCAGTTAACACAAGAACTCAAGCCGGCCGATCATCAGCAACGTCGTGTCTTTGCTGATTGGGTCGTTGAAATGCATGAAAATGATCCTGAATTCCATCGAAGAATCATCTTGAGTGATGAGGCCCATTTCCACCTCGGTAGCATTGTCATCAAGCAAAATTGTCGCATCTGGGGCTCAGAAAACCCAAGGGTTATTGTTGAAAAGCCTCTCTATCCTCAACGTGTGACTGTTTGGTGCGGTTTATGGTCCGGCGGAGTCATTGGACCTTACTTTTTCGAAAATGAGGCTGGAGCAACAGTTACGGTAAATGGATTGCGCTATGGAGAGATGACTAACAATTTTTTATGGCCGGAATTGGACGGTATTGATCTCGACAACGTTTACTTTCAACAAGACGGCCCTACGTGCCACACAAGCAACGAACCCATTGTTTTTTTACGGGAAAAGTTTCCGGACCGTGCTATCTTTCTAATAGGTGATCACAATTGGCCACCGAGATCTTGTGATTTAACACCTTGCGACTTCTTTCTTTGGGGCCACGTGAAACAGAAGGTCTACGCAACAGCCTAGCGTCGATTCAAGGCCTCAAAGATGGAATTCGTGAGCCTATCGAGTACATAGGGCAGTCACTTTGCGATTTGGTTATGGAAAATTTCATGAAAAGGATATTGTCCTGTAAGCGTGGTCGTGGTGGTCATTTGCCTGATGTTATTTTCCACTATTAACGGCATACCTTTCTCTTTATAATGAAATAAACATCCGATCATTTATATTAAAAAATAGCATTTTTCTTTGAATATTAAAATAACACCTCTTACGGAAACCCCTATATATTGATTTGGGGGTTATGTAACTCCTCCCGACGAAGATGAAAATTAAGGTTTTTTTTTAATTTTTAAAATTCATTGTCCCTAAGGGTACATTTATTATTTATTTAATTACCTTGGTTTCCTTGTTCTTATGTCTAAGATACATTTTGTACATTAAATACGTAGTTAATACAATTATTACAATGATCAATAAAATTGTCCAAACACTGATATTATCGTAGTGTAGTTTTGGCACTTTCACTTCGTTTAAATCTTGTTTATAACTGTCCATTAACTTTACGGCTTGGTTGAGGTCGTTTAGGTCTAGATCTTCTAGTTGCATTGGTTTTGTGATGATTTGGTCTTCTTCGGTTAGTGTAATCCTGAACTGTAGTTCGGGTAGATTTGCGAATTTCTTCGTTATTGCTGGGTTTTGGTATACTCGAATAATTTCGCTTTTCAATTTTAAAAAACAATATTTTTTTATTGTGATTACTTTGCTTCCAATTAAAGCTAGGCTGTTTTCGTCTTGGTTGCAATTGGTGGTTGCTATTACTTCTTGTGGAAATACAGCAATCCATATGTTGTCTGTAACTTTTTGAATTTTCATGTTGTTAATTTGTACTGGTTTTGACACGCAATTCTCGTAGTGATTAGAGATTTTTAATAATTGTACTTTACAAGGGCTATCCATTTGAATAGCTGTTGTCGTTAACGATTGAAATAAATATTGGGTGGGTGCCATTTCTTTGCATTTTTCATTCGTGAAGCCATACATACCTAAGTTCATTTAGGGAAAAGAACTTGGTTTTAGGAATAGTAACTTGATACTGGCTAGCAACTTTCATGGGGAAAGCAAATAAATGATAATAATTATAAGGGGATTTCTATTAAAAACGTGATTTCATGATTCTCTACATAACCTTTTAGTATGACTATTTTTTCAAATAAAAGTATGATAGATTCTGTTACTTCAAAGGGTAGTTTACTGTTAGTTATGAGTGATCTAATTCCTAATAATTCATTTAATGGATCAATTGGTTCTATTATACTAGCATGTATTGTGTTTAATTTAGCAAATGTTACAGCGTTCTCTAACGTGGCTAAAATTTGTTTGATTATGGTAATAGTTTATATCATTTGATTGAATATCGTGTTGAATCTTATTAAGTCTCGCATTCCTAGCATTGTGATTTGCATGTTACTTTCAAGGGTTAGTATTCTGTTGGTTATACTGTCCTGGTTTTTTACTAATTTACTTAATGTATCATTGAATTTTATTATGGTCAACTGAGTTAAGCATATTTGATTTCTAACAATGGTTTTTATGTCATTCTGGTTTTCAATTAGTTGTTGTATTGTGTTGTCATATTGTTTAGAGTCTTGATTGTCTAAGTTACCTGTGATCGCTTTTATAATATTACCTAGTCCGTTAATAAATCCTCTTTTCTGTCTTGTGACTTGGTCTGTTGGTATTAATTGAGTGAATTTGTCGTATGTGTTCTTTAAGATGTTTTCCATTATGTTTTTGTAATTAAGCATTTCTATTGCGTATTCTTTTGCGATTTTGGCTGTGCCAATTGATTGTTTCAGTCTGTAGTAATTATCTCTAATTATATAAAATTCTTGTTTAAGTTCGGTTAAATCAAATTTCTGTGCGAATGTCCAGTAATCTATTGTATTTTGCATACTTCCCAATTTTACTGGTAGTATGCCGGGTTTGTTTTTAATGTCTTCCACTAATATATCATTGTCTTCCGTTCTACCTGGGTGGGGGTTGACGACACGGGTGATGGCTGTCCATCTGAAATTACAAGGTGTCGTAGATTCTTTAAGTGAATGTATTTTACAATTCTTCCGTTATCTACTACGGCTACACTCTTTTCTGTGATCTTTTTCATTTTAAACGGACCTAAATTTTTGGGGGCCGTTTTGTGTCTTTTACCTTTAAAATTCCTTTCGTACACTGTTTGTCCTACTGAAAATTTATTTACATCGGCGTTCTTATTACGGCTTGTTGTAATACGCTCTTTATCGTTATCTAATTTATTATTTACATTGTCATAAGTTATTTTTAATTTCTCTTTTTGATCTTTAGCATACTGTTGGTATACTTTTTTGTTGTAGTGTATATCGTAAGGGTTGCGGGAATCTGAGTGTCCTAATGTTAATTCGAGGGGTGTAAAATTAATTGATGAGTGGATTGTGTTGTTGTAGGCAATTAATGCGTATGACATTAAATTAGTGATATGATCTTTCTTATACGTTAGTCTTAATATTTCGATTTGTTCTAATAATGTTAGTCCATTTGACTCTTGGTGATTTTCGGAATGGATTTTTATTTTGTGAAGTTCAAGAGTATTTTGTATTGTTTCGTTTCTGAATTCGCTTCCATTGATTCGGGTGTGCCGTAAAATGTATAGTATTGTAGGAATCCTTGAGTTACATCGATACTATTTTTTGAAACAATGGGTATCGCTTGGCCTACTTTCGTGAATGCGTCTTCGATTGCCAAAAAGTTTTGCGTTTCTACTACTAAAGGGTCTGCGTGTAGTTTTTGAAAACGTTTATCGGATGTTTTAGTTATCATTAAGGGTATTTTTGGGGGTGACTTGTCGTATTTTGCTTTCTCGCATAATTCGCACTGGTTGATAAAATCCGTGGTTAATTCTTTTATGTCTCTGAAGTAATATGTTCTAATGAGTTGTTTTAATGTTTTGTTGATTCCACGATGGTTGGTTTTTCCTTCGTGTTGATTTCGAATGGCGTCGTTTATTTCGTCAGGGTCATCTAAAGTTATTAATTTCCGTGTACATCTGATAATTTCGGGTCCTGAGTTATTAAATAATCTAATGTATAGTTTTGAAAATCTCTTGTATAAATGTTCAGTGTTGAAATAAAAATAAAAACGTTTTTCTCTGGGGTATATTTCTTTAAAATTTTTATTATCTGCTCCTCGTTATCATCTTTCGTTATTTGAATTGATATATTTTTTTATTATGTTTTTGTATATTTTACTAGATTAGGGTTGGTTAAAACTTCGGTAATTATGAATTGATTTGGTTTTATGTCGATAGCTTTATTTAAAATTTTAATCGTGGTTTTTGGTTCTTCGTTTTCTGTTGAGTGAATAGTGTCTATTTCTTCTGGGTCTTCTCTTATCCCTGTTTCGTCTACATTACCCATAATTGATTCCGTTTCTATCGCGTTAAGTTGAATTCTGCTTAGTGCATCTGCGTTATTATTATAAATTCCTTTTTTGTATATAATTTCAAAGTCATATTTTTCGAGTCTAACCCTCCATATTTGTAATTTTGAATTTGGTTCTTTGAGTTTGCACAACCATTCCAATGGTTTATGGTCGGTGTATATATAGAATTTTCTTCCATAAAGATATTCTAAAATATTTTGTTGTCCATATTATTGCTAATAATTCTTTCTCAATTGTGCTGTACTTTTGTTCTGTTTCATTTAGTGTCCGTGGTGCGTAGCTGATTGGTTTTTTGTTACCTACTTTTCCTTGCTCAATACTGCACCTAAAGCTACGTTCGATGCGTCGGTTGTCAATATAAACGGTTTTGAAAAGTCGGGGTATTCTAATATGAGGTGATTTGTAAGGATACATTTGATTTTCTCCACTGCTTTGATAAATTCTGGGGTATGTTCAATCTTATTGCCAGTTTGTTAGTGGTTTGGTTATTTGTGCGTAACCTTTTGTGAATTTTCGGTAATAACCACTGAGTTCTAGAAATCCTTTAATTTCCTTATTAGTTTTGGGTAAGAGGTAATTTAATACTGCATTTGTTTTGTCTGGGTTTGTGCGGTTATTATATGTCCTAAAATGCTACTTCTTTTTGTAGAAATTCACTTTTATCTGATTGAACTTTAAAATGAGCTTTGCATAATCGTTCAAAAACTTCTCGTAATCTTTCGATGTGTTCAGTCAGTGATGTTGAGTATACGATAATGTCGTCTAAGTATACAAGACATTTTTCGTTGTATATTCCTCTTAAAATGTGGTCCATTACTTTTTGAAACGAAGCGGTTGCGTTCTTTAATTCAAACGGCATGTGTTTGTATTCGTTATGTCCTCTAGGTGTACTAAAAGCTGTTTTGGTTGTGTCCTTCTCGTCCATCTCTACTTGGTGATATCCTGAGGCGAGGTCTAATGTCAAAAAATATTGACACTTTCCTAATTTATCTAAAATCTCGGTTATATTGGGTAATGGGTATTTATCGTCTACAGTTTTCTCATTTAATTTTCTGTAATCGATAACCATTCTATACTTGCGTTTGCCCGAGGCAACTAACTTCTTTGGTACGATTAATGCGGGGCTGCTCCATGATGAGTTTGAATGTTGGATGATATCGTGCTTTAATAGATCTGCTACCTGTCTATCTGCTTCTTCTTGACTTGCTTGAGGTAGTCTGTATGCCTTGGTGCATATTGGCTTATCTTCTGTTAATTCCATATTATGTTTCACTATGTTGGTGAAACTTAAGGGTATTCCTTCGCAATGGAATATATCTCGGTATTCGAAGTATAAGCCTTTGATTGCTTTCTCCTCTTCGTGATTGATGTCGTTAATTAAATTTTCCCTTAACATCGTGTTCTGTAGGGTTGGAATCGTTTTCATATTCTTCGTCTAATTCCATCTCGTTAAAGTTTATTTCTCCTACGTCTATTGGGTTTGTCTACGATATTTCTATGGGGTAATCATTTGAGTTTAAAATTGTCGTAGTGGCAATTGTCTTTAATTTGTACTAACGCGGTGGGTGTTTTTACTCCTTATTGAAACGTCATGTGATTTATGATGCCTATGTCGTTTTTTTATTTTACTAAATCTTTTATTTGTTTTCTGTCCTGGGTTCGATTGTATATTTTTGATCGGATTGAATATTACTATGTTGGAATTTAATGGGAATTTGTCCGTGTTTTGTTCTCAGTAATCGGTTTTTTATGTCAATGTTCGCTCCTAATTTTCTTAAAAGATCCATGCCTATTAATCCGTCGTATTTATCGTTAAATTCGAAGATGCAAAAATTTATGTTTCACTTTTACATTAAAAGTTTTGAGTAAGGGTATGTTTGCTATAAATTGATGTGATGTCGTTTTGTGTGCTGTTTTGATTTTAAAAAGTTCTTTTTCTACAAAATCTAAATAGTGTTTCTATACTGTTTTGTGGCTAATTAAAGTTCTTAAAGTTCCTGTGTCGATTAGTAATTTGAGTTCCGCGTGAGGTATTTTTATGTAGGGTAAGATTTGTCGATTAATGTTATTTAAATTCATTATGTTTGGTCGTATTTGAATCTGTCCAACTGAAAAATCGAGTACGCATTTTCTTCGTCGTCCTCTTCGCAGTTACGTTCATAGTTTTTTGAATGATTTGTTTCATCGTCTCTACTTGAATTCGCATAATTATTTGTATCTTGATTGTTAAAATCTTCTACTTCTTGGTGGAATAGTTCCTCAGAAGTGAAGTTTTGTTTCTGGTTATAGTCTGGAATGATTTGCGATATTTTTGTGTTTTGCCTGATGTTATCAGATGAAGTGGCCATAGGGGTTGTTTTGTAATAATTATTAGAGTTGTTTCTGTTCAGATTTGCGTTGGAAGGTTGCCTTGGTTGATTTACGTTTTGATTAAACCTTGGTGTAAATGTGGGTTTTGTAAAAGTTAAATTGACTGTTTGCTTTGGAAATTGCCGAAATGGATTGTTGAAATTTGTGCTATTAAGGTTTGGATTACTAATTCGTGAGTGATTCATTGATACGTTAAATGGTGTAAATTTCGGTTATGTTGGTGTTTGTTTCACGGCTTGTATCGTTTTCATAGGTGAGTAATTTTTATTTGCATTAGGATTATAGATTCTATTTCTGCAGTACATTACGTTTTCTTCTTCTACAATTACGTTCATTGCTTCCTCTAAATTTTGGGGATGTTGAAATCTTATTTTATCCGATAATCGTTCGGATAACGCGTTCATGTAGGTGTTTAACGTCTTTATTAATCGTGTATTTTGGTCGGGTTCCTTGAGTTTTAGTTTGGTCAATATTAAACTTTGTACGTCCTGACAGCTCATACCGAATTGATATAGTGATTGGTTTCCATTCGTAAATTTATTAAGTCCCTGATAAGACATTTTATATTCTGCTGGTCTCCGAAATACGTTATTAATATCCGTTTGTAATCATCCCATTCTGCGAGGTCATCGCCACTTGCAATCAATATTAATGCCGTGTTCATCAGCTTACTCAGTATTAGGCGTAGAAGCCAGACATTGCGTTTAACGTCACCTTGTTGGTTAAATGACTTTAAAAATGTTTCACAAGCAGTAATAAAAGTGCCTAATAAAGCTTGGTTACCGTCGTATAATGAAATTGAATCTAAGTATAATTTCATGTTTTCAGAATTTATTTTTATAAATTAATTCTAAATTACTTTCAGTCGACTTTGTATTAAAGTTATTTAATGACTTACTTATCGTTACGTATATTGTATGTAGTTATAATAACTTTGGTTATAAATACATCAGTTTCAGGCTTCTGCTAAATAATTGTTTCATTAAATTGTTGCAATAATAAAGCACATAAAATGTGTTTAATTATAAACCTTTATAAATGTAATGAGAATCAATTTTTTTGATTTCTCTGTATAATAATTGCTATAATAAAATGGCACAAAGAACTGCTTTATAATTATACACCTTTGTTATAAAGTTTCATAACTGTGCTAATAAAATTGTATATATATAATGCGTATATAAAATTCTCTTGTTTCTTACTAGCTAATATCAATATGCAATTGAAAATGATTAAGAAAATGAACTTATGGTACTTACAAACGTTTGATTGCCAGTACCATTAGCCTTCCTTCTGTTATTGGACTTGGTGGATTTTTGTACTTCGTCCAATTGGCTGGTTTTCTGTTCCAGTCAAAGAATTAAAATTCACGACCACCAGTTTCTCGATTTTTTTTATTCGTTAGTGCTCTTCTGGAATCCTACAATCGACTGCACCAGATAGGTTTTGGGTCTCTGGAAGCTTTTTTTAAAAGTTTTGTCGCCAAAAACTGTTCTATGAATTTTATTTTTACTTGTTTAATTACAATAAATAACTGATTTCTGTTACAACAACTTCAACGTTTATATTCACTAAACATTAAGTAATTAAAATTGACAAAAAATACTTGAAGTTAATAAATCATTAATTAATGATTAAAAATTACGGTGAGCAGCTTGAACTACCAACAATGTTAAAGTTATGAAGTTCTAAGACTGACTGGCCATCATGGGCTCCTCAGTGTATTTATGCTATCCCTGCCTTCGCATCGTCTTGTGGGAAGTGCAAATCTCATGACTGCTACTTCTTGATAAAATACATTGTATTGCTTCTTAGTAATCTTAATTCTAACAATTGCTTTCTTATGATCTATTGTGACCTGCACTTGAAGTATCATGTTACGTCTGGAATACAAAGTAGTTGCTTCCTTTCTCACGTCTGATTATGAACTTTAATTAACCTTTTATAATGTCACCTTCAACTATACAATGTAAGAATCTATTTCTTAAAACATAATAATTTGCATTTAAATATACATATATATTAATTTGGGGGATATGTAACTCGTCCTGTAACGCAAAAATGGAGGG
Organism: Platerodrilus igneus; assembly: GCA_036346225.1. Taxonomy (NCBI): domain Eukaryota; kingdom Metazoa; phylum Arthropoda; class Insecta; order Coleoptera; family Lycidae; genus Platerodrilus; species Platerodrilus igneus. The sequence continues at coordinate 1,099,965 of JARFIW010001134.1, read as the reverse complement.
ACGTAGGGCATATGTTTATTAAGCAAACTCTACTTATTTTTTAGAGTTTTATCGGCCGTAACATTTGTATAGATTTTTTTGAAATACCCTGCATAATTTTAATCCCTCTGCAATAAGGAAGATAAACACTGTTTTAAACAAATAAAATTACGTTAAATATAACTTTCAAAATATGGTAAACACTTAGGAAACAAAAGGTTGTTAAAATCATCGAGATTATGCGTGTTATGGGAATAAATTAATACAAAAATGGCAAATTTCTTATTGAGAAAGAGAGTGTGTAGGATTTTTACTAGTAGTTTGCGCGGGAAATTCTCAAAAATGCATTCTTGCTAGATATGGCGTTAAAGCCAAAACTTGTAGCTGTAAATAGGTTATTGGATAAAAGGGTTAGAAAATATTAATTAGAAATACGTGCAGGACGCAACTAACAGATGTTAATTAAAGATTTTGTTAGAGGAACTACCGAAAATGTATCAGCTCACATAAAGAAGACTTGTGTAAAGTGCATTATATACGATATTTGGTCTGCTTGCGTGTTTATATGTAAAATTTGTATATCATTTTGCCCCCCCCCCCCCACCCCAACAATCCCAGACTGTGTTGAATGTCTTCAACTTCCTTCGGTTTCGTTTAAAATGTATAAAACGATATATTGCTGTGCTTGCGCTTTGGGGAATTTACCCCGCCCTTTCCTTTCCAATGAAATCTTCGAATTTTTTTCGCATGCCTTCGATATCATTCGGATATTGCTCTTTAGAGTAGCATCTTTTCTATGGAGGTTAGTATTCGATGGTGGAAGAAACACACTATGTAAGTTTAGTATTGGAGAATTAAAAATCGTATATCGTACTAAATATAAATGTCTAACTCGAATAAACGAAGATAAGATTATGGAATTAAAAGCTTTGACTTTTAGTCGGATTATTTACTAGACTGAAATAACAATGCTTAACGTATAACTAAGAAACAGATAGGGAATCATATGACGGATTTAACTATCGGTCCTAATGCTCGATTAGATAAGGCTTTTAGATATGGTACTACAAGGCTAGAGGGATCAAAATATATCTACATTGTTGAACATTGTCATATGGTGAATTATGTGTATAATCCGTTAAAGATTGTCTAACTTCGTTGGATCACAACAAATTATACTTGCGAAATGCAACGGTGTACTCGATGTCGATTGTAAATATGCGGAAGAAGCTAACCGCAAATCTGCAAAGCAGTTGCTGTCTTGTATTTAAAAATATTCTGCAGCATGTTTATTGGGGAAACATTAATACAATGAAACTGATCGGACTAGAGTTTAAATTACAAGTCAGTATTAACAACAGATACAAGGTTATAAATTTCCGGAATACCCGCATTTAGTTTTGTCTGTTTACCGATTAATTGCTTAGAAGTTGTTGAAGATGAATCAAACAAAGACGGAGTATTGATTGCACAGAAGTGTTATGTTACAGCTGATTGCACGTTTTTGCAAAACCTGGAACACCCTTTTCGATAATTCCAGAAGATGTAAACAACGGCGATAAAAGGCTGATTGCCACAAGTAATATTTTGCTGCAAGATTTAGGAAAAAGAACCAATACATGCAACAAACTTTTACCGTACGCTGTAAAAGAAATAGAACCTGCATCGGCTATTTGTATACTACGAATTAAGAAAAGAAAATTAAAATTTGAAGAAGTAAATTTAAAGCAGCAGTACAAACATCTATAAGCAAAAGAATGCAAGATGGCACAATTAAGAAAAGTGGTAATAAATCATTTTAAAACCCACTGGAAAAATTTGGACATATTTGACGTATATAAGGAGAAGTGGTGAAATAGTGCGCATCTAAGCGAGAATCGTTGTGCTGGTCAACTTTTCAATTCTAGAAAATAAAAAAAAAGTCATCTGAAGTACTAATGATCCTACTTTCAGTATGTATCACGATATTTGATGAATTTCTCAACGTAATCATATATAATTGGAAAAAGTAAAAAGATGCATTTGCGCAGCGTTCCCCATCCCCTGGGGTAACTCTGCGCACAGGATGGGGAATAGTGCGCGGTAGTTTGGAAACCCCAAGTTAGGTAGTTCAAGTAGTATAAAAGTAATTTTATATGCAAGAACAAATGTTTATTAAAACGTGTAATTATATATAATGTAATGTACCAGTTTAAGCTCGACAAAAGTCGCAAATATATTGTTCGGGAGCATCTTCACCGGTACAAGCCGCGTGATTCCACATGCCGCATGCAACACACCTGTACCATAGTTCGCTTTTTTCCTGTTCCCCACATATGCCACATAAGGAAGCCTTCTCATCATGTTCTGTGCCACATGGAACATAGTTGGGGTTAATGTCGTCTACCTCATCATCGTCACAAATGTCATGATCGACTATGTCAGATACGTCGGATGATTCAGGCGTCGCTGGTCTTTTTTCTTTCCTTTTTTAGTTTCTGGAGACTGGTATATGCGTCTTACTACTTGTTTTGCAACAGTCTCTTTGACTGTTCTTTTTTCTTTAGCATTTCCTTAGAAGGTGGGTGGTGGAATTGAGAAATAAGCATTATCTGCTTCGCCATCATCGTCACATTTCTGTGCATCAAGTTCGGCTTTTGAGTACCTTTTTATTTTATTTTTATTGTTCTTAATATTGTTCTCTCCTAATGTTCAGACTCTTTTTAATATGTTTTTCTTTGCTTCTTTTTCCCTTTTTTTTCTTGTGCTTCTTCTAATCTTTCCTTCATGGTTGTACTAGTTAGTATTTCTGAATATTGTTTCTGACGAGAAACTCTTTTTACTCTTCCTATTTCTTCTTTCCTTGGAATAGGAGCAAATTGGAAAAAAGGGTTATGTATAATGTTCGTGTTTCGAGAATGTAGCTCAGTGGTTCGAGATTGAGTGGTTGGAAGTAATCAACGGTATGATCACATTCACAACCGCGTGTACGTGAAAGCAATGTTTGTTGAACGAGGAGGTCACGGTAGACCTAATTTAAACGAGTTGCCTTCACACTACGAGCAATGGACTGTATATCAAGGAGCTTACGAAGCTTGCTGTAATTGATAACACTGACATACAAAAATAATAATGAATTTATTAATAACTGAACGCCAATGTCACAATTTACAATTGCGGGAGCGCGTCTTTTAAATGCTCACTCTTTCGCGGTCTAACAACTTCTCCTAGCTTTAACACTGCCCAGAGGTGGGGCGAGACTGGTTGTGGCACGCAGGCCGTCTCGTTCAAATGTTTGTAAACATACATATTCCTACTCGTGTCGTAACAGGTTATTTAATTTAGATGCAAATGGTAGATGGTTTTGTTCAGAGGTAGTCGTAGACGGTAGATGATGTTGTTCAGAGGTAGACGTAGATGGTAGATGGTTTTGTCCAGAGGTAGATGTAGATGGTAGATGGTCTTTTTCAGGAGTTGATGTAGATGCAGGTATTGGTAAATGAGAAGTGCCACGTTCTGGAGAGCTTTCTCATTTCGTGGGCAGGAGCAAAATCGTCTTCGTTAAATTTGTCAGGATTAAACGGATATATTCCAGAAGAACGAAAACCCGAAGCTGCTTTCTCAATCGATGCGACTTTCATGAACGCTTTATTTAACAGCTCAGCTACGTCATACTCAGTGATTTTTTCATGCCCTGTTGTAGTTAGATATATATCATACTCTCTGTACAGTGCATTTTTTAGAGGGCCGAAGAAGGTTAAGTCGAGCGGCTGAAGGTGATGGAAAATGTGTGGTGGAAGGGACACCATATGAATATGGTTTGACTTACTGAAATTGTAAGCCTCTATAGAAATATGACTGCAATGATTGTCAAGGACAAGAAGAATTGGGTCATCTAATGTAGGCTTTGCCTGTTTTTGTAGGTGCAATAGCCAATCAAGAAAAAGTTGAGAATTTATCCATCCGTTGGCCGAACATTCGTAGCTGGCACGAATTGGTCCATTTTTTTGCAACGCAGGAGCCATTCTCTTTCTGGGATAAATCAACATTGGCGCAATGTAGTTTCCTGCAGAATTCATGCAAAATACGACTGTAATGATCCTTCCTCGTTCACCCGAAATAGCAGCCCCTACCTTTTTAGCACCTTTAGGTCCGTAAACCTTAGGGCACTTCTCCTGCACAGTGGTTATACCAGCCACGTCCATGTTAAATAATCTGTTCGCTTCAAATTTAAACTTTTGTAAAACTTGTTCTAGATTCGAGTATAAAAGTTTTAACTCGTTCTTGTTAAATGCTCCAATTTGATTAAGGCTAGTCCCCTCAGGCTGTCTCAATGATATTTTGGGATTTTGCTTTAGAAATTCATACAGCCAATCTTTTCTTGCCAACTGAGTTTCTCTATTGAAATTGTGAGGAATTTTTTTTTTCTTCAGCCTCAGTTTTTTGGGCGTTACGCCGTAAAACAATTTTGCGGGAATAAGAATATAGTCGCTTAATTCAGCTTCTATTTCTGCTGTGAAAATCGACCTTCGACCTAGATAGAGGATTTTTAGTTGATTTAGAGAAAGTTTTTTTCTAAGTGTTGATTCTGGAATACTAAACGATCTCCCAACTTCCCGTATTTTCCTCCCATCGTTTCTAATTGCATTCAGTGCAGTCTCCAATGATTCTTCACTATATTGATGAATTTCAGTCTTACGAACGTAATTTAGCGGCATCTGAAAATAGGCGTCGCCGTGGATCAATGTAGTAAGCGTAAGACAACGGATCCCAAGGTCCTGGGTTCAAATCCCGACACGGCCGACTGCTTGAAAAATGGCAGGTGAGCATTTTTCACAAAAATTACGCCCTCGTTCGGATGAGAGGTTAAATGGAGGTCCCGTGCGTGAGTGTTGTCACGCACGTTAAAGATCACTCACGCACGTTAAAGATCCCTACCTTGCCTGGAACGGCAAGGGTTCGGCAAAATTCTAAATTTCCAGGTAACAAAAAACTCGCCTCCTGGCCAATGTAGTAATCCCGGGTGGAGCATTGGAAAATCACATGTAAGTCATCTGAAAATAAAAGATAGATTTTGGTACGGAAAAATGGTAGGTATATACCAATAGTAATTAGTTATATTGCTTGACATTTAATTGAATAAGGGGGAATCGTGCGTTTTTTTTGCGCATGGCTACCCCACTATGATTTTATAATGAAATTGTAAGTCCTTTCTCAACAATTATTTATCTAAATGCAACAAAACTACATGCATGTACGCAGAATATTATGAGCTTTAAGAATATCATTAATTCAAAACAATTGGTTAAGATTTACGGACTCACCGTCTTAATTTGTACACACGGATAATAGTAACAAAAACCTAAGATGCACAACTCTACCTCTTACTAAGTACACAACTCAACTGGCTTTGCAATTAATGGCTTCAGAGACTCGGCGCATGCTCCCACTTAGACTGCACGGGTTTTGATCTCGCAGTATGCCGCGTAATTTAAATTATAACGATGCGCATGGTTACCCACCGTGCATCGTTCCCCCACTTTACCTTAATGTTCCTACATTTACAGTTATTAACGGAGGAACTTATTCCTATGTACGAGTTCTTATCGAAAAGAATGGGCATAAAAATGTGTATTTTTTAAAGGAATTTTACAAAACTCAGTTTATTATTGTGCACGATGCAAGAGAAGAGCTTACAAATAAGGATACGTGTTAATTTCTCTTAACGGAATGGATTTGATTTGCCTTCATGCAGTAGAGCATTTTGCAACATTTAGAACTAATCGTATTAGAACATACAGCGATCACTCGCTTTCCAAAGTAGAGAGCTTAAGATTTTTTTCGGATATTTGGAAAAACATGGTAAATGATACAGAACGAGGTAGAATAAGTGAACGAAATTCTAATGCAGGAAGTTAGAGGGCAAATACATATTACGAGGTGCCGAAAACTGAAACAAATAGATAGAGGGAATTAAAAAAAATAGAACACAGAAACAGAATTCGTTATATTCTTCAATTCGCAAATCAAAACACGCTGTACGTATCCAATTATTGGTTACAAAAAGAACTACAAGAAGAAAGTAAATATCTGAATTATAGGATAAGAATTAAATTAGATACGTTAAAAGCAACTACGAATAAAAATAAGGAAACGGTTGTATTTTAACTGTAGAAATATATCTATTATATTATGTATTTTATATTATCTAAATAAAAATTTAAATCGGAAATAAAAATGGCATAGAAAGAAAGATGTGGAGCTAGGTTATGGGAGAAAAACTGTAGAAGGAGCAAAGAGGCGTTGAGTGAAATAAAGCATGTAGAAAAATAATGTAGAAAGTAGAATGTGGGAAGAAGAAATATGAACGAAGAAAGTGGCAGGAAAAATATGGAGGGAAGAGTGGAAGGAAAATGTAAAAGGAAAAATATGAAAGGTGCAATGTGGAAGATGGAAGGTGGAAGGTAGAATTTGGGAGGTAGGAGGGTTGCGACTACGAGAATTACACTTCGCCATTTTACTCTACTCCTTCAATATTTTCGCTACCCGAAAGATAATTGTTCCGGATAGGTCTCCGTGCTTTTGATTTTACTAAATCTTCTCACCTCGTACTCTACTCCTATCTTCCATACCCTAAAAATACTCGTTAGCTTTTATAGAATTAATGAAATTTTTTTTATAACGGCCTCTCCCAAAATTCATCATCACTGGAGTTGCTGAATATTTTTTCACAATTTTTCTTTCAGCGTTTATCTACCTTATAAGTAACTACAAATTAAAATCCATCTAAGCATAGACTCTATTAACAGTAATTCTGGAAATCTACATGCATTAATCTAAAAGAAACACCCCTAAAAGAAAACCCAACTGACCAGGTATTATTAACAAAACTCCTTAAAAGAAACGTTAATCCGTAAATAATAATACCATTCCATTCTTCTACTTTCCTAGATTAATTTTTACGACATTTCAAAATCACATTCGTTTGGAAATTCCTTTAATATCAATACATAGAGAAACATAACGCAATACCAAAGTTTGCTTTTGCCATTCCAATGTTAATTCAAAATGCTAAATTTCCACAAGAAATTTACTAGCAAATACATCTCACAATTGAAGTTTGCGTTTAAATTAATACGCACGTGCTTAGCGTTCCAAAAGTTTTAAACTTCCTTTCCAATAATATTATGCTTGAATGTAAATAAATTAATTCTGCCGTTCTACGAACCAATTATTACTTATATTTACAAGTCCCATGTATACATACTCCACCGATTCACATGTTTACTTCTTTGATACGCTAGGTCCCTCATTCCAGTTATTTAATTTCCAACATTTAGTTGCAGGATGTATACTCACTTATCACCTTTTTAATGTACCATCGGCGTGATTTAGACTCCACACTTTACCTGGGTGCTTAAACTTTCTGACTGATTGTTCAGCAAACCTCAGAGTAGTTTGTCATCAGCCACTCATGGAGGGGCCTACCGCATACACGTCCACTGTCAATAAACTCTTATTCCATTCTTAACTTAGCTTCTCAAATATTTCAAACTTATATATTTAAATCTTCTTCTCTTAAAAGTGTTCCGGTTTCACGGTTTGTGCATCTATAGTTTTCTTATACTCAAATTCAATATCAACATCTGTGTGAACGATTATTGTTCCCACACCTTACAGTTAGTACCGAAAACTGATCATTTGTTGATCACTATACATTTCTTCTGCAGGGCTGTAAATTTATGACTTTATGGTTGATACGGTTACTTAAACTCATATGAGTGCATTAACTGTATGACGTTCTCTGTTTCTGTGGTGTCTTAAAACCCATGTGAATGTATGGTTTTAAAATAATTTATTAATCTGAGTTTCAAGCGAATATATATTTTACCATAAATAACTTTCTGACTTTGTGATTAGAGTTTATTGCATGATGCCCTGCATTCATCGCATATTTATTTACTATACGATTTATAGAACTTTTCTCGGCGGTTTTCATTGTTGCAAAGTGTGTGCGATTGAGTGACGCATGTGTTATCTTAATATTGTGTTAAATTGTACCAATTTATTTTAAAATTTTTTTTATGTTTTAATTATACTAACTGCTGTAATTGAAATTATATTTTCTAAAAACAAAAGAATTGAGATATTATGTTTAATTAATATTAGTTAGTTATAAAATTCACTATACGGAGTGCATCAATAATAATTTTCTCAGTTTTATATTAATTTTCCTCTTTTTGCATTTGGGTTTTATTTCACTTAACTTCAATGCGTTACAACTTTTCTACTTTGTACACCATATATGTTAACTAATAACACCTTAACCTACTGCACTATTAAAACTAGCATCTTTGTAGGAAATATATTTTTGTCTATTCAATACAGTGCTATAAGCACATATAGTTATAATTATGTGTGCTTACTTGAAAAATTGCCAGAATAATTGCCCAATCTAAGCAATACCCATTGTTGTTCTGAACATTAACGATTCCATTCTTGTTCACAGTTATTTAGATTTGATGAGTATGAAGATCTCAAGAGGATTTGTTAATATTTACGTCAATAATTAAAATCCTTTTAAGAGTCCAAGCCGAATTCATTACGCTCAACCCCCCGGGCAAGTAATTAATGTTATAAAAATACTTACCTCAACATTTAAATGGGCGTCGATGTCCTTCTCAGGGGTGGTTCTGGGCTATTGCCCTGTTGTGGATCGCTGCTTCTGCTGGTGGTACCTCGCTAAACGGTACGATAAGGATAGGGGTAAAAGGGTGGGACCGGAAACAGGCACTCACGACAGCACTGTCCGGTAAACGGTACGGTAATCGTTACTCCACGAAAGTCGGTACGGTATTTGTCGAGCTAGGCGACGTTTCTCGGCTAAAACGTCTCTCCTCTCCAACCGAGATTGAATCACTTTCGCTTGCATTCATAGAAAAATAAACTTCTCATATACAAAACCTTAGGTCAGTGCCTACGATAGCAAAGATAAGCGAATGACGTTAAGATCCGTGTGAACGCTAATAATTTTGGGGTTTTACAGCGTCAACGAAAATTGCAGATTCAGCAGGGATTTTCCCCGAATTATAAATTAATAAACCTAATGTTGGAGCTTACACAATAAGGCGTAACAAGTTACGTTCTTGAAATTGTGAGCTTTTGCTATCAATGTTTTCATAAATTCTGTTTAAATCTTATTCTTCATATATAACTTTATTTGCGCTATTAAACAATTTGTTTTTCGATTTTGGTTAGTTGAATGAACAGTTTAAACAATTCTAAATACATCTTAATCAGACTATGCTTTCTGATTTCTTCTCGACAAGAAACTCTTAATAGGATACATGGTGATGTGTAGTCTTAACTAGATATTCGACAATTGATTTATTAAAAGGGTTTTGCATTTGACTCGTAAAGCTAACGATAGATAACACCAACTCAAGAATTTTTATAACACAAATTGGTCAATTCTGGTTTAAACGTTTCTATGCCTTTATTCAGAAATTTGTTTGGGTGCACTAATATATTTGTGTCCCATTTATTCCAATTGAGGTACAGTGACATTGCATACACCATTCCTCTTATCTGTTGATGTTGATGCTAAAACCACTTGTAAGTCACTTATAGCTTTGTATTAAAAAAATTTTATCAATATTGTTTGCAACTTGCTTTGTGTACACCTTATTTGGTTGGTGATTCAAATGATAGAGAAAAGGATAAGCGGCGCAATAGGATCAGTGACAAATTTTGGAAACAATATCACCACTTAAACATTATAACGCCACGAAGTCAATGACATTTCAAAAAAAATTCATAAAATCTGCACATTTTTATACTACAGCTGATATGTTTATAAGCAAATTTTGAATAATACTAACTACGCAATTTTGAAGAAAAATAAAAATAAAACAAAGAATTAGAATAAGAACTATGAGTAAAATACAAAAAAAAACTATGTTATTATATTCACCTACTCTGAAAGTCTTTCAATTGTCATAACTCACGGACGCCAAACCGTCTTATCCCAGCAATTTCTTCGATTTTATCCTTACCCGAAAGACAGTTATTTCGCATAGGCCTCCTTTGCTTTTGTTTTCCTAAATGTATTCCGTTATAATTTACCTTTCTCTAAAATACAGTAAAATCACTCATTAAACTTTTAGTCAAATAAAATAAAATTGTAAAATAAAATGCCTTTTCCAAATACCATTCCATTACTGGGTTACTGGATTACAATGACCTACTTTTTACCTGGTTCAAAAATAATTACATTTTAAACTACACATAACCTTTTTGATATTAAATAATTGCAATATTAATAGAAATATAGTTTCCGTAAAAACATTATTTCTTTACCTCAAGCTGATCTGATATTAATAAAAGAAAACCTAAGGAAAAAAGCACAAAATCAAATTTATCAATAATACTAGCACTCCAATTTTTCCCGATTCCCATATTAAAATACACGACATTTTAAATTCCAATTTTTGGAAATGTGTTTAATAACAGACATAAAAAACAGTTAAATTCAAGCTTTTCCTGTTATCATTTCATTGTCCATTCAAAATACTAAAGCTTCATGCTATAACTAATATTAAATTCCACCAATAACACTTACATTTAAAATTCACATATACGTAATTAGAAAGCACAAACATAAAGGCTTGTACATTACTCACTGCCTAATTTCCAAAAATATATCTTTAAATTTGAGTATGTCTAGAAATCATCAGTATTTCCCTCTCTTGCTTTCTTTCCAACTGACAACACAACCCACTTTTTTGAGCTCTTCCTTCACCTAGTCCTTTATTCTTTTCAGCACATATGAGTTTTTAAAATCTCACGCCCAAATAAACATTCCTTACCAAATATACAAGCGAGATTATGCAAATACTCGCGCAGCATTTAAATTTCCTCCTGTGGAGAAGGCTACGTTATATTTTGAAGTTGGTATCTTTCAACTTGCCACTTCCTTCCCCTTCTTACTACTTGCTTAAATGACTACATTTTTATGTTTTGAATTTACTTTCTGAGCTTACTTTCCTAACTTAGCCTTTAACTGTCGTTCTAAGTTGCTATATCTAATCTCTCTCTGTATACGTTTAACTCCTATTATTTGAAGTCAGTGTTCGGTAGTACGGTGTATTAATTTTGGTATATGCTTGTGTACTAAGTTATTGTCACGTTAATTATGTAAAAGTCGCGTACTTGTATCGTTGTTGCAATTTTCCTTAGACGTTTAGCCTTGGTTCAGATATGATTATGCATTTTTCACGTATTTAACAATTTTGTATTACAATACTACGACACGTTTATTAATGAATAACACATTTTATGAGATATGAAACCTTTTATTTTGCTGGTTTTTAAATAACATTTTATCTTATTAACTGAATGACTTTATGAAAACAACATTTGAAGTAACATACTCAAATAAGATTAATTATTTATGAAATCCATTATACCAGGCGTGTCCATATATTTAGTCTGTCATTCAAATCTATTAATTTTCCCTTTTGCATCTAATTTATAGTTAGCGTAAGACAATGCGTTACAATACGTAAGCAAAAGGCTGGGTTTTCGAATAGTTATTACTATACACTTGTGGCATTCTTTTGAAATGTTTATAATCATATTTCATTTTAATAGTTTCTGTATTAATAAATCTCACTAATGAGGGTTAGGTTATTTTCTATAATTTATAGGTTACATGCATTCTTGGTCTAAGAAAGGATTATTTTTATATCTTATATTGTTCATACACAAAGGTAGTCAATCCATTATGTCGTTTTTATACGTTAGAAATGATAAAACAACGTAACTTTGTATTCTAAAATATTAGATTTATATTCGATTGTTTTGATTAATAGTACGCGCCTATGACCTCATCGTCTGGGCACGAAGACGTTTACATGAAAATTTGTGCCGAGTAAAAAAATGGTTCTAGTTAACCTTTTAAGTTAATTTTACACACAGGGTGTCCAAGTACTCGGGGAAAGTTCTATAACTTTTTTGTTATTCAAAATATTACCTTCCGTTTTTTTAAACGATAGCCACGGCTAAGCTGCACAATCTACAAATATTTTCCCCTATATACAGGGTGTGTTAGTATGGTTACCAACCCAAAGTTTTTTTTTTTAAATGAAACACTCTATATTTGGTACCATATTCTGAGAGGTCTTTTGATAATGATGAAAATCATACAGAAGTACAATTTGACGGTTTCCTATTTATGTGTCATTTTATGTCAAAATCATTTCTACTTTCAAAAATTGCATACGTTTCCGTAGTGAACTTCGAGGATCAATTCTTTCACAAGATTTTCTATATCCCAAAGCATGGTGCATGTTTAAACTTTTTATTGTACAGGGTAAATCAAAACGTAAAATAACCTAAACATATATTTTTCAAATAGCATCCTCCATGTAGGATGTTTCTATTGAATAGCATTTTTAAAGAGCTTTCCAATGATATAAAATCATTGTATAGGTTACATGAGAAAATTTCTGAAAAATTGCGGTTTTCAGAATAGGAAGAACTAAGCAGACTATCATCATCAAACCTGACATCAAATATCCAGTTCCAACAGGGTATAGTAGTAAATAACATACTTTTATTCATTAATGACAGAAAAAAAACTTTTAACAATAAATAAATGCCGAAAAATAATTGTATAACAAAATTAAAAAAACATGTTGACTACACCAAGTGTTCAAAGATACCGCCAATTCGTTGGATGCAGACTGCTAGTCTTCTAATGAAAAAAGTTTGTACTCGGGGTCAGCATTGCTTTGTCAATTGAACAAAATTCCGCGCTTATTCTATTCTTCATATTATCAGGAGTTGTTGAACGAATTCTATAAACTTGTTCCTTAACAAAACCTCCTGAAATTCAGCGTTGTCAATCAGGAAAACTATCTGGCTAAATAATAGCTCGGCCTCTGTCAATCCACCGATAAGGATGGTTTTCATCAAAGAATCGACCTACAGTTCTATGGTTATGCACAGGAGCACCATTGAGTTGAATCCACGTATTCTTTCTTGTATTCAAATCGACATCCTCCAGCAAAGTGAGGAGATAGCCGTGAAGAAATTGCAGATACCGTTCCCCATTTAAAATGCCGTCGAAAAAGTATGGGCAAACAACACGGTTGCCATTAATACCTCTCCAAACATTAAGGGATTTTGACAATCGACAGTTCTTAGCCAATGTGGGTTTTCTGTTGTATAGCAGTGCATATTATGCTTATTAACTGATCTGTTACATTCGTCACTGAACAAAATATTCGAAATATGATTTTCATCAACGACAACACTTACTCGATTTGAAAATTATAGGCTAGTCTCAAAACCATCTTCATATAATTCTTGATGAAGTTCGATGTGATAAGTATCGGTTTTAAAGTAGGAATTTTTTTAGTGCTCAGATTCGGATTTTCTTCTATCATCTGCAAAACTTCTAGTTCGGATTCGTTATAAATTCGTTTTGCAATCATGTCACGCGTGAAATATGCAACATTACCTGTAGCTTCAAATATGTCTCGCAGTTTTTCAAAAGTCACAGTTTGTGGCGTTCTCAAGTCATATTTTTGATTATAAATTCGACTTGCCAATAATGGGTTTCGATCAACCTCACCAACGCAGTACACAATGTTAATCAATTGTTGACGTATAAAATTCATCCTGATAACAATAAATTAAACGACAAAACTGCAAGATTTGTCTAATTTTCTGAAATCAGCTTACCTAGTTTCTCTATTGTGGAAATCGCATAGAAAAATCACGTTTTCGCAATTTTTAAGAACTTTTTCATGTAACCTATAGAAAGTTGTATATCATTGAAAAGCTTTCTAAAAATGCTATTCACTGGTAACATCAAATATGATGAATGCCATTTGACACAATTGTCTTTTCGTTCATTTTGCGTTCTGATTCACCCTGTATAATAAAAAGTAAACGTAAGCAACAAGCGCTATGGGTAATAGTACTGCAGGATATAGAAAATCTTGTCGTGAAAGAATTGACCCTTCACGGAAACGTTTCACTACGGAAACGTATGCAATTTTCCAAACTAGTGATGATTTTGACCTAATGATTCATAGACATGAAACCGTCCATTGTAGACCCGTGATATATCTGCAGCATTTTCATCATTATGAAAAGGGCTCATAAAATATGGTACCAAATATAAGATGTTTTATTTAAAAAAACAACGTTGGGTTCGCAACCATATTAGCACACCCTGTTTATAGGGGGAAATATTTTTAGACTGTGCAACCCAGCTGTGGTTACCGTTTTTAAAAAAGCGGAAGTTGATATCTTGTATAACAAAAAAGTTATAAAACTTTCCCAGAGGGCTTGAAAACCCTGTATATTAGATAGACAAGAACGACACAAAGTATTTCAATCTGCAGTCATAATTCATTTGTTTTAATTCTACCAAAGATTTCTCGAGTGGAGAGAAAATGTCTTATAAAACACTTCGTATTTATCATCCAAGCAATTAATATGTAACTTGAGTAGATTAGTTAACCTTGAAGAGGTATCGAACTGACTACAATAGTCAATAAAGTTCGTATAATACCTTACCAGATTGGTTGCTTTTAATTTTAGGAACGCCTTGGTTCCCGCTAAATTTACAATTTCATGTTGGACAAAGACATACTGATTCAGAATATCTAGTTTTCTTTTCGAAGTCCCATGAAGATCTGGCAAAAGCAATATACATCTATAGTTAAAAGATTTTTAGTGGTATCCAAGTTATCTACAGGTAAAAATCACGCATCAGGTATTTCTGATTAAAATTTCTGGAACTATAGCCTCAGTTACTGTATATGAATGAAAATTCTTTAATTAATTGCATGCAATTTATACACGTACTTCCATGGTAATTTTATTCGTCGACAACGTTTTCCATTAAGCTAAGTAATTTTTACTATGTTTGATTTTTAATCTTTGCTTAAGACTGTCAATCACGTACTTGTAATGAAAACATAATTGTGTAATATAGTAGAAAACATAATTGTGTAATAGAATGATGATTTTTTATATTGGTGTTTCTCACAACTAGTGTGAAGATAATTGTATCGTTAAAAGTGTATTGATTTGTATTTTTATAAATATAAGGTTTGGACACAATAAGTTTAGGTGATCGGTTATTTATATTCAATTGCAACCAGCTCTGTACTTAGCAGCATTAATAAATGAGGTACTATTTCATAAGAACTCATCACACACTAACTGATTCTCTTCTTCCACCGCACACTCATGTTGATCGTCGTATATGCATCACCTCAAACGCTGTTACTCACTAATAGAAGATCAACGGTTGCATTTAAAAAGTAAATTAATATTAATAAACCACTGTATGTATGCACGAGAATCAAAGTTCTCTTATCCTTTAGGAAACACGAGCAAGTTTTGTATTGACAATAACAATAGACAATGTCTATTCATGAACGGCTAGAACTTGTCTCTCTTGAAAGGGGCCCATCTATTTAACTCCTATTTAAAAATACAAATTGGTGGAAGCTGGATAGCCGCAAAAGCATAGACGCGAGATAGATTTTGGGCCTTTGGGAGCTTCTTTATAAAAAGACATTTACTTCCAAAAACACTTCTATCAAATTTATTTATAAAATAATCACAAAAATGGTTCAACAACTTGTATGTTATGTTCATTACCGTCTTCTTATTAACATAATCAAATTAATAATTACTAATTGTGGTGAGTAGCCTGAGCAACCAACAATGCTAAAGTTGTGAAGTTCAAGACTGACTGGCCACCAGGAGCTCCTTAGAGTATTTATGTAATCCCTGCTCTCGCATCATCTGGTGGGAAGTGCAGATCTCATATCTGCTACTTTTTGACTACATACAATGTCTTACTTCTTAGTAATCTTAATTATAAAAATTGCTTTCTTATAGTTCATTGTGTACTGCACCTGAAGTATTATGTTGCGTCTGGAATACAAAGTAGTTGCTCCGTTCTCACGTCTGATATGAACTTCCATTAAGCTTTTGTAATGTGTCCTTCAATTATACAATGTAACATTCTATTTCTTAAAACTTAGTAATTATATTTAAATTTGCATACATATTAATTGGGGGATATGTAACTCGCGTTCAAAAACACAAATAAAATCAAGTTTACAGAAAAATATAATAGTTCTAGTTTTGTCGTAATAAATTATTTCGTAATTACCTACAGGCATGATTAGAATTAGAGTCATTTAGCATTTAATTTTACAAACCTTCCCATCAGCTAGTAGTTTTATATAAATGTTCTTATAGTTGATATTTATTTGTTTGTTTTAACAAAAGTGTATTTATTGATTCCTCATGCGACGTTTTGACTAGAATTACTCTCTTGATTTCACGTTTTGGCATCTTCTTGTTATTCTTGCTGAGTCTCTTCTCTAGAAACTCTTCAAGATCAAGTGGCGTCCAAGATTAAAACATATTTCCTACACGATAGCATTCCAGGACGATCTACAAACACACACCACCCGTCCCGCCGAGTTACTCGGCAACAATTCTTGTTAGTATAGTTTAATTTTATGGTACTTTACGGCAACAGAATTTTTAGTAGGGTACTTTACTGAGATTACCGGCTAGATTTTCTGGGTCCAAAACCGTACAAAACGCACCTTTCAAAATCGCAATTTTGCACATTTTTAGATATACTCGTATTAAGCATGAGTGAAGAAAGGGTAAGTTACGAGACGGGGACAATGCATAATAACAAGAACTATGTGACCTGATAAAGTCAATGATCCTACGAACTCTCACGAGGATTACTTAGAATTTTTGGACGTGAAACACTAACAATCTGTAACGGGCATTTTTATAGCTTTAACATTTTACGCTTTTTCCCAATGAGTAAATACATTGTTTTTGGATCGCTGTTTGTATAAAGTAAATACTTTCGAATAGTTTTCAGATTTGTATGCAATTTAACTCGCGTGTATTAATTTTAAAAGTAGATTAATTAAAGATAGATAATTTGAAGGTTGATTTTCATTAATAAATAAATTGCAACGAAGTTTTAAATTGAATTATTCGTAAATTGCTTTCCGGCTTATCGAAAATGATAAACAACTGTAATTAGTTATTAGATATGATGGTGCATTCACGTTTTGTATGTGCCTTATGTTATTAGCGAAGGAGATAAGTCGTCGACAAGAGTTCATGGTAACAACTAGTTTAAATAAACAGATTAGAGTGCAGAGTCGTAGTTCGTTCTTGGTTCCTATATATTAATTACGTTGAAACGTTTCTTTTTGCTTTGACAATAGCGAGAATTAATGCGGTATCCTGAACCAGCACGGTACGATTTGAGTGGTTTTTCTTGTGAATTGGAAGTCGTATATTAACTGTAGCAGAGTGTAGTTCTGATTACATTTGAAGGAAGTATGCTTTATATGTAACGTGTTGGATTGTTTTAGTGATACGCGTTGCTTTACTAATTGTTTTTGTTGCTCTTCGGTTTGAACTAAAAGTAGTAGTTTTGTTCTGTGTTCCGATATCTTAAGTACGTTGAAAATACTGCTTCTTTCTGCTTTGAGAATAGTGAGAATTACTGCGGTATCAATTCTCGTGTTGTTCATGAACAAGCGCGGCGTGTTTTTAGTTGATTTTCTGTTAAAAATAAAAGTAGTAGAGCTTGTTAAACTCGAGGCACGTGTGCTTTACGGAACATTTGACGGACGGTTTTAGTGATACACGTGCGTTACCCATTATGGTTCTTTTTAGTTGTTTTGTCTTTTGATATTTAAAACTGTGTGTGCGATCTAGTTTCGCGGTCCTTTTCTTCTCAGAGTAGCGCATACTTTGGATTATTTAAATACAGTGATACTGTAGTTTCTGAATTTTCTAACAACAAAGAATCTAAAATAGATCATTGCTTGCGCAAATTTCGTTATTTGCGAAATATAACGGATTACCGGTTTACAAAGGTATTGGTTGAAGTTTCTCACTGCTTTTTGGAGGTTTATGAAAATAATATACATTTAATCCCAGTTGAAATTAAACTAGTGCTGCAAAATATTTCGAAATTATTGTCTCAGGAAATAGAATTAACACAAAATTTATCAATGCTACATAGTTCCGTCGCGTGATGGTGTCTGCTGCTAACCCCAGTGAAATACGTAGGTGTGATTAGTGTAACGTGTGATAAGTTCCATCAACACCCGCACAGTCAAGGGTGAAGTGCTTCGTTTGTGCAGGACATCGTGAATCCCACACTTCAATTGTAAGGAAGCGTTACTGAAGGACCTTTTGTAAGTTGAACTATTTCCTACTTGTTATTACTTTAAATATCTATCCGTTGCTTTGCCATATCTTTGTCGTTCTGATACCTTTTACAATAGACTTGCATGCTATTTTAAAACATAAAAAAAAATGAAAGAAAGAACAATCAATACTACTGAATTGCTCATACCAATTGTGTCTTATCTATTTATCTTTTGTTAACATTTTGTCTGATTTATGTTTAATTGGTGTGTGAGAAAACGTTTCTGCTACTCCCCAATAGTATCTCACTTTGTACTAAAAATTTTTATATTGCTTTTACCATTGTTATATTATAGAGATTATCCGAACAGTTCTTTTTTTTTAAATTCTACAAGGTACTGAATAATTTAGACTTATCACTGCTGCTATGCTTATTCTTTTCTTTTCAGGTTTGCTTAACTATTTTTCTTGCAGGCATTGTCACTAACTCCTTACCGCCGTATACATTATATGTTAGTCTGCTTTCTACAACCCCCCCTAATCTCCGATTGAGCCCGGTCATTCCGTGATTTCTTTGTGTTACGCACGGCTACGAGCCAACGTAGCATAACTTTGGCGCCCGAACAGGGACTGCCACGAATTACGTAACATAACAAATACTTGTATTTATTCTCAACTGACGATATTTTTTATACCGAGAAGCTTTCTAACCCGAGATTGTGTTTTCAATTTTGATGTCCGAAAATGCTCTACTTCAATTTTAGAATACTTACACTGAACAATATCACTTTTACAATTATCTTGTCTTTGACAATGACTACGTCATAACACATATCAAAATCGTGTTATATAGCCTAACTTTCTCAGTGGAATTCATAAGTTTCTTCGTGATAAAAAATATGCACTCCTTAATATGCTTTTAAATCAATTTAACCCCATCATATTGAAAGTTTTATCTAGATTTAAAAATTCTCTTCAATATAAATACCGCTTTGTTTCAATTTCATTACGGAAACAAAATATTGTTTACGTATAAAAGCTACAAATTCTTGTTCCAATTGAATTGAAAACTTGGACAATGAACTTTGTTTCGTAACGAAATATAAAAGTATTACCGAACAATTTTCTACGTAAACTATAGTTTTGTCTTCTCATAACAATTTTTAGATCTAATCCAATTTTTCTAAAAGCAGATCTTAGTCCATACTACTAAAACAAATGAACGCTATTATGTATAATAAATAACAAAGACTTCAGTTATTTCAAAAGTTTCAATGGCCGTTGCCTTGTACAATGGTTCTTACTTTTAATCATTTCTAATGCAAGGCAGATTGCCAATCTTCTTTTCAATAGCTACTGCAAAGTCACAATCTTATACATTTTTATTCTAATTCCAGAAAATTTTAGTAATAAATGGATTATGTTTTATAATAAAAACGATACGTGAACGGAAAACATTGGAATGAATTTACTGGTAAATCACTTTCTCGAAGTACTCTAAAGAATTTACATTGCCAATATATGTCGCTTCCCAAGCTTCTTTTACAAAAAATTATATTATTATACAAGTGCTTTTGTACGTTTTTGAAATATTGTTGTGTGCTGAATTTATTACTAGTCAAATACAAAAGTAAAAGGTACTATAGTTAATTGCTTGTCTGTGCAGAGGGCGTACCCGGTTTCACATAAATAACAAACGCCATATTTATTCTGCTTTACAAATTAACCGTGCAAATTGTTTATGAGTCTGCTTTCCAGATAGTCTTCTAAATGTTTAAACGATAAAGTAAAAGCCAGTTAAGAAATCATTTGATTTACTGCACTTTGGCCATCTAGAAAACCAACAATCATTGTTTGTTTGTGTATTACGGGGCGTAGGTGGTATTTACGCTTATCTAATCGAGATTACTATAGCGAAGCTAGTGGTTTATCGACAACATGACTTAGAACACATGTAAGAGATACAAAGGGACTAATGTAGGAAACCGGCAGGTGAACTTTACTACTTCTAGTTATAAATCACAACTCTCACAGTTCTTTGAGATAAGGTGGTTACGTATAGAATGAAATGATGGCTCACGCTATTTTCCTGTGCTCCATTCCTCGTACGTATTGCGGTCTCATTGGTCGGGCGTCGCCGTGGATCAATGTAGTAAGCGTAAGACTACGGATCCCGAGGTCCCGGGTTTAAATCCCGACACGGCCGACTGCTTGAAAAATGGCAGGTGAGCATTTTTCACAAATATTACGCCCTCGTTCGGATGAGAGGTTAAATGGAGGTCCCGTGTGTGAGTGTTGTCACGCACGTTAAAAATCCCTACCTTGCCTGGAACGGCAAGGGTTCGGCAAAATTTTAAAATTTCCAGGCAACAAAAACTCGCCTCCTGGCCAATGTAGTACTTTCGGGTGGAGCATTGGAAATGTAAATAAACGGTCTCATTGGTCGAGATAACGACGCACATCATTTCAAGCTGTGGCAAATCATATTGACATTCTATTATCACGACATATTTTTTAGCAAAATTACAGTGGATGATACCCTTAAATTAATCATTAGAAATCCCTTATAATTTTTAACTAGAATCTTTGTAGAGCAAATTGAAGCGTAACATATTGACGTTGCGTTTCTGAAATAATATTAGTTTACAGGGAGTGAAGTTCCACGCATTTTTATTTACCATTAATCACCGTATAAAATACCTACAAGAAAAACAAACAACATATGATATTTATAAGCAGTATAACAAAATTTAAACGACTTACAGTTTTTTGTGTGTTTAAAACTCCATCGACGTTCAAGGCATGAATCGTTGCAGGTATAAGATCCAACTTGTTTATGTTAAAAAGAGCTCCCTAACACTGGCAGCTTTCTCGTTAGCTTCCGGTATATCATATCCACGCCTTTTCTCCCTCGTTTGAAAGCTTGTTTTTTAATAACAGTTCTAGGTAAAAATACCGTCAGATTAACTATCGTACCTGTTTCCAAAGTCCAACGGTTGCGTGTCGATCGAATTCACAAGTGTCTTTGTCGGATTTGTTACCTATAAGACGAACGGGCCAGTAACAGAAGGGCAAAATCAGTAACGGAATGCCCGTCCGGATTACGGTAACAGAGAAAGGGAATGTGACGCTAACAGAGTCAGAGATTGGAGGGTGTCTATAGAATGAAACAAAAAAACACACTACCCGGTTTGCGGAAAGAAAAATGATTGGTAGATACACCGCATGTACATACGGATAGAACACAGTCTATCCAATACAATAAAATACAACACTCATTTAATATTACAAAAAATAAACCGAATAAATATGGGGTTTGTTACAGATAAGTATGATTTTATGATGAAGAAGGTATTAGATGGGAAATTCAAGACTTCTAATTAATTTGAGATAATAGGCCACCACAGGAAACAAAGTGAAAATCAAGTAAAATTGCAAGGACTTATTTATGAAGGGATCCTTGGATTTTAGAAATAAGTAGGTGTATTGTTTGTACCGCCGCAGTGTTTGGGTCAGAAACCATGTTGGATGGTGAATATCAAGGAGTTTGTTTCAATATGGATAGAATTTTCTGTAGGATTAATTTTTCTAAGAGTTTTTTAATGGTGGAAAATAGGGCTATCGGTCTATGAGAAGAAAGATCTTCAGGAAATTTGGAGGACTTCAGGTTGAAGTTACGTTTGCTCATTTTAGAATATCGGAAAATGAACCATTTGTTAGATAGGCGCGTAGTAGGATGTAAATGGGTTGTCGGAATACGGGCCAAGGTTTTTGAATATTGTGTTGGAGATGACATCTGGACCAGAAGATTTGTGAAGATTTAATTTGGAGACTATTGAATCTAGAAAATTGTCAGGGTGTGTGTTAGAATGGGTTGCGCTATTGTCGATTATTTATTGTTGGGTTTAGGTTGGAACATCAAGTGGCGCGGACGGGGATAACTGTATTTAGGAGTAAAGATATGGTGGTTTCAAATGGTGGGGTTCGGCAGCGAAGTGGGAGCCGTTACGATGTGATTTGGAGAGGATTTTACTAACTTGTGGTAATTTGTCTATGGGTCTGCACTAGGGTGGTCGATGATGTCATGGAAATGTTTCTTCTTCGCGTGGTATCTCCTAAACTGCGACCTTTGATACCGGTATTCCACAACCATGGTATTTAGGTGTTGCTTATTCACGTTGGGATGTCTTCTGGTGGGCTGTATTCTGTGACGGAGGTTGTTTAGCCACTTTCTACAATCGATTATCGATAAGTTCTATCATAGTGTAGCCCGCGTGACGTTTAGCTTGTCGAGATTGTGTTGAATACAGCTCTGTGGATGGATTGGATAATAAATTTTGCTCAGAAATTAGGATCTGCGTTATTTGTTTGGGGTGCTTGAAATTTGGAAAAAAAAATTTGTAGGAATTTAAGGGAAAGTGCCCAGTTTGCACAAATAATATTATAGGAGTTATATGGATTTGCCAAATAGTAGGTTTGATGGGATTTTAAAGGTAGTAGAGGTGACATCAGTAGATGAATTAAGTCGGGTAACATTCCAGGAGTTGATACAGTTGTTGGATGAGTGGTAGCAAAGGTGGCATCAATCTTGGAATGGTAAAGAGCGGATTCTTAGATTGGAATATGAGTTAGGATATTTAGGATGGGTTGGTGATGTTGGATGAAGTGTGTGTCACGTTGTCAGTGGTGTCGTTAAACCATAGAGTCGGTCTGGCATTAACATCTTCGCAGATGATTGTAGGTGAATTTCCAATGGTTTGCAGCGTGTCGTCTAGTCGTTGTTAGTATATCTGTGTGTCTTTGTTATATTGTATATTCTCAGATGACGTGTAGCGTCTCTGTTTTCCAGTAGAGATCAATTGTTAGAATTTGCGATGGGGATAAGGGTAGTAGAACAGAGGTGTCTATTTGGAAATTATTAATCGCGATAGCTGCTGTTAGGTTGGGATCAGATGGGTGGGATCCGTTGCAGGGGAGAAAGTTGGGATGTCTATTGTTGGCTAAGTATAGTTGTTGTAAGAGGACTAAGGAAATATTTTTTCTGGTAGCACTTAAAATAGTTCGAAGGATGCGATTCCGGACTGCTAAAGATTTGCTTGGATTAATCGTAGACTGGTGGATGGGGGAAAGTAGGCCACTTTTGTTGGATATATGAACATTTTATATAATGGGATTAATATCCATAGTCAGTTCTTAGTTTCAAAATTTCTAAGGATTGCTTATGAATGCGACTGTTCAATTAGTGGTTGTCGAGACGGTTAAGGCTGTGATAGTTTGCATAAGTGGGTGGAAGGGAATAGAGGTTAGGACACGATCTCGTGAAATGAAACGCGCAGAAGTGCCAGTGAAGGCTTTTGTTGTTGGTTTAAACAGATCGTACCCTCTTGCCATTGCAGGTATTCTTGTTTATAGGATATGGAGAATTTTATCGTTCTTTACTGCGATAGGAGTATGCTTTCTCTTGTTTGTGCTGCGAATATAAGAATGTTGCTTAAATATTGCGATAAGGCTTTTATTGTTTGTTATGCTCCAATCTGCCTGTTTGCCTTATGTGTCGTATAATTTGAAATTGCGTGCCAGTCATCTGGTCACGTGTAAATTATTAGGGTTCTTACTCTCTTATTGCATCCTGTTTGGCTGTTAAATGCATTAGCTTTCTTGTTGAATAAGATAACAAATGTTTGTATTATAACTGGACTCTTCCAGAGCCAGTTATTAATAGATTTAGTATTATAACTTTGTTCACCCATTTATTTGAGGATTCACAGCACTGCAGTTTGTTTATTTAAATAACTGTAGCACATTTTTTAGTAATAGTACCAATTAAGTTAGTTTAGCTACAATGAGATTTAAATAATAATATTTATCGAATTAGCACGCAGCGCGAAACACGTCTTGCTCGGACGATGGTCGAAGCAAGAAGCACATAACATTCACTTTATAATGGAAACTTGGGCATTAAGTTTTAGACAACCAACTATACAACTGAAGAGTGGAGTTTAAACACTGCATAAAAGTAGCGCTGTAATCTTCGTAAAAGATCGTTTCAATCCGTTTGGCAATTTGTATTGTAGTAGATGACGCCAAGATAGTTAAATGTTTTTCTGTGTTAAATTTAACTACTATAGTATTATTTTTTGTTTTATTGATTTTCAATTTTGGGCTGTTATCGTTGGATTAGTGTTGTGTTAGGGTGCAATGACACCGAGAGTAAGAGACATTATTTCTCTAAAAATGATGGAGAACTGTTTAGGTTATGGATTACAAACGTAAACAACCCCTTGTTATTAAACAAAACAATTAGCTAGATCTACAGTAGTTATGTTCTATGCAATGAATATTTTTCAAAGAAATTTCTAGTTGAAGATAAAAAACGTGACTTGCGAAGAGATGCTTATCCTAATATCAATTTACGAAAAAAGTAACAATAAATACACACACGCCATTTTCTTGTAGTGTTTAAATTCAGAACTTCAGTGTACTGTTGGTTGCATAAAACCTAATGTTAGATTTTAATATGGCAGTTACCATAATGAAGTGGGTGTTGTATGGCAAGAAGTAGTACTGAGCACTGGTACTAAGCGGTGCAATGGACCGAAAGGGATATACGCGCAATCAGCTTGCTCTAGCTACCAAGCCCGACGTAAGGGGATACAACTCGCAAGGCACCATACTGAAGTAACGGGATACCACTCGCAACGCATCCTATATCTAAACATTTACCTAGTACTGAGACCAATAAATTGAAAAGGGTACAACACGCAAGGAGCTTCTCTCCAGCTAGTAGTGTCTTTTAACACGGCAAGTACAATGGTTACAAAAGGATACAAACTCGATGTTAACTTTAATGTAAATTAATTATTAGCATTAACCGTCCCAAAAAGTAGGTTCGCTCAATTCATCTTTCATGACTATACTAAAGCACATAACGGTCACAAAGGAATTATAAGAGTAGAGCAGATACCGGGGGAACCAGGACCACATTTACACCAGCATCCCACATTTCCACCCGCGAGATAAATCTTTCTCCACATTTCCACCCACGAGATAAATCTATCTTGTGTGGAATCAATTAATGTTGGATTTTCCCAGCTATCCGAATTTCTAGGAATTTTTCAGATTGCATCATCCCCCAGGGAGCTACCCTCATTTTAAGAATGTTTACCAACCCACATTTTCACCTACGAGATAAATCTTTCTCCACATTTCCACCCACGAAATAAATCTATTTTGTTTGTTATCAATTAATATTAAATTTTTCTCAGCTATCCGAATTTCTAGGAATTTTTCAGATTGCATCATCCTCCAGGGAGCTACTCTCATTTTAAGAATGTTTACCAACCCACATTTTCACCTACGAGATAAATCTTTCTCCACATTTCCACCCACGAAATAAATCTATTTTGTTTGTTATCAATTAATATTAAATTTTTCTCAGCTATCCGAATTTCTAGGAATTTTTCAGATTGCATCATCCTCCAGGGAGCTACCCTTATTTTAAGAATTTTTACCAAGTGGTTTTTTAATCATCGCCTATATACTTTTTAGGGGGTTCGAGATATGGATCCATCTTGCTGTTTTACACAAAATCTAAATCTGGAAACAGATTTAAAATCGGGGCAAACCGTTACCTATTTAGACATATACCCTCTAGCGAACATATAAAAGATTATTTCTTGTTTCTTTTCTCTAAATTTTTGCTCATCTATATTTAACTCCATCTTTAAAACTTTTTTTTCGCTACCCAAGACATATGCTTTAACCAACCATTTTCCGAGAAATCTAAAACCGCTGGAATATTAGAATTGAACCCTTTATAAGCCATAAGTGTTTGATATTTAAAACCATTTTCAAACAGTATTGTTCTGTTTTTAGAATAATGTAAATCATTCCAATGTAATGTGTTTTTAATAAAAAAATGGGAAGGACGAGTTTAGCCCCGGGATGACATAACGTTTGTCATAATCGCCCGAGTTACATGTGAAAGCGGTGTATAATTCCTTTTCAATGAACTTTCTATTAATTATCTTATTGACTACATGTTTTGAGGAATACATAAAATATGTTTCAATGCCGTACATTCCGACTATTAATTGTGAAAGGTACTTTCCTACACTTCTTGTTTATATATGGGAATACGCATTCTATAATTTGATTTAAATTGGGCGAGTGTAAGAACAAACTACACTTAAACTTTCTCTGTATACATAAATACGCGGAAAATAATACTAAAAGCTGGGTCTCAATTTATTTTTGTAAAACGTAAAGTCGTTCGAAGTGTAATAGCGTTGCAGAATTTACCGTCTTTGAAAATTTTGTATGAGGACTATCGACAAAGAGGAGTAAGTCTTAGTTTGAATTTTAATCTGTAAACGTAGAAGGAATTATTATTTACATGTATAATTCAAAAACAGTTAATCATCAACTTCTCCAGAATGAACATATTAAGTATTTCATGCAGTGTGTGTAAAAGCGTTTTTACTGGAGGTGACGCCGTAAACAAACACGGCGCGAAGCACATAGAGATGGTTTATTTCCAGGAGGAGCTAAAAATTACAGACAATGCGTGGGTGCAAATTAAGGATTTGAGAAAGCAGTCGACCGCAGCGCATGAAGAATGTATAAACGTCTCAATTCAGTTAGAGTGAACCATATATTATACGCACTATGAAAGTTGGCGTGCAAAATCAGATATGCAAATTTGACAACCTGCGTTTTTATTTAAATAAGAATTGTTTAGTGGAGATGGTAATATTTGATGAGAATTATATGTTATTTACCAAAGGAAATTTAAAACACTTTTTAGGGGTATCTCATATCGTTCTCAACTGCGCTAATACTTTAAGAGAAGTAACGGAAAACTGTACTCCTAATATAGATCTCTTTCTGTTAGATGTGGTAATGGAAAGGTATAATAGGAATGATGTCTTACAGAACCTCGCATATGATATAATCAAAAGCAAATACAGTAATGGTGATATTGGGGTCATGTCATACGAATTTATAAGAACCTATCCAGTTTGAAAACAATATTTGTAGGCAAGTTGAGTATATGGAAGAGTACAACAGGTTTCCATTCCACGCATTTTCGAGCGATGTTTAAATTTTAAACTATAGATTTTAGTGAAATTTCTGTCACTATAATCTTGTATATTACAGTTTATTCTCTTATACCTTTCTAAATTGTTGTATTTCAACTACAGATATTAATAGATGTAAATAAAATTATGTTATAGTTTTAAATAAAACGATTCTGATTAATAATTTTGTAAAATCTGCTTACAGCTGTATAAAAGTATAAATAGAGATATTTTACATTTTTATTGTTCGTTTAGTTATGATTTATTGAAGAGTGCAGATCCATGATTGTGCATTCCGGTAGGAGGTTAGTTAACAAAGCTATCAATAATTTATCAATCGAGCTCCACATTCTAAGAAGAAAGGTTAGTCCGAGGCGATCCTGGAGTAAACGAGTTAGATCGTTTGTACAGGGACCACGGCATTGCATACTCCAAGTACCCCGACGATCTCCTAGCTAGACATCGAGCAGATAAAATTTTAGAAGAAGCCTGGAGAAGGGTTAAGTCCAAGAATGCAAAGTTTGGTGAAAAGGCTGTAGCTTGGTTCGTGACAAACTCAATGAAAGCAAAGAGAAAAATGAGTATGGGCTTAAAGAAGAAAATAAGTTTTAAAGGAGGATTCCTGAAGAAAATACGATCTGCAATAGACCAAGTTGGTTCCAACAACTTGAGAAAACTGCTAGACGTCGGTATTCTAATTGGTAAAAAAATCATAAAAGGAGGTGGTGGGGGAAGCAAAATTAAAGTCCCACGTTTTCAAAGGCGGTAAATTCTGCAACGCTATTACACTTTGAACGACTTTACGTTTTACAAAAATAAATTGAAAATCAGCTTTTAGTATCATTTTAGCCGTATTTATGCACATAGAGAAAGTATAAGTATAATTTGTTCTTACACTCACCAAACTTAAATCAAGTTACAGAATGCGTATGCCCATATATTAACTAGAATTGTAGGAAAGTACCTTTCACAATTAATAATCGGAATGTACGGCATTGAAACATATTTCATGTATTCCTCAAAACATGTAGTCAACAAGATAATTAATAGAAAGTCCATTGAAAAGGATTATACACCGCTTTCACATGTAATTCGGGCGATGACGACAAACGTTATGCCATCCCGGGGATAAACTCGTCCTTCCCATTTATATATTAAAAGCACATTACATTGGAATGTTTTACATTATTCTAAAAACAGAACATTACTGTTTGAAAATGGTTTTAAACATCAAACACTTATGGCTTAAAGGGTTCATTTCTAATATTCCAGCGGTTTTAGATTTCTCGGGAAATGGTTGGTTAAAGCATATGTCTTGGGTAGCGAAAAAGAGGTTTTAAAAATGGAGTTAAATATAGATGAGCAAAAATTTAGAGGTTTAGGGCCTTTAAAAGGTATAACTTTGTAAGAGGTGGTCCTATTTAAAAGATTCCTAGAAATTCGGATAGCAGAGGAAAATCTAATATTAATTGATACCGAACAAGGTACATTTATCTTAAAAGAAACAAGAAATAATCTTTTATATGTTCGCTAGAGGGTTTGTGTCTAAATGAGTAAGGAGTTGCCCCGATTTTAAATCTGTTTGCAGAGTCGGATTTGGCGTAAAACAGCAAGATGAATCCGCATCTTGAACCCCATAAAAAGTACATAGGGGGTGATTAAAAAACTAGTTGGTAAAATTCTTAAAATGAAGTTAGCTCGCTGGGAGATGATGCAATCTGAAAAATTCCTAGAAATTCGGGTAGCTGAGAAAAATCTAATATTGATTGATACCAAACAGGATAGATTTATCACGTGGGTGGAAATGTGGAGAAAGATTTATCTCGCGGGTGGAAATGTGGGAAGCTGGTGAAAATGTGGTCCTGGTTCCCCTGTATCTGCTCTACTTATAAGGATCTCTATATAACCCCTATTTATACAAACTATCTAATTATAAACAAATGTATTCTTATGTCATGCAAAATCAGTTGATTGATATTCTTTACTAACGGATTAATCAGAATGTACAAATGTAGCGATCACCTATACAAATTCACTCTTAGTACCATCACAGAACAAATATTCAACTAACCAGTACATTTTCCAGTTTCTACTAAATTTTGGGTTTCAAGAGTGTTCCTTTCGCTCCGTTTAGAACCACAAAGGCCTTAACAGATGTTACTACCTGCTACTGGAACTTATTGATTTCTCATGACTGAATACGCGTATTTAATAGGATTGCACACAAAAGCGACAGTATGGCTTTACTTGCAACGTTAAATTATAAGGAAGTTAGATATTTTTAAAACACCTTACACACCAACAAAAGGTCTTTAATTATTTATCACACAGACTCTTAAAATCAATTTCATTCATAACCTAAATAAAACAATTTAACTATTGATGTGAGAATAACAACCCATTAAAGCACGAGGGTTGGAGCTTGTTCAGATTGCTGCAAAATTCTCAGTTTAGTCTCACTTATAAGGCGTTAATGGAACGTGCACTCAAGTGAGTTATGATGTCAAAAATTAGAATTAGCTGAATGTTTGAACAAAAGGAAAACAACATATATAATAGCAAAGATGCTTTTCTGGATATTGGTTTATAACAAAAAAAATTGTTCCATTTTCACTCTTTTAGAAGCCTGAGTCTTAGTAAGTTTTTAAAACAATACAACAATAGAGGTATTACACTGTGTACTAAAAGTTTTGGTTTCTTTTGGAGTGCTTTTGGTTCACGAGAACTTGTTTACAAAACGTCTGCAAAAAAGGATTTGATAAGGATGAGTGCGATAAAGACTAAGATGTGTGTTTTTTACATCTTCCACTTTGGCCTATTATTGTATTATCATATTATACAGAATACCTAATAAAACTGCTTACTTTCCGTTTTATAACAATTGTATATATAAAACTGACGTTGCTACGGAAAAGGATACAGCAGTTTTCCACTACAAAGCACTCCCTATGCATATACAAGACGGATTTACAACTTTACCGAATATCTGTCGGAGAATCAGTAATTTAGTACTTATAGAATCTTTCTATTACTGAGGAAAGGCAATAAAACTTTCCTAAAGATTGAACTCCGTCAAACATCCATCAAAAAGAATCAACCCCTTATGTATTTGCGTTTTATATAACTAGAAAGTGAACTTCGCGATAGAGCTTTCCAAGATTACAATTTTTGACAGATAGTTGCAATTTAGGTGCACTGTACTTTGGACAGAATAAAATATGTGGTTTTATATGGTAGGATGTTGTTTTCTATCTATAGCTTTTAAGAAGATAAAACGGAGATGTGCACTCGCTTGCGTTAAAGTTAGAGCTTTATTGGATGGAACCTTGTAAATCATAACAAATCAGATTTATTGTGAAAAGTAAATCATTTAGAACACTTTATCTGAAGTAATTGATCAAAACACACAAAAGGTTCCTGCTTTCAGAAAGATGTAATCTATCGTGTAAACTTATATAACCAAAGCAATGAAAGAGAAAGTCGAACAATTTTAATGCAATATGGCAATATACATTCTGTTATATAAATTTTCACAAAGGTTTCATCAAATTTTCTCATATATTATTTAACCTCGCGAAACGAAGCAACAACATTTTTGATGCTTGCAGAAATATAGTTTAACAAATTTCTACCAATTAAGGTAGCTCTTTTATACATGCCACCCTGTATGTACCTAAAGATTTGAACAAAAAGCGTACTTCTGAGTAATACCTAATAGGTTCATAGAAATCGTTTGTCATTTTGCTTGCGGATATGAAGGTTGATTGTCCTAGAAAATAACTTATGCGACGCGCGACGAGACGGTTGTTGCTCTTCCCCGAGGATAAAATACTTCAAGATTAATTTCTCGTCATGCAGAATTGTATTTTCACTTTAGATCTTATGCAACATATAACGCTAGCGCATTACTCAAACAAACATAAAGTAGTAGAAATGAGTTTATTAATTTCAGTTAGGTACATTAGCTTTTATCACAAAAACAGTCTGTGAAATTTAGAAACGTTGGAAGTTTATCAGTTCTGAATGGTCCTGCACCTTGAACAAGTTCTAGATTACTAGATCGGGTAGAATGGCTTCAGAGAGCCAGTGATCTAAAAAGCCGAACTACAGGTTTAACCAAATTAGTAGGGTGTTTAGTAAGGAACCTGACTAAGGCAGGTTCTCGAAGAAGAGCAGCAGCTCTTTCGGTACTTAGAATGCCAGAGACCACAGGGGTCGGTACGGCATTCTAAAACACAATACTGCGATGTGGAAGGCAACGGGAGACCACCACATTAACTCCCAAATACATAGCGTACATAAATTGTTAATTAAGATTATGGCATCCTCTGAGGTAAAAAATTCCAGAGTTAAAATAGTTCCCTATTCAGATCTCCGGGAAGGTAATACTTCGGAGGATGTAATCGAAAAGTTTAGAAAAAGAGTCGAGAACATTCTGATAGTAGGAACGTAGAATGTCAGAAGTATGAAGCAAGTAGGTAAGCTAGAGAACTTGAAAATTGAAATGGTTAGCATTAGACGTAGTAGGGATTAACGAAGTTCGGTGGGATTTATGGAGCGGATACTTTAAGGTAATCCATACAGGATCAGAGGAAGGAAATTCGGGCGTGGGAATGGCTTTGACCGAAAAGATATAACACTATGTATAAAACTACCTACAAAAGAACGAAAAAGTACACATGGATAGATTTTAATCTAAAATGGAAAATACAGTAATAGTACACCTCTAGCTACTGTGAGGAAGAGGTTGAAAAGATCTAAAAAGATATCGAAGACATACTAAGATACGTAAAAGGATATGAAAATTGGATAATTATGGGGGATTCTAACGCAGTGGTAAGTGAGGTTAGGGAGGGAGCGGTAGTAGGTTTAGACACGAGAAATTACAAGGGAAATAGGCTGGTAGAATTTAACCATCACAAGCATATTATTTCAACATCATGCTAGAAGACGATACACGTGAAAGATGCCGCGAGATATAGGAAGATATCAAATAGGTTACATTCTTGTTAGATAACGGATTAGGAATCAAGTAAAAGCACTGACCACAATATCGTAATTCTGAAAGCCACTCTTAAATTTAAAAATTTGAGAAAAAGGAACGGAAAAAGGCACTTTGACTTTGAGAAACTAAAAGCTAAAGATATCTACGAAAGATTTGAAGAAAAGCCAAATGAATTGCTGAAAGGTATGGGGAAAATTTTTTATAATAAGGATGTAAAAGCAGAATGGAATAACACTAAATCCAGCTTAGACCCTGGCGGCCGGAAACATTCTGGGATATACTGTTACACACTTTTCCTCAAAAGCTATATAGTGTGTGTCTACTCTACCTTATAGGCGGCAGAGCCTCGCTAGATTATGATGGGTTCCTGTTTAAAATTTAAGCCCAGGGTAAAAAGGATGGTAAATGGCTTTGAGAAAAAAAAGGACCCTCTAAAGAGATCTTCCAGCCAGCTAAGCTTTTTCAACTTAGGGCAGAGCTATGAGCTAGGGTCGTAGGATGGTATACGATAAAAAAAGAAGTTTTATTGGACGCCACCGTATCTTATTAAATGTTATAATAAGAATCTATCCGAAGATCAGATACGGAAATCTTCGAAAAGAAAAAACTTTAGACGAGCAACATATAAAAAAATACTTACTTTTGACTCTGCAAACTGGAATGGGAGCGACGTTCTCGTACAACCTGAAAATTTAATCACTTCTAAATATTTTTAGACTAGGGCTACGTTAGAGCCTAGTCACTTTATCACAAAAAAATTAAAGTAAAGAAAGATCATATAGCAAAAATTATGCCTCTAAAAAAAAATCTAAACCAACACCAATAACACCTCTCTCTTCACTACAAAAACTTCATAAATGTGGTTGTTTGTTTCTATAGAACAATTACTGCTGACTTCAATGAAAGAAAACTTTACGACAACTTATTATTCTTTCTATTACTTTGTAAAAATATATATATATACATCGCTTGTACAAAGTTATCTGTACGGAGACTTTCGAAACAATTACGTTATTAAGATCTAGTACTAATGTCTGAATATTCATAAGAAATTTATAATTTAACATTTTATGCTAATTTTCTATTAGAAATATAAGGTTTTCAATTTTATATTACAGTTTCATTATGATACTTGAATAAGATCCTTTTCGAGTTTCAAGAATTAAGTTAAATGCTCAGATTTTCTGTAGATTACAGAACTAAACTTTTAACTGATATATTTGATGGAATCAAAGGTCAAAAAACACTTATTGTCTGAATTAAGCTGTACTTCAGGTGTACTGTCAAAAAAAATTATACACTATAATGTGACAAACAAATATCAACGTATCACATGTTTAGTTGTGCAAACACTAGTATAACCTTGTAACTTTAAAATTATCTTATAGAAATGCCTTTGAAATAATAAGGACATTTACGAACTATTCGACTATTAAATTTTTAAACAAAATTTTAAGTATATCAATTTAAATGACCATAAAAATTTCACAAAAATTTCGTGTATCAAATTTAAGTAAACATATATAGAATTTTTAAAAATTATTTGTACATTGTAAATGATGGTTCCATGAAATGAATATAGCACTAAAATTGAGGATGACTCACCGCTGAATATCTGCTATGCAACCAAATTCTTTAAACATCTAGGTACTTACAATGGCAGGTGCACGCGGCTGATACATGTGCCCGAGCTTGACCTCTATACTAACCAAACATATGTGGAGATTTCCACCCTCTCGCATAGCAATATTTAATACTGCACTTTGAGTACAACCAACATCCAAAAGAGCTTATTACGTTTTTGCGTATCCATATGTTTTTACTTTATTTCAATATAAATTCATACTTTACTACTTGCGCTGAAAAAAAATGGGAAAAATGATTTTAAAAGTTAAGTTTGAGAATTATACACCTACTGTAGTTATATTTTCTTGACTATGCTTAAGTCGATACTACAACTAAAAATGAAGCCATGGTATTCGTTGACACCACTTCAGTTCTTTCTGGGACGGCATGTTTTATCAAAAAACCTGCTGGCGCGATATCAAATAAAGCTTAATTACGAGGCTACGTTGCTATCCAAGCACGCGCAGAAAAGGGGATATTGTATCAAGATACATACAAATAGAAGAGTTCTTAAACTTTACTTTGAATATTTAAATATAGGTGGAGCTATATGTATGAATTCGTAATATATTGTTTCTATTGAAATTTAATATTTATTGAATAGGCATATGGAACAAAAGCCTATATTTAAGAAGCAGATAATCGTATTTGTTACAATACACAAGAAGAAACTAAGGAACCACGATACCTTGAATTTAATACAAGAATGAAGGAACTACAAAAACAGACCGGATGAAACTGGAAAACAGATACAAAGCCATAAAGTGGGAAATTATTCGCAAATGCAGGATAGCGAATGAGCAATGGATTGATGGAAAGTGCAAGGAGGTACAAACTAATATGGAAATAGAAAAGACAGACTAAGCATGCAAACTAATTAGAATGAATTTTAGGGATATAAAACCGTATTGTAAAAATATAAAGGGCGTGGAAGGAGACCTCATTATAGAAAATGTAGAGAAAGTGGTTAGATGGGAAGAATATATAGAGAATTTATATGCTGCAGAAAAACTAACAGCACTAGAAAAGGAATCTGACATTGAAAACGATGATTTGAGAAATCCCTATACTTAGAAACTATTTGAATTAGCACTAGAAGGCCTGAAAAATGGCAAAGCACCGGATATAGATAAGATGCAAGCAGAAACTCTAAAAGCCGCTGTACGCGCAGTAACAGAACGTCTCTTCCAACTTGTAAACTATATGTATCACACAGCAAAATACCAAAAGATTTCAAACGTAACATCATAGTCACTATACCAAAAAAGAGAAGCGCATATAGATGTGAAAATCTTCGTACAATAAATTTGACAACCCACGTTTTAGCTCTGAGGGTGATAATGGAAAGGACAATAAGAAAGGAGAAAGCGTGTATATAGGGTTTGTAGATCTGTAAAGAGCATTCGAATATGTAAAATGGAAAAAATGTTCGAAATACTCAAAAAGATTGGAATGAGTTTTTCGAAATAAGTTTAAGGTATAGACGGATACTACATAGTTTATACAAAGAGCAAACAGCGGTAATAGAATTAAAGCAGAAACGTAGAGAAGGTATTAGGAAAGCGGGGAGACTGGGATGTGCTCTATCACCATTAATTTTTAAACTGTGCATCGAAGAGGCAATGAATACTGTCAAATGCAGAAAAACATTTGAAATTATCATGCAGGGACAAAAGATTAATATGCATAGATTTGCAGATGATATAGCGGTATTAGCATCTAGCAAGAAAGAGTTATAAGCTGCTCTTAAAGAAATGGAAACAGTTCTAATAAAGAGATACGTTGTGAAAATTAACAAAAATAAAACTAAGGTACTAGTATGCAAAGGAAGGGAAAATAAATCAAAAATTAGAATACAAATTGGAAACGAGTACTTACAAGAGGTTAAGGATTTCTGCTACCTAAGAAAGGCGCAAAAGATGTAAAACAAAGATTGGCACTAGGTCGTGCTACATTTAACAAGAAAAAGCAATTACTGTGTTCTAAGACAACAAACATAGAAACATAGAAGGATTGCTAAAAGCACAGTACGGCTGTGAAACTGTGTGAAACTTGGACTGTATGAGAAGCGGACAGGAAAAGGATAGTAATCTTTGAAATGTGATGCTACAAACGTACGATGAAGATATCTTGGACAGACAAAGTTAAGAAGGAAGGTTCTAAAAATACGGGAAGAAAGAAATATGTGGAAAACAGTAAAAAATAAAAGAGGTAAAGGATGATAGGCCATATACTAAGACATGCGGGAATAGTAAGGAATATATTACAAGTAGAAATAGGAAACAACATAGATAGAGGTAGACCTAGGATAGACTATTACACATAGATAGTCAAAGATGTAGACTGTGGCAATTTCAGGAAGATGTGTAGTCTAGCTCAGAATAAAAATCAATGGAGGTACGCGTCCAACCAGTTCCAAGACGGAAAACTTGTACACAAATTTACACAATTTCTAGATCAATCTACCATGGGAGATACACCGCAAGAACCATATACTCATAAAATTCAACCATAAAATTGATGTGTTACATACGACGAATAACGCAGTTTTCGGTTCTAAATGTAAAAATGTGGGAACAAAATCACAGTTCACATGGACAGAATGACATTCACCACAAAATTTGAATTGTTTAGACACTCAATCCGAAAAAGAAATAGTATGCAATGATCCTGGAACCTAAAATTTATAAAAGCTAACGGTTAGTAAAAGGAAATAAGTAGATTATTATTAGACAGTAACCAACAAACCCTCAAACACGATCGCGGTGCCGAATTGAAAAAGCAGGTGCACGAAGTTAACTTGGCGATATCCAAACCCGTGAATAAACAAGTTTTCGGACGTGATAAATGAGAATGAAGTGACCAGTGTTGGCAGTTTTTATCAATCACAACAGATTGTTTTTTACCTGTGACGAGTCTTGTCCAGAATGTTCGATGGAGTTTCTGAGAGAATAAAACAAAAACTGTCAGTTAATTTCTTTGGTATCCAGATTGCAACCACCACATGCTGTTTGTTGTACTAATTAACTAAAATGGATTGTTTATATATGTAATAGTGTGGAATTCAGTAATACAAAGGACTATTCACGTTCTTAAACGCTTATGTAAATCAAAAGCGTATTGTATCGAATTCTCATACATATAAACTCATTATTACAGAAGGAAAGTAGCAGGTAAAATTTACATAGATAAATTTTCAACGAAACTGTATTATTGTTAATCTTAAGTTGTTTTACAATATAAATTAGGTGAAAATAGCATGGAGTTTTATATTTGTGTTTATTTTAAATTAGTAGGAGGTGAGAAAGATGTAATCTAGATTTTATCAACCTTTAGCAACAGAAGTAAGTGCTCAAATAGTTATTTGGAATACCCACCTTCCGGGTAGGCTTTAATTGGAGCTTTCTTCAGGTAGGTTGGTGCTCAAAGGCTTTATATAAACAAAAGGAGCTTAAAGACCTTTCAAAATCAGCCTAAAAGTATTTAGGAGAAGTATCAAAATTTGTATACCCCTAAAAGTGGTATATTCTTTAAACAACCCGCCACACGACTGAAAGCCAGCGGGTGCACTAATTTACTGTTACACCATGCTCCCCTTGTAAAGCAAAATTAATTCAAAAACGTATCGTCAATTTAGCACAAAATGAACACTGGTAGGCAGAGGTTCCGTTAGTTTAAGTCGAGAAAAACGATATCAGTGAATTAGAAACTTTACTGCAAAAAAAATTCCGGATATACGGCGTGTCATTTCTCAGATACTTCAAATCTAGATTTTACTTTTTGCGTAATTTTTATTTTAGAATAACCCTTCATGCAGGTAAGAAAGGAACGTTTCAATACAATTGAATTAATCATTGACTTGTAGTTTGAAAGTAACTACTCCATACCCGTGTAGTAAGTAACCTATTAAATTATTGTTATCGCGAGTAACCTTCGGATTAAGCTACTATATAGTAAAACTCGCTTGTGTTTGCACCACACTCTCTGTTGAGTTGGTTGTCCATTGAGTTTCGTAAGATTTTTACTTACTTCCATCGAAGAGTTGCATACAAAATATTTCAGATTACATTGATGCGCCGTTGTTATGTAATTATTCCTAATTCAGGTTCAGCTTTTGCCATCTGTTGTTGTCAAAGTTAGCTACTTTGTACAACCGTGCTTCGACTATTTTTTGACTTAAGCAAAAACTGTAGCAAATGTATTATAATTAACCTTTATTTACAAAATTCGAAATACATTTCTATATACGAAAAACTACCATTCCTTTATTTTTAGTCGGAATTATTTAAACTTAATCCAACCTAAGTTTTATTTTAAAATATAGGTCTACATTTTGCTTGTAGAATTCCTGTTTTAAGCAGTGATTAAGTGTGCACAATATGGCCTAAGTTATAATTTCTAAAATACAGAGAATTTTGATTCAATACTGTTTAAGTATCTGAAATAACGAGATTCTTTTTCTGCCTATTTTCTCCAGCCTACAAAGTTTAAACTCTTGCCACTATATTAATAGTAGCAAAAGACGAAGGTTAACCGTCAAATATTTAATAGTCATTGCGGCCCCTGAGAAGGCAAAGGCATTACTCATGTGGCCCGAGGTAAACAAATTTTACTAAGATCGGTATTAAAGCTAAGTGCCTCCAGTATCAATATGTTTCCGTGGCGAATGTCACTATAGACCAAGCGCCGCAGCCATATAGGCTGATCAACATACTTAAGTGATCACTTTCGCAGAACCTCCACTAGGTAGAATAGAAACAAGATGTGTCATAGTCAAATGAAAATATATTTATGTGTTACTTAATTATTGCCATGATATTTGGGTACAAAGTAGCACAAAACAATAACATTTACTTCCTATCCTATTCGCTTAGCTTTTGACGTTGAATTGGAACTATGCCGCAAGCATCGTAAACTCAGTTTTCGTCAGAGGCACATACAAAGTGCTACCACGCACATACAAATATCTAACAACATATTAAATTATAATAAAACACACAGTTTACCACAGCAAAATGTATTTTCTCGATTTAACAAAATATTGGTATATATTTTTAAAATATGGCACTGAATTGGTCAAAGGTAGTTAATTATACATATGACAATTACACAAATCAATATCATACTGAACTAATAACATAATTACCTTGCAAAAATGTAAATATTGTATCCCATTTTCAAATTATAAATTAAAAACTAAGAGGTTGCTAGGTACCAATACAACAATTACACCAATCGATGCGTCATACTAGAATAAAGACATAGTTACCTTTATAAAATTTTCCTATTTTGCATCGTTTTCAAGTTATAAGCAAAAAACACAAAACGGCACTAGATACCAATATGAAAATGACACCTATCTGTGCAGTGTTTATAGCGGAACCAGGACAGTTTTTGCTCTTTGATTTCTGTAGCTAACCTCATAATGGGGATGTGATTTCTTAGTTAACCCCATAATAGGGGTGTGTTTTCTCCGTTGAAATGTTGGAATTTTTCAAATCGGACAACCCCTTACAAAGCTACAACTTTCGGTAAGAGTTTTCTTCAACTATGCATGATTAACTTTCAGCACCCGCACAACAATAGCTTTCTTTGATTAACTAATTTTTTTTAGTTACGTTCCAGTGGTATCGCATATCAAATTAATCTAGAATTTCCCCAGCTAAACCTTCAGGGAGTTACCCCTAATCTTAAATTTTTTACCAAGTTTCATTTTTGACTACCGCCAGCAATTGTTTTTGCGTTCGAGCTATCCAATAATATTAAAATTTTACTCCGAATGTTACAATTTTTGTAATAAGGGCAGCCTTAAAACTTAATTTAAATTTTTGTTTGCGCAAACAAATAGGATCGCCTATATGTTTCTCTAGAATATTAATCTTTTATACAACTAATGTTTTCACAAATCAAGGTCGTACTAAAATGAATGCAAGATGGAATCCCCACAGAAGCAATCAGCAAGATGCTTCCTCCTTTCAAGAACAAGGATGTTCCGCTCGGAATGGTTTAACGTTATCTTCAATTTCTCCAGAACCCTTTTATGTGTTGCTCGGCACAGCACACGTCGATGTTTGTAATAGTGAAGGAAACTGCGTTTTAATAAAGGCATTGTTGAAAAATTGTAGTCAAAATTCATTCACTACTAAGGCTCTTGCGCATGAGCTCGGTCCGTATAACAGGCATCTCTCAAACCGATACTCTTTGCACCAATAGGGTAAATTTGACGCTTTGATTATGCCATGAACACACTGCTGCCTTCAACTTGGTTTGCTCTGTACCCCCAACAATAGCTCATAAGTTACCTCAAGTTCGTTTGAGTACATAGCATGCCTATGGCAGATTCCACATATGACTATCTTTCTCAAATAGACTTTCTAATAGGAATGGATTTGT
Organism: Platerodrilus igneus; assembly: GCA_036346225.1. Lineage (NCBI taxonomy): Eukaryota > Metazoa > Arthropoda > Insecta > Coleoptera > Lycidae > Platerodrilus > Platerodrilus igneus. Next base: position 1,059,666 of record JARFIW010001134.1, on the reverse strand, counting down.
ATTACGGGATTTTGTCACCCGGCGTTCACAAATTGAAAATTGGCCTCTCCGTTATGCAAAATACTCTTCTGAGATGGGTCATGTTGAAAACGTACCCCAACAAGCACTAATGCATAATGTTGCACATGCCATTTCTCGTTTTTTCCGTAATCAAGAAACGCTTAACAAAGACTGCTTGCTTGACAAATTTTGGAATTTGGAGGAAATACCTCAAATTCATCCTCATTCTACAGAAGACGAACAAATTGAGAGTATATTCTTTAAACACCACTAAGATATTCCACGATGGTACGTATCAAGTCGATCCCCCGTTAAAGTCACCCAAAGAACATTAGGCTGGGTGACTCCTTTTATATCGCGCGTAATTGGCTTTTAATTTAGAAAGCAGATTCTCAAAAAATCTTGCACTTTTTCAGATTACAAAAATTTCATTGATGAATATCTCACACTGGGACACGCAAGGATAGTATCTCTTTAACTCACAAATGAAAATGGAGCAACTAAATATTTTATGCGCCATCAACCGGTCATCCGCGAAGAAAACGTTACAACGAAATTACGAGTTGTGTTCGATGGCTCTTTCCAGAGCTCAACTGGTTATTCTATTAACGATATCACTTTAAAAGGTTACCAAGTGCAGCCTGATTTGTTTGACATAATTTTACGATTTCGCGCCTTTAATTATGTGTTGACGTCGGATATTGAAAAAATATACCGACAAGTCAAGATTAATCCCGCGCAAACGTTTCTTCAGAATATTTTATGAAGAAAAAACCCCCAAGAATCAATCCAATACATCGAACTATTAACCATTACTTACGGAACAAATACTATGAGCTACTTAGCAACTCGCGTGCTTCAAGATCTAGCTTCTAAAATTGAATCAAAATATCCACTGGCTTCCCGGGCACTAACGAGTCAGTGTTACGTTGATGACATTTTTGCGGATGTGACAGTTATCAGGAATTGGAAACTCTCTGTGAACAATGGAATGCTTTATTAAACTCTGGAGGATTTTGTCTTCACAAGTGGTGCTCTAATTTTTCACAACCACTGCATAAAGTTGTCAAACACACTTCCCTAGGTGAAAACCTTTCCTTCAAAGACGCGCAAAGCAAGGTGCTAGGTTCAAAGAGGAAACCAGACCTTGACACATTTTATATCACCGTTCCAATTCAGACTGTCAGACAGTCGTTGACGAAACTTCATGTGCTATCAATCATCGTACAGATGTACGATCCCTTAGGACTTATAGGTCCGGTAGTGGTGATGGCAAAATTGTTCATGCAGAAACTTTGGTTGTCCAACATGGAATGGGAGGATTCTCTTGAAGGCAGTATTCTTCAAGAATGGAACGAATTTTTCGATTCCTTTCCTCGACTTTCTCAACTGAGGATTCCACGATGTGTCTTTCATCGCAAAGACGTGGTGTCCATAGAGCTTCACGGATACGCAAATAGTTCACTAAAGGCGTACGGTTGTTGCGTGTACCTGCGCGCTGTCTTCGAATCTCTTTACATCCACAAGCCGAGTATCTCCTATAAGGGCTCCAACGTTCCCAAGATTAGAACTTTGTCGGTGCCTTTTGTTGGCTCGACTGTTGACAAGGTTCTGACTATTCTTAAGAATGAATTGAAAATTGATCAGGTGTATTTGTGGACTGATTCACAGATATTTCTTTGTTGGCTTAATTTGCATCCCTCGAAATGGTCGATTTTTGTAGCAAACAGAGTTTCGGAAATGCAGCTGCTTTCATCAAAATTCCACTGACGACATGTAAGGTCTGCAGACAACCTAGTTGATTACATTTCTCGTGGAGTTATGCCTCAGAAGATTTTAAATCTTCCAATATGGTTACATGGTCCTCAATTTTTGTTAGATTTTGAGTTAAATCTTCCCCAGGACGTGCCAAAATTCAGTTTGGGAACCCCTCCCGAAGAATGTAAAGGGACATGGCTCGGGATGAAACCAAATGTCAGGTTTGAATTTTGGTCAAAAATGTTCGAAAGGTTTTCAAATTTCTCGAGGTTACAACGCACCCTACCTTACTGGTTTATTCACAACCTTGATTCGACATCCACAAAAACAAATGATTTATTGCAAGTGAAAGAATTACACTTAGCCTTAAATTTAATTATTAAGGTTACGCAAGAAATTCATTTTTTAAAGGAAATATATGAAATGTGGTGGTAGGTTATCAAACGCAGAGAATTCATTCGAACAAAGGTATCCATTGCTCCCTCCGCTAATGATCATGTAGGTAATCTATTGCTTACTCAAGAACATCAACGCTTATTTCATGCAGGTCTTCAGTTGGTACGTTCAAACATTCGCTTAAGATTTTGGCCGTTGGATGGTCTTAGAAATATAAAACGAATACTAAGGAACTATTCGGAATGTTTTAGATTTGCTGCTCGGCCCTCTCATCAAATTTGTCTAGAGATAGGGTAAGAGTATCATGTCCGTTTCAAAATGTTAGCATTGATTTTGGTGATCCCTTTTATATCAAAACTTCAAAACTGCGAAAAACTTCAGAAATAAAGTCATACATTACCATATTTGTTTGTATGTCAACTTAGGCTGTTCATATAGAACTCGTTGTAGGTCTCTCTACTGAATCATTCATAATGTGTATGAAACGCTTCATTGCACGCAGAAGACATTCGAACACTATTTATAGCGACAATGCCTCAAATTTTCTAGGTTCTCGTAACCAACTAAAGGATTTGTATGACTTTTTGAGAACCCGTGATAGTTACAAGGAATTGAAGGAGTATCTTTCAAAAAACGAAACACCTTGGAAAACCATCCCGCCTCCCTCTCCGCATCATGGCGGAATTTGGGAAGCCGCAATTAAGAGTGCCAAATACCACCTCAAACGTCTTATAGGCGAAAAGCAGTTAACGTTCGAAAAATTTAGCATCATGTTACGTCAGATAGAAGCAGTCATAAACTTTCGGCCACTCTGTCCTTTATCTACGGATCCAAATGAGGTTACTAAGCTGACCCCATCGCATTTTTTTGGTAGATCAAGGTCTCACAGCGTATCCCGAAAGAGATCTTATTGAAACTCCCGAAAATAGGCTGACCATGTATCAACGGTTATCCCAAATTCATCAAAGATGGTTTCGAGATAATTAGATCCGATTACAAAACAGACCCAAATGGTGTCACGAAGTGAAAAATATACAGGTAGGAGATCTCGTGCTGTTGTGTGAGGAAAACACGGTCCCACTTAGGTGGCCTTTGGCGAGAGTAACTGAAACGTTTCCGGAACCGGATGGAAAAGTAAGGGTAGTGAAGTTGAAAACGCAAAACTGAGATTTTGTGCATCCTATAACTAAGATTTGTTTGCTTCCTTATCCAGAGGACGACAAATCTTCTTACTAGAGCAAATGAGCTCATGTTCTATCGTGGGATATAGCTGATTCAGGATTGCGGATCGTAGGGGGTCACTCAGAAGACGAAGTCTTCAGCTGGGGGAGCTATGGTAATTAATACGGTTTTAGGTTCTACACTACACTTTGGTTAAATCACAACGTTTATTTGTGTCAAAAAATAATAAAATCGCGTTATCCAAATTTATAAAATAAGACAAGTGGTCGTAATCTAGTCAAATTTGATTAATGTTTTTAAGTTATGTAAAAACTCAATTTTTTGTGCTCGTTACAAATTTTCTGATTAAATTTTGACCTAACAAAGGTTTGGACAGATGCTCTGCTCGTTGTGATGATTCCCGTCGTTCTCTCACGTAATTAAGAAAGATAATATGTTTATGAATGCAAATATTTTGTTACGTGTACTTGTTATTAATCTTTTTAACTCAAAGATACAAAACGAATCGCCCTAAAAACACAGTTTACTTTAAGATCGTTCCAAACAAAGATCAATCGCACACTAGCGGTACAAGTGTTTCTTAAATAAGGGCATTTGAAAACAGTTCGCTCTTAGATTATATTGTTATATGTTAGTTTTACATAAATTATATTGTAGACATGTAAATTGTGTGTATAATTCATGTATTTAAACGTAAGTGTAACAAATATATGTGTACTATTGTGAGGAAAAAATATCGATTACTACAATGTATACCCTATTCACATATGGGATGACGTCGTAAAAGTAATAAAGTGTTAGTAATTGTATAATGTGGACGTAACTATGAACGCAGCTTTAATGATATTACGATTTAGTTTGTTGCAGATAGCAGTTTTGAGCAGTGTTGTAACATTTTCTGCTTCTGTATCCTTAGACGCAAAATTTGTTTACAGTGAAATTTTAAGACTGCTTTTATTACTTAAAAAAATCTTACTTCTGCATTTTGAGTTGAATTGCTACCACAATTCACTACCATATAGAAAGAAGGTATATTAAAATAACCTTGCAATTTAAAATATGCAAACTTTTAATAATTATTTGATAATAAACAAAAACTATACAAGTCTAACTATTAAATACGCATAGAATAAGTCAACCATGACAACACGCATTTATTTGTATTGTGACGTCATCCTATATTTATTGCGAACAAGGTATATATATTTTTAATAAATCTTTATTTATTTACTATGGCTTGTTTCTATACCCAATCATCAACATCTACAAACAGAAACTCCTTTAAAATTTTATCTATTCCTTCCAACTAGTTACGATATTCAATATGCATGTCAACACTCATACTCGGAATCCACAGTTATAACTCTAATATGAAGGGGTATATATTGCATGAAAAAGTGAGAATGAAAGTAATGGACGCCTCCTGATGACGTCACATGATCCTGGAACGAATTACCCCGAAAGGTACAAAAATGACCAGAATGGACCTTAAATTTTTCCATAAGAAAATACATGTAAAATGACACTGTTTGTGCTCGTACGAAAGCAACTTATCTACTAATATTGCATAATCAAACTTGTATTCGACCGAATAAAGATGTGTGAATTCAAGTTTATTACAATACCTTATTTTGTAAGAAAATACGTTTCATTATTTTTACAATGTGCGAGACTTGTTCAATTGAAACCCATCTTTGGTCAGGTTAGCCTTGGAAACAATTGTAATCACTCAACTGACGTTTTGCAACGTTAGGGTACCTTTAGTGCTATGGAGATTTGGCGATTTGGATATTTGGAGAATGATCCTATTGGTTAAAGTGATCACGTGACACCGCCGAGAAACGTCAAAATCACCAAATCTCCGATCTCCCAAAAGTTGGTTCAAGTTCAACTTTTCTAGCTATTTTGAGATCGGGGCATGCGTGTTTGTTCAGAAAAGCACGTGATTTGGATGTTTTGTTATAACCTTAACATTATCTTTTCGCGTAGTTCGCCGTTATGTATTTTGCGTTTTGCCAATTAAACATATGGAAATGAATAGCAAATCCGTTGTTTCTTTAGATACTCATAGCTTAGTAACAAACATTGAAAACTTAACATCCAGCAACCCAAAACAATAACAAATCTCATCTGTCAAAGTTCTCCAAATACCCTAAGCAGAAAATACCTTAGATGATTAAAAGTGAAAATATCTGATTCACCAAATATCCAAATCGCTAAATCTCCATAGCACTAAAGGTACCCTTAGGGTACCTTTAGTGCTATGGAGATTTGGATATTCGGAAAATGATCCTATTGGTTAAAGTGATCACGTGACACCGCCGAGAAACGTCAAAAACACCGAATCTCCAATCTCCCAAAAGTTGGTTCAAGTTCAACTTTTCTGGCTATTTTGAGATCGGAGCAAGCGCGTTTGTTCAGAAAAGCACGTGATTTGTTTGTTTTGTTACAACCTTAACCTTACCTTTTCGTTCGATGTTATATAGTTTGCGTTTTGCCTATTAAACGTATTGGAAATGAATAGGAATTCTGTTATTTCTTTAGATACTCATAGCTTAGTAACAAACATTGAAAACTGAACATCCAGTAACCCAAAACAATAACAAATATCATCTGTCAAACTTCTCCAAATACCCGAAGCAGAAAATACCCTAGATGATTAAAAGCGAAAATATCTAATTCCCCCAAATATCCAAATCGCCAAATCTCCATAGCACTAAAGGTACCCTTAGTGGTGTTTGTAAACTTCCCACTGGTCAGTTTCTCTGGTATATATTTGACAGCGATTTTAAGTATTGTGACTTTGAAATGACGTTTGTTATTAACAATCCGACCAAATGTGATCAGCGTGCGGTTGTTCAGTTTCTGTGTGCTGAAAGTTTGCAACCATTGGAAATTCATACACGAATGCAAGCAGTGTATGAAAACGCATGTTTTGCGTATCCAACTGTCAAGGAATGGTGTCGAAAATTTAAGAATGAACGTGAAGGGACGAATGATAAGCCGCGACCAGGTGCAATATGTGCTGCGTCAACAGACAGGAATATGGCATGTGTGGAAGGCCTGATTAGAGAAAATCGTCGAGTTTCAATCAAAATAATATCAGAAAATGTTGGTGTGAGTATCGGATCTGTTCATAGCATCGTACACAAACTAGCCTACAGCAAAGTTTGTGCGCAATGGGTTCTTCGTCTTTTGTCAAGAGAACCAAAGAAGCTTGCGAATGGGCTTATCTTTGCAACATCTCACGGAATACAGACAAAATGGTAACGATTTTCTCTCGTCAATAATTGCTGGCGACGAATCTTGGTGTCATTATTTTGAACCATCCAGTAAGCTGTCATCGATGCAATAAAAAAGTTTAAAGTTCAACCTTCTGCCGGTAAGGTCATGTTGACATTTTTGTTCAACCATCAAGGACCCCTGTTGATAGAATTTACAGAACCTCGGGTGCATATCAACGCAAACCTGTATAATGAAACTTTGAACAAGCTCCATCAAGCAATAAGACGAAAACGTCCAGGGAAGCTTTCACGTGATGTCATGCTGCTTCACCACAATGCTCGACCTCATGTTGTTAACATGTAACAACTACGAATTCGTCCTTTATTAACATACGCCTTTGTAATAATTATTTATTTATAAAGATCCTTTATGGTATTAGAAGCGTAAAATTTCTATTTCATAAAAATAATGCCTATTCGTTACATACAACTCCATCTGTGTTCATGGGTTTAAAATAAACTTCCAGTTACCTTGATATCCGTGTTGATGCGAGAATTCGTTTCTTTGCGTTTGCTCGCGGAGTAAAGCGTTGTAGTGCTCAAATCTATTTTTAATAACAGGATGTAAGAAAGAGGACAAGTTTTTGACGCATGGTCGAAAGGTTGTTCGCAATCATGTTATCCGACCAGCATGTCGTCTGGTCCCGGAGAATTGCTTGGTCTTTTATGGTAGAAACGATTACTAAGAGTCGACCTTTAAGATGATCAACATATAGTGATTATGAAGTACATCATCACGGTATGTAATTATTTTATTTAGTATTTAAATTAATTCCTTGGTTTCTGTAGTGCAGGTTTTTTTATTACGTCGTATGGAAACATTTTAATTATTAGTAAAGCAGTACCAAAAGTTTTTTTGTTATGAAACTTTGCAACGTTTAGTTGGCGAGAGTATTGCAAGTTCATTATAATTATGGAGTATTGCATAGTTTTAGTTATTATACAGATCCCGTTGAAATGTTTTGAAGGCATCCTATCGTAAACCACACCTGAACGTTCTTTTCAAATGGAAAACAAGTTTATATTCCTAAGCGCGGGCGAAGGTCGCACAGCTGTTGTTAAAGTGGAACACAAAAATAGTTGGAATGGTACATAGGTCATTCATAAATTGGTAAATACTAATCGCTACTGAATTTACATATGTCAGGCGAACATTTTTGTGGGGAGTGTTTTCTGATTCAATTCTCGTTTCATCAAACCATTACAGAAGATGTAGTTTTTTTGTAAATTTTATATAGTGGTTTAAATTAGCATACACCTTTTGTTTCAAAATTAATAGTTTGATGTAATATAATTGTTCGCAATTGAACGCAAACTTTAAAGATAACTTCCTAAGAAGTTTAAAAGGTTAAACTTGAATTTGTTGTAACTAAGCAGGTGACATCCTACTTTTGTTTGTCACATTTCATAAACTAGTTTTTTTGAAGATTATGTTATGCCATAAAGAAATTTACCAATTTATTCAAGAAATAAATTTTTATAAAAATTCAAGTCCAATCGTATATGAAATAAGTCATTTCATTTATTAAATTTTGTAAGACAAAACAGGATCCTATTTCGGTAACTAGTAATGGTTGTATCATATTAATACAAACTCAATATTCTTCTTAAAGAAGTATAATAAATAAAATGGTTGAGATACCTAAAATTAATAAGAAACAACACTTGACTGTTACTATATTTTGATGGATACAAAACATTGATACTTGTATATTTGTATAAACGATGTATATATATATATATATATATATATATATATATATATATATATATTGCTATGATCCCTCAATTATTTATGCTCCATCGTTTGGACGACCATATAAATATTGCTTTGAACTCCCTCCAGGAACTTAACTGGATTTTATTTTGAACCGACCTTGTATCGACCAATAACAAAATTTGATGTGATACCGCATTGCTCGTTATCAATGGCGTATTCAACTTATAGCTCCTCCTTTATTGTTTAAATTATCAAATCACACTCCTATTAACTTTATACTTTTGACCTCGACTAGCGTTTATTTAAAATTATAAAATGAAGTTAATTCAATTCCATATAATGAAAACAAATATTATGTATAGGTTTTCGAAAATTATTAAAATACACTTTTCAATTAATTAATGTTGTAAATTCCATTTATCAAAAATCATATACTATTCAATCTATCTAAAGTCACCAAAAAATCTATTGTTTTTATAAAAAAAAGCTTGGAACGTTCAAAACCTTTTATCATATAACGCACTTTATACGTATGCAAGTCCTTTGTTTTGTTGACTTCGTCACATTAATTTATATTAAGCAAATTCGATATTCAATATTCAAATAGAAAAATTATGTCTTATAACTAAAAATCTAACCTGGTCTATTTTCTTCGTATCGACGCATCCATTATCAGCTAATATTTTCCATGCATTATACCATCCACTAATTCAGAATTATTATATACCCATTCGAAATATGAACCATTGCATTTAAATTATTGTCATCACCTTCTGGACTACCATTATTAAACTTATGCACCCCAATTTATTGTCGTCTCATACAGACTTATTACTTCTTATCAATTTCCCCAAACTTAGAATTGGATTATCATCCTCCCCAGACTTAGCTTTTATGCTCACCGGCCTCGAAGTTGTATTATCATTCTCCCAGACTCGAAATCGTAGTTTATATTCCCCAAACTTAGACTATCATTCTCCACAGACTTAGAGCCCTATTATTATTATGTTTTAGTTTAAATGAGTTTCCCAAAATTTACTTACGTTTAATCGGCAATTATAATTTTCATATTCGTTGCACTTATACAATTTTCACTTTAAATTATTCTTACGTATTATACTAGTGTTTTAAAGTGGCGCACCTCGGCCTTTGTTGAGTTGAAAACTGAGTTCGTTATCACTGTCCCTGTTAATATATGATTGATCTCCTACTCCGTCAGTGAGAATGACCTACAAGCTCGTCGCTAATTTTAACCAATCAAGTCTTTGCATTTAAAGTAGTTTCTGATGTAATTTTCCCTGCCTTCAAATAATTGTGGCTTGCTCGCAGCTGTCTTGTTATCAAACATGCTGTGTTTTGACGAATCTAATCGCTTTTCCATATTGTACATAAACAACTGATGCAATTCAACTTTTAATTTTCATATATGGTGGTTATTTACGCAATTTTTAATCACCTTTCTTTATCAAAATTGTTAACTGCTTGTACGCATTTACACTATGCTTCTCGAAGCTCTATTTCTTATCTCCGTATTATCCTAATTGTTTGGAACTCTTTTGAATGCGTGTTTAATTACACTTTATTATGTTTACTTATAAAATACGCGTGCTTCCACTAAAAAATATCATTATTTGCATTGCTTAAATTAACTAAAACTTTATCTACAGGGTGTTAAATATTTGTTACCTACTTAATGCATGTATTCCTTGTTTCTACGCTAACTATGCGTCTTCGTGTGTCTATTTGCGTCGCTTAAAACTACTTATACTTTATATACAGGGTGTTGACTGCTTACTATTTACAAACTATTTCCATTTCTCAACTTTCTATTAAATAAATGCAGTTTTCTGCTTTCTATTATAATTTCTAATTCCTAAACGTCCTTTACTACAAAGTACACCCTTAAACATCCCCTTATCACAGCATATATATATATATATATATATATATATATATATATATAAATTTCTTTAAACCAATAGAAGTTGGATTAATTTGTTTCAATGCTTTCTTTCATTGAAGTTAACAATAATATTTTTATGAAGCAAGCAACCAAATTCATAAAACTTTTGAGTGTGAGAGAAATACCACCGATATTATACTGGTAAGATATTTTTTTTGAGGGATAATTTTAACTTGCTAATCTTTTTGGAATTTATTTTTTTGATAAAGTGACTAGGCTCTAATGTAGCCGTAGTTCTACAAATCTTTTTGAGGTGAATAAATTTTCAGATAGTACGAGGTCATCATTCCAAGCCGAGCTCGCAGTGTTAGCGGTAAATAAGTAATATTAATCTACGTTTTGGTTGTTCAAAAGATTTTTTTTCTAAGATTTCCGTATCTTATCTTTGGATTGTTAGACATTACAATTATTATTAAGATACGGTGGCGTCCATTAAAAATTCTTTTTTTATCGTACACCATCCTACAACCCTGGCTCATAGCTCTTCCCTTAGTTGAAGAAACTTAGCTGGCTGGAAGATCTCTTTAGAGGGTCTTATTGTACTCAAAGCCGTTTTCCATACATTTTACCCTGGGCTTAAATTTCTAGCCAGGAACCCCTTTTAATTTATAGAGGCTCTGCCGCCTATTAGGTAGAGTGTAACAAACGTAGCGAAAGAAAATCTACAGCGAAAAAAATGGAGAATATTAGAGCATCCACTCTATAGTCCCGATTTCTCGCCTTGCGATTTTCACATTTTTGGGCCATTGAAAAAAGCGTTAAAAGGTAACCGTTTTCAGTTGGACGAAGAAGTACAAAACGCAGTGAAAGACTTCTTCGAGCAGCAGCCACGAGATTTCTTTAGGCAGGGTATACATAGATTGACGAAACAATGGGATATGTGCCTTAATCGTAGTGGTAATTATTTGTAAATTTAGTTGTCAATAAATTTTTTCCTGAACCAAAGATGGGTTTCAATTGAACAAGCCTGGTAATAAAACTGTAATCGCTACAATTAATCCCACACACATATTGCAAACTAAATAATTAAAAATCTGCTTAATCCCTAAGTTCAAGTCGACAAGAAATAAATGAATTGCTCTTTCACGAAGCAATATTTGTTTAGTTTACCTCCTGTCAGAAGCTGCACTAACACTTAAATATCCTATTTTGCCAAGTAATAGTCAGTGCAATCGTAAACTTATATGAAGCTGACTGTATAGCAGTGTAGGACTGATGATGCATTTAGCTCCGTTACGAGGTTTGACACTATATACAACTACAATCAAGACTGAAATGAGTAAAATTTTGTTAGAAATTTACACTCTTTGAAAGGAACTCTTAGAGAACCTTATATTATTTCTTATAAAAACGTTTTATTTTTTCATGAATGCATTATGCAATTTACACAACATTTTGAATCTTATTTAAATATAAAGCGGCCATTTTAAAAATAGTCACAACATAGATAATATTGCATCTCATACTTTAGAAACCATACGATTATCTGTTTTAAAAGAATTTAAGAAGTTTTTTGAACTCAGAGTAGGGATAGCCCCGATAGTGGAATGTGATCAATATTTCAATGTCAGAAATACTGTGACATGTAATTTAATTATAATAATTTTATAGTGAGTAGTTTATAACGTACCAGTAATAGTGGCTATCATAAAGCTAATGAGGCCATGTCTTGGCGAGCTTCCAAACTTCATATCTTAGTTGAAATAACACAGGAATAGTTTTACTAGTAATTCAAGCTTTATTTGCATTTTCCAGTAGTAATTGTTGTTTTAAGTTCGTTCCTACGTTGTGCATGCATCCATTGTCTAGATAAGATATAAGGTATCTAAGCTGACCATTCATCGAAAAATATTGAGGGCGCTAAATAGTTAACAAATTTGTATAAATTAGCAAAGCTCACCTAGGACAATCAACGGGGATTTGAGTGAAAAATTAATCTCAGCAATGGCTTTTCAATATACTGTAAAAATTTTATTACGCCCGCATCTTTTTGCATTAATTGTTGTGGTAATTTTTAGCATGAATCATTTGAAGAGTCTTGTTTTATATTTTTGTTGATAAAATAACATGAGGAAATTATATTTAATAACGGATTTTATATAAACACTTTCCTATTTGAAATAATTGACATGTTTTTAATCCGTGTGTTTTCAAACGTAAATAGCGAATTTAACTTGTATGTAGGCCATACTATTCACCGGTGTCTGGTTCAGATGTACGGATTTATTTTGAAAATACTTCTTTGTTCCTATGTTTAGCCGTATTTGCGAAGGACTATAATCCCAATTTACAATTGATTTGAAATGTGAACGTGGGGTCGCGTTTCAGTTTTTATTCCAACTATGAAACGAACCTTGGTTCATTTCTGGTCGCTGAGACTGGCACTAATTTATGTAGTCAGGCAGTCGAGTAAACCTAACTAAAAAAATGTAATTTCCAATCTTTGTGAATTAATCAGTTGAACGCGATAGCTGTTGTTTATTAAAGTTTGTAGTTATTAACAACCAAACAAAATTATTTAGATGCAAGCTACTCTTGATTTAGTTCCTGATATTGGTAGCGTGCAAGTTATACTAATAGATAATAATTGTTTTCGCTATCAGTAGACAAAAATAGCCATCACGGCTGCTAGTGATTGCAGATGACCTCTGCATGAATTTCTTTATACTGGAGCATTTGTTCTGTAAATTGAGTCGAGTTTATAAAAGTATAATTATCTGATAATTGTGGTTCATGTCGTTTAGTTAAATTGAATTTATAATGTGTTTAAAATAACGAAATTTGTTTTGTTGTTGTACATGTAGTAAGTTGGGCAAAATTAATACTTCAATCCGTAGAAATTTTTCTGTTTGTTAAATAAATTTGACTTTCCGTAAAATTGCATATTTTGGGAATACTTATTGTTCTAATTAATTGAAGTACAAATTATGTTGTACATCTATTGCTAAATAAGTTCATGTGTTAAATTTATAACTCCTATATTCAAAACAACCTAAAAATATTTTGCAGTGGTATAAGTAGTGACAACAAATTATTCTTAATTTTTGAGATAGTGAATTCTGAAAAAATTTTGATTGCACTAGTGGTGTGCACTAGTAACAATTATTAAAGTATTTGTATAACATATGGCTAATAATATAATCAAATGTGACCAAAAAATTATTTTGCGCAAAGTTGAACTAATATCTTATTTTAAATAAATTGAAAACGTTACTTATTTAATGAAAGGGCATTTTAATGTTTTTGTTTCTCACATTTCTTTATTAGTTTTTAACGATTATACATTTTAATTTCCACCTTTGTACATTTAAATTAATTTTGAAATTTTTGAAATAATAGAGGATTTGTTATTTTGACTTGTATGTGTTTAATTTAAGATGACTCATGCCAAACCTTATCCACTTTAAAAGTGATAGGGTAAATTTAACCGAGATCATAGCATGCAATTAAGAGTAAACAAAAGTTGTTTGTTGGTTATTATCATGATTCAGATACTCTGTAAAAAAATGTACATTTTATGCTGAAGCACAAAATGTTTTTAATTTATGCGGTGTTATGTGGCGAATTTAAGTTTTTCGGTACAGCAGTTTTAGAAAAAAGCTACCGTAGGTCTAAGAATAAAGTATGATAGATTAACTTTGTTTATCTTCTTGGCATTGTTGTGTTCTTAGGTATTTCGCGTCTTCCCTTGGGACAATCTTTTTGTTCGGTTATTTATCTAGATGCGGTGACAAGCTTTTGTTTTTTTAGACACACGACTGTATCATGTTTTCGCGGAGTTTAATCGCTCAGCTGGCTGTCATATCTCGGAGGCTTCCTTCTTTCTAGCGCTTTTTGTCATCATTCATTTACCCTAGGTTCATCTATATCCACAGGAAATCCTCACTAAATTTTAATAACTAATCCAGCCATTTTTCATTTATTTTTGTATTTGGACAAGTTTTTATATTTGATCACTGGTATTCCGGCGGGACGATAGTTTTCTTATTATTCTGCCAACGCTTTGTTAAACTCTGCTTACTTTTTCGCGTAAGCCAAGAGTTTTTGGGTTCAGGAAAAATGTTATCCTTTCGATACATCAGTTTAGACTTTTACTATCTCCATAATTTACTTTAAATAGTTCTCTTTTTCTATTGCAGACAGGAAAATAATGTTCAGATAAGATCTGAGGCACGATGAATTTCACACGTGATTTTCTCCATGTAGCAGTTATTCAGCATACAACATACAACAACCGCACAAGTTATGTATTTGATTCGTGTAGTCAGTGACACGACATTATAAATAGTAATTTATGCAGCCAAATTCTAAACGTAAACGAAACTAAGAAACTATAGTATGTTGCCATTGCATTTTAGAGCATTCTGTTTTTGTTGTTGGTATAGCAATGCACTGGTGTCAAGCCTATTTTGTTCGGTTTCATACAAGAAAATAAAATAATATTATAGAATAGATTTAGGTGACCTAGAAAGTAGAAATTGATTGTTTTATTGGTCTATGCATATAGGTGGCAGTAAAAGAACCCCATTTCACCAAGAAGGTAAAGTAATTAAAATCGCCTTTCAGGTGGCTCACCGTCTTGAGAGATTTGCATGCATAAACCTAACAGTGAGTGAAAACCGTTCAACTTAAGTGTTATTGCTAACGTAGCTTGACATTACACCTATATAAATTTTTTATTGTTCCATTTTGCTCTACTTTCTTCCATTTACTTCTATTGAGACCCACTTCCGCATCACTGTAGTTTATGGGTGCATCCCGCCCTTTTTGAACAATTCTATATTTAATAATAACCTGAAACAAATTTCATCAGACTTCTTCATGGGATATTATTTTGTCATTTAAATCCAATATTATGCAACGCTGTATTCAAGGATTGTTGACTATACTTGGTTCCTATTACGTATGAGTGTTCACTTAGTAAAAAAGAAACAAACTAACTGTAATTCCAAACTAAAACCATTTTTTGTAACCAAAAATAATCATCTCAAACATTAATGTTTGTTTCTGACACCATTATACTTACTTAAAAACTTGTTTATATTATTTCGCCTTGTAGAGCATTTTATTTGTGTGTTGCTAACGTGCAACAAACACTACAACACTTCCACGCGAGAGCTCTCGTCTCAAGAGTTCGAAAGAGAAAATAAATATGTATTAACAAAGATGCGTATCCGCAAAGCAACTGCTTTTCTTCGTTTTGATGTGGTAGCGGTAGTCTCTTCACAATAGGTCCCGGGTTCAAATACCGACACGGTCCGCTTGAAAAATGTTAGGCGAGCATTTTTCACAAAATATGCCCTCGTTCGGATGAGAGGTAAAATGGAGGTCCCGTGCGTGAGTGTTGTCATGCACGTTGAAGATCCCTTTGTAAACCTTTGAAGTCGCTTCTATTTGTTACAGTTCTGTGGCATCTGATTTCATTAATTTGCATTATAATATCAGAAGAAACAATTTTGTAATAGAAATAAACGTTATTACTATTTAATTTGCTTTAAATTTATTTTAAGAATACATTCTGTCGTAGCAAATACTATAAATTTGTTCTGGGAATTGAACGTCTTAAAATACGTCACTTGTGTTGCCTATTCCGTAGGCGGTCTGTATTCATTTTTAAGAATTATTAAGTTAATATAGCGCTTGTAAAAAGTGTCACCAGGTGACGCTTCAGACAGCACACCTGTTCCATATATTGATAGGAGCAGGATAACTCGGCTATTTTCTTGAGTGCAACGATTACAAGGCGGGTTAAAGAAAATGTTGGCGCATTTATGTGCCAGCTGGAATTTGAGGATCGCTATTTAGGTCGACGTAAGGTTGACGGTCGTTTTAGAAGGGACCGTAATGTTAAAGGTTCGCGGGCTTTGGTAAAGCGTCCTAAATGTTAAATGAACGTAACAACGTGGTTATCTAACCTCGGTATCCATCAACGCGCATTTTTTTATTATGAAGAATTTTTTGCAACAGAAAGTATTTGAGATCGCTCACATGGTGTTTGTTTAATTGAGTAGTATGACGTCATGATGTCGGCTGTTTACTTCGGAACTCACATAAACGAGATTTTGTTGTCGGAATGAAGCCAGGTGCTTTTGATTTGGAAATCTTTTTCTGAAGCTGGAGTTTTTACGTTTATGAACGTCAGGTGTTTAGAACCCTCATAGGTGCGGGAGCCGATTCCCGGTGAGTGTTTAAATTTTTTTATGTTGGCTACGGTTGAAACTTTATTATCACTCAATTCCCCTCCCCCTTTTTAAATATCTGTGTATATTTGAGTTTACTTTGCGTCCACGCCCATTCTCATTGCTCATCCTTGGGGTAATTCCCAGACTAAGCCGCGAATATCGTGAAGTTTGTGAGTCTACTGGAAGCAACAACAAAATTGTTTCACTGACGCCCAACGTTAAGATAGTTGTACTGGTGTGCTTGACTTCCCAGCAAGTTGTCTCAACCTTGCTTAGAACAGCAAAGGTTCGGCAAAATTCAAAATTTCCAGGTAAAAAACTCGCTGCCTGGTCAATGTAGTACCTTTGGGTGGAGCAATGGAGAATCAAATGCAGGGTAGTTTCTTCACTGACTGTTGAAAGCCTTTTAATATTCCGATTTAAAATTATGGCAACCTTGTACGTTGGTACTTAGGAAACCCTAACTGTAGCACCGATAAGATATGGTGTAATACTGGCAATTTGCATAAATAGTAGTACATGTGTAGGGACATAGGATTTTGATAGAAAATATGAAAACGCAAACTTGGTTCCTATTAATGTCATAAGTCAAAGTATTTCGTAAGATAGTGATGGTGATGTATAGAATCCGTATTCTTCATAGGATAAAAATAATAAATAGCGTGAGTGATTTATGTGTATGTTATATATAGAAAGTAATCTATATCAATATCAGAAATCTATATTAGAAATTACAACAGATGAAACTAAATTTTATCCCAGCTAAAACACAAATAGGCAGCCGAAGTAGAAAATCTTCCAAATTCGAATAAGTATAAACAGTTAAAACAAACACACCAGGTTCGGAAGTTACTATCATACGAAGAAATAGATAACACAAAAGATCTCAATTCCTACGATATTTGAAAACATTTGCAGATAGTAGCATTATTGATGACTTTTTACGATATTTACGATGAAACTGTTTACCCAAACACATACAAGCCATTATAGCTGTACAGGTAAAATCACATCTAGGCGATTTTCGACCTGAGCTCTTGCATATCGAAACAGGTCCGTGAATAATGTAGAATATTCTTGTAGGCTACGCGTTTGGCTTCTATATTTTCTTATACAAGTGGGATTAGATCTGCTAACAGAAAAGTTTAACGTTTTCATAGCCAAGCCACACTAGAGGTAATCAATTCTACTGCGACTGAGTAAGCTATATAAATTTAGGATGAAAAATTCAATGGGTTATTAATTTCAATAAGCTCCCTCTCGTCTTATGAACGTAAGAACAGTAAACGCGTGATAGCTTTCTACTTGGCAGGAACCGATCGATACAAGACGAAGATGAATTAAAAATCGTACACTAGTAGTTCTTATCAGCATTTTGAGCTACTTTCATTAATTCTTCTTGCCACTATATAAAATTGATACCTGCAGTTTTATACCAGTTTCAAATGCATAAATTAAAATGATTGATGTTGTGTGCTCTCATCTTTATTGGTTATACACGAAGGAATTCCGGTAATAAATTATTGTTTTAATGGTGCACGTTTTTGTTGCTAAAATTTCTAAAGCATGAGAAAGCAATTTGTAGAGAATACTTAAGGGTTTTTATAAATAGTACCAGTAACGGTTGTGCTTCATACTATAAGAGTAAACAATTTTTTACGAGTTGATCACGACTTCTCCAGTTATTTATTTAGAAAGTATATTACTGATTGCATAGATCTCTGAAAAATGAATTTAATATGTACCTTGAAGCTCCTTAAGCATGTGTGCAAAGCGTACAGTTCAAGTGGACGACAAACCCAAGGGACGTAAAATAGCCTCTTGGTCGCCTTCATAATTTATTTAATCCTCCGATTGACGGTATAACTGGCATAAGCGAGAAACCATAATTACAAGAAAACATAAAACTTTAAGAAGAACCAGCGTCTTGGAGCATAGGAGGAGGGCAGCAATCCTCAGCTAGTTCAGCAGTGAGTGAGCCACGTTCCAAGACTCCCCCAGTGACGACAATAGATCAGATGTAAAATAATCCTAATCGCAATAAGCTGTACCCCCACGAATTCGATTTAGGAGAATGCTCACGATAACGTCAGATACCCCAAACCGCATATTGCTAAAAAACATAAATATAAATATGTTACAAAACTTTTGAAATTATAATTAGCCCAATAGAATGACTCGAAATTTGTCGATTTGGAGGAAATAATACTGACTGTGCTGAAACTTTGTAAACAGGCTTGTTTTTGGGTACTATTCAACATATTAAAATCGCCCACGTGTAGACGCTACGTTGTGGGCAGGGGAGCATGCAAAAGGTTCAAAAAATTAGCTTTTCGCAAATAACTCGGAAAATATCAACTTTACGGAAACTTATGTTGATATCAAAATTGTAGCTTACAAAATTCCGCACAATTTTGTTTATTTATTCAAATCTATACGACTAAATGGAGCAGAGATATAATTTTTTAAACACCGGTAGTTTTGCGACGCAACGAAATCGCGTACGCGCGTCGCTCATTTTTCTCTAATATCTCGAAAATGGACTTTCGAATCGAGAAATATTTTAAATAAAAGTTGTAGAGAAATCTAACTACGAACAATTTCGTTTTTTATTCATTATCACATCTTTCAATGGCTTAAACAATAATAAAAATAAAATATTCACATTTTATTAACCAATTGCTATTTTATTGCTTCGGACCCTTCCCAATCTTTAGTACAGTACTATCGGTCCTAAAAATATTGGCCTAGTACCAAACGATTCAGAAAGACTCCAAGATTAATTTCTGATACTTCAATAAGTACAGAAAAATGGTCATGAACACGTTTTTTCATCATTTCAGGCGACTCACAGTGATGATCTGCTACATACGTAAACTTACCTGTCTTTTGAAACGCCAATTTCCCATCACGATGCATTTAAAATTACATTACAAACTCCATTTTATAGGAAATTTTATCAGCTTTAATTTTAGTCTCTTGAATTTTTTTCGTAAAGTTAATAGAAACGTTGATATTTAAAGAAAAACGAATGCTAATGCAATTTTTCCATAATTTATCAAAAATACAGCAATAATAATAAACTTTTTTTAAACAAAACATACTTTGCGAAGGACTTATACTACTCCAGCACGTTCATATATATCAAAATTTTGCTATTTTTCAAATTTGACAAATATTGATTTTATACAGTAAGGAACTTATCTATTATATTATGTTAGTTTTATATTACAATTCTTCTAATTGTAGATGCTTTTGACAAAGGCAAAAAATTTTGCCGAAACGTTAAGCAGAAGAAATTAAATTTTGAATTTTGCATAAACTAGTATTATTTGGACTTCATACCCATATATATATATATATATATATATATATATATATATATATATATATATATATAGCAATTAATAAGATGAAATAATAACCTAGACTTTTTAAGTAAAGCCCAAATAATCATTTCAAATCGAGCTAGTAATTGAAAGAAGGAAAATATAAGGCCTTGGACAGGATTTGAACCTGCATCTCAGTTTTGCCGGAACTGTGCGTTAACCAATTACGCTACCGAGGCCGATGGCTATAATTGGAAAATTTACAAATCTAAATCGTGTACAGTACCATATATAAACCTAACTTTCAATTACGTTTAGCATTTTGTCAATCATATCTGAAATTGTCAAGTTTTTGACTTATGTCAGATATATATATATATATATATATATATATATATATATATATATATATATACTCATATTTAGACCAGGGAATTAAATAATCACATCAAATAATTTTAATCACCGTGTATAAGGAATTTTATTAAATAATACGCTTTATTATTTCCATGAAGCATAAATAAATTCGGTCGTCTCAGTAAAAATAAGAAATTTAAACCATGTACAAGACGCTTTATAGCAAAAGAAACAGTATTAAAAAGCTCTGCGTGTAATGTAATTATTCTAAACAAATGGAAATTACGTGCAAAATTTATATTAATTAACCCTATTTTAAGTAACCGGTAGTAAAACAAGGTGTACACATAATAATTAATATTTAACTTGTATTCGCTAAAATGAAAGGATAGAAGTCAATTTTAATTGAAGTTAATTGAATCGTTAGTAACAGATAATATCTATAGAAACTTGTAAAACCCAATAAAAAGCAAATCCTAGAAGTGTTAGTTAGAAGTAGGATGTTTGAACACACCTGCGTATTTTAAAAGGCAATTTCAGTTTAATTTGTTTAGATAAACATGTCGATTCTAAGGATATTGGAAACGGTCAGATGCTTTAGCACGAAATACAAAACAGGGTTTATTTAAAAGCTCTGAGAATTAATATTATTTTGAACACCTGCGTAGTTTAAATATCACGTACGGCGAAAATTGTGTAGATAACAAATGGTTTCAAAGAATCTTGGAGAAACCGGGGCTTAATATTCACGAGAATGTGCGATACGGGGTTATTTAACCCAGATAGTCCACATGGACTAAAATATAATCGAGAATAAAGAATATCAATTTGCACCAATACGAACAGGTTAGAAAAGGAAAGAGAAAATGCGTCAAGCAAAGACACATATAGTAAAAGGCATGATTTAAGCAACGTCACGAGGGTCACAATTGGTTGAAAATAGGATGCAAATATCAGAGGTAGAAACAACAATTTCTGTACAAAATTAATTAGTTTTCTCGGACATGATTGCGTGCCGTGTGAGAATTTCTGATATTTAAATGGGGCGAGTGAAAATTTCGTAAAAACCGACGCGCGAGCAACGGACTGGGAACATAGAATGAGAAATTCTTAAGAATTGTCTGTTTTGGGGAACAGACCGACAGACAGGCTTTTTGCTATATATACCGGTGGTAATATGAATTTCGCTCTCTTAGACTTTTGACTATTCGATGCGTTAAAAGCTCTTACATCCGCGACTTGATTCAAGATGTTAAACAGTGCATTTTAGTTTGATAAAATAATTTAAAATTTTGCTCGTATATTTTAGTGATTCAAAATAGTTTGTTATTTACGTGCTAACATGAATGTACTTCAGTGCACTTAGATACAAGGTAATAAAATTTAGTATCACTGTACCAATTAGCAAAATTTACAACGACAAATGTATACACAAAAGTAGGCAGTTTTGGCGTATATTGGTGAAAGACGCATGAATTTCTCTGCTATTTTTCGGGGGTGTTAATAATTAAATGGTTCAAATACGTGTCTGGATCCACGAAACAAGGGTCAGATATACACAGATGAGTTCCGGAAAAGCCCAGAAACAACTTTAAATAAATGGTGATGGAGAAAATTTTAAAAGCGTTGAGAATTAGAAGCCGTAAATATAATCCTGTTGGAATGGTGTGATTAACTAAAGGGACGATGTACATTGAAGCTTCGAGGACAGTAACCTTCAGGTAAATTATACTATTTTGTTTGACATTTTTTGTGTGTTGAATAACTTTATAATTGATTTACTTTAAATGGACATTAGTGAAATTGTACTAACCATAAAATTTTAATTTTAAGATGAAATTTGCTTGTTTAAGTAGAAAAGGGTATTTAGTATTGATGTTCGGGAATATGATGAAACTTTGGGTATGTCTTTGAGCTCAATTAGACGAACCTGGTTAATTAACGTAAAGGGTGGTAGATGCTCCTTTATACTCAGACTCCGGTCTGCTTATATTGTTATATTAATTAGTAGGCATCCAACAAGGACTTTAATTCTGGATGCACGTTAAAGTGATAATAAAATTAATCTTGAAATTCTTTTTAAACTGAATTTTATGCTGAAATTTAATTTGAAAATTTAATGTATTCTGAATATTGATGTAAATAGAGTTAACGTTGATGTTTGTGGTAGGAATGTGTTGTTTAATTTTATGAATGAGGAGGTTTATAAAATTAGGTGAGCAGCTGAAGCGAAACCAGGATCACAGCAGTTTATGACGCCCAATCGGTGGGACTAGAATTTTTTTGTTGAAAGGACCCAGTTCCCGCATTCAAAGGAGTATATCACAGCAGTTTATGGCGACCACAACGTGAGGGCTCAAATTCCAGATAGTGTTTAACTATTCCAGGAAACTGGCGATCTGAGAGAGAGAGTTTCTGTGTGTGTATAAATTTAAGAGTATTTTGAGTGTGTGTGTGAGTGAGTAGAACGTATGCAGAGAAAAGAGTGGTTAAGGAGTCAAGGAGTGGAAATTGGAAGTGACGATAGTGCATTGTGCGAAAAAAATTCTAAAATGGAAGAAGCTGGAGGCAGTAGAGATCAGTCGAGGACGGAATCAGGGATCAAGGAAACGAGATGATATTGAGAATGTTAGAGAGGATGAGTGAAGAATCTAATAGAGCTAGGGAAGAATCGAATAGAGCGATGGAGGAGTCTAACAGAAAATTAGAACTGCTAAGCGATGAATCGAATAGAGCGAGAGAGGACTCAAATCGAAAATTTGACCGAATGAATGAGACATTAACAGGAGTTAGGGAAACCCTAAGTGAGAAAATAGATAAGACGAATAAAGAAGTTTCAGAATTTAAAATAGTCTTACCGTAAAGATGGAGGAAGTTGAAAATAGGGTTGAAAAAATGAGCGTGATATTACAGGTCTTCGACAGGAAATGGGACATTTAAAGTCCGAAGTACGCATGTTCTGTGAAGAAGAGATTAATGTAAAATGACTGAAGTGACAGACTCATGTAGGGATCAGTTAGGCAGGGTAGAACGCGAAGTTAGTAGTATTAAATACAACATGTCAAATTTAACGGGGGATGGTCCCAGATTTTCTACAGGTGGAGTATCATTGGACCAACACATGAAATTTTATGGCGATAACAGGGTAAATCCACAAATTTTTATTAATAGTGTAAGAAATCTAGTGGGAAATTTATTTGACGAACAGACTAAACTAAATACGATAAAGGCTTTATTAAAAGACAATGCGGAAGCGTGGTACAATTTAGTAGGACAGGACATAGACACGTATCAGGACTTTGAAAACAAATTTCTAAAGCACTACTGGAGTGACCACAGACAAGATCAGGTACGAGACGACTTAATCACAGGAAATTTAAGGGAGAATTTTCAGGAAGTAGGGAGCAATATGCTATACGCAAGTATAGCATAGCAAAGCAACTGAACCCACCACTGACGGACCGACAAATTATTAAGTATTTATCACGACACTTCGAGGTAGACATAAGACAGCACGTAGCTCTACAGAACATAGTGGACAGAGAAATGTTTTTGGAATACTTGCAGAGGTACGACGACGTAAGTAGTGGACGACCTCGGGAAAACAGGGAAAGACAGATCAACACAGTTAGGTTTGACAATAGACGGGACAACTATGCTAGAAGGGGGAATAATTACGGATACCAGCGACAGAATTGGGAACAGAGACGACCATACGTGAGGAGTAATAGTTTAGGAAGGGGACCTGCACAGAGACCGGGACCTACCAGAATGAATAGTTCACCAGACATGAGGAGGACAGCTAATACAGACACGGAACGAGTGGAAACGCCTAGGACGTACGCTGAGGTGACGGCTAGACCAGGACCGAGTAGGGAAAACAGACCTGGACAGGATTTTTAGAACGCGACAGACCACAGATTTCAGTGTAAATGTATATGAACATCCACGTGAATTTTTCAAAATTGAGGAGGAAGTAGAGCCAGAAACTAAGGAAAATTTATGTTTGCCAATTATTAATTTAGAAATTTTTGAGAATAATGTAGAAGTATTACTTGATACAGGGGCAGAGGCGAGTTTAATATCGGAGGAATTCGTCAGCAAAATTAGGGATAAGGTTTGTGATAGAATTATGCCTATAAAGCGTAGCCATTTAGTAGCTCCAAATAAAAAGAAGTTTGCTGTAGTAAATAGTGTTGTGGTGCTTAGGATAGATATAGGAGGTTTAAGCTGTGAACAGGAGTTTGTAATTGTACCTGGACTGAAGTTTCAGAGCATTTTAGGTGTTGACTGTATGATGAAGTTAGGGGTTTTGATAGATATGGAACGGAAGGTAATAAGGATTAATGATAGGGTAGTGCCATGGAAGGGCAGTTATGAAGTCACAGAGGATGACACGGGGTTGAGTATTAATGTAGTAGAGGTAGAGGATGATGAAGCTAAACAGATCAACACGATAGGATGTCCAGAGGATAGGAGAGTAGAGGATCAAGCTTTAGTACAAAAACATGCAGAATTAGTGGGGGTAGAAGCAACAGCAGCGTATCGGGAGCAGGTGAAGGCAGAATTATTTTTGATGAGGTTAAGTGGCAAAGTTGTTTTTAATAAAGTAGATTTAAGGAATTCATTCTGGCGGATTCCATTACATAAGAATTCTAGAAGGTACATAGGATTTTCCATAGAGGGAAAAATCGATAATTGTAAAGTAGTATCGTTTGGTTTGTCGGCAGAAAAGAGAAAAATAGTAAATGAGAAACAGACATGTGTAGGGACTGAAGAAGAGGTAATATTTAAAAGTCAGGATAATAGGGATGATAAGTTTATTTTATGTGAGATAACAGGGATGTTAAGTATAGATATAAAAGGGGGAGAAATAGGGATGAAGAGTATTAGGATGGTGAGAAGAAAGACTTGGAGGGTCAAGAAGAGAGTTAGATTTAAATAGGATAGGTGAAGTAGTAGGGGAGTGCACATATTTATTAAGGGAAGTAGGTACGGGAAATGAGAGGGGACGGTTTCACGTCAACCTACTATTCCCTTATACCGGAGAACCAGCACCACAGGAGAAATAGGTGTATAATAGAGTAAAATTTAAATAGGATAAGAATAGAGATAGGTGTATATAGAAAAGTAGAAGTAAGTGTTTATAGAAAATAAAGCTAGGTATAGGATAAATATGGGAGATAATTAGGAATAGGTTTAGGATGAGAATAAAGAGTAAATGTAGGAAGAAAATAAGATAGGTTAAGTGTAGATATTTCATAGAAGATTAGTGGAGAGTTAGGAATAGAGTAAGAGTAGGATAGGCATATAGGATTAGGTAGGGGGAAGTAAAGTATAGTGAAGATTAGTTAAAAGTTAGGAATAGGATAGGTATATAGGATGTATATAGGATTAGATGGATAAGTAGGATGAAGTTAGGGATAATTTCAGTTTATAGAATGAGGTGAGAGTTAGGAATAGGATAGGGATATAGGATAGGTGTAAATATTTTTGGATTGGAGACAAAGTAGGTAAGTTAGATAGATAAGGGTAGAGAGATAGGCAATTTTTTGTAATTTTGTCTAAATGCTTTATATTTGCATTCAAATAAGTGGGATTATTTGTATTCAAATAGGGGGAAAATACTCATATTTAGACCAGGGTAGAAAATTAAATAATCACATCAAATAATTTTAATCACCGTGTATAAGGAATTTTATTAAATAATACGCTTTATTATTTCCATGAAGTATAAATAAATTCGGTCGTCTCAGTAAAAATAAGAAATTTAAACCATGTACAAGACGCTTTATAGCAAAAGAAACAGTATTAAAAAGCTCTGCGTGTAATGTAATTATTCCTAAACAAATGGAAATTACGTGCAAAATTTATATTAATTAACCCTATTTTAAGTAACCGGTAGTAAAACAAGGTGTACACATAATAATTAATATTTAACTTGTATTCGCTAAAAATGAAAGGATAGAAGTCAATTTTAATTGAAGTTAATTGAATCGTTAGTAACAGATAATATCTATAGAAACTTGTAAAAACCCAATAAAAAGCAAATCCTAGAAGTGTTAGTTAGAAGTAGGATGTTTGAACACACCTGCGTATTTTAAAAGGCAATTTTAGTTTAATTTGTTTAGATAAACATGTCGATTCTAAGGATATTGGAAACGGTCAGATGCTTTAGCACGAAATACAAAACAGGGTTTATTTAAAAGCTCTGAGAATTAATATTATTTTGAACACCTGCGTAGTTTAAATATCACGTACGGCGAAAATTGTGTAGATAACAAATGGTTTCAAAGAATCTTGGAGAAACCGGGGCTTAATATTCACGAGAATGTGCGATACGGGGTTATTTAACCCAGATAGTCCACATGGACTAAAATATAATCGATAATAAAAATATCAATTTGCACCAATACGAACAGGTTAGAAAAGGAAAGAAAATGCGTCAAGCAAAGACACATATAGTAAAAGGCGTGATTTAAGCAACGTCACGAGGGTCACAATTGGTTGAAAATAGGATGCAAATATCAGAGTTAGAAACAACAATTTCTGTACAAAATTAATTAGTTTTTCTCGGACATGTTTGCGTGCCGTGTGAGAATTTCTGATATTTAAATGGGGCGAGTGAAAATTTCGTAAAAACCGACGCGCGAGCGACGGACTGGGAACATAGAATGAGAAATTCTTAAGAATTGTCTGTTTTGGGGAACAGACCGACAGACAGGCTTTTGCTATATATACCGGTGGTAATATGAATTTCGCTCTCTTAGACTTTTGACTATTCGATGCGTTAAAAGCTCTTACATCCGCGACTTGATTCAAGATGTTAAACAGTGCATTTTAGTTTGATAAAATAATTTAAAATTTTGCTCGTATATTTTAGTGATTCAAAATAGTTTGTTATTTACGTGCTAACATGAATGTACTTCAGTGCACTTAGATACAAGGTAATAAAATTTAGCATCACTGTACCAATTAGCAAAATTTACAACGACAAATGTATACACAAAAGTAGGCAGTTTTGGCGTATATTGGTGAAAGACGCATGAATTTCTCTGCTATTTTTCGGGGGTGTTAATAATTAAATGGTTCAAATACGTGTCTGGATCCACGAAACAAGGGTCAGATATACACAGATGAGTTTCGGAAAAGCCCAGAAACAACTTTAAATAAATGGTGATGGAGAAAATTTTAAAAGCGTTGAGAATTAGAAGCCGTAAATATAATCCTGTTGGAATGGTGTGATTAACTAAAGGGACGATGTACATTGAAACTTCGAGGACAGTAACCTTCAGGTAAATTATACTATTTTGTTTGACATTTTTGTGTGTGTTGAATAACTTTATAATTGATTTACTTTAAATGGACATTAGTGAAATTGTACTAACCATAAAATTTTAATTTTAAGATGAAATTTGCTTGTTTAAGTAGAAAGGGGTATTTAGTTTTGATGTTCGGGAATATGATGAAACTTTGGGTATGTCTTTGAGCTCAATTAGACGAACCTGGTTAATTAACGTAAAGGGTGGTAGATGCTCCTTTATACTCAGACTCCGGTCTGCTTATATTGTTATATTAATTAGTAGGCATCCAACAAGGACTTTAATTCTGGATGCACGTTAAAGTGATAATAAAATTAATCTTGAAATTCTTTTTAAACTGAATTTTATGCTGAAATTTAATTTGAAAATTTAATGTATTCTGAATATTGATGTAAATAGAGTTAACGTTGATGTTTGTGGTAGGAATGTGTTGTTTAATTTTATGAATGAGGAGGTTTATAAAATTAGGTGAGCAGCTGAAGCGAAACCAGGATCACAGCAGTTTATGACGCCCAATCGGTGGGACTAGAATTTTTTTGTTGAAAGGACCCAGTTCCCGCATTCAAAGGAGTATATCACAGCAATATATATATATATATATATATATATATATATATATATAGCCATCGGCCTCGGTAGCGTAATTGGTTAACGCACAGTTCCGGCAAAACTGAGATGCAGGTTCAAATCCTGTTCAAAGCCTTATATTTTCCTTCTTTCAATTACTAGCTCGATTTGAAATGATCATTTGAGTTTTACTTAAAAAGTCTAGGTTATTATTTCATCTTATTAATTGCAATACGTTAGTATTTATCAACTTACCTTGTGTAAAAAACTACTTATA
This sequence comes from Platerodrilus igneus, assembly GCA_036346225.1. Lineage (NCBI taxonomy): Eukaryota > Metazoa > Arthropoda > Insecta > Coleoptera > Lycidae > Platerodrilus > Platerodrilus igneus. The sequence continues at coordinate 1,031,329 of JARFIW010001134.1, read as the reverse complement.
ATATTTATATATTGATACTTGGCTTATAGCCGTGATTTTGAGCGTTGCTTCCTGTCTATATCTGACATAAGTCAAAAACTTGACAATTTCAGATATGATTGACAAAAATGCTAAACGTAATTGAAAGTTAGGTTTATATATGGTACTGTACACGATTTAGATTTGTAAATTTTCCAATTATAGCCATCGGCCTCGGTAGCGTAATTGGTTAACGCACAGTTCCGGCAAAACTGAGATGCAGGTTCAAATCCTGTCCAAGGCCTTATATTTTCCTTCTTTCATTTACTAGCTCGATTTGAAATGATCATTTGGGCTTTACTTGAAAAGTCTAGGTTATTATTAGGGGTGGGCGATACGGGATTTTGCGTATCGAATATCGATACATATTCTATATCGATATGTATCGATATATCGAATATCGATATATATCGATACGTATCGATACGTATCGATGTGTATCGATACCTATCGATGCGTATTGATATGTATCGATGCGTATCGGTGCGTATCGATACATATCGATTCGTATCGATGCGCATCGATACGTATCGATGCGTATCGGTGCGTATCGATACGTATCGACTCGTATCGATGCATATCGATACGTATTGATACGTAGCGGTACGTATAGATATATATATATATAGTGATTCGTATCGGAACGTTTAGATGTGTAGAATAAGTATACATATAGAGACTTAGCGATACCTATCGGTACGAATCGATACGCATCTATAAATTTTTCTACTCTTTCTTTGGGAATAAAATCACAAGATCGTTTTAAAATAATGTATTTACTGACAATTCGATCTTTCACTTAAGATTATTTGTTATCAAAATAATTAAAGTTTCAAGTTTAATATTTGTGACATAAGTATGTATATAGGGGTGGGTGATACGGGATTTTGCGTATCGAATATATTCTATATCGAATATCGATACGTATTGATGCGTATCGATACGTATCGAGACATATCGATACGTATCGATACATATCGAGTATCGATGTATCGATATTTATTTTTTGCTGTATCGGGGGGGGGTCGATACGGGGGTCGTATCGATATATCGATACGCCGACCCAGCCCTAGTTATTATTTCATCTTATTAATTGCAATACGTTAGTATTTATCAACTTACCTTGTGTAAAAAACTACTTATAATATATATATATATATATATATATATATATATATATCTGAAGTAATGAAAACAAGATAAAAGAAATTTTTGAAAAATTGTTATCCACATATTTTTGGACTAAAATGTTAATTTAACAAATATTGATTTTTTATCTTAAATATTTAAACGCCTGTAACTCGTCAACGTTTCAATGAAAAAAGCTCTGCGACGTCTCATTTTAAAGATAATTAAAATATCTTTAAGAAAAATACATTACTGCCTTCAACCAACCAGAAAAAGTTATTTTTCAAAATGCATTCAAAAATGACATTTTTTCATGTTTTTTGCTCTTAACCTCAAGCTATCTGTACTAAAATGGATTCGTGCATACTGTTCAGCGCGGGGGGTCTTATAACATTGTACATCGACTTACCTCCGCGGTTTTTTGTTGTTCTAAGCTGCAGTTCAGTTCCTATTCCTTCAACTAAGTGGACTGTATGCGAAATTTAGTCCGTGTTACGTTGCACTTGCACTGTGTTTTTTAGGGGTTTAACAAATAAATTCACATTTAGCTATGACTAACTTACGTTACCGAACGAAAAACCGACTGTTCTGCTTCGATATCCATAAGAGAGTGTTTGTTCACTACTCTTAGTCTAACTTATTTACATATGCACAAGGATTCCACGCGAACGTGCGACAGAGAGACCGAACACCCCGTCCACCAAAATAAGTATGAACTAACTTATTTTATATTTAAAACTAATTAGATCTATTAACTAAGAAACCTAAACCGACAAACTTATATAAGTGAATATATGTATACATACCATTAAATATTAAGTATTTGGCAGTAACCATAGTTTCAATAGAGGACGTTTAACTAGCCTTGGGCTGTCTTGATTGTAGGTATCCAAACGATACCGTCCCTACCAGGAAGTAAATGTCTTTCATGACAATCTAAGATAATAATTTCAGTCAACCGATGCGACCGAGGAAGCAAAATTGGAAATTTCGCATCATGCGACAACTCTGAGTTACGTAGGCGACCGCCCACCCTCAACAAATCACGACTATCTAGAAACGGACTAAGGCTACGAAGTTGTTTACTAACAAATTTTCCAGTTTTAATATTTGCGATGTCTTGGGCAAAAACATTTGTTTGAACTTTTTTAATCAATAAATGTATAGCCTCGTGGTGCTGAGCTAGAGACAAACGATCAGAATATTTTAAACGCAAATCTGCTGGACATTGAACATTACGAATGAAATGACGAATACATGTAATAATCCTACAAATTTTCTGCAGTTTTGAAAATTTATCCAACAACATATCCAAGAAATTCGCAGACATAATGACTGTTAACGACAAAGTACGATATTCGACGTCCATCTGAAATGAGTCGATAAAGTTTGGCAGCGACGTTACTGGCCATTCTTCTCTACGACGCACTAACCAGGAAGGTTTTGTCCACCATAATAGATGATGAACCAACTCTGAAGCCAAAAGTCCACTTGAGGCACAATCCGCAGGGTTATCCTGGGACTTAACATGAAACCACGAAGATGGAGGAATCCGTTCTTGAATCTGCGAAATGCGATTGCTAACGAATGTCTTCCACTTATGCGAGGAAGACCGAATCCATGACAAAACAACAGTAGAAGCTGACCACGCGAAAATATTACTAAAGGTTAAAATATCTGTATAAATATTTTTGACGAAATCTACTAAATCTGCTAAGAGTACGGCAGCACACAATTCAAGACGGGGCAATGAAACGCGATTAGTAGGAGCAAGCTTCGATTTTGCGCATACTAATGACATGGTAATATTACCTTCTAGATCGAACGAACGAAAATAGATGACAGCTGCATACCCAGCTTCAGAAGCATCACAGAACCCATGCAACTCCACTTTTTTAAAATTATGACATACGATGCGACGCGAAATCTCAATATTCGAAACCGCTGGCAATTCACCCAAAAATGTTTCCATTTTGTATGACTTCAATGGAGGCTCTTGGTCCCACCCGAGACCTAAAAGCCAAAGATCTTGAACTAAACGTTTAGCGAACAGTACTACAGGTGCTATCAAACCGAGAGGATCAAAAATTTTGGCGATAGCCGACAAAATATTACGCTTAGTGCAAGTGCGCTCTTCAACGTCTAAGTTGTATAAAAATGCATCTGTAAGAGCACGCCACGAAAGGCCCAAAATTTTTATTGAACCACTATCTTTATCTTGAAATGTAATTGCGTCCGAACTGGACAGGGACTCCCTCAAGTTGGACATCACTTCCGGGCAATTACTACTCCATTTTCTTAATTGAAAACCACCACTAGAGCAAATACTATTCAATTCACCAATTAATTGATTAGCAGCTTCAATTGAATTGCATCCAGTGACTAAGTCATCGACATAGATATCGCTCGCCAATACCGATGACGCGAAAGGAAAATTAATTGATTCTAAACTTGCCAATTCTTGAACAGTACGCAAGGCCAAAAAAGGCGACGACGAAACTCCATAAGTCATAGTATTTAATTTAAAGTCCATAATAGGATCTGACGGAGAAAATCTCCAGACGATACGTTGATAATCACGATAAGTATCTTTAACCAAAATCTGCCGATACATTTGTTTGATGTCAGCTGTAATTACGATAGGATGTACATGACAGTGCAATAACAAAACTGCAATGTCCTTTTACAGAGCAGGGCCAATAGCCAAGCTATCATTTAACGAATTTCCAGATTGATCCGGACACGAAGCATCGAAAACCACACGCAATTTGGTGGTAGTGCTATCACGCTTATGTACAGCATGGGGAATGTAATACATTTTCTCATGACCCGACGAATTTTCAGTCGATTTCACTTGAATCATGTGACCGCTTGTCAAATAATCCTCCATAAATTTTTTATAATCTGAATACAATTCAGGATTTTTTAGCAAACGACGTTCTAACGACAAAAATCTTTTAATACAAATTGATCTCGTACCCACAAATGAGGGTGTCGAAATTTTCAAGGGCAAGGACACTACAAAACGACCGTCCTTGTTACGTCTATAATTTTCCACAAATTGATTTTCACACCTTTCTTCTTCAGAAGAAATCTGTTTTTTGAAGTGAATATTTTCTAATTCCCAAAATCGACGAATGTCGCTGTCTACGGGCTCAACGAAAGCACACAACGACGTAATAGAATTATTCGGGGAAACGACCTTTCCCGTTAAAACCCAACCAAAGGTTGTTTTAATAGCAACTGGCTCGTTAGCGACACCCCAACGAGACTCGTTCAACAAAACCTGAGCAAAGATTTCCGCTCCAAGCAGCATGTCAATTTTACCAGAAATATTAAAATTAGGGTCAGCTAAGGCCAAACCTCGAGTATGCGACCATTCCTTGACCCCTATCGACGACGAAGGTAATTGATTACAAATGTTAGGTAAAATATAACACTCAATTTTATATGCTGGAGACCTTGCTCCCGAGGGGCTGACTACACACGATAGTGTACAAGACACCAACGACGAATTCAAGCCAAGTCCTTGAACAGTAACATTGGTTTTCCGTTTCTTTAAACCTAATTTCTGACGGCACCTTTCAGTCATAAAACTTTCCATGGATCCGTTATCTAATATTACATGATTAATACTACTAATTTAGTAGTAATATTAGTAGTAATATTTAGTAATATTACTAATATTACAGATTGCAATATTCCTGTATAATCAAGCGCCGACACCATTGCCGTAGCTAACAGCGTGGTTGTGTGTTCTAATGACGTCGAAATCAACGAGCTAGTGGCAGGTTGTTCATGCACAACCGACGACGACATATTGCCTTCACTAGGTCTACTAGTAGAAGTAAGTCTAGGCGATGCTCTCCGAGGAGACGCTGACCTTTGACGATGGGTTTGTCGGCGTGGCGACACCGATTTTTCTTGTTTATCGAAGTGAAGCAACGAATTGTGCGACTGATGACATTTTCTACACGACCAATCTAACGTACAATTTTTCATCGAATGTGAAGTATTTAAACATTTAATACAAAGATTTTTAAGCTTTACCACCTCAAATCTTTCTTGAGGGGTTTTATCGAGAAACTGCTTACATCTATAAATAGGATGCACAGCTTGACATAAACTACAATTTTTAACATCATTGGTGGTACCAACTAAAGAAGTTTTAGCTGAAGTGCTAACAGACCTTCCTTTTTCTCTTTCTTTCACGGAATCTCGAGATTTTAAGTATGTTCCTGAAGTAATGTCATTTATTTCCAACACTTTACATTGTTTTTCAATGTACGACTTTAAATCTTTGAACGAGGGAATCTCGTCACTATTTCCTAATTCAAAACGCTTTAAAATGTTTGTATCTAATTTTTTTGATAACAGATTAAACAACATGAAATCTAATAAATTTATTTCCATCTGCCTTAACGCGAATATATTTTCATCAAAACAACTAATTAATTTAATTGCCGGAGTTCCGCATGCAAGTCTGAGAAAATGACCCTAGGGCATTTTTCAAGAGCATTAAAATATGTTGAAAGTAATAACCTCTTGGACTGAAAACGATTAGTAATGATTTTATAGGCATAATCATTTAATGGCAAGTGTTTTATTAAGCCACGCGACGACTCATCTAATGTCAACGAGATGACAACATTTTTCCACAGGGGACAAACCGACATTATCGTGAATCAACCGCTTATTAATTGCATTATAACTCTCAAAATCTGAAATGCGTCCGGAGAACCGTGGGACAGAAAGCTGTTTTAAGCCAAACCCACAATTTGGCGAAAAAGAATTATTCATATTTTCCACCTTTGGCTTATTTTCTACCCGATCTAATTCGCATTGTTCAGCGATAATACGAATATCTAATAGATAATCATCAATTTTCACCCTAAGAGCAAAAAATTCATCCAAATGTTCACTTTCTTCATCAAAAAAAATATCCTTGCAAAAAGATTTGAAATGGGTTTCAATTTGCTCGACACTTTTAATCGATGCTCTAATTAAAGCAATCGATACGTTTTCCGGTTGGTTGATTTTACTGTATATATGATCCAACCTTTTAACTACAAATTTAGCTTCAAGAATAGCTTTATCAATTGATATAACCATATTTATTAATGATTAATGAACGACAATAAAAATTAATATAAAAACAATGCGTAACTCGAATACGCTACAAATAATTAATCTACGAAATTAAATTATTAATCGACAAATGCAACTAATTACAGTGCTCGCCCGACAAAAACGTTTAACGTTTCAAATAGATACCAATAACCCCTTTGTTATACAAGTTGCATGAACCGGATGGTTCTTCGAACTTGACACGAAAAATAAGGTAAAGGTTTACAATGCAATAACCTTCATAAATAGTTTACATAAAAGACACCGACGACGACACTAATCTTTACGACAAAAGATAAGAGATGTATTGTAAACTCTACCGTTAGGACCAAATGTTACTACCATTAAATGTGTAAGCAGGATGTTATTCTCTGTGTAACACGTTTAACCATAATCAAAACTACGACAATTATTAAATTTTGGTATAAATAAGGAGCTTAAAGGATAGAAACTAGTTAATTAATTAATAATCCGGTGATGAAGGCTCATTTGTTCAGCGCGGGGGGTCTTATAACTTTGTGCATCGACTTACCTCCGCGGTTTTTTGTTGTTCTAAGCTGCAGTTCCTATTCCTTCAACTAAGTGGACTGTATGCGAAATTTAGACCGTGTTACGTTGCACTTGCACTGTGTTTTTTAGGGGTTCAACAAATAAATTCACATTCAGCGGCACTATGACTAACTTACGTTACCGAACGAAAACCGACTGTTCTGCTTCGATATCCATAAGAGAGTGTTTGTTCACTACTCTTAGTCCAACTTATTTACACATGCACAAGGAATTTTTACGGCAGGATACAAGGGAACAAGGGATGACAGTTTTACTATTAGATTTATAACTACAAATTTACAATTTAAAATTAACCACGCGAACGTGTGACATAGAGACCGAACACATACATCAACATGTTCAAAATTTTATTTTCTTCTACTTTCATTATACATACTATATGTGTACGACCTATATTTTCAGAATGAATACTGATTTTTACATGCAAAACATCCACTATCAACATAAAAAAATTGTTTTTTAATTAATAACTCGGCGAATTTGGGCCGTACAGAAATGAATAAACGAAATTCTTCGTAATTAAAATTCTCTACAACTTTTATTTAAAACATTTTGCGATTCGAGAGTCCATTTTCGAGATATTAATGAAAAATGCGCGACACGCGTACGCGTTTTTGTTGTGTCGCAAAACTACCGATGTTTAAAAAAAATTATATCTCTGCTCCATTTGGTCGTACAGACTTGAATAAAAAACGAAATTTTGTGGAATTTTGTAAGCTACAATTTGGTATTAATATAAATTTCCGTAAAGTTGATATTTTCCGAGTTATTTGCGAAAAACGAATTTTTTTGACCTTTTGAACCATTTCCTGCCCGCAACGTAGCGTCTAGAAATGGGGATTTTTAATATGTTAAATAGTACCTTAAAACAAGCCTGTTTACAAAGTTTTAGCCCAGTCAGTATTATTTACTCCAAATTTTGTCATTTTACTGAGCTAAATTATATTTGACAGACTTAAGGATTACTCCAAATAGTGCTTACGCCAACAATGAATAAACTATGAGCTGTTACTAAGGGAATAACTCTTCTGTTTTATATGGCTGAGGGAGAAGATACCATAAAGTTCAATTTATATTATTATCTTCATAAAATAGGATCGTAGATAAGTTTGGTTGGCTAGTTACTAAATACAAATTACGTTAATATTTTTATTTCAAGCAAATTCTCAAGTGTACAGATTGGTGCATATGGTAGTCTTCCGGTACAAGCAACACCATAATAATCAGGCCCAAACTTTTATAACAACTTAGGTACGTCACTCTTAATCCAAGATGAGCGTATGTAAATGATGTAGAGCGTCTTCTTCAGCCTTCTCACAAAAATTGTTTAATAAATACTTAACGCGAATACTTATGTCAGGTTTAGTGTAAATAACTTACATCTGAAGTACGGCAAGTAAAAGCCAGAACGTTCGTCACGCCACAACCAGTTTAAGTAGCAAGACCAATTACGTTTTGGACCTTGGGAGCTGCCTTTTTAAAGTCTTCTTCCAAAAACTCTTGTAACAAATTTTTATTTCATCAGAAAATACAGGTGGAATTTTACAAAACTATATAAAATTACTCAAAATTACTGTTAAATGAATTTAATTTAGGGCGAGTAGCCTGAACAACCAACAATGCAAAAGCTGTGAGGCTCAAGACTGAGTGACTACCTTGGGGCTACCGGGGAAGTTATATTGTCACTGCCCCTCACATTTCTGTGGGAACTGCAGAGCTCATGTTGCTTGTTTCATTATTAATTTATACAATGCAAAGTAACACTTTTAATTCTAATAATTGCAGTTTTATAACCATCTGTGACCTGCACCCAAATTATCACTTACGTCTGGAATACACTGTATTCACATCCGTTCTCACAACTTACTTGTGAACTTTCATTATCCTTTTCTTTATTTATCCTTGAATTACATTGTTACATCTAACTTAAGTTTCTTAATAATTTCTATTTAATTATACATATATTGATTTGGAGGCGTAACTGGCCTTATACAAAAAAATTGCTACTATTGTTCTTACAAGTTGTAGATAGTGCAAAATGAGTTAAGCGACGTAAACAGGTACAACTAGCCACAACAACAACTACCCGTTCGAAAACGGGTTTGTCCAAACACAGGCGGTATTATAAACTTATCAGCAAACGGTGATGAGAATAAATTACAATCATCAATTTTAGAAGATCCCAATACCATGGAAGCATTAGGTAAAATTAATATTCAAATTTACACTAAAATAAAAATTCCCTCAAATAACTTACTAGCAGCTAAAATTTGTAGAAAATAACAAATGAGTAGCTAAAAATCAAATCCTTTCGTGCATTTGCATCAATGCTTTGTTTACGAGGTTAAACCAACCTTGGAAGATAAGTAAACGCTCTTAGAAAACAAAAAGCGAGATAGCATAATAATTGTAATAAATTATTTATTAAGCAATAGTTATGAGAAGAAAACTAATACATGACGATTCAAATGTTTAAACCGTAACTCCCTCTCTACCCTAAAAACAAAAACTCTAAAAAGCAATAATTTTTCAGGTAAAACAACGAAGATGCGACTAACACCATGACAGGTGGTGTTCGAACCCACGCAATAACCCTACTAATAACATACTTGCAACAAAACTTTCAAGTCTGAATTGTCGAGCAAGACCAAAACTACTGAAAAGGGTAGGTATTAGTAAAATTTAGATCTTAAACAGACTGGCGTAGAAACACCAAACCCAAAATGTGTATCACTATACCCTATTAACACATAACAAGCACACAAAGCAAAAAAAAAGAAATAGAGTGTCCAAACTTACTCATTACGAATCTGAATGCAGATCCTTCGCATGTCATATTTTAACTTCTTTCCCCTTACTATCCACCAGCTGATAAGTTGACAACGGTGAAACACACCCAGAAATAACAAATGGACCTGCAAAATTAATGGTTAATTTACTAGTGAGGTAATTGGCAGAGTCAGATAAAAATAGTTTCTATGCCAAACTTTCTGTCCAGCGACAAAGCGAATAGAACGACCACGAAGGTCTTAAACTTTCCCACCACGTAGGAAGGTTTTAGTTAAATGGTACCTGATGCCTTTAAAGACTCGTTCAAAAATCTGGAGGCGTTTGTCGGGGTCCATCTCGTTGTTCTCTTTATTAAACTTTAAATGGGGTTTGAGTGATTTAGAACTAGTTACGTCGAGATACATTTCATGTCCAAAATTGAGAAAACATGGGGTGATATCATAGTCTCATGACGGGAGCTTATTTTAGTGCAAGCAGCTTTCTGAAGCAGCGGTGCTTATATTTTACAAACGAGGTCGGAATAGTATCAAAGGAACGGTGTTGACGCTCAGCGACATAAACCTGAGGATGGTAATAGGCGGTGGGGCTAACTTTTATATTATAGGATTGGAGATGGTTTGAAAATTGTTTACCCTGAAATTGTTTGCCCGAGCTGAACACAGAACACACTAAAGAATTGCAGTTGACTATATCAAAGTACACGAGCCGAAAACAGAACAAACTAAGAATCGCGAGAAGTTCCAATTCATTTTTTGTGGTACCCATAAATCAGCACGTTCATTGGTCAATCAAAATTTGGAGATTCTTTAACACTCGAAAATTAAAATACACAATTCCATTGGTTAAAGACATCATTAACTTATTCAAAAATATGCCCTACTCTATAGAAGAGATTAGACGCGTAATATCCTCTTGTGCAGTATGCGCTGAACTGAAACCTCGATTTGTAAGAAGAGATTATGGACACTTAATTAAAGCAACTGCTCCATTTCAAAGATTGAATGTAGATTTCAATGGGCCTGTTCTTAGCACCAATCGTAACATATACATGCTAACCATCGTTGACGAGCACTCTCATTTCCCTTTTGCATATTCTTGTGCCGATATGTCTGCCGCTACTGTGATTAGGTGCTTTAATAACTTGTTTTCAATATTCGATTTTTTATTGTATGTACACTCGGATTAAGGATCTTCGTTCATGTCGAATGAGCTAAAATCGTATTTAACGTTGCGTGGTATCGCGACGAGTCGTTGTTCACCGTATAACCCTCCTGGTAATGGACAGGTTGAAAAGTACAATGATGTAATTTGGAAACCTATTTTGTTTGCCCTCAAGTCAAGGGGGTTACAAACCTCCCAGTGGCAGATGGTTTTAGAAGATGCCTTACACTCTGTCAGGTCACTGCTTTGCACCTCGATAAATTGCAGTCCTCATGAGAAAATGTTCCAACACAGTAGGAAATCTGCTAATCTCCCCTGGAGCTGTCCTCTTTAGAAAATTTAATAGGAAAAACAAGTATGAACCGCTAGTAGAAGAAGTTGATCTTATTGATACTAACCCCGGATTATGTTAACACATGCCGATGGCCGTGAAGCCGTAGTGTCCCTCAGGCATTTAGCACCTAAAGGTATAATGACTTGCGAAGAGAAATCTCAGACTGAAATTTTGAAAGAGGATAATAACAGGGCTAAATATCCTGGACAATCTGTCAAAAACGACGATCCGAACTTGACACCGATTAATAGCGGAGGCGGTGTTGCTGAAAACTGCGACCGTGGCGTTATAGATCGCGAGCCGACGCATGCGTCAGTTCTTGAAATGGAGGAGGCTCCCTCGCCTAGACGCTCTACCCGTGAAAAGATTAAACCTAAACACTTGGAAGACTATGTTCTTTAAATCAGCTGGGGTGATTGTAGTGATAATGTAATTATTTGCTTAATCACTTTACCATTCCAGTTACTAGGTTGCAAAATGTTTATTTTAGCTATCAAATTATTAGGTAAGTTTTTAGTTGATTAGACTCTTATAAAAAGTAGAATTATTAAATACACGATTTTATTATTACAGAAGTGTATATAACTTTCTCTCGTTCTCATTATACAAATATTAGTTGACTTCGTTTTTATCATTCAAAGCAGGAAAAGTATTAGATAAAAGGGAGCAAATTATTTGATTATCGTAAAGTTATGCACTCTGTGTGAATTAAACTGAGCTACCCGAGGCATATCTAAATTTTAGGATATTAAATTACACAGAGCGGTAGTGATCAGCAGGAGACTGAAAGTATATATATATATATATATATATATATATATATACATATATATATATATATATATATATATAAACTAATTGACTTTGTTTGAATATTGGGATAAATTTCGTTCGAAAATAACGAAAATAACCCTACATGTCAAAACAGGTTTTCTACAAAAAAAAACATTAACTTATGATTAAGGAAGCAAATTTTCCAAAACGCTAAGTGTAATAAATGTTTTAAACTAAACCACTAACTTATTTCGAACGAAATTTATCCCAATATTCAAAGTCAATTAGTTTATAACAAGTACGTTCGTTATTGAAAGCAAGATCAACTTTATATATATATATATATATATATATATATATATTGCTGTGATAAGGGGCTGTTTAAAGGTGTATTGAGTAGTAGGGGTCGCGTAGTAACTGTAAATAGCAATAGGAATCAGAAAACTGCATTTATTGAGCAGGAAAATAAATAATTCGCACATTATGTAAATAGCAAGCATTTAACATCCTGTGTATGGACCGTAATTAACTTTAATCAATGCCAGTAAGCATATCTTCTAATAATAGAACGCGTATTCAGCAGAGAAGTAATCATACATGTAATTAAAATACATCAAGAAGCATTCAACAAGTTTATAAAATAGATACGCATAAGATCAGAGAAAACCTAGTAAATCTTTATGCAATTACGCTTGTAAGAAAGAAGTAACAATAAGCGTTTTGATAAGAAACGCATTTCAAAGATAAGTTTTAAATAAATACATAAACGACAACAGCACTAATGGTACAACATTTATTTTGTACAATTCTCCAAAAGCTTTATCTACACAAAACAACAGACATAAGCTAAAGTAAAGTCCAACAACGCTAACAATAACAAGGCGATCAAAGATCGGAAAATAATAGTAAATAACAGCATGATACGGAACTTTAAAATAGTTTCGTCAGAAATAAGCTTGAAAAATACTAGGAATATCCAAGACAAATATGGTTGGTTGCAACACTTTGTAAGGCTGTTTGGAAAACCAATCCAAATGTAGAGAGCAAAAGCTATATAACGCCCATGAGTTGATGAGAAAGGGTGAGTCTCAATTTGAAGCACGTCGAATCTGCAATACTCTTAATCAAATAATTATGTGTCAAATAAATAAATTTTATATTATATTATTGGGAAAAAGTGTTGTGCAACAGTAATAGTTAATGACGAGGTGCGTTAAAAATATATGAAAAAGCTTTTGCCGTTTTGCAGAAAACGTGAGTAGAATTGATTCATTAATTTAAATTAAATATTTATAATAATGTAGGGCACCTAAGTCTGATATTCAGAAATTCTAATTCACGAATCTAAGAAAACTACAAATCCTACGTCTAGTATTCAGAACTTCTAATTCACGAATATAAAAAATTCTAAGTCTGGTATTCAGAACTTCTTAGGTGTATATAACAAAACCTAAATCTGGTATTAGGAAATTCTAATTCACGAATTTAAGAATACTACAAATCCTAAGTCTGGTATTCAGAACTTCTAAGGCGAATATAAGAAATCCTAATTCTGGTATTCAGAAATTCTAATTTACGAATATAAGAAATCTAAGTTTTAATTAAGTGAAGAGGTCCAAGGCGTATCCAGAAAAATATAGAATAAAGCAAGAGGTGAATTTTGGAAAATTAAGGAGTAACAAAATTATTGGTTCAAGCGTACTTGAAGGAGTACAAAGCAGAGCATTGGTTTTCGATTGAAGATAAGAAGGGGGGCTGTTGATCCACAACACGCAACAACTCATCAGAATATCACAGGTTAGGGCTAACTAGTTTTAAGGAATCTTTTCAAATTTAAATGTTAACACTAAATATATTAATTTTCTCTAAAGTTTATAAAAAGTCAACAAGAATATTGAATTACTTTGAAATTTATGTGATAATTATAAAAGGGTCTTGAACGTTCCAGATTTTTTTGGTAAAAGGTGTCGTTTTTGGTGACTTTAAAATTAAATTAAAAGGATATAAATTTTAGGATAAATAAATCAAATAATATTAATTGATTGAAGGGTTTATTTAAAGGATTACAAAAATTGTGAAGTGTATATATTATTTCCTTTCATTATACGAATATTGATCGACTTCGTTTTATCATTTCAAACAGGTAAGAATGAAAGGGGTAAATTTAAATTGATCATCGTAACGCTGTGCGCTCTGTGTAAATTAAACTGGGCTAGCCGTGGTATAATTAAATTAGAAGATTAGAGAAAAACACAGAGCGGTGGCGTTCAGCTGGACGTTTATTACATCGGCGTACGGCGTTATCATATCGATATATATTGCTATGTAGTTTTCTCCCCACGTTGTTGCGTCATATTAATTGATATGATAACGCCGTACTCGGTGTAATAAACGTTCTACTTAACGCCACCGCTCTGTGTATCTCACTTTTATCTTTTACTTTTATTATTCTGCTACGGCTAGCCCTTTTTAATTTACACAGAGTGTACAACGTTGCGATGATCAATTTTCTTTCACCCCTTTATGATTACCTGTTTGAATTGATAAAACGAAGTCAATCAACATTCATATAATGAAAAGAAATAATATTTACAATTTTTGAAATTCTTTAAATACACCCTTCAATCAATTAATATCATATGGATATTTATCCCAAAATTTATATGCTTTTAATTCAATATAAAGTCACCAAAAACTACACCTTTACAAAAAAAACTGGAACGTTCGAGATCTCTTTATGATTTATTACGTAAGTTTAAACGTATGCAATGTTCCTGTTGACTCTTTACAAGTTTTGGATAAATTTAATAAATTCAGTATTACAATTTAAATTAAAAAGATTCCTTAAAATTAAGTAGATCTGACATGTGATCTCCTGATATGTTGTTTCGTGTTGTGGATCAACATCCCCTTGTTATGCTTAATCAAAACCAATGCTCTGCTTTGTTGAACCAATATTTTAGTACGGTTACCCCTTGCTTTCCAAAAATACCTCGTGCTTTATTCTATATTTTTCTGCATATGCTTTGAATCTTTTCCCTTAAATACCACTTGTATTCGTGGGTTACTTAGTATTATGAATTATTCCAGAATTATACCAGAATTAAAATTAGAATTGGTTTCGACGCGATTAGAAGCCCTATATCATTATAAATATTTAATTTAAATTAATTAATCAATTTTTACTCACGTTGTGTGAAAAAACGGCAAAAATTTTTTATATATTCTTAACACAATTTTTATGCAGCACTTTATTTATCTAACGCGCAGATTTCTGGTTAAAAGTGACGTGGATTCAACGTGCTTCAAGTGGAAACTGATCTTCCTTATCACCGGTGGGTGTTATATAGCTTTTCCCACTACAAGCAGTCTTGCAGATTATCGCGACCAACCAGGTTTTCTTTAATATTTCAAGCTGATTTCTGATGAAACTTCTTTGTATTTCCGTGTCATGGTGTTTATTTGCGATCTTTGATTGCCTTATTATTTGTTATCGTGGCCAGACTTTTAACTTACGTCTGTGTTTTGTTTGGATAATGCTTTTGGATAATTGTACAAAAATAAATGATGTAACTCTAGTGCTGATTTCGTTCATGTATTTATTTGGACTGATCTTTGAAAGTGCGTTTTCTTATCATAGCGCATATTGTTCCTTCTTTATCACAAGCGTAATTGCATGAGGATTTATTAGGTTTTGTCTTATCTTCTGCCTCTTTATTTTATGAACTTGTTATATATTCTCAGCGTAGTTTTAATTACATGTACGATTATTTTTCTGCTGAATGCGCGTTCTATTATCGAAAGATGTGCTTGCTGACATTGTTTAAAGTGAATTACGGTCTATATACAGGGTGTTAAATGCTTGCTATTTACATAAAGTACAAATTACTTATTTTTCTGCTAAATAAATGCAGTTTTCTGATTCCTATTGCTATTTACTGTTACTACACAACCCTTACTACTCAATACACACCTAGTCAACCCCTTATCACAACAATATATACAAGTTTGTCATCATCTAGGGCTATTGAAATCAAACGCATATACTTACACGTCATTTCTAAACTCCGCTAAATGTCTTGGTATATTTTAATATTAGATGAAAGTTCACCATTTATTACTAACCTGTTCTTACTGTGTAAATTTTTATTTTTGCGAATTTCGTCTACACAGAGCTGACGACGAAAGATATCTATATCGCACCCAGATTTTGATTCATTAATCATTTCTGACAGCATGCCAACGGCTTTCAATTTCTCTTTCCGCGTCTTCTATCTAATTGCATTTTCATTTTAAATTTGCTTTTGTAATTGCATCTAAAACCATATTATACGATGACACTTCTTTGTTTTACTTGAATTTGTTATGACGTAGCACACGGTTTCAAATAGACTGCACATCTGTTTAACGTTGAATTCATTCTCAACGGTAATTGCTTAGAAGCTTATTAACAAAGTAGATAGGTGCAGTTTTATATATCACTCGCTTGGCTTTAATTAACCGAAGTGCATTCTACAATCGAGTGTTCTATGAGAAAGGATTTGAATTGCTATGTTCCTCATTAAACAGAAACTGCTTGGAGCGGGATTAGTTACCTCCAGTTACGTTTAGAAAATTAAACATTTACAAATATAGGTACTTTTCGCAACATTATCCTTTGACGCTTATTCATGTCTGTTAAAATTATAGCCGATAAAATTCGAGAACTTAAGAACACAATAGTGAGAGGCTTTGTATTTCAGTCATCTAAATGAGCATTCATCAGTTTATTTTTACGCTGGACTTTATCTTTCAAATTGTATGCTGAAGATGCAAATATGCATAAACCGTGATAATCACGATTTAAGGATCCAGATAATTCCAAAGTTCTAACAAAGGTGAAGTTTAACGTTTTTCTTTAAACTATTTGAAAGCATATTTTAGAAGGACACCTTACCTGAACTAATATTATTTTTCGGTTATAAATTTGGAAACTACTAATGAAATATGATGGTTTTAAATTAAGGTTCACATTGGGCGAAGCGCAAATATGCAATCGAACTATAATTAAAATAAATAATTATATTTGTCATTGCAAGCCATCTGTGTTAATATGTAATTAAGAGTGAATTTTTCTATAAACAGTATGCACTTGTGCCGCACACGTCCCTTCCCTGATATGTTACTAATATGTTGTCTCTTTAGGGTTCCTGTTATTTGCTTATCATCATCATCAGGTCTTTAGTCCTGGAACTGGTTAGACGCGTACCCTCATTGTTTCCTAGTTTGAACTAACCTACACATTTCCCTGCAATTTGAACAGTCCCCAAAAATGCTTTAGAACGTATCCTGCCCTTCTATTTGTCCTTTATTTTTTGTTTTCCACAGATATCTTTCTTCCTCTACTATTTCTATAACCTATTTGTTATTAAGTTTGTCTGTCCATGCTATTATCCTCATGCATCTGAAGCACAACATTCCAGAAGGCTTCTATCTCTTTCTGTCTGCTTTTCGTACTGCCCCTATTTCATAGACGTACTTGCTGTGCTCCACACATACGCTCTCAACAATTTTCTTCTTGTTCGTATGTTTGTTATCTTTTAACATAACCGCGATTCTTTCTTGTTAGATGTAGTTCGGTCTTCTTCTATTGTTTTACAATTACATACTCTATTTCCCAGATATTCAGTGGTATGTGATTTAATAACGTTGGTATTTCAACATAATATTCAATTAGAATGAAGAATTAAAATAGGAAAGCACACAGTACATTAAATACAAACAGTGTCAATACCTTACATCCCTTTGTATTAAATTCACAAGTTATAGATAAAAGCTGGAGAGTAACCGTTCATAATCAAGTTATTTGTACAAATTTACACGAATTCAAGGAACCATCAACTATGAGGAATACACTCCAAAAACCACATACCCATAAAAACAACTATAAAGTTAATGCTTTGAAAACAACCAATAGCGCAACCATCGGTTTTAAATGTAAAATCCTGGAGACAAAGTAAGTATTCGCACGAACAGAACGACATTGACCCCGAAAATAGGACAGTTTTGATTTTCCAATGCACCACCCGAAGGTACTACATTGACCAGGAAGCAAGTTTTTTATCTGAAATTTTTGAATTTTGCCAAACCCTTACTGTTCCAAGCAAGCTAGGTATCTTGAACGTGCGTGACAACACTCACACACATTTTACCTCTCATCCAAACGAGGATGTATTTTTGTGAAAAATACTCGTCTAACCTTTTTCAAGCGGTCCGTGTCGGAAATCAAATCCAGGTCCTTGGTAGTCACACGCAAATTAACTAAACCAGGGAGCCGCTGAGAACGAGGACAGCGCGTAATAACGCTAGGATATTGAAATTTATAAAAACCAATGTATAGTAAAAATTCATCAGTTATTCGATACCAAACCAAAATGTCAGCAGAGTTTCTAATTCAATCGACACGCGGACGACCATCGCGGTTCAGGTCGGTGTTGAGAACCTGGCAGTTAACGTGACGTTATTCAACCTTTGGCACTGTTAGTAGAAACAGGTTTCCGAACGTGAATAAGGAAACGCGAATGTAATATACCGGTAATTGACGTGACATTGCTCATGTTGGGTGCTTTTGTTGAACCATAAGTTAAATTTTTACCTGCAACAATAATGAACTGGATGCCAAGCTTTGATGAGAACAAATCAATTGAATTTTTAATATCCATTTTACAAACATCACGTACTGAATAATTGTATTTGATGGTAATCATAATAATGTGTAATGCTAATTATTATTAAGTAGGACTATTGACGTTGGTGCGCCTTTTTTTAAAGCGTTTGTGAACACACATAATTCTGATATAAAGAAGTTCATTATGGGTGTAGCATAATAGCACGCATAAATTAGATTGATATCATTGTAAATATTAAATTTTTTACTACACGTATATTTAACCAATTAGCGGTAGATCATAGTTCAGTTTTTTTGTTGTTATTCACTGTTGTAACCATATTTTACAACATACGTTAGGTATACAAAAAGTGCTTTTTTCTATATGGTAGCCTAGTAGAAGGAGTTGATAAAGACCTAAGCAACGCTACATCAACCTCTAGCTGCATTAGGAACGGTCTCAATCAGTTACTCGGGTGGGTTAGCGCTCAAAAGATTTGCACAGACGTAGGAAACGTTAAGACCTTCTAAGGTAAGCATGCAGGTATTTAGTAGAAGTACCGCAACTTGTATACCCTTAAAAGTAGTATATTTGCTATCGGGCAACCCACACCACACCATTGAAGGCTAGCCGGAGTAGTAATTTACTGTTACGTCATTCCACCCCCTATAGAGTAAAATTAATTCAGATATGTAACGTCAATTTAGCACGCTACATGTTTTGAAAAGCTTTGAATGTTTACTGCGTAAACACTAACATCCGCAAAACGGGATAGGGAAGACATTTTGGCATTATCAACTCGCTATTTAGAAAAGGCCCTAAGTGAATAGTATTTGTTAGCGGAATGAGAATTGTAGTATGCACATTTGCAGTCGCAAAGAATTTCTTTATTCTACAAAAACTTCCATCATCATCATTATGTCTTCAGTCCTGGAACTGGTTAGACGCGTACCATCATTGTTTTCTATTCTGAACTAACCTACGCATTTCCCTGAAATTTGCACAATCTGCATCTACTTCTATCTTATCTAGGTTTACATCTACCTCCTTTTTCTTATCTCTGCTTGTAATATATCCCATACTATTTCCCAATAATGATTTAGAACGTATTGTGCCTTTCCATTTTTCCTATTTTTTTCCACAGATATCCTAGTTACCCTACTATTTTTATAACCTATTTGTTATTAACTTTGTCTGTCCATGCTATCATCCTCATACATCTGAAGCACAACATTCCAAAAAGCTGCTACCGTTTCTCTGTCTGCTTTTCCTACTGCCCATATTTCATAGGCATACTGTGCTGTGCTCCACACATATGCTGTCAACAATTTTTTCTTATTTTTATGTTTGTTGTCTTTCATCATAGGCGCTGTTCTTTCTTGTTAGATGCAGTTCGATCTCCATCTATTGTTTTGCAATTACATACGGTATTCCTCCGATATTCAGTGGTTGTGAAGGGGGGTTAGCAGCCTGTGGCTGCCAAGTTCTTCCAGCACTTGAACATTTGCCGATTCAATATTTTTTTCAATATATCTTTTCGCACAGTCAACATTAGTTGCAGATATTTCACAACCAACATCTGTAGTTGTTTATAATAATCACCAGATTGATCTGCGCTTATTTTTTCGTCATTAGGTTTTCTGTCTCAAACTTGGTTGGACACGTACCTGCACTTATTTATATTCTGAGCTAGCCTACACAGTTCCCTGAAATTCTCACCCAGCCTATATGCAGCTCGGTTCCCCTTCTATTGTTTTATAATTTTATGCCCTGTTTCACCGAGGTTCAGTGAAGAGGTTAAGTATCCTGTGGCTGCCAAGATCTCTCAATACTTAGACATTTGTCGAATTAATGGTATTTTAGTAAATCCTTTCACACAATTAACATTATTAGAAATTATTGCTTAAACAATACTTGAAGTTGCTTATAATAATCATCATGTTTAAGTTACTTTTTTCATCATTAGTTTATCCATCTTGGGGACTGGTTGGATGCGTACCTCCATTGATTTCTATTCTAAGCTAGCCTACACATTTCCCTGAAATTCCTACAGCCTACTCTTTCACTATTTGTGTGCAATAGTCTAACCTAGTTTACCTCTACTTTTCTTTTTTCCTATCTCAGCTTCTAATATATTCCGCACTATTCCCTCATGCCGTAGTATGTGGCCTATCATCCTACCTCTCTTATTTTTTACCGTATTCCACATATTTCTTTCTTCCCCTACCATTTTTAGTACATCTTCGTTCTTAACTTTGTCTGTCCATGATATATATCTTCATCATATGTCTGTAGCTCTACATTTCAAAGGCTTCTACCTTTTTCTTGTCCGTTTCTCCTACTGTCCAGGCTTCATAGCCGTATAGTGGTGCTTCACACATATGTTTTAAGCAAGCTTTTCCTTATTCTTATGTTTGTTGTCTTTGAACACAGTAGTTCTTTTTTTTGTTACATGTAGCACGACTTTGTGCTAATCTTTGTTTCATATCTTTTGCGCTGTTCCCATCTTGCGTTATTTGGCTTCCTAGGTAGCAGATATCCTTAACCTATTGTAAGCTCTTGTTACCTATTTGTATTCATGTTTTTGATTTATTTTGTCCTCCTTTGCATACTAGTACTTTAGTTTTTTTTTTATTAATTTTCATACCGTATCTCTTTATTAAATCCGTTTCTATTTCATTAAGAGCAGCTTCTAACTCTTCCTTGCTAGATGCTAATACCGCTATATCATTTGCAAATCTAAGCATATGAATTTTTTGTCCCTGCATAGTAATTCCAAATGTTTCCTCCATTTAGCAGTATTCATTGCCTCTTTAATGTACAAGTTAAAAATTAATGGGGATAGGGCACATCCCTGTCTCGCCCCTTTCCTAATGTTCCTGCTCTAATTTTATTACTGGTGTTGGCTCTTTGTATAAGCTATGTATTATTCGTCTATTTCTATAACTCATTCCAATCTTTTTGAGTATTTCGTACCCGGCGTCTTACATTTTTTAGATCCTTTAATGCTAATTCAAACTCATTTCTAAGTATAGAATATACCAAGTCATCATTTTCATTGTCTGATTCCTGTTCCAATGCTGTTAGTTCTTCTCTTGCATATAAATTCCATATATATTCTTGTCATCTACCCACTTTCTCTACATTTTCTATAATGACGTTTCCTCCCGCGTCCTTTATATTTTTGCTATACGGTTTTATATCCCTAAAATTGATTCTAATTAATTTGTATGCTTCATCTGTCTTTCCTACTTCCATCTTAGTTTGTACCTCTTTGCACTTTTCATCAATCCATTGCTCTTTAGCTTTCCTGCATTTGCGAATAATTTTCCATTTTATGGCTTTGTATCTCTGTTTTCCTGTTTTGTCTGATTTATTTTTGTATTTTCGTCTTTCTTCTATTAAATTCAGGATATCATTTGTTATCTTTTTGTGTATACTCCAAAATATCTCGGCCGCCATTTGTAGGCTGGATTTAATGTTATTCCATTCTGCTTCTGGATAGCTTCTACTGTCTTTTACTTGATTCCTAAACCGTTGCCTAACAAGAATGTAATCTATTTGATATCTTCCTATATCACCTGACATCTTCCACGTATATCGTCTTCTAGCATGATGTTAAAATAATGTGTTTGTGATGATGAAATTGTTCTTGTTGTATAATTCTAACAGCCTATTTCCCCTATCGTTTCTCGTGCCTAAACCAAATAAACCTACTACCGCTCCTTCCCTACCCTCTCCTACAATTGCATTAAAATCCCCCGTAATTATTAAATTTTCTTGTCCTTCTACGTATCTCTTAATATGTCTTCGATATCTTTGTAGATAGCTTCTACCTCTTGGTCACTCAGCTAGAGGTGGGCATGTATACTTGTATTATTACTGTGTTCACCGGACTTCGCTGATCCCTACAAAGTCTAGTAGTATCCTATTCATTTCCATTTTTAGGTTCTCCTGCTTACCTACTTGCTTCATACTTCTAACATTCCACGCTCCGACTCGCAAAATGTTCCCGACTCTTATTCTGGACTTTCGGATCGCATCCTCCGATGTAGTCCCCTCTCGGAGATCCGAATGCCTTCATGTTTATTTCAATTTAAGTACGCTGTGTACTTGGGAGGTAATGTGGTGGTTTGCCGTTGCCTTCAACATCGCGGTAGTGTGTCTTAGACTTCCATACCAAACCCTATAGTCTCTGCCAATCTAAGTACCGAAAGAGCCGCTTCACGGTTCATTCGAAATGGGTAAAAACTTTCATGAAAGATGAATTGCGAAGGAAGTTCATATTCAAAATTACATAAACTACTCAAAGTGTGTGCTACTCTTCACGTTTTAATTATTTCCGTATAAAGGTCTTCTACCACTGTGAAACTGATAAAATCATACTTACGGAATACAAGGAATGAAAACAGGCGCCGAGAAAGAACCGTTGATGTTGGAGCTATAATAGACTTTACGGTAAAAGATAAATCAAGACGCCTCGATTTTGTGTTGTAAGTAGGCCAATGAAAATGACAGTTTTTTATGTAACATAACCAAATTGTACGAATATACAAGAGGTATTTAAAAAGCAGTGTTGAATTTTATCTTGTATTACAAATCCTCGGCCCCCTTCTTGATACAATACTGGGCGCCGCGCTCTTTAATATTACGATCTTAAATTTTACATTCAGACGGTTTAGAAACTAACTTATTTTTTAGATATTAGCACAAGACTGAAACGAACAAAAACTTTTATTGGTTTTGTTCGTTTAGGGACGTTTTGTTTTGACAATTTTAAAATTAACGCCCACATTTTTCAAAATTTGAAAAATAACTGTTCTTATTTTTTAAAATTAAAAAAATTTAAAAAAGTAGTATACTTTTTCCTGCAAAGATATTACACACGGACTTTAGTTTTGTTATCACCACCATTCATAAATATTGGTCGGATTTCATTCTTCTAGTGGCAATTCAGCACACCACGGCGAATGAGTCCGGAAAACTAATAGTTTGAGATTGTGTACGGCCGTGAAAACTTTCTCAGTAGAATTGCTCTCATAAATAGAGTTTTATATGTTGTAATAATCTGGTTTTGTGCTAAGTTTCATTAATTTGCTATTTTTCGATTTAGTTTTAGATAACAGGCCATGCTTTTTCAAACTTGCTGAACAAAAGTCGTCCTGTATTTCCCCAAGTTCTTATTTTTCAAATCAGTGCTTAAAACTAGCGAAAAGCTCTCTCTAACAGGTAGTAGTAATTTCAAACCCACAAGACAGCTTACACAAATATTCCAGTTTCAAGAGTGCGCTGAATAATACTAACTAGAAATTTCAAGTCTGCCAACTTCTGCAATAAACATTCTTGCTACTTGTAGTACACAGTACTAAAAACATGTTTTCCGGAATTTCTGTTCTAAAGTGAACGTTTAAGTTCTTCTTCTGTAATCTATAACGACTTTGTTATCTGATGGGCATGGGTTTCTTTACGATGTCCGTTACCATTAGCGTGCTTACGAACGTAAGGTTTTTAATGTTACATTTTAAAAAATAATGTTCTGTAAGATCTTAACTGTGTTTTCTTGACGATTAATTTCTTACACCGCAGAACCCTATGGAAGTTAAAATTACTTTTAGCGCTTAGTGTGTCACGTTTAATTTTTAAAACTTCTTATACATGAATAAATGTCTTAAACCATTAGTTATGTAATATGTTTAATTAGTTTTCAAGTAGACAAAATCAAGTAGATGAGATGGAACTTTCTTTACATAGAGAATATGATATTGAGTAATTATAGAGCACGAGAAGCATGTATAATAATTTTCAGGAGATGCTTCGACAGACGTCTCAAGTAAAATCTGATCAATACAAAATTATTAGACTTTTTCGGAACTGCACATTTACTGCACTGCCGATAATTAGGACCATTCTTTTTTTCGTTTGTTAAAAGTATGAGCATCTCAGAAAAGAAAAGAAAATAGGAAAGCTTTTATCGAAGCTTTAGTAAGGTACGTACTTGGCATCTGCCAATAATAATATACTACTTTTGTTAAAATGAGACCCGTGTTCACTTGTACTAATTTAACCTTTCAGAAGCTTCTTACATAGATGCAATAAAGGTTTCCAGTGGTACCAGAGCATCAAGCGGCTCCGTGGCGTCGTTGGTATGCGTGTAACTACTACGTCCAAGGTCCCGGATTCGAATCCCGACACGCTCCGCTTGAAAAATATTAGGCGAGCATTTTTTACAAAAATACGCCCTTGTTCGGATGAGAGGTAAAATGGAGGTCCCGTATGTGAGTGTTGTCAAGCACGCTATAGTTCCCTACCTTGCTTAGAACAGCAAGGGTTCGGCAAAATTCAAAATTTTTCAAGTAAAAAAAACTCGCTTCCTGGCCAATGTAGTACCTTCGGGTGGAGCATTGGAAAATCACATGTAGGGGGTACCAGAGCACCGGCGACTCCGTGGCGTCGTTGGTATACGTGTGACTACTACGTCCAAGATCCTGGGTACGAATCCCGACACGGTCCGTTTGAAAAATGTTAGACAAACGTTTTTCACAAAAATACCCCCTCGTTCGGATGAGAGGTAAAATGGAAGTCCCGTGTGTGAGTATTGTCACGCACGCTAAAGATTCCTAGCTTGCTTGTAACAGCAAGGGTTCGGGAAAATTCAAAAATTTTCAGGTAAAATAAAACTCGTTTCCTGACCATTGTAGTACCTTCGGGTGGAGCATTGGGAAATCAAATGTAGGGTACCATAGCACCACCTGTATTCTGTAGTCACGCTACTGCAACACAAATTAGTATATACAAGCACATATATTAACAACACTAACAATTAATGACTGGCACTTTTGACCTTTATTTAATAATATAAAAAATTTCATTTCTTGGGAAATAGGTCATTTATTCACATTAATTCTTTTTCTTTCTTGTCATTAAATTAATATAAAATACAAAACATTACGCGTTTCGGTTACTATAAACCTTAATTAAAGTGCAAGTAAAATTTTGGCTTTATTCTTAAAAATTTTGGTATTAGTTCTAAATTTCGGCATCTTATTAGAAAAATTCTTTTTTTTTCTTTAGCTATTTTGTTTTTAATATTAATTATTGTTCGTAGGTGTTAGTTTTTTAGTCGTTCCATCTTTTTATTGGATTAAATTGGAGATGATTAGGTAGAAAGTATATCCATATGTAATTCCAATTAATTTAAATATGTTGATATTTCTTGACCCTTATTTAATAATAAAAATTTTCTTTTCTTGGGATAGACGGATAGCACAAAGCTTATACAAAGAGCAAACAGCGGTAATAGAATTAGAACAGGAACGTAGAGAAGTGAATATTAGGAAAGAGGTGAGACAGGGATGTGCGCTATGCTATTCCCGTTACTTTTTAACTTGTACATCGAAAAAAGCAATGAATACTGTCAAATGCAGCACGACATTTAGAGTTATCATGCAGGGACGAGAGATTGTTATGCTTAGATTTGCAGGTGATATAGCGGTACTAGCATGTAGCAAGGAAGAGTTAAAAGCAGGTCTCAATGAAATGGAAACCGTTCTAACAGAGAAATACGGTATGAAAATTAATAAAAATAAAACTAAAGTAATAGTATGTAAAGGAGGGGAAAATAAATAAAAACTAGAATACAAATAGGTACGAGAACTTACAAGAGGTTTAGGATTTCAGCTACCTAGGAAGCCAAATAACGCAAAATGGGAAAGCCCGAAAGATATAAAGCAAAGATTAGCATAAGGCCATCTTACATTTAACAAGGAAAAAAAACTACTATGCGCATGGACAACAAACATAGAAAAAAGGAAAAGATTGTTTAAAACATATGCATGGGGCATGGCACTGTACGGCTGTGAAACCTGAACTGTAGGAGAAGCGGACAAGGAAAAGGTAAAGCCTTTGAAATGTAGTGCTACAGACGTATGATGTAGATATCATGGACAGACAAAGTTAAGAACAAAGAGGTACTAGAAAGGGTAGGGGAACAAAGAAATATATGAAGAACAGTAAAAAAATAGGAGAGATAGGATGAAAGGTCACATACTAAGGCATGAAAAAATAATGCGGATTATATTAGAAACAGAGATAGGAAAAAAGAAGGGTAGAGGTAAACCTAGGTCAGACTATTGCACACAGATAGTGAGAGATGTAGGCTGTGGGAATTTCAGGAAAATGTGTGGTATAGCTCAGAATAGAAATCAATAAAAGTACATGTCCAACCAGTTCTAAGATGGAAAAACTAATGACGAAAAAAATAACCGTACTTAAACATGAGAATTATTATAAGCAACTAGAGGTATTGATTGTATAATATACTGGAATAATATTAATTGTGCGAAAGGATTTACTGAAAAACTATTAATTCGCCAAATGTCTAAGTGTTGGGGGATCTTGTCAACCATCGACTGCTTAACCCCCTTCACATACCACTAAATCTCGGTGAAATAGAGCAAATAATTAGACAACAATAGAAGGAAACCGAGCTGTATATAGGTTGTAGAAATTTCAGGAAACCGTGTAAACTAGCTCAGAATATAAATAAGTGAAGTTATGCGTCAACTAGTTTCAAGACGGAAAACCTAATGACCAAAAAATAAGTGCACTACAGGTATTGGTTGTGAAATATTTTCAACTAATGTTGATCGTGCGAAAGGATATATTGGAAAAACTATTAATTCGACAAATGCTGAGGGAACTTAGCAGCCACAGGCTGCATACCCCCTGCATATACCCTATATTTGATTTTCCAATGCTGCACCCGAAGTTACCTGGAAATTTTTGAATTTTGCCAAACCCTTGCTATTGCAAGCAATGTAGAGATCTTTAGCATGCGTGACAACACTCACACATGGGACTTCCATTTTACCTCTCATCCGAATGAGGGCGTATTTTTATGAAAAATGCTTGCTTAACATTTTTCAAGCGAACCGTGTCAGGATTTGAATCCAGGACCTTGGGCATAGTAGTTACACGCATACCAACTACACTACGGAGACGCCCCCTCTCCCTGTACATACCACTGAGTATCGGGGAATAAGGTATCTAATTGTAAAACAATATAAGGGGACCGAACTGCATCTAACAAGAAGGAACAACGGCTATATTCAAAAACAACAAACATAGGAACAAGAAGAAAACTGTTAAAAGCATATGTATGAAGCACAGCACAGTACATCTATGAAATAAAAGTAGTAGGAAATGCAAACAGAAAGAAATAGAAGTCTTCTTGAATGTTGTGCTTTAGATATATGAGAATAATAGCATGAACAGACAAAGTTAATAACAAATAGGTTATAGAAATAGTAGAGGAATCAAGATATCTGTGAAAAACAAGAAGAATAGGAGAAACAGAAGGGCGTTCTAAGGCATGTTTGGGAAATATTATGGGATATACTACAAACAGAGATTAAAAAAAGAGGTAGAGGTAGACCTAGATTAGACTATCGCACGCAGATAGTGATAGATGCAGACTGTGCAAATTTCAGGGAAATGTGTAGGTTGGTTCAGAATAGGAATGAGGGTACGTGTCTAACCAGTTCCAGGACTGAAGGCCTAGTGATGATGGTGATTAATGAAAAGAAAGAAAAAGAATTAATGTTAATAAATAGCCCATTTCCCAAGAAAAGAAATTTTTTATAAACATACCTATATATGGTTATGAATTGTGTGTAGCTATAAAAAATGAGCCCTTTTATGCTGGGCTTCAATAGAAGATAACAAAATCGATCTGATATGATTTATTGTCTGAAGATGTCCGTACTAGCTAGCTCATATGGAATAAAACAACGAAATTTCAACATCAAAATTATAATAAAACGTTTATGAACAATCCTTCAAATTACAATAATCGGGCTAATGTGTCCGCGCCGCTAGATACTTTTAAGTCGAAAGTTTCACTTCCCCCGCTGGCCCTCCTTACGTTTGATGGTGAAGGTTGTTTATTTGAACGCTTTATTGACCGCTTTGATAGCTTAGTTAATCTTACCAACGATCTGTCGGACGTGGATAAATTTTTGTATCTTCATTCAGTACTAAATGGACCGGCACTCTTAACTATTAAGAACTTTGACCTTACAGAAGCCAATTACCCCTTTGCTTATAATAAACTTTGCGAAAAATATTGTAATACTCGTCACATTACCTCAGCTCTATGAAACAATATTGATAAATTTTCCAAATTAAATTCTGATAGCCCGACGGGTTTGTAAAAATTAGTTGATACCTTTGTTGATAATTTACAAGCACTTGTGAAATTTGATTTGCCCATAGAGTAATGGGATTTTATTCCTGTACAAATGATTTTAAATCGCCTTGATGTACACACTGCCCGTAGTTTCAAATTGCATCAAGATCCGACCGCTATTCCATGTTATAAACACTTAATTGCTTATCTGGAAAAACGTGTAAATCTTTGTCGAATTTGTCGGTAAATCATAAAACCGATTTAAACAAAGTTACAGCAACCTATCTAAGTCTCGCTCCGCCGTTTTCATGGTAGTCCAGACGAAGGCTAATGTTAATAAATGTCCGCTTCGCAAACAAGATCACAATCTTTATCGTTGTCATCATTTCGTCAAACTTCCTTCACAAGACCGCTACAATTTTGCAAAAAACATCTTTGCATTAATTGCCTTAGCAATTCTCACATTTTGAATAAATGCTAGTCTACTTTTTCATGCCGCCAATGCAATCAACGTCATCATTCCTTATTGCACTTCGATCGCGTTTCGTCTAAAGTCGTTTTCGCTGCTAGTAACCCGGTTCGTTTGAGCCCGGACACCGCCGCCTCTAAGGTACACCTCGTACTACTCCCGCTATTCAAGGCTGCTACAAGCCTTCCGCTCCTCTTGTCTCTAAGGAATCATCGACTTCGTTTAGCTGTAGTGGTCCGTCAACTTCAAATGTCGTTTTATTTAATTCTTTACCTAAAACTTCAGTTGTTTTACCTTCCACCGTTCAAGTGGAAATTGCTGATTGCGCTTGTTTTTTCCAAAAAATTTGCGGTTTACTCGATTCGGGTAGTATGACTTCCTTTATTTCGCAAAATAGTGTGGTTTAGGCTCCATGCGCTCTGCAGCTCTGCATGGCGCTGTCGCCATCTTGCTCAAACTAATACGTGTTTCTTCACCGATTATTAATTTTCAAGCTGTAGTACTTCACAAAATCTGAAAATTTACCTACTTCTAATATTCCCTTACAACATTCAATCATCTGGCTAACTTCAAGCTAGCTGAACAGCTCTTTGCTCAATCTGGACCCATTGAACTCTACTTGGCGCGGATATTTTCCCCCAAGTGTTATTAAACGGTCCCATCCAGGGTGCTAGCGATCAATCTGGATATGTTTTAATGGGAAGCATACCTTCCTCGCCGGCCTCTGAAGTAACTAGCTTGTTTTGTATGACAGATTCTACTTCCCCATTGGAAGATTTTGTCGTTAAATTCTGGGAAGTCGAAGCTGTCCACGCTGCTCAACCTTTCACGCCTGAAGAAACTGTTGTTGAAAAACATTTTGTTGATACGTTTCGCCGCAATGCACAGGGTTGATATGTCGTCTCACTATCGTTTAGAGATCAAGAACCATTTTTTTCCAGGTAGTCGTGATCTTGCCTTACAACGATTTGTTTCTTTAGAAAATTGTCTACTTCAGCAACCCCGTATTTACGAACAGTACGTTTCGTTCATGCGTGGATATTTGGATTCTCAACATATGTAATCTGTTGTTAGTGGGTCTCATTCGGACTTTTCTTATTACATCTCGCATCATTGCGCTGTGAAACCCGAAAGCATAATAACGAAATTACGAGTTGTTTTCAACGCTTCCGCTAAAACTCTGTCTCTATTATTCTTAAACGATCACTTGTTTTTTTGGGTTGAAGCTGCAACCAGATATTACCGTTCATTTAAATTTCCAATGCTGCACCCGAAGGTACTGCATTGGCCAGGAGTCGAGTTTTTTTGTTGCCTGGAAATTTAGAATTTTGCCGAATCCTTGCCGTTCCAGGCAAGGTAGGGATCTTTAACGTGCCTGACAACACTCACACAAGGGATCTCCATTTAACCTCTCATCCGAACGAGGGCGTAATTTTTGTGAAAAATGCTCACCTGTCATTTTTTAAGCAGTCGCCCGTGTCGGGATTCGAACCCAGGACCTTGAGATCCCTAGTCTTGCGCTTACTACATTGATACACGGCGACGCCTAACCAGATATTACCGCAAATTTGTTACAATTTCGTTTACATCCTTATGTTGTCACTGCCGAAATTCGTCAGATGTACAGATGTTAATCCCGCTCAGTGTGACTATCAACGAATTGTTTAGCGCTTCTTCCCTGAGGAGCCCATTTAGAATTTTAAATTATATACCGTTACTTGTGGAATCAATTGTGCTCCTTTTCTTGCCATACGTACGCTTTTGCAGTTGGCCCTGAACAAAGGGATTTCTTATCCGTTAGCCGCTTTCGCTCTTCGCCACCATACTTACATTGATGACATCGCTACTGGTGGAGATTCTATTGAATCAACTCTCGATCTACGTAATCAACTAATTGCTTTTTTAAAACTTGGTAGTTTCGAACTTCATAAATGGTCAAGTAACCATCACGAATTATTAAAAGAAATTTCCGCTACGCAGACATTCGCACAATCCTGCATCTTTGATGATCCTGATACTCAACCCCTAAAAGTGTTTAATGGAACCCCACCTCAGATAATTTTTGTTTTCTAGTTCAGCCACTAAGTACCTCTTGTACCAAGCGCAACCTGCTTTCTAGCTTTACTCGTATTTTCGAACCCATGGGACTTTTCCCCCTTACTTTCCTGGTAAAACACTTAATTCAACGTTTATGGTCGTGAAATTAGAATGGGATGCTTCCCCTCCCCCCGACTTCCACCGTCTGTGGGAGAGATACATGCATGAGTTACCGCTTCTTTCAGATTTCGCTTTACCCCGCTTGCTAATCTCGCCACAGTTTACTACGCGCGAAGTTCACTACTTTGCTGACGCTTCCGAACGTGGCTACTGTTCTGTTGGTCTGACTCCATGGTAGTACTTTCGTAGATTCGTTCCCCGCCGCAGCGTTGGAAGACTTTCGTCGCCAATCGTGTTGCTTACATTCAGGAAAACACGTCTCGAGCCTCTCGGCATCACATCTCCTCTACCGAGAACCTCGCCGATGTCTGGTCACGCGGTTTACTCCCTACCGACTTGTGCCAATGTTCTATATGTGGGCGGCTTCACCAACCTTGTATGGGTCTTTCGAAAACTACAGTCCATATATTCCGCCTTCAGATATTCCTGAAGTTCTCACTGAACAACGCTCTATTGTTTTATCCGCTGTCATAACCTCTTGTTCAATTTAATCAATTCTAGAAAATCACTTTTTCTTTCCTTTTATTACGCGCATTGTTGCTTGGATTCTCGGTTTTTGTCATAATCTACGTCATCCACTCGAAAGGTATTCCGGACCTTTGTCATCTTCTGAACTGCACGATGCTTTGATTTCTTTGCTTGCGTATACTCAACAATCTTATTTTGCTATCGAGCTTGAGGCCATTCATTCCGGGTTCCCTTTAAAAAAGTTTTCGCAAGCTGTCCCCTTTTCTTTGTGATGGAATCTTGCGGGTCAGGGGTCGCCTGGCTCACGCGCCTTTGTCCTCTAACCGTAAATTTTCCGTTTCGTTACCTAGCAAAAGTCGATTTACTGATCTTTATATTACGTTCATTTAAAATACTTCCACGTGGGTGCTCAGATGGTCCATTTTCTTGTCAGTCAGCACTTCTGGATTATTTCTAGAAGGTAATCTATCCGTCGTGTTTTGAGTCATTGTCTAACGTGCTGGAAAACAAATCCGGTCTCATTGCAACTTCCTATAGGCAACCTGCCTTCATATCGAGTTACTCAAGTCAAACCTTTTTTGTGTTCGGGTGTCGACTTCGCCGGTCCTTTTTCTGTTAATATGTCTCGACTACGGAGCGCCAAAGTTTTAAATTCGAATTTATGTCTTTTTATTTGTATGGCTACCAAACTGCTGCACCTTGAAGTAGTATCCGATTTGTCTACGGACGCCTTTCTAGCGGTTTCTGCGCCGACTTATTGCCAGGCGTGATCACCTCTATAGTGATTGTGTCACAAATTTTGTGGGTGCTCATAAACAGTTAATTCATCTCGCTAAGCTTGTTGCTTCTAAGGACCATATTTCGTGGCATTTTATACCGCCGACCTCACCTCATTTTGGTGGTTTGTGGGAAGCGGGAGTAAAATCTGTTAAAACCCTGCTCCTGCGTACTATTGGCGAGCAAGTGTTAACTTTTGAGGAGTTGGCCACAGTCTTTATCCGACTTGAGGCTATATTGAACTCACGTCTTCTCACTTCTTTGAGCAATGACCCCAATGATTTGAACTGTCTTACGCCCGGTCACTTTTTAACTTTGGTCCCTTTAACCGCCATCCCGAAGCCCACCCTTTCTCGCCTTCCGCTTAACCGTCTATCTCGCTAGCAATTGCTCCAGCAAATTCAACAAGAATTTTGGTCCCGTTGGTCCGAGGAATATTTGCACTCGCTACAACAGCACTCCAAGTGGCACACACCGTCTCCTCAAGTTGAGTTGGACACCTTACTGCTGATTAAGGTCGCTAATGTTTCCCCCTTTGTTGGTCCCTCGGCCGTGTTGTGGCTGTGCATTCTGGTGTTGTTAGGGTGGTCGCACTTGAAACCGCTTTTGGCGAGCTGAGGCGTCCTGTGTTAAAGCACTGCCCTTTGCACTCAATGTAAAAAAAGTTTTTTTTTGTTTTTTGGAAATTTCTTTTCTTTTTGCTTTTTTCATTCCGCCCCCCCCCCCTAACTATTTTCCTTTAAAATGCTTTGCATTTTGGTGGGCGGTATGTTCCGTTTATATTGTATAATTTATTGCTTAATTTATGTTCCGTTTATATTGTATAATTTATTGCTTAATTTATTTTCGAAATAGGTATTTGTTGATTATTTACCTCCACCCGGTATATTAAAATGTTATTACGTGTGCCGTGTATTACTTCAAACACCGCGCTTGTACAAAGTGGCGCAATATCGATAAATTATGCTCTTCGCATGTGCAAGAACTATTTTATCACCGTCCATGGAGAAGACACGAAGCATTGTAGTATCGCTTTTCGTTGTAGACGGCCGCAAAATTACATGTGCTACGCTTTAGCATATTGAAAAGTCGACTTTTGTTACCCGTACTTGACGGACGCATTTAAGAGTTTTTTTACTATCGTTGTCCGTTTGAACGGCCGCATGAACATAAATGTGTTTCACTACGCTCGCATACAAGGTAAGTGTTTGAAGTAATTATTTGTTTGTTTATTATTATTTATTTTATTTTTCGTATACATGTTCACTTTTTCTCTACCATCAGTAGCTATCGAAATTACCGTAAAAAAATTACAACAGCTATTAGGCATAACAAAATTATTGAACCGTCGTACGGTGCTAGTAAACACGACGCGAAGGTCCCCAACGTAAAGTTGCTACGTCCACTGTTGAAGAACGACTCTTTCGAGTTAGGCACGAGCCAACAAATGAAGTATTGGTTCGGATTGGTTTGTACGGTATTGTATAGGTTGTAACTTTTTTTGTTTCTTCTTAACCATGCCTACTGCACAAACCTAAAAGAAAATACCTGTCCTCTTTCTTTAACAAAAAGCCAATGAAAGGAGATTTCGTCCGACTAGCTACAGCACTAACCTATGCGCAGGTAACTGAGACGTGGTCTTGGATTTCTATGATTCTATTCCAACAAAAACCACAATAGTAAATCAAAACAAAATAACAAACAGGGCGTCAACATGTCCTGTGAGAAAGTTTATTAAGGCAAAGTATACTCTGAAGGCGGACGTGGAGATCCTCAAAAAATAAGAGTAGCCTCTGCTGAATAAAAATATGTTCTTCTAAATAAAGGACACAGCTTCTGAATTAAAGACATTATGTTTAGCTAAACAAGATGACCACAAAGTATAAACTTTAAAATAAAATAAACAGAAAAATTGAAGAGAGCATGAATGTAAATAATTGTTTAATTTAAATTATTTTTATCCGGTTCGAAGGACCAACACCAGTATAATAAAAAGAACATTTTTTTTTCAAAAGAAGACAAAGTCATCCATCGTAACCAACAACGACAGAATAGGTAAAGAAAGCATTACGTAAACACCCAATGAGGATTAAAGGTCTTAGCTACTTCCAAAAACGTCAAAAGACGGATGTCCCCCAAAAGGGACATTTCTGTTCTCCACCTCAAAAAAAGTTTTGGTTTCCCGCGGAGAAACCAAGAGAAAAGAAAAAAACGAGGAAGAAAACTCGTAGCAAAACTGTCAACCTCAAGTGTGCAGCAAAGAAAGAACCAAGACAAAGCAAAGGACAAAGGCATGCTAGTACACCATCTAGAATACTTCCAACTGAGGTAACACAGATTCGTATGAAACGATTACTCAAGCAGAGTATGGCTAACAGACCTACAGAAGCGACCAAGTCGAAATCCCTAAAGGAAAAGAAAATAGATCTGAAGCCTACCTCAAGGAATGGATGTAGAAAGCGACTATAATAGTCAAATAGTGAACGAATGGTAGAACTAGCCAGAAGAAAAAGTCACGGGATGGGCTAGCTACAAAATATAAATAGGAATACGAAATGGGCGCCAGTGTTTTCGGACACAAGCTTATCAGAGAAAACACAAAACCAATAAGCCAAAAAAACATCAAGGTCATAAAGAAAAATTAAAAAAAAAATCAAGAGCAAAAAAAAAAATCAGGCCCCCAAATAAAAAAAATCGGACCCACGTTGGGCGCCAAAAATTTATGTAACGTTATTCGTGGCAGTCCCTGTTCCGGCGCCAAAGTTATGCTACGTTGGCTCGTAGCCGTGCGTAACACAAAGAAAACCCCAGGAATGACCGGGCTTAATCGGAGATTAGGGGGGGGGGTTGTAGAAAGCAGACTGACATATAATGTATGCGGCGGTAAGGAGTTAGTGACAATACCTGCAAGAAAATTAGTTAAGCAGACCTGAAAAAAAAAGAATAAGCATAGCAGCAATGATAAGTCTAAGTTATTCAGTACTTTGTAGAATGTAAATAAAACTGTTTAGATAAACTATATAATATAATCACGATAAAAGCATTACAAAAATTTTTATCACAAAGTGAGGTAATATTGGGGAGTAGCAGAAACGTTTCCTCACACACCAATTAAACATAAATCAGACAAAATGTTGACGAAAGATGAATAGATAAGACACAATTGGTATGAGTAATTCAGTAGTATTGATTTTTCTTTCTTTCTTTTTTTTCTCTCTATG
Organism: Platerodrilus igneus; assembly: GCA_036346225.1. NCBI lineage: Eukaryota > Metazoa > Arthropoda > Insecta > Coleoptera > Lycidae > Platerodrilus > Platerodrilus igneus. The sequence goes on along the minus strand of JARFIW010001134.1, from coordinate 995,442 downwards.
TTTTAAAATAGCATGCAAGTCTATTGTAAAAGGTATCAGAACGATAAAGATATGGTAAAGCAACGGATAGATATTTAAAGTAATAACCAGTAGGAAATAGTTCAACTTACAAAAGTCCTTCAGTAACGCTTCCTTGCAACTGAAGTGTGGGATTCAACGATGTCCCGCACTAACGAAGCACTTCACCCTTGACTGTGCGGGTGTTGATGGAACTTATCACACGTTACACTAATCACACCTACGTATTTCACTGGTGTTAGCAGCAGACATTATCACGCGTCGGAACTATGTAGCCTTGATAAATTTCTTGGTAATTCTATTTCCTAAGACAATAATTTCGAAATATTCTGTAGCACTAGTTTAATTTCAACTGGGACCAAATGTATATTATTTTCATAAACATCCCAAAAAGCAGTGAGAAACTTCAACCAATACCTTTGTAAACCGGTAATCTGTTATATTTCGCAAATAACGAAATTTGCGCAAGCAATGATCTATTTTAGATTCTTTGTTGTTAGAAAATTCAGAAACTACAGTATCACTGTATTTAAATAATCCAAAGTATGCACTAATCTGATAAAACAAAGGGACACTAGACTAGATCGCACACACATTAATCCTAAAGAAAGAATCGGTCAGTTTAGCAAGTTCTACGACTATTATTTCACAAGACAAACAACTAAATCACAAATTAGTAAAGTACGCGTATCACTAAAGTAAGTCCGTCAAATGTTCCGTAAAACACACGTGCCTCGAGTTTAACAAGCTTTACAGCTTTTATTTCCAACAGAAAATCAACTAAAAACATGCCGTGCTTGTTCAGGAACAATACGAAAATTAATCCCGCATTAATTCTCACTACTGTCAAAAGCAGAAAGAAGCAGTATTTTCAACGTACTTAATATATCGGAACAAAGAACAAAACTCCACTCCTCGTCTGTTTATATCAATTCGTCGTTATTACAACCGCTTATCGTCTCTTATCTAGACTTGTATATCCACATAAGGAACAAAATTTATATTTACGGCAAGACAAGAACGATGCAATCTATAATTAATTACAAGCCTTTTAACCTTCACTCCTTGGAATTTATCTATTAATGAGAATCAATCTTTAATTTATCTATCTGTAATTAATACACACGAGTTAAATTGCATACAAATCTGAAAACTATTCGAAAGTATTTACTTTATACAAACAGCGATCCCAAAGAAACGATGTATTTTTAATTACGCTAACAGAAAGAGAGCGTAAAATGTTAAGCTATAAAAAATGCACGTTACAAGAGATCATAAAAAGATAAAGAGACGAAAAGGAATCAAGTAGAGTTTTTTTCTGCATCACTTGTTGCAACTCGCTCAACCTTCAAAATACTGATAAAAGTGCTTACTTCAATGCCTGGAAGAACTATTATCTTATCACTCGCGGTAAATAAATTTTCATTGGCTTACGACGATCACGCGATCGCAAAAGACGAATTATACAATTTGCATGAGGAAGTCGCGTAAATATTCGAAAAAAGCGCTTAATTGAAATATAATAATAAAATTATATATATAGAAATTAAATACTACAATGGACTTAATACATTTCAAAGTGACGTGTAACAAAGTAGAAACATATCCGTTTATTGAACCAAACACCGTTGTTTGTTTCGGCTCTGTAGACAAAACCTCGAATAGGCGCCCGTGTATGTATTGGTACTTAATGTGGTAAAAATTTATCTCGGAAAAGAAGAAGTTGCTATTTTTAAGTAAAAATTCTGAATAAAACGACAATGGTTCTCGTCTAGGCTAAAACAGCAGAGTGGGAATGAGTAAGTGCGATTAACCCCGTGTTCTGCATCCACTTATATGCATTTTACTTGAATAAAAGCAAGTTTGCACATCTTTCTTAAGAATTTTGATCACATTCTCGCTATTTGTAAATCTAATTGGAATAATTTCTCTTCACTCGATTACTTTTAGTTAAAACTATGTTATGCGAAAATATAACTTAAGTGCTATCATTTCATATAAACACATTCCTATTTATAACAGAAACTTGTTGAGTAGCGATAATTAATAATACTACTCAAAAACCAGACTTTACTTAGAACTACAACAAAGGGAACCATTTCATTTCAGCGAATTGGACAATGTCATACGCACCCAGAATGCAGTGTTTGTATATTCTTGATTGTTATACATGTGTATGTGATACAATTTACAGGTAACTCTTTACGGTATAATTGCCCTGAGATTATAATGCAGTTAATGCCATCACGACATTTCTGTATTGCTTGATCAAAAAGATCCAAATGAAAAAGTGTTGATCTCATGACTGGAATCCCATTTATATGTCATCGCCTAAAGAATTCTAATACGAGTTTTTATATCCAGCACTTAAAGAAGATTGAACGTTGAAAATTGCAGTCTACCTCTGATACAATTAAGTAGTTTTAATGACGTTAATATTTGGAAAGTTTTTTTAAAGATTGGGATTCTCACTCAACAAACATTTGGTCATATAAGGTAGATCCGCCAAATCTTGCCACCTTCAGGTTGCATAATTTCTAATATATCCAAATTGACCTCTAAGATTCTGTAAATAGAATGACTGATCTTCATATATTTATCTTCAAACTTATATTAAACAGAAATTTAAAAAGTTTACTTTAAAAAAAGTTACATATTTTTTAATTAACTGAATATCTGAGAATATTTGGAACAGGAACCCCGAATATTGCCAGACAACTGGAATAAAAAGAATGGCTATTTTACAAAGACCACACAATGCTAAAAATGATCAATTTTATTTTTGTTTAGAAATACACGTCAGTAATAAAAAAGTAATAACTTGTCAAAGACAATTGGGACACTTAAATAATTCCATATCCTGTTTGCACAGTCCTACGCACTCTTCATGAGCGTAAATTGTGCAGACAACACAGTCACATATTTGTTAAGCAATGTTCCTTGCATAAAAACAATACCGTATTTCGTAAAATCATTTTACCTTAGAAAGACTTTTTTAGAGGTTGCACGTACTTCTGTTGAAGCAAATGCAATTCCTTCTTCGTTTTTTGGTTTAGTTTTTTGAAAGCTGAAAAGACTGCAGAGAAAGAAATCGATCATTTGTTATTTCCTGTACTTTACTGTTGATGGATTGTTTGCGTTTGAAAATCCACCTCTTTAAAGGAATTACCTTGGCTTTAATTTTTGGGAAGCTCCAGAATATAGAAAATGCTAGGAGTAGATGCAGTATAGCGTGAGTTTTTAAATAATGAATCTTTCGAGAAACCTTCAGAACTTCTTACATGAGATATGTAATCATCAGATGAATCGTCATGAATACTATAATCTGTATCTAAAAGAGTTTTTGGTTTTTTGTACGAGTAATTTTTTTTGTTGATTGTTGGAGGACTTGAACTTTGCAACTTCGGGTGCTAGTTGTTGATCCTTAGAAGTCTGGGACTTTCAAGTTCCTGAAGTTGATGACTAATTGTTAATTTCTTCTTTATTATTCGGAGATTTTTGAGTTGTTGATGTGGATGGCGTAATCATTTCTTTGTTTTCTTAGAAGTGTTTTATGTGAGTAACAAGACAAGGTGCAAATTCAGATCTATGTAAGATTTTTGATTTAAAAGGAGATATAGCAGTAGCTCTAAATCCAGATGCTTTATTCGTTTTCATGTATTGTAACCTTACTCTTGTGAAATTTTGCCAAATCTTATTTTTGTTGTAGGTTTTCCAGGGTTGTTTAACAAAAAATCTAAACCTGCGTGATCCCAAAAGGTTTCAGTACCTCTATATATCACTTTGTATGGTTGCAGCTTCTGAATTGTGTTACTGGGCATGCAAGACAATGTTACACCGTGTTTATCGCCAGCATCAACAGTAGTAATGTCTAGACAAAATTTGTTTCTGTCAAATATTACGAGTGTTGGTCCCTGTATTTATTTGTTGTGACAAATGATTGAGCTACAGAACGAAAGCTTCACTTGTCATACTTTCTTTTGCCTTCGTTGTTATTTTTGAACTATATCGAGGATACACGTTCCCACATATAAAGGTTTATTAAGATAAATTCCCGATTTGAGAAGTTCCACTGCAGCAAGGTTTTTGTCGAAGATTGTAACATATTTGAATAGCCTCACCGGTTTATAAATTATAATCGTTTAGGTGTACAACATGACGTCCGCCATGTTGGAACCACGTCATGGTGGCCGCCATGTCGCCATGGCGGACGCCATGTTGTACACCTAAACGATTATAATCTATAAACCGGTGAGGCTAATCTGTTAGTATATAAAGAAGTATTTTGTACACATTGAACTTAGTTGTACTACAGTCTTCTTAAAAAGACGTTGTATGCCAACAGTAAACCATACACTAAGGACTCTCTAGAAAAAGCTGTCAATGAACTTTTACGGGGTGTAACAGGTTTCTATGCTGCTAGTAAAAAGTACAAAACACTAAGATCAACGTTACGCAATTGTGCCAAATAATACAGAACGATAAGAAATTACAGATTACCTATAATGTTCCTACAAAAGTTGATGTTAAAGATGCTGTGAAATAAAAGGTTACAATATCAATACACAATTTTGATGAATGTGTTACTTCCACTGCCGGCAAGATCGGAAAACATGGACCTTTATTCCCATCTAATATAAGGGCAATGTTTTCTGGACCATCGAGCTGTGGAAAGACCAATGCCTTAATTTCTTTAATATTACACGAGAATTGACTTAGGTTCCAAAACGTCTGTGTTTTGAAAAGCCTTTACCAACCCAAGTATAAGCTGTTAAGGAATGTATTTGCTCTTCTAAAAGAAGAAATTGAATACCACGAGTTTGGAAATTATGATGATGTGATTGATCCGGGGATGCTAAAGAAGGTTCAATTATGTGGTTTGATGACATACCTGTAAATGGACAAAGCTAGATCACACAGTTTTTTCCTTTGGTAGACATACGGGCATTGATTCCTTTTACTTACGTCAAACGTTTGCCAGCGCTGTAAGGCAGACTTATAGATAACACCAATGTTATCGCAATCTGGAAGCAGGATGAAACCAACCTCAGGCATATTTTTAAATCATATAAGTGGTGACATGTCTTACCCAAAATTTAAACAAATTTGTCTGCGATGCTGGAATGGTGATGACTCGAAACATAATTTTATAACTATTGTCAAAGATTTTGATATTGATAAAGGACAGTATAGAAAAAATTTTGATCAAAATATAAGCATTGGAGATGACCTAATGGTTAAAAGTTTGTGAAGCACAGAAAGGGTATACCACTTCGCGGCAAAAATTCAAAGAGACACGTAGGCAATTGATTGAACTGCCGCAAGTGACAGTATCCCATTTACATGACATTGCACAAAAAATCTGAAGCCTGTGAGAAACGATAAAGTCGAAGACACGAACGTATCTTTAAAGAAAATTAAACAATCTATTCTGGAGGACCTTATACATCTTTATTATGCAGAAGTGTTGACTCGAGATCAAGACGAAAATATAGACAAATGGGTTACAAGAACGCAGCACCATGGCTTACATCCTGGATATACAAGTTTTCCAGTACAAAACAAGCATGTTGGATGTCGAAAACGATAAAGTATGGCACGAAATATTAGAGCTGCCCCTGGACTCGACCCATTTGAATGAAGATTTCAAGAAACATTGCTCATGGCTTCAGAAGTACATGCACGGGCTTAGGGGAAACCCATCAACAAATCTGTTATCACCAGACGTTCTGACGTTATACTTGCAAACTATTATACCGCCTCATGTTACAATTTATATGAAAGGACTGGAAAAGCAACGTATCATATCCAAATCTATGCCCTGCAATAATGTTATAAATGTGGAAATGTTTGGAGTTCCAAGTTTTTGCGATAAAAACAATTTAACCATCACAAACACATTATTTCTACATCATGCTAGAAGACGATACACGTGGAAGATATCAGGGGATATAAGAAGATATCACATAGATTACATTCTTGTTAGGCAACGGTTTAAAAACCAAGTAAAAGACTGTAGAAGCTATTCCGAAGTAGATATAAACACTGACCACAATATCGTAATTATGAAGGCAGCTCTTAAATTTAAAAATTTGGAAAAAAAGGAATGGAAAGGAGCACTTTGACTTTGAGAAACTAAAAGATAAAGATATCCACGAAAGATTTAAAAGAAAAATCAGATAAATTGCTGAAAGAATCGGGAAAATTTCTGATACTAAGGAAGTAGAAAAAGAATTGAATATCATTAAATCCAACCTAGACATGGCGGTCAGAGATATTCTGGGATATACATAAAAAGAAAATAAGAAACCATGAATTTAATAGAAGAAAGAAGAAAATACAAAAATAAATCAGACGGAAGAGGAAAACAGAGATACAAAGCCATAAAATTGGAAATTATTCGCAAATGCGGGAAAGCTAAAAACAGTGGATTGATGAAAAGTGAAAGAGATACAAACTAAGATGGAAATAGGAAAGACAGATAAAGCGTACAAATTAATTATAATCAATTTTAGGGATAAAAAACCGTATAGTAAAAATATAAAGGACGCCGGAGGACACGCCATTATGGAAATGTAGAGAAAGTGGGTAGATGGCAAGAATATATAGGAAATTTATATGCAGGAGAAGAACTACCAGCATTAGAACAGGAATCAGACATTGAAAATAATGACTTGGGATATCCTATACTTAGAGATGAGTTTGAATTAGCATTAAAAAGTCTGAAAAATGGTACGGCGTCGGGTACAGATAAGGTGCAAGGAGAAACTCTAAAAGCTGCTGGACAAGCAGTAACAGAACGTCTCTTTCAACTTGTAAGCTATATGTATGAGACAGGTGAGATACTCAAAGATTTCAAACGTAACATCATTGTAACTATACCAAAAAAGAAAGGCGTGGATAGAAGTGAAAATGTTCGAATAATAAGTTTGACAGCACACGTATCAAAAATATTAACTAGAATTGTACAAAGACGAATGGAAAAACGAGCTGAAGAAATATTAGGAGAAGATCAATTTGGCTTTAGGCGAAATAGGAAAACACGGGAGGCTATTTTAACTCAGAGAGTGATAATGGAGAAAACAATAGAAAACGGGAAAAGCATGTATTTAGGGTTTGTGGATCTGGAAAAAGCATTCGCAATGTAAAATGGAAAAAAAATGTTCGAAATACTCAAAAAGATTGGAATTAGTTATAGGGATAGACGAATAGTACATAGCTTATACAAAGAGCAAACAACAGTAATAGAATTAGACAGGAACCTAGAGAAGTAAACATTAGGAAAGGGGTGAGAGAGGGCAGAATGTGCCAAAATTATGCTATAAAAATGGACTACTTTAAATGGACAGAGTTCTGCATTTTCAATTGGAATTTAGAATCATACAATTTACCCAAGAAGCAGCAAACGTAAGATTGAATTGTTTCTCTAGCGGAGATGTTTTAGAATTACAACTGGATCGTGAATTCAGATTGAAACTGATTGCCGTAACATCTAATAGAGGTGGGTGACGAATAAATTCCAAGAAGAATATTTATATAATATGGAAATTACGAAAGATGGCAATGTTATTGTGCTACCTGAGTACGAGTGCATCAAGCTACTAATTTTGCAAGAATTAATCTGCTATAAAATGGAGGAGTTGAGGTGTAGAAAATTTACGAAAAATTTATAGGTGATATAAAAAATGTATGTGGAAATACGACGGACGAAGAAAGGATACAAACGTTATTAGAGAAAGAAAACCGTGCGAGTATTTCTCTGTTTAATGATTGTAACAATTTAAATTACTTGACAGTGTTGGAAATTATCCAATGTTACCCCATCCAGTACTTAGAAAATGCGACTGCGAGGCAATCGCTTGCGCAAATGTTTAGAGATTTGGCTATCCCAGATTCACCAGACTCTGATTATCACAGTGGTTTATAGATGTTATCAATACATGTATATATTTTAATAAATACATAATATTCCTCGATAAAGTTTGTTTTACTTATTTGAATTGCCAGCGTCAACAAAAATTATTAATAGACGTATTAAACTATCTTGTTTTTTTATTCTTAGGTTTAAAGTGGTGTAGCCGATAATTGCATTCCTTTTAGCGTCACAAAATATGCGGTTAATGGTTTTGAAAAGTTGTACGTGAATTTTTTCAAAATGAGCAGTAAGGCCGGCGGCAATTTTTAACTCCGGTAAATACAATTAATCATCTCGTAGGAATATTCGAGTTTCACTTCCAAAGTATGTACAAAACTGATCTCGTTTTAGTAATTATAGCTGTGTCATTAGACAACGTTAAATTAGCTTATAAGTGGTTTTCATAGTAAATCGTTAATTTCATAACAGTGAAATGTATGATTCCTTGCATTGTTTTGTCAATGACGTCTGCCTATTTATTGTGAAAGCACTTTTCACAATTCCAGTTAATATATGGGAATACGAATTCTATAATTCAAAAGATATAAAACGAAGATTAGCACAAGGTCGGGCTACATTTAGCAAGAAAAAGCAACTACTGTGTTCAAAGACAACAAATATAGAAACAAGGAAAAGATTACATAAAATATATGTGTGGAGCACAGCACTGTACGGTTGTGAAGCCTGGACAGTAGGAGAAGCGGAGAAGAATAAGGTAGAAGCTTTTGAAATGTGGTGCTACAGACGTATGACGAAGATATCATGGGTAGACAAAGTTAAGAACAAAGAGTGGAAAACGATATAAAATAGGAGAGATTGGATAATAGGCCACATACTACGCCATTAGGGAATAGTGCGGAATAAATTAGAAGAAGAGATAGGAAAAACAGAAGTAGAGGTAGACCTAGGTTAGACTATTGCACACAGATAGTGAAAGATCTAGGCTGTGTGAATTTCAGGGAAATGTGCAGGCTAGCTCAAAATAGAAATCAGTAGAGGTACGCGTCCAACCAGTCCCAAGATGGGTAAACTAATGACGAAGAATAGAACTGTACTTAATCATGATGATTATTATAAGCGACTACAGGTATTGGTTCTACAATATTTTCGAATAATGTTAATTGTGTGAAAACTATTAGTTCGGAAAATGTGCAACTGTTCTGGGATTTTGGCAACCACAGGCTGCTTAACCCCCCTTCACATACTACTGAATCTCGGTGAATTAGGGCATATAATTAGAAAACATGAAGGGGAACCGAGCTGTATATAGGCGTAGATAAATTTGATGATTATTATAAACAACTACACGTGTTGGTTATGAAATATCTGTTACTAATGTTGACTGTGCGAAAAGTTATATTGAAAAAAATATTAAATAGGCAAATATTTAAGTGTTGGGGGAACTTGTTAGCAAGAGACTGCTTATTCCTTTTCACAACCACTGAATGTCGGAGAAATAGGGTATATAATTGTAAAACAATAGAAGGAGACCGAACTGCACTTAACAAGAAAGAACAGCGTCTATGTTCAAAGACAACAAACATAGAAACAAGAAGAAAATTGTTGAAAGCATATGTGTGGAGCACAGCACAGTATGCCTATGAAATACGGGCAGTAGGAAAAGCAGACAGAATAATGGTAGCAGCCTTTTGGAATGTTGTGCTTAAGATGTATGAGGATGACAGCATGGACAGACAAAGTTAATAACAAATAGGTTATAGAAATACTAGGGAATAAAGATATCTGTGGAAAAAAAATAGGAGAAATAGAATACGTTCTAAGGTATTTTTGGGGAATATCAGGGGTTAGATCATATAGTGATAGATGCAGACTGAGCAAATGATGATGATTTACTTACTAATATTTTGTGTATGTTTAGGTTTCTGTTATTTTGTAAAATAAGTTTAGTTTTAAACTTTTAAAAATGGTTATTTCAATTTCGGATACAGTTTGCGCTTAGGACCTTCCAAATGCTTAATTCCCTACTAGCATGAGTCCAGGGTCGATCACGTAAAGGATTTAATTCAGTGGTTCCCGTTTGCTGCTGCATCCACTTACCGTGGACTAAGTAGTGCTTCTTCTGCATGTAGTCAAAATTTATGTTTGCTAGAACAATAGAGTGGCCATGTTTTTTGTACGCTCTTAGCTCTCTTAATAAGGGCGGAATTCTTAACCCTTTAACGCACAAATTACTTGTTTTGTATTATTGTTAATTTTTTAAACCCAGCCAATAAAAGTTAGTGGATAAAGACTGCAAAAAATATTTTAAAAAATATTTGTTACTTAATAGTATAGGTGGGGGTGGCTATATTAGTGACCACAAACCATCTTGACCTTGTATACTTTTTTAATGTTCTGTGGTTATTTAAATTGCCACTTTAAATAAACCTAAATGTATTTGTTATTTATTATTGTTTTACATAGCTACTAGTTGATAATGATAGGTATAAAGTAATTCAAGTTAATTTTCATGAAAAGGCGCAAAACAAGTTAGGCCCAAAGCCACATCGCATGCTTTACAAACAATGCTGGACCTAGCTACTTTTGCTCTTGTACTGCAGTAGGCAGGCAGATCTTCTAGTGCTTCCCTTGATAAGTAGATGACTTCCCACATTTTGCTTTCTGAGAGCTGTCTATACCTATTACCCGGTCATTAATTTTCTTCAATTTTGATTTTGTAATAACTACGCTGCCTTTCCTACAAGGATGTTTTTTAGAATAGTAATCTCCAATCAGCTGGTCTGTAAGTATGCTGCGAAAGTTTAGATGTGAAAGTGCTTTTGTTTTGTTGTTATTTTGCTTTACAGATATTTTGAATGTAATGTAAGCATTTGTTATATCTACGTCAATAAAATAGTAGAAAAGTTTAATCCACCACCGCTGTGATTTCCAAGATATTGAATAGGTTGCCATCATCTGATCAAACCTGTCAACTACACCCATATATTGGTTATAGTCAGCAATTGGTTGGGGGCAATTTACAAGTTGGAGTTTTCTTGTAATATCAGTTTACAAAACTTTTGTGATAGTACTAGGATTATGGAATGAACTGACAATCACAACACCTTTCTTCCCTCTGTCAAGCCGGTTGATGCGAAAAGTACCACAAGCAAATGTATTATTTTCTAACAGTTCTGACAATAAATCAAAGCTACTGAAAAAGTTACCAAAATACAAACAGTATCCTTTTTGTCTGTAATTTTCGTATAACTGTAAAACAGTTCCTCCTAATGATCCTTCTGGGGTAATTTTAGTTTTATCTTCATAAACTTCCAAGTGAAGCGCATATCCGGATTCTGAACAAGTAATAGCCCAAACTTTGAAACCACGTTTGATTGGCTTCAGTGGTATGTATTGTTTTAGAAACGTGCGTCGTTTGAAGCAAACCATGCTTTCATCTATTGCCAAGTTTCTGAAAGGATTAAAATTTTTCCGAAACCTTTCATTGAGAAATATAATAAGAGGCCTTATTTTGAATAGTTTATTAAAATTTTGCGATTTCCGTTCAGGCATCTTAGTATTATCATTAATATGTAGGTAGTAAAATACACAAAAAACGTTTCAAACTCTATACTAGATATACTTTGCACGTGAAAATTTTCATTGGAAGACCTATATAATCTCAATGTAGGTAAATTATGAATATCCATCAACACCAGCATTCCTTTGAAAGCCAGTAATTCGGGTGTTTCCAGACTTAAATTTACACCTTTTTGCTGAGAATATAAGTGTGCTCTACCATATTCTGTATGATTTCGTCGCTAAGGAAACTCTTAAAAACATCTAACGGAACGTTGTCATGTGCTATAAATGTGGTGTCACAATTATTTACAAAAGGACAGCTTGCATAAACAGAAGGATTTGTTGCAGTCTTTTGGAAGCTGTAAGTATATATTTTAGAAATACCACATTCATTATTATCATTTGCGGCATCAACATTATTGTCATCATCACTATCGACATCCTCATCACTGTTTATAAAATAAGTGTCCGTCAGAGTATCCAAAGGAGGCATATTCGTATCAAATGATTCTGGAAGGAAATCAGGAAAGGATCTGCAATTGGGTTATCTGAATCTTCTTCAAACTCCTCCAAAGGTTGTACTAGCTCTGAAATTTATCTCTTAGCACAAACACGTGTAGGCCGAGTAACTGGCACATTAGCGGTTGCTGATGTTGAGGAAGTATTGAAATCTGATACTATAGATAATTCAACTGCAGAATTACTATGTGTTGTACTAATAGAATGTAACACATTTTCAGTACATAACTGATCATCACCACCCGCATCTGAATTATAAGCCTGGCTTTCTGATATGCCTTCAATAAAATCAAATAGATCATCTGGAATCATGTTTTCGAGTACAGAATCTTTGTAGGAACGAGCTATGATCCAAAAATATTAGGTTACCTTTAGAACGACACAGCAATCTTCTTAGCGCCATAAAACACAAACTCGCCGATAAGTCTATAAATACTTTATACTGTGTTTAGTCACTATCAAAAAAGTTTTCTGTAAAACACTTAGCTATTTTAATGAAATTAATAATAAACAAATAAACCTGGACACCTCTATTCTAAGGTATTGGTTTGTGGTTACTGGAATAGGTAGCCACATTAGTATTGGATAACTAACCATGCGCATTCATCTACAAATGTGGCTATGATATTGCTCACAATCCATTTCTGAAACCATTTATTAACATAAAACTTATTATTGATGAAAATAAGATAGTAATTTGGTCATTATTGGTTGTGGCCTTATATTTAACCACAATCCGTTAAAGGGTTAAGTCGTAATTCTTTGGGGTACCTGGCTGCAAGCCCTTACGCCCTTATACGCTAAATACTATATTAAATACAATGAACTGGAAGAATATATGACACACCTTTTTCTAAAATATCCTTTTATTTTCTAATCAGTGTTTCATGTTTATTTAAAGCGTGTATAAAGCTTTCGATGCAATACTAAATTTTTCTAGTCATAAATATAAATTATTATTTAATAATAAGTAAACCAATTTTGCTCTACACAATTAGTATTCAGGAGCTGAAAGTCGCTTAAAATTGACTTAATTTCATTCAAAAACATGTTTATGCTTACAATTAATTAACTTTAAGGATCTTGTTTGATATTAACCGAAATATTTTATGTAGGCGTTTTTCTATAGCACGCATTAGTACTCGTGGCTTTCCATAAAGTTAAATTTATTGCTCAGCGTGGTTGTTTAATGCAAAAAAGATGCGATCAAAGAAATACTTGGTCTTGCACTTGTCACAATATGCAGCTATTGAAAAAGCACGTAAAGAATATTCGCTGTTTTAATTTGTGGTAGCGGTCAGTATTTACATTTCACCACACAAGAAAAACTGTGCAAGTGCCCCATAATCTGCGCAAATTTGTCTGATCTGAGAGAATCGCGGACTACAAAGTCAGTCGTGAAGGAACTTCCGTGGTAACGTGGTCGGAGTTGCTGTTAAATTCGTATTAAATTCTCCACGTGTTTTATAATTAGGATCGACTTCGTCATTCGTTTTTGCAGTAAGCTTAACTGTTCCTAACTTGTACAGAAAATTGATGCAATTTATGTTTGAAATTTTGCAAAACAACTGCCGGGGAAACAAAGGTGTTAAGAAATTTACAGGAGCTGTTGCTGTAAGATCATCAGGATTGACGATGTTTTAGTTGTAAGACACTTTATATATTTACTAATTGCATCACTGCTTTCTTTGTTTTTGTACTGTCAGTATTACAATTTAGACAATTACAAATCGTATATATCTTGGTTTGCAACTCAACATGCGATTCTAAAACTGCAACAAATGCAAGCATTGCTAATATAGTCAATACAAACACACTCAGTTCGTAAAATTTTTTCTTATTTTAGTGTACATAAATAGTTTTATTGGAGTCTTTATTATATATAATATAATACCAGAAGGCACAAAAGATATAAAAATGCCAAAGCCCACCGTTGTAAGTTTTACTACCGAAGAGCTAGATCGCTAACATTTTGTGACTGCAGATAGGATGCATGAGATATCCATATATTATTCAGAAAGTTTGATAGTTTCCTGAAAAATTGGACGCATTAAATTCAACGTCGGTGTAAGCAAAAAACTAAAACAGAAGTACTTCAGACAAGCATGTTATGCTCGTCCTGTTGAATTTAAATTTGAAATGAAATATCGGTAATTTTTGTTTTTAATATAACCTTAGATCAATCTAATATAGTATCCACTAGAATGCAAACTACTATTTTTCTTGTGTATGTTGTTTATTAGGATGACAGTTTGCAATGCGAGATTCCTGTAGCTGAAGCAAACTAACTTTAATGTTTACAATTAAGCATGAGGAATATTATTCTGAATCTCGCAACACAACTTTAGTATCAAAATGCATTCGGTTGAGCTGCGATTATGTACGTGAGAATTGTACTGATGTTTACAGGAAGTTTATACAGGACGTTCTTCTCAAGCAGTCGTACGGGCAACTATCTCGCTTATTAGAATAGATAAGAAAAAGCTTAAATGAGAACAAAATTTCCAAATACAGTCAGTAACGATATTTTAACAAATTTACTTTATTTTTCTTATATTCCAAATTACTCAAGAAAAATAAAATATTGGATTTTTATATACTATAAATTTTTAATTTTTTAAGATACCAAAAAGAAACCCCAAAAGAACATGATCGTGGCAACTTTAAAGCGCTTTAACTTTACGATTAATTTTTTTATCACCATGATTTCACGACAATCGTCAACTTTGCTTTTTATTGTAGAAGCTGCATTTAATTTTGACATTGAAAAGTAGAAGAATAGTTTCAATTTCAACCATATGGCCCCTAAATATTCAAATGTAGGTTATACAGGTTGTCCGCTAATTAATAGTACACAGCAAAGCCGCAGATTTCTTGAGTAAAAATATTGAGATTTAGCCAAGCTTACCTCAGTCTAGGGATGGACACGAACCGAACAGGTTCGAGGTTCGGTTCGAGGTTCAGTTCGATTTTTCGAACCGGACATTTTATTTTCGAACCGAACCGGACCGGCAAATTTTTCGAACCGAACCGAACCTGGCTCAAGGTTCGGTCCGGTTCGGTTCGAAAGGTTCGATTTTTTAAATAAAAATTTAGTTTAAAAATTTAATTTTCACTAAAAACATGTTAATCTTAATTTCTCCCAAATGCACATTTTAAAAATCTCTAGTCGCGAGCATATAAGAAATAGAACGATTTTCTAATGTACATGGTCATCGAGTTTTAAGCCAATAGGCAAAAATGTAATAGGTATTAGTGTTACATATCTAATAAATTTTGTCATCGGGGCACGTTTGTAAATAAAATTTTTTTACTAAAGCTAAAATAAAATTAATCGGAAAGATCGTGTGATATCGTTCTTGCACGGTAAAATGGCATTAGCATTAACACATTCTAAATTGTAGAGGTGGCTTTCACTATTAACCTAATTGTAATTAGGCTTTGTTAAAGATAGTACGTAATGAAAAATCAAACATTAAATTGTTGTAGTTGAACGCACTAGTTGTTTAAAATATCAAAATGTCGAACCGGAATATATTTTTTCGAACCGAACCTCGAACCGAACCGGACTAAAAGTGTTCGAACCGAACCGAACCTAGGGCAAGGTTCGGTTCGGTTCGGTTCGAATCCATCACTACCTCAGTCTATAACTTGATAATAACTGAGATACGGGGTGTCAAAGTTTTAACTCGCATTAGGTTTTCTCTTGATAATTCATAAACAGGGTGACATAACAGAACGAAATGAGGCATTTGGGGGTTTTCTTAGGCGAAAAATTCAAATTCGTTCTTAGCTTGGATGTCAATTGTAGAAGGAGCCACCTACGGTACATTAAATTTCTGGTGCATTTTACCGACATTATAATTTGAATAAGGGGACCGCTATACTTGCGGCCACGTCCCCAATGCTCCACCCGGAGGTACTACATTGGGTTTAAACGCGAAAAATAACGTGCTTCTAATTTATACTAACTTCATAGTTGATCGACCCTAAATAAAAACTAAATAAAAATCTAACAAACCTAAAAATCTAACAAACCTAACAAACTCTAACAATCTAACAAACCTAAAAATCTGACAAAACTGAAACAAAACTAAAACAAAAACTAAAAACAGGGTTGTAAATAATGGTATTCCTAGCGCTGACTTTCGAGTGTACCCGATCAACAAGACACAAGCAAAATGAGAGGGAGGGATCCGTAATACCGGATAGCAGACGCCGGCTCTGCTTACCAGTGCGACCTGAAGGGTCGTCTTAAAACTATCCAAATCTAGCTAACTAATTTAAATCCAACCCTAGCTTTCCCTATCATTTCCTAACTGATTTGTATTATGATTACAATCTTCGCAATTATACTCTTCCTTCCCAAATATATACTGCAACCAAAATGGCGACAGAACGTCAAACAAAACAAATATGCCACATAATACTACAATACATGCTAATAAACAAATAAATATAGTGTAAATATAAAATATAAATAATTATAATTATGTAAATATATAAATAAATGTTTAATAAGCGTTAAGCATATAGCAGTGCACAAAATAGCAAAAAGCATCACCCTGTTTATCAGGTGCACTCCCACAAGCATATGTCGGCTAGCGCCTTTACACACCAAACGTGCTTGTTAAATTATTTCGAAAACTATTAATTAATGTAAATCAATGCTTGTGCGAGTACAGCCGCCACAATTTAAGTCTTACCTCGATAATAAAATTCTCCAGCATCCGAAGATCTGGTCGTCTGCCTACATCTAACTGTAACTTACTTCTAAAGGGGGGATGGGGTGCACTGCTAAAGTCCTGCTGGGTATGCACTAAATGTTGTTGGGGGATCACAATCACTATCACTATCACTTCACTTTCAAGTCCTGGGGGGATGCGCGGTTTCACTCTATTTATTATCTTTGTTTATTTTATTGATTTAATTTAATGAGGGTTTCTGATTTATTTGTTATTGTTTATTTGTTATTATTTATTCCCGATTTTCCGCGCATAATTATGAAGATAGGCAGTGACTGTATTAATGGTGCGGGGGTTTCTCGTGCATATTGGACATTTGGGTATAATTATCTTTTTTTTTTTTTTAAATATCAGGTTTTGGTTAATCTATACTCGTATCCTTACTCATGCCAAGTCAATTTAAATTTTTTACAATCCTCCCACCAACCCCACCGAATTACACGCAGTTGTCATTGTCTAATCTCGCGACCCTTCCCGCGAATTCTTTTAAGGCTGCATTTTGTTACGTGCCATTGCCACTTAAACATTGTTTTAGGTTAGTTTTTGGTGTACGGAAGTTTCGCGGCATATTTTCAAATACGCGGTGCGCGGTAATTTTTTAAATGAACTAGGCGGGACTTCCGTACGTCATAATAGTGAGTTTGCGCAAATCGTGCAGTGCTAGGGGTATAGGAATACTAGACAAGGGGTGGGAGAGTTTTCCGGTTCTCTCGCTATAACGTGGCTTTTTCGCGAATACCTTTGAGTGGAGTGCTCGGTTTTTTTCTGGTAACGTATCGTTAGGTTTACCTATGTAGATATCCTATCTAATTATCTTTTGTTGTCTACCCTCATACCATATTATTTTCTTGTCCAATCCCTACATAGGTAAGACATCTGCCGCCACCTAGGCGCACCGATCTTCACGCCTGAGGATGAAGACTCATGACCACCTTAGCTAGCCGGAGCTGATTCGTACGCATTTGAGAGCGTCGACGTATCATCTCTAATTCCTCCGGAAGGAGCCCCGACTGGACTTGGTTAGAGGCCTACCCGAGCGCAATTTTGAGCGAAAGCAGGATTTCTGATGTAAGTAATCCTTTACTTATTTTGTGTGCCTTATTCTTTGTGTTAAAAATTGAGTAAATTTACGTAGTATTGCGTAATATTGATGACATCATTAGTAGTTGACCGCGCCCCAAATCTGTATAAAAATTAGTGCTGCCAACTGTTGATAGTGTCTATTACACCTCGCTTCCGGGGTTGCATTTATAGAACTTTTTTATATGTAACCACGGCGCGAGCGTAGAATTTTACCGACACCCCCACTTTCACGTGGGGGAGTAAAAATGGGTGCGTTCGTTTATGCTACGTTTGTGCTGGTTTGTGCTGCAAATCCCATCGTTTGTGCAACTTCCGTTCTCGAGATATTCAAAAAACAAGTTGAAAGTGCTACTGAAACGTCCGCACTCCCACTATTTTAGAGGGGGATATAAAGTGGTGCATTCGTTTGTGCTACGTTTGGGCTGGTTTGTGCTGCAAACTCCTTCGTTTGTGCTACTTCCGTTCTAAAGATATTAAAAAAACAAGTTGGGGTTGCTGCTAAAACGTCCGCACCCCCACCCTTTCAGAGGGGAATATATATATAGTGGTGCATTCATTTGTGCTGATTTATGCTGCAAATCCCATCGTTTGTGCTGCTTTCCTTCTTGCGATATTCAAAAAACAATTTGGGGGTGCTGTAGAAATGAAGTGAATGAGAGTGATGTGTGTGGTTGAAAGTTCATCAAATTTGTTGAAACCACTTGTAATCGTTTGTGTTCTGTTTGTGCTATATGGTGCACTGATTTTTTTGCTTCCCCAGTCATCTCTCTGGTTAAAATTGCCTTTTTTATCTAAAAATAAACAAATACAACGGGAACAAAAATATCGTACGGAATCTGTAAATCATATTTATTTTTAACCAGCCCTCAACCCCATAGATCTTCGCCCTCCCCTCCTTCAAATTAAAGAAATTCTCCTGCAAGCAGTTGAACAATATTGAATTGTTGCGCCAAATCCAAAAATAATTTTTTCCCAACTTTAAACCTGTGAATTTTAGCACCCTTTATTTGGTGTAGGACATTTCGGCGCTGGTGTTAAAGCGCGGCCGGCTGGGTGCCGCCGTTAGGGCGCGTGTGATTTGAACGCGAGGATAGTAGGGTGAGAGCTGTTAAGCGGCGCCTATAGTGCGCGAGACATTAGGGCGCGAGGACAGTAGGGCGCGAGGACTATAGTGCGCGAGTCGTTAGGGCGCTGCCGTTAGGGCGTGAGGACTATAGTGCGCGAGTCGTTAGGGCGCTGCCGTTAGGGCGCGAGACAACAGGGCGCGAGGGTGGTAAGGACGTGGGCTGTTATATCGCGCAACAGTCGGGATCATAAGACACAAAAAGGTTAGGTCGTGAAACTGTTAGGGTTACAGAAAATATTAAATCAACTAATAATAAAATATTAAATGCTTTCTAAGCGGACGCTGTTAATTTTTTCTGTGTTGTTTATTGTTCTAATTCTTCCTGTATTGTGTTTCTGTGCATGTTTATATGAAAATGTACTGGTTGAATTTTTCAAGATGCCCTTGACAGCTAAAATATTGTTCTTTTATTACTTTTAAAGAATGCTTGCTTCTGCGTAGATCAGTATTTTGGCTGCTGGGGGAGCATTTTCAAAAATTCTGCCTGTCCATTATCATCAACACACATACAGGAACACGATACAAAAACAATTAGAACATAATGAAACACAAAAAAAGTTCACGACCATTTTTTTTTATTTTTGGAGTTTTTTGGAATTTGGCTCGCGCCCTACTCTCCTCGCACCCTAATGTCCCGCGCGCTATCGGTGGTGCTCTAATGTCCCGCGCCCTATCGGCGGCGCCCTAACGGCTCGCGCCCTACTGTCTTCGCTTCCAAATGACCCACTACCTATCGGCTGCGCCTTTACGACCACGCCCCAATGTCCAAATCCGTCCTTTATTACCATAGAAGAAGTTGAATAAGGAGACCTTAATTTTACGAGCCCTCTAAACAATTTTAGTCAGCCCCTGTGAACAGATTAAGATATGACAACTGTAAAAGTCAGCTAATTAGGTTATAGCAATGTTTATAATAATTATAGACATTATTTATATAGGTATACTATGTATATTTTTTTACGTCTACTTTTGAGTGTTGACAATAGACCATAAGTTCAGGGTAGATTCAAGGACGCTTTGAAGTGAACAAAGTTTAAAATATAAATTTATTTTTCGGAAAAATTGGACGAATTTTTATTAGGAACAACTTAAAATAAATCAAACAAACTTGTAAAAACTCAAAATAAAAAAAAACATTTCATTGGTGAAAATTAAATTGAAATGCACATTTCATTAGGGCAACTTTGATTACAATAAACTTCTTCCTTGTATCGAACAAATTACAATGTGTATAACGACATGTGACAGTTTACCGTCTCTCGCGACCTAACATTTAAGAACTTGTCCTGAAGATGATCATACAATTCTCATTTCATGCACTTCCCCCGTCAGCAATACGCGGTGTAATGCCCAATCAATAAAGGATCTCCCCCTGCAACAGGGCTGAATGCAAGAACTCCTGTTAGGGTGTAATATTTTTCGCCAATTACAATGTGACGGGGAATCACATTTAAACTCACGTTAAACAAAGGACGAAGTCCTTTATTGTTCTGTCGCATATAAGGCCATGGTTCCATAAATAGGTGGGTGTTCGAAATGGTACTCGTATTCGATGAAATGTTGCAAGTCGTACATTTTGTACTTTGGTTACTGAACCTTTCATCTATAACCTTTTGTAGCCGAGTAATGTCATTATTTGCAGTAAATACGCACGCAAAAAGGTTCTTGTGCGATTACTGTAGGACATTCATCACTTCTTTCTTCGACCGAAGGATAGTTTATTAATAATTGTTCCAACAGATTGCATCCTGTACAAGCAGAATTTATATGTGTCTATTGTTCAGTAGGTTTTATAGAATTTGATGAATCGCGAAAGTGAAGTTCAATAAGAATTTGTCCTCTCTTGGCATAACTTTGTCCAGTAATACCATCGTGCAAAATGTTACTGATTAATTCAAAAAATTTAAATGATAAATTTTCTGTAATAAATGCTGCGTAAAGTTGGCTGTCTGCAAAAGCGGTACAAATCAGACGCACTGCATTATCAAACGTGCAAGTATTGATAAAGGTGTAAAAATTTCCGCCTATTTTGATAGGTTTAAGCGAAAGAGTATTGCCATTTTTCAGAATGCCTATTATGGATGCTTTTGACTTGCTTAGGTCATTATAGTGCAAAATAGTAGGGTCCTTTGTGAGATAGACACTTGTTTTAGTATTTTTATTACGTTTAGTACTTTTTACTCTTCTATTTCTCCAATTTTCTACGGGTTCACCGAGGTTAGCTTTAGAGGGATCGGCACAGGAGAGGATGACAGTACAATTCTCTTCACCAATTGACTCATTAGCAGGCATAGCAGAGGTAGCTGTCATGACGTTTTGTTCAGAAGAAATACGTTCTGTAGCGGGCTACTGCTAACGCGTTTTACTAATTTAGAACAAGTAATAACAAATGCCTTTATTACTCACTATTCACAAGTTTAATTAACAGTATATGCCTTATTTATAGATGTTTTCAGTCCAATTAACAATGAAACACTATCACACTAATGCTATTTACAAACACTGGTATCATCTTAAACCAAATCCTTAACCATAAGTTTTCTTAACAGCACTAAACACTACTATAATGACCAACTAACTATACACGATATGATTTATATACATTTTAATATAGACTAACCTCTGTACACTCATCGCCGATCTTATATATGTACCCTATAATTAAATAGATGACTCATATTCAAGTGTTTGCTGGAACGTTCGAGACTTCTGTAGAATATACTTCGGTTATGTAGCTTGCGTGTTTGACGGGATGCCTAATAGTTCGTACCGATACTCACCAGGTACACTTCTTCAAAAGAGCACAAAAAGAAGTAAACTCATCAAACACCAAATTTGACTAAGGTATAGCTATATTGAAAACGATATAACTTTAAGCATTCACCGAAACGTAGTGGTCAGCAATTTTTGAAAATAAAGTTGTTAATTTAAAAGTAAACAGGTGTTCTGCTGATGAACAAATGGTGTACACTGAAGAGTCATTTCACTTTAAGAACCCAACGACAATTTGCGCACTCAGCAAAAAAGGTTTTGGAAGCGTTTATTTTATGTAATTGGAGATTGCAGTGTTCAGCGTAGTTTTGAAAGCCGGAAACAAGAAACTACAGTGTTTATGTAATATACGCGGTGTTTCAAATTACGTATTGCATAAATTGGGATTTAAGAGAAAATTGAATTTCATTGATAACAAGCACTTTTACAAATGTGATACACTGTCAACCAACTAATTCACTTTCATAAATTTCATTTCTACAGCCCCCTAAATTGTTTTTTGGATATCCCAAGAAAGGGGTATCACAAACGATGGGGTTTGCAGCGTAAACGTAGCACAGACTTTTTATGCACTTCCGTGGAGGTGGTACCGCGCCGACATTTCAGCTGCACCTGATGTTGTTTTTTAAATATCTAGTTAAGAGAGTAGCACAAACGATGGGGTTTGTAGCACAAGCCAGCACAAACGGATGCACCTCTTTCCCATATAATACATAACGTCCCATGGGCATCCTGTGGACGTCCGTTTTAGTTCCATTTAATGTACGAACACCCATGGACCTTTGATGGACGTCCATAGAACGTCTTTCAGTTAAAGTGGTATGTACGTCTTTTAGCAAACGTCCATTGAATATTCGTACATTAATTGGAACTAAAACGGACGTCCAATGGACGTTTGCCACTTTAGTAGAAGAACGTATTTATGGACGTCCATCAAAATTCCATAGACGTTCGTTGGATAAGTTAATAATTATTGGATTTGGAGCAAAAATTTAATGTATAACTTGGGATATTTTACATCTAGCAAATTATGGGGGTGGGGAGTCCCCACGGAGTCGAGGGTTAGTTAAAAATAAATATGATTTTCGGATTCCGCACGAAAATTTTGTTTCTTAATAAGTCTCACGGCAGGTTTCGGAAAAAATTTGTTCCCGTTGTATTTACATATTTCTAGACAAAAAAAGACAACCCTAACCAGAGGGGTAACTAGCGAAGCAAAAACATTAGTGCACCATATAGCATAAACGAATCACAAACGATTACAAGTGTTTTCAACAAATTTCATAAACTTTCAACCACACACCTCACTCTCATTCACTTCAGCGCCCTCAAATTGTTTTTTGAATGTCGCAAAAAGAAGAGCAGCACAAACGATGGGATTTGTAGCACAAAGCAGCACAAAGCAGCACAAACGTAGCACAAACGAATGCACCACTTCATATTCTCCTCTGAAAAAGTGGGGGTACGGACGTTTCAGCAGCACCCCCAACTTGTTTTTTGAATATCTCGAGAACGAAAGTAGCACAAACGATGGGGTTTGCAGCACAAACCAGCACAAACGTAGCACATACGAACGCACTCATTTTCAATCCCCCATTTGAAAGTGGAGGTGCCGGTGAAATGCACCTTAACTTTTTTGTGTCGCGGTGTATTAGCATAATTGTTAAAGATTATGTATTTTTATCGTTTTTGTGCAAAAAAGGTGTACTTTGTAAATGTCTCTCTGAGTGACCAAATATCTCCGTATCAATTGTTCATACACATTTTTAAATTACGTAAAGTAAAAATTTTTTTGAAGTAGCCTGTGACTAAATCAAATGCAACAACAAACGCTACGCATTTGGTTAATGTCAAACGTTGCTGGTGTTTGTTGACATTTTGCGTGTTTTACATAGTTTTCGACAATTTTTTCATAAGTACGAAATGTCCAGGCATATCTACTTTTCTAAGGAAGAGATGCGGGATATGGTATGTGTATGCGCACAGAAAAAATTTAATGAACGAAAGGCCCATCGAAGATATTTGGAAATGCATCCACAACCAAGACAGACACATTTTAAGATTTTCAAGAATCTCTACGAGCGACTGGGAGAAACTGGCTCTTTTCATCCCAACCGAGATTCTGCAGGACGCCCTAATACCAAAATTACTGATCAGAAAAAAGATTTCTTATCGGCGTAGCTAAAAATGTTGAATTAAGCATAAGATACGTTGTTGCGTGAACTGGTGTAGGCAAGTCCACCGTTTTCAAAATTCTTCATGAAGAAGAACTAAATCCATTTCACTTCACGCCAGTACAAAATCTACTACTAATAATACTACTAATACTACTAATAATTCCGATTCGTTGTTTTTAAACAAAATATTATTTACCGATAAGGCAACGCTTACACGCAGAGGTGTTTTCAGCTTTAGGAATAACGATGTGTGGGATTTAGAAAATTCGCATTTAGTAACCGAACGGCATTTTCAACATGAATTCATAATTCAAATTTAGTGTGGCATTTTTGACATTCATATATTGGGCCCTTTCGAATTACTTCATAATTTGAACAACGAAATATGACTTGAAATTTTGATAACTCGGTTACCTTTTCCTTATAACTAAGACAAAGCTTGCTTTTCATGCAGGTTGGAGCCCCGGCACATTTTTCTAGACTTGGTACAGATTCAGTCCCTCTTCGTGAAGAATTTTACCAACAGTGGATTTGCCTACACTAGTTCTTACAGCAAAGTTCTTGTGCTTAATTCAGCGTTTTCAGCTAGACGAATCAAAATTTCTTTTTTCTGATTAATAGTTGTAGTCTTAGGGCGTCCTGAAGCATCTGGTTTGGGACGAAAATAGTGTGTTCTTCCCAGTCGGTCAGAAATTCTTGAACATTTCTTTGTGCGTGTACACGTACCATATCCTGTGTTTATTGCGCAGGGCGTCTTATAATTTTGTATATCGACTTACCTCCGCGCTATTCTATTGTTCTAAGGTGTAGTTCCTACTCTTCAACTAAGTAGACTGTATGGCGAATTATTGTACGTGTTACGCTTGCACTTTCACTGTGCTTATTAGGGGTTTATCATAAAATCACATTCGGCGACACTATTGACTAACTCACTTTACCGAAAGAACAACCGTTTCGCTTCGATATGAGAAAGTGTCTGTCACTACCACCGAAATAAGTATTAACTAATTTATTTTATATTTAAAAATAATTAGAGCTATTAACTAAGAAACCTAACCCGACAAACTTATTTAAGTGAATATATGTATACATGCCATTAAATATTAAGTAACTGACAGTAAATATAGTTTTACCAGAGCACCTTTAACTAACCCTTGGACTGTATTGACTGTGGCTGCACAAACGAGACCGTCCCTACCAGGATGAACATCCACTACTCTTCCTAAACGCCACTGTAGAGGGGGATTATTTTCTTCCTTTAAGAGGACAAGCGAATCAATAGGCAGGGTAGCAGAATTTCTCAACCACTTACCTTTCTGTTGCAACGTGTGCAGGTATTCGGCACTCCATTTTTCCAAAACCCTTGTTGCATTTGCTGCAACAGTTGCCAGCGATTTAAACAAGTGGGGTTTATGGACAACAAATCCGGATCTGGTAACACCGAGACTGGTTCAACATTAAGAAAATGACCCGGGGTCAAATACGAAAAGTCATGCGGTTCGCAACTCAGTGGGCTTAGTGGACGTGAGTTGAGAATCGCTTCGACTTGAATCAACACCATTGAGAATTCTTTAAACGACAAAATTTGATCACCGATAATTCTTTTCAAATGGGATTTTACCGATTTAATCCCAGCCTCTCACAATCCACCGAAATGAGAAGCAGCAGGAGGGTTAAACACGAATTCAGTTCCCTCAACGCCTGCCGAATGAGGTATCAATTGAGAGATTTCACGAGAAGCCCCAACGAAATTAGTGCCATTATCACAATGGATTTGAATGCATTTGCCTCTTCGAACAATAAATCGACGTAAAGCATCCTAGAAAGCGTCTGTCGACAAGTTAGACACTAATTTCAAATGGATAGCTTTAGTGCTGAAACAAATAAATAGGCAAATGTACGCTTTCAATGATTTTGAGCCACGACACCGATTCATTGTGACATTATAATTTGAATTAGGGCCGCTATACTTGCGGCCACGTCCCCAATGCTCCACCCGGAGGTACTACATTGGGTTTAAACGCGAAAAATAGTCGTGCTCCTAATTTATTCTTACTTCATAGTTGATTCACCCTAAATAAAAACTAAATAAAAATCTAACAAACCTAAAAATCTAACAAACTCTAACAATCTAACAAACCTAAAATCTGACAAAAACTGGAACAAAAACAAAACAAAAACTAAAAACAGGGTTGTAAATAATGGTATCCCTAGCGCTGACTTTCGAGTGTACCCGATCAACAAGCAAAAATGAGAGGGGGAGGGATCCGTAATACCGGATAGCAGACGCCGGTTCTGCTTACCAGTGCGACCTGAAGGGTCGTCTTAAAACTATCCAAATCTAGCTAACTAATTTAAATCCATCCCTAGCTTTCCTATCGTTCCCTAACTGATTTACATTATGATTACAATCTTCGCAATTCTGCTCGTCCTTCCCAAATATATACTGCAACCAAAATGGCGACAGAACGTCAAACAAAACAAATAAGCCACATAATACATGCTATATATAAATAAATATAAAGTGTAAATATAAAATATAAATAAATATAATTATGTAAATATATAAATAAATGTTTAATAAGCGTTAAGCATATAGCAGTGCACAAAATAGCGAAAGCATCACCCTATTTATCAGGTGCACTCGCACAAGCATTATGTCGGCTAGCGCCTTTACACACCAAACGTGCTTCTTAAATTATTTCAAAAACTACTAATTAATGTAAATCAATGCTTGTGCAGTACAGCCGCCACAATTTAAGTCTTACCTCGATAATAAAATTCTCCAGCATCCGAAGATCTGGTCGTCTGTAACTTACTTCTAAAGGTGGGACGGGGTGCACTGCTAAAGTCCTGGTGGGTATGCACTAAATGTTCTTGGGGGGATCACTATCACTTCACTTTCAAGTCCTGGGGGGATGCGCGGTTGCGCTCTGTTTTATTATCCTTGTTTACTTTATTGATTTAATTTAATGAGGGTTTATGATTTATTTGTTATTGTTTATTTGGTATTATTTATTCCCGATTTTCCGCACATAGTTATGAAGATAGGCAGTGATTGTATTAATGGAGTGGGGGTTTCTCGTGCATATTGGACATTTTGGTATAATTATCATGTTTTTTTTTTTTAATATCAGGTTTTGGTTATGCTCGTATCCTTACTCACGCCAAGTCAATCTAAAATTTTCAATCCTCGCACCAACCCCACCGAATTTTTACACGCGGTCGTCATTGATTGTCTAATCTCACGACCCTTCCCGCGAATTCTTTTAAGGCTGTCCAGAACGCCTTCTGGTTAACCACTTCCCCGACTTCCTCTAGGCTCTTTGGCCATGCCAGACCTAGGATAGCTAGTTTGCTATCAGCCAACCCTCGATTTCCCGCCTCAAGCGGGCAGTCGAAGAGCACGTGCTCTGCGCTTTCCGCGCCCTCACCGCATTCGCAGCGGTCGCTGTTGGTTAGACCGAACCTTTGTAAATACGCCTTCAGGGCGCCGTGCCCTGTTATCAACTGCACCATTTTGTGATCGAGCTTAACCTCGATCTTACCTCTGGCTTCTATGCTCGGTATGAATTTGTGGGTCAACCTGCCCGTGGCAGCGTTGTTCCACTCTCTTCCCATTGTCGAATTGATTTTCGCGCAGCTTTCTTTTGATTAAAGACCTCGGTATCGACGAATGTGATATTCGAAAGTCGCCCGTCGCGGCCTCTTTAGCTAATTCGTCAGCCCTATCGTTTCCTACGTTACCATTGTGCGACCTGACCCAACAGAACTTTAAACGTCGAAACTCTAGCGCCGTACGCGCTATCCTCCAGACGTCCGCTTGGAGATCTGTCGAGGTGTTCATGTTTGTTAAAGCCGTTAGCGCCGATTTACTATCACTGATTATATAATACTCGTCTCTGCCCGTATGGTTTATTACGTAATCGATAGCCTCTCGTATGGCTACCAATTCGCACTGGAAGATAGTGCACCAGTTTGCGAGTTTGGTTTGAAACCGAAACACCTCCCTTTCCTGCTTATACACGACAAACGCCGCGCCTGCTTGCCCATCGTCCATACGTGAACCGTCCGTATAAATTCTGATACCCATCGCGTCCTCATCACCTTCGACAAACTCGATCCTCTAATATCAGCCGGGTGCCCTAACTCAGATACAACAATCTTTCTTGCAATTTCCCTATTACCAAGATTAAGATCTTCGATAATTTCGCGCCCTTTTCCTATATTTATTAATCGTCTATCTCTAATCTCCTAACGACATATTCGATAGGAGAGTCCTACTGATCACCAGGACAGCCTCCGTGGAGGTGGTCCTGTACGCCCTCGCCGCTTTTACCGCGGTTATGCGTTGTACGCTCGTCAATTGACGCATCTCCCGGATTTTACAACCTTCTGCCCATACAGAAGCTGCGTACAGTATTGCCGGCTCAATTGCTCCGGCATAAACCGTCCTCAGCGATTCGCCCTGAAACCCCACTTTATTTTAGCCGCCGCCATCATTTTGTTTGATATTTCGCCGCCCTTACTTTTTACGTATTGTACGTGCGCTTTCCAATTTAATTTATTGTCGATCTTGACGCCGAGGTAGGTAATACAATCTTTAAACGGATTTTCTCCTCCTAGCTCTAACCTAGGAGGTCTCTGTCCTGGTTTCGTGCCGAAATAAAGCGCCTCTGACTTCGCCGTGTTAAATTTTAATTTTACCGCCTGCGACCATTCGTGTAATTTATTAAGCGCCTCGATCGGTTTTGTGCGCATATCCATTAACAATCTCGATCTTACAATTAAAAGTGTGTCATCTGCAAACCCAACGATTGAGCATCCTGCGGGCAACTTGACCCTAAAGATGCTCTCATACAACAACTTCCAAAATGTGGGACCAGAACATGACCCTTGCGGGCATCCCTTTTCCACCTCACGCGACAGAACTTCACCCGGAATTTCAACCTGTGCTAATCGCCCCGAGAAATAGCTCTTGACCAAAGACATCAAGTTTCGCGGACAACCCCTACGATCTAACTCGCAAACGATTAATGGCCACCAGGCAGCATCAAATGCTCCTGAAATGTCCAAAGCAACAACGACACAGTACTCTTTGGCATCTCTTGCCTGCTTAATTTCCCCGACAACGAACTCTAACGCGTCGATAGTCGACTTGCCCTCCACGAAACCAAACTGTCGGTTATTAAAACCGCCGCTGTCTCGCACTAGGTGTTCAACACGCGTAGTCATAACGCGATCTAAAACTTTCCCCAGCACCGGTAGCAAGCTAATTGGACGATAGCTGCACGGATCTGACGCATCCGCCTTTTAGGTTTGGGTATAAATTTCACATTCTGGATTTTCCAGCAACGCGGAAAAACGCCCTTTCTAAACAGAGATTAAACAACCCAACAAAGACACACGGGGCTAACAGGCACGCCTGCAGAGCTGCGTCTGAAGTGATTCCATCATGCCCCGGTGCCTTCTTAGGGTTCATCCTCCTAAGAGCCCTGACGACCTCGTGAACTAGGATTGCCTTATCGGCACCTGTTCCTTGCGCCTCTGCAGCTTCCCGACGTACTAAATCGTGCGACCCTTCATCCCCCCTCGGGATTATCCGATGGGAAAAATTTCTCTAGTAAATATTCCGCTGTGGTTTTAAAACCTTCCGTGTATTCGCCATTTGTTTTCTTTATATTACTGAGCGCGATTTTTTGTTGTTTTCCTCTAATTACGTGGTATGCGGTTCCCCAGGGTTCTTTCTCTGAGTTTTGCGTGCAGAATTCTTTAAATTTATTCGTTCGCGTTTCTTCTATTAATATTTTATATTCGCGGTAACTTTGATTATATTCTATTCTCCGTTGTTCTCTTATATCTCCCGAGGCGCGTTGATAGCGGCGCCTTAGGTTACGCGTTTCTGCCCGCTTGGTGGTTAGTTCCCGGGTCCACCACGGTACGCTGTCTTTAAATGTTTTCTTTTGCGGCATGGAATACGACGACGCGTCTACCACCGCGTCGTTCAATTTTTTCGCGAGTGTTTCTACTTCGTCTGCCTCTCGGCAGTTAAATAGCTCATTTTCGAGCGCAGGGATACTTTCGCCAAATTTTTCTTTAAACAGCTCCCAATTTGCTTTTTTTTATTACAGAACCGCGGAAATATAGTTAGCGGCTCGTTTGCGCTTGTTTTGGTTTCAACGTCCCATGTTATTAATTTATGGTCAGAGAGCGTTTCCTCGTCCGACCTTAGTTTCCAATTACAAATCATTTCTAACATTTCGTGCGAGACTGCAGTAATATCTATAAAACTGCTGCCTCTATGCGTCTCAAACGTAGGTGAATCATTAGTGTTTATCACACTAAGGTCCCATCCCGTAAAAAGATCAGCAACCTGCGAGCCTCTATCGTCTTCGATAGGGCTGCCCCATAATGGCGACTTAGCATTAAAATCTCCCCCCGATGATTAAATTTTTATTCCTACCGATTTTGCGCAAAATGTTTTCAACTTGGTTTACCAAGTCCTCGGTTTGAGGATTTTCCCGCCGGGAATCAACCGGCGGAAGATACGCGCTGATCACGTAAAATGTATTTAGCCCTGATTTAATTTCGACCGTTGTTAAAAATTCGTTGGATAAATTATTTAGTATTATTCCGGCGCACGTCCCATTATTTATTATTATACCGCTACGCGGTCGTTCGCTGTTTGCGTTTAAAACGGTGACCCCTTTCCCAAAACCTGTTATTTTATGGCTGTACAGGTGCGGTTCCTGTACAAGCCCGATGTCGATCTTATTTTCGCTAAATAACTTTACGAAGTTATTTGTAGCCCTTTTCCTTTCCGAGATTTAATTGCGCGAATTTAATCTTCTTGCTTCTTTTAAATCGTTCTTTTTCTTCACGGTCCATAATCGATGTTGCGTGTGATTGCGTTCTTCAATCTCAGCATCGTGGGGCATCTACTCGACTTGGCGTCGTGGCACGTATCGACCTTCGCGCCACCGCCAGTTCTGTCGTTTGCCCTAGCGCAAACCACACAGCAGGGGACTGCCCTCCGGCAATTCTTGAACTCGTGACCGACTTCGGCACAGTTACCGCACCACTGTACCTTCTCCTGCACTCCATCGATCTATGGCCGTACTCGTAGCACCTGTAGCACTGGGTCATCGAGAAGTGGTCCCGGGCCCAGACTCTTCGCCACCTGAGGTTTATAGCGTCAGCTAATATACGTCTCCGAAGTGTGGGGGTCACTTCAAAGACTACGTTGACGAAGGGATCCCTAGGGCCCTTTCCGCCAAACCTAAATTTCTCCCTCAGGTGGTCTTCAATCTTCAAATCGCCGAAGCGGGATTCTGGCACGCGATCAACCGCACCAGCTCTTCCGCCTTCATCCCCGCTTCGACCCCGGTAGAACGACCCGTGGGCGCTTCTTCTCGATGGTCTTCGCCACGAGCTCTTTGCAGTCACCGACAACCTTCGACTGCAGTTTCTTCGCATCTTCTCGGTTTGCACACTCGACAACTACACCGCCCTTGCGAGTTCTACGAGCTCCGACCACAACAAAACCATCACGAGCGGGATCGACCTTCTTCTTTAGGGTCGACATGACGTCATCCTTCTCCCTGGCCTGGCGTCGACCCTAACTGCAAAGGTGGGCGTCGCACCTGCAGCAGCTGCAGCATACGACGCCTTCCGCGGCATCGGCACCTCCTGGCTCCTGGAACACTGCTGCCCTGAAACACAAGCAACCACCGCTGGACTTCCCCCGACAACATTAGCTCTCCCAGAATCACTAGCCACAAGCCGCAGCGCCCTAACCATACCTATAAGTTGATTCGCCGCGTCGAGGAAATCATCCAGGGCGTAGCGAATCCTCTTTCTGTCCTCCACGACGATACTGGCGGAGGTCGTCGGCACCCTCCCGGAGATGACCCAGTGCGCCTTCCTCACCCTCAATCTCAGGAGGTCCAGCTCATCGAGGTCGCTAGCTGCAACGCTAACGTCGCTGCTAGTCGACATCTTTCGCTGGGCTCCCGAAGTTGAGGGCGATTCAGGCGCCGCAGCCACCCCAGGGGGCCCCGACTCCCCCGACACGACCGCCGCAGACACAGGCTGCTCTACCTCCTGTACCTCCTCCTGAATCCCTAACCTAACGTCTTTTAAAATTACCTTTAGCTGTTTCCCCCCAACAGCGCCCTCAGCCTCCGACCTATTAGACTCCGACCTATCTCCCCTCTTCTTCTTGGGC
The DNA here is from genome assembly GCA_036346225.1 of Platerodrilus igneus. Taxonomy (NCBI): domain Eukaryota; kingdom Metazoa; phylum Arthropoda; class Insecta; order Coleoptera; family Lycidae; genus Platerodrilus; species Platerodrilus igneus. The sequence continues at coordinate 963,338 of JARFIW010001134.1, read as the reverse complement.
AACGGGTCCTCGTCGCGGTGGACCACCATGCTGACAAAACAAACGACAAAAATGACACCTAAAACGCAGCTCAAAACCACTTGACCGTTACGACGCTAAAAGAAAGACGCTAGAAGAACGCAAAACGTTGGTCCAATAAAATGTTTCGTTTAAAGGTGAACCGTAAGCAACCTTGTATTTATTTAAACTTCGAACCGCCCAATTAAATATCAAATTTTAACAAAAATACAACAAGCACCAAGCGTCAAAATAACAACTAGAATCAAATAAATTCCCTAGCGCAATTCGATTCAAAATGTACCGCGAAGAACACTATTTATTTATTTTAAATTTCTAAAACCGCCAAATCAATTTAAATAAACTAATTACTTCAAAATATTAAAATATATAATTTACAAACAACAACACTTTATTTTTAAACGTGTAATTAAGAAAATCGGAATGAGGTAACCGGAAATGACCTTTCACTTTATCGCTTGGTAACTAGCACAACCCGTAACTGTTACACCGCTTAATTACACCAAAATCGATTTTAAAAGAACTTATAAGTACGCGTGTAGTTAAATTATGGAAAATTTATATTAAAATTTTTTTAAAATTTACAGTTTTTGAGATATTTATTTGATTTAAAAAGGCTTAGATTTTTGTTTTTTGGTTATTATTTTATTATACGCGCACTATAAAAATTTCAAACACTTTTTGGTTGTTTTACCCGGTTTTTTACTCGATTAACGCGGTTTTTATTTTAAATTTATTATTAAAAATGCCTTTTTAAGTTATTCCGAAATTATTTTGAGTATTAGTTTAGTAGATTTTTGTTTTATTGGCCCGTAATTTATTTATATTATTTTAAAACGCGGATTTAGTTTAAATTACAAAGAAAACGCAATTTATTTAGTTTTTATTTAGTTTAAATTCTGTTTTAAAATTTTTATTTTACTGCCCTGTATTTAAATTTTGATGGCACACAATTATAAAAATAAAACACAATAAAAAACAAAGCTTCAAATAAAATAATTCAACAATAAATAATAAAACCCTAGATAAACACTTACTGTTATTGCAGAAGCGGGAGCTCGGCAGAAACACGTCCGCTCGCTTCAAGCGGCAACTAGAAAGTGATTCATTGTGACAGAGAAAGGTCCACCAAAGTCGACTTCCGTATGTATAAACGCCTTACCTGGAGCTAACCTAGAATCTGGTAAATCCCCCATAGGGGGGCATAAAGCCAAATGGTTTACACGAAAACAACGAATGCATGATTTTAAACATTACTGAATAGCCCTCCTTGCGAACAAGATCAAATAATTTTAATTTAATAAAAATTGAGTTGTTGGATTTTCAAGATTTAAATGTCTTTCATGACAATCTAATATAATAATTTTAGTCAACCGATGCGACCGAGGAAACAAAATTAGAAATTTTGTATCATGCGATAACTCTGATTTACGCAGGCGACCACCCACCCTCAACAAATCACGACTATCTAAAAGCGGGCCACGGCTACGTGGTTGTTTTCTAACAAGTTTTTCAGTTTTAATATTTGCAATGTCTTGGGCAAAAACATTTGTTTGAACTCTTTTAATCAATAAATGTATAGCCTCTTGCTGCTGAGCTAGGGACAAACTATCAGAATATTTAAAATAATTTAAAATGACGAATGCATGTAATAATCCTACAAATTTTCTGCAGTTTTGAAAATTTATCCAATAACAAATCTAAAAAATTCTCAGGCATAACGACTGTTAACGACAGAGTACGATATTCGACGTTTATCTGAGATGAGTCGATAAGTTTTGGGCAGAGACGTTACTGGTCATTCTTCGCTACGACGCACTAACCAAGAAGGTCCTGTCCACCATAATGGATGATGAACCAACTTTGAAGCCAAAAGTCCACGTGAGGCGCAATCCGCAGGGTTGTCCTGGGACTTACATGAAACCACGAAGATGGAGGAATACGTTCTTGAATATGTGAAATGCGATTGCTAACAAATGTCTTCCACTTATGCGAGAAAGGCCGAATCCAAGACAAAACACCAGTGGAATCTGACCACGCGAAAATACTACAAAATGATAAACTATCTGTATGGGCATTTTTAAACGAAATCTATTAAATCTGCCAAGAGTACGGTAGCACACAATTCAACACGGGTCAATAAAACGCGATTAGTAGGAGCGACTTTCGATTTTGCGCATACTAATGACATAGCAATATTACCTTCTAAATCGAACAAAGAAAATAGACGACAGCTGCATACCTGGCTTCAGAAGCATCACAGAACCCATGCAATTCCACCATTTTAAAATTATTATATACGATGCGGCGCGGAATCTTAATATTCGAAACCGCGGGCAATTCGCCCAAAAAATATTTCCATTTTCCTACGACTTCCAATGGCGGCTCTTGGTCCCAACCGAGGCCTAAAAGCCAAAGATCTTGAACTAAACGTTTAGCGAACAGTACTAAAGACGCTATCAAGCCGAGAGGATCAAAAATTTTTGCGATAGCTGACAAAATATTTACGCTTAGTGCAAGTGCGCTCCTCAGCGTTTACTTTGTATAAAAATACATCTGTAAGAGCGCACCACAAAAGGCCCAAAATTTTTGTTGAACCACTATCTTTATCTTGAAAGGTAATTGCTTCCTAACTGGAGAAGGGACTCCTTCAAGTTGGACATCACTTCCGGGCAATTACTATTCTATTTCCCTTATTGAAAACCACCACTAGCGCAAATACTATTCAACTCACCAATTAATTGATTAGCAGCTTCAATAAAATTGCATCCAGTGACTAAATCATCAACATAGGTATCGCTCGCCAATACCGATGACGCGAAAGGAAAATTAATCGCTTCTAACTTTGCCAATTCTTGAACAGTACACAAGGCCAAAAAAGGCGACGACGAAACTCCGTAAGTCACAGTATTTAATTTAAAGCCCATAATAGGATCCGACGGAGAAAATTTCCAGACGATACGTTGATAATCACGATGAGTATCTTTAACCAAAATCTGCCGATACATTTGTTTGATATCAGCTGTAATTACGATAGGATGTATACGAAAGTGCAATAACAAAACTGCAATGTCTTTTTGCAGAGCAGGGCCAATAGCCAAGCTATCATTTAACGAATTTCCAGATTGATCCTGACACGAAGCATCGAAAACCACACGAAATTTGGTGGTGCTATCACGCTTATGTACAGCATAATGGGAAATGTAATACATTCTCTCATGAACCGACGGATTTTCAGGCGATTCCTCTTGAGCCATGTGACAGCTTTTCAAATAATCCGCCATAAATTTTTTATAATCCGAAAACAATTGAGGATTATTTAGCAAACGACGTTCTAAAGACAAAAATCTTTTAATAGAAATCGATCTCGTACCCACGAATGAGGGTTCAGAAATTCTAAAGGGCAAGGACACTACAAAACGACCGTCCTGGTTAGGTCTATAGTTATCCACAAATTCCTTTTCACACTTTTTTTCTTTAGGGGAAACGTGTTTCTTGAAGGAAATATTTTCTAATTCCCAAAATCGACGAATGTCGTTGTCTAAGGGCTCAACGAAAACACACAACGAAGTAATACAATTATTCGGGGAAACGACCTTTCTTATTAAAACCCAACCAAAGGTTGTTTTTATAGCAACTGACTCGTTAGCGACACCCCAATGAGATTCGTTCAACAAAACCTGAGCAAAGATATCCGCTCCGAGTAGCATGTCAATCTTACCAGGAATATTAAAATTAGGATCAGCTCGAGTATGCGACCATTCCTTGACCCCTATAGACGACGAAGGTAATTGATTACAAATGTTAGGTAAAATATAACAATCAATTTCATATGCTGGAGCCCGTGCTCCCGAGGGACAGACTACACACGATAGTGCACCAGACATCGACGACGAATTCAAGCCAAGCCCTTGAACAGTGACGTTGGCTCTTCGTTTCTTTAAACCTAATTTCTGACGGCACCTTTCAATCATAAAACTTTCCATGGATCCGTTATCTAGAATTACACGAACAGATTGCAATTTTCCTGTATAATCAAGCACCGACACCATTGCCGTAGCTAACAGCGTCGTTGTATGTTCTAATGACGTCGAAATTAACGAGTTGGTGGCAGGTTATTCATGCACAACCGCCGACGACAGATTGTCTTCACTAGGTCTACTAGTAGAAGTAAGTCTAGGCTCCGCTCTCCGAGGAGACTCTGATCTTTGACGATGAGTTTGTCTGCGTGGAGACATCGATTTTTCTCGTTTATCAAAGTGACGTAACGAATTGTGTGACTGTTAACATTTTCTACACGACCAATCTAACTTACAATTCTTTATCGAATGCGAAGTATTTAAACATTTAATACAAAGGTTTTTAACCTTTACCACCTCAAATTTTTCTTGAGGGGTTTTATCGAGAAACTGCTAACATCTATAAATAGGATGCACAGCTTGACACAAACTACAATTTTTACCATCATTGGTGGTATCAACTAAAGAAGTTTTAGTTGAAGTGCTAACGAACTTTCCTTTTTCCCTTTGTTTCACGGAATCTCGAGATTTTAAGCATGTTCCTAAAGTAATGCCATTTATTTCCAATACTTTACATTGTTTTTCAATGTACGACCTCATATTTTTGAACGAGGAAATCTCGTCACTATTTTCTAGTTCGAAACGCTTCAAAACGTTTGTATCTAATTTTTGAGATAACAGATTTAACAACATGAAATCTAATAGATCTATTTCAATCTGTTTTAACGCCAATATATTTGCATCAAAACAACTAATTAATTGCTGTGTGCGAGTCTGAGGAACTTACCTTAGGGCATTTTTCCAGAGCATTAAAATATGTTGAAAGTAATAACCTCTTGGACTGAAAACGATTAGTAATGATTTTATAGGCTTTATCGTATGCACAATCGTTTAATGGCAAATGTTTTATTAACGCACGCGATAAATCATCTAGTGTATCTACGAGATAGCAAAACTTTTCAACAGAGGACAAACCGACAGGACAAACCGACATTATCATGAATCAATCGCTTATAAATTGCATGATAACTCTCAAAGTCCGAAATACGTCCTAAGAACCGCGGAACTGTTAGGTATTTCAAACGAATACCACTATTTAGCGACAAAGAATTATTCATATTTTCCACCTGCGGCTTATTTTCTACGAGATCTAATTTACATTGTTCATCGATAATACGAATATCTAATAGATGGTCATCGATTTTCACCCTAAGAGCCAAAAACACTGTGTTTATTAGGGGTTTATCATAAAATCACATTCGGCGACACTATTGACTAACTCACTTTACCGAAAAAACAACCGTTTCGCTTCGATATCGATGAGCAAGTGTCTGTCACTACCCATTTTTCAACTTAATTTTTACATGCACAAAGGGGGTTTTATGACAGGATATAACGGGACAAGGGATGACAGCTTTACTATTTGATTTACAACTACGAATTTAAATTAACTTAAAATTAACCACGAAAACGTGCGACAAAGAGACCAAACATCCTGCGTTAGAAAACTCGTTATGCCTGAGTATTTCGTACTTATGAAAAATCTTTCAACAACTATGTAAACACGCAAAATGTCAACAAACACCAGCAAAGTTTGACATTAACTAAATATGTAGCGTTTGTTATTGCATATGATTTAGTCACAGCCTACTTTAAAAAAATTAGCTTTCGGTAATTTAAATGCATGTACTGAATAATTGACATGGAGATATCTGGAAAGTGGTTACTCGGAGAGACATTTAGAAGATATACTTTTTTTTGCGTAAAAAAGATGGAAAATACATAATATTTAACATTTAGACTAATACACCGTGACACAAAAAGTTAGGTCATTTTAAAGAGATTTAATGTACCGTAAGTGGCGTCTTTTACAAGTGACATCCAAACTAAAAACGAAGTTGAATTCTTCGCCTTAGAAAACCCCCAAACGCCTTGTTGATGAATTATTAAGAAAGAACGAAATCCAAATTAAAACGTTGGCACCCTGTACCTCGGTTAATATCAACTTTTGGACTTAAGTAAGTTTAGCCAAATCTAAATATTTTTACCCAAGCAATTGGAGTTTTACTTTATATCATTAATTAGCGAACATCTTGTATAAAATTATTATTATAACCAATGTGATTTAAACAATTTATCGAAACGCATACAGATTAGCTACAGTTGATATTTAAACACACCTTCATTTTCTTCAAGGTATAAACTCATACGTTTTAAAATGGACTGTACTGCACGTTGAATATTTTTTTGACGTAAATTTTGAATGACACTGATACAGCACTTTACAGCTCTGCAATGTTATTAATGGGCTGTTTATAAACGTAATTCTCTATTGTGCCCCATATAAAAATTTAAAACATTGAAATTTGAAGATGAAGTATATTGTAAGCTGAATTGACTTTAAGAATCTGAATGAATTTTATTCTACCAGGGCGAAGTGACGTAGCAGTTAATTATTGCACCGACTAGCTTTCAGTGGTGTGGTGTCGGATCTATAAAAACAGATGCAAAGTCCTTAGAGTATACAATTGATAACTCTTTTACTACATACTTTTGCACCTACCTTGCTAGGTCTTTAAACTCTTTTGACTAATAAAGCTTTTGAACACAAACCCACACACCACAATCCCACAAACCCTGAAGAAACTTCAATTAGAACCTCTCCTGGAGACGGATTTTCCGAGAGACGGTTTCGCGGTAATTACCGCAGTAGAAGTTGATGGAGTCTTTTTTACACGTTCCTTACCTCTTCTGTTACGGGTGAAGTAAGCGTTAAGTAAATTAATTTTGATTTGCCCTGAAAAGGCGGGGACACCGTATCAATATAAGGGTATGTCGGGTATCTGCAGTGGTGCGGGAGTGGGTTCCTATGAATAGATGAGAAAGAACATAAAGAAAAACAGAGAAATATAAAAATAATAAATAACAAGATATGAATTCAAAATTCTATATTGCTAACATCCTGAAAGGTCTTCCTACTGTTAACATCAAAGGGCGCCAAACAGTCTGTCACCGTAATACCTATGATGTCATTTCTATGTGGAAGACTGTTATTCCGCACAAAACTTCCCTGCTTTGGTATCTTAAATTTAGTCATAATTAAAGAAATTTCTCAAAATAAAATGCTCCTTCCAAGTACTACTATCAGTGTGGTAGGTAGATATCCTTTACAGTTCACTGGCTTTAACTATTTGCTAAATGGATTAAATAGAGATAAACCTTTATTAATATAAAAATAATTTGCATACACATACAAATATTCTTTTATAAAAATAAATTTCCAACATCAAACCTGCCCAGGTGTTACTAAAATAAATCCTAAAAAAAGATATTAAAAACGGAACATAATCTAAACCATCAACAGATACATTTTTCACCCCAAATATTTCCTGCTTTCCTATTTAATTGTTAGACATTCATGAATCCCAAATTATTGGTTGTTCAAAAAAATACAAAAAGACACTTAAATCCCCTCTTTGTGTTATATTATTGTCATTTCCAACATATATAACGCCTATATATTTCTTAATATTTTACTAATAACCGTATTTTTATATTTAATAACAATTCGTCCCGTTGATAAATCCTAAATCCAAAGAAATAGAAATAATCATTGTAATGTTCGCTTAATGTTCTACGTCAAAAAGTGTCAAACATATTTACGTTTACCCACATATAAATTATACCTATAATATTATTTACAGCGTTTATTTCGCCAATACCATACTTTCTGGTTTTATTCGTTCTTTGAACAACAGCCGCAACCTAACCCCAAAATGATGCTAATTTCACCTGCAGGTGTTTCGAAAATACCTTGCAGATCCGCAAGCGTAAGATCAAATAATTCATTGTTTGTCGCGTATTTCTCCCATTAAACTGTATTCCATATTCTCATCTCACTACATTTTAAAGCTTTACTAGCATCCCTTAATTTTCACTTCCCGAATTTAAATTGTCCAGGACCTCATACAGAATAGTCCCTCTTTCCGTTCGCGATCACACCTCCTCGTAGTTTTACATAATTAATCCTTTCAGATTAACGTTTCCTATATAACTGACGTCTATCACTCCTATCCCCCTGTTCTATTCGCGCGTATCTCTGCATTTTGATGTTTTCAGGTAACCGAGTTCTATATAACTGACAGTAGTTCTACTTCCGTTGCGTCTAACAAAACTCATTTTATTCCTAATATAAATCATATTCTATTACGCTCAACGTTTATTTAATTCAATTTTTTGAGTTCGTTCCATTCGTACTTTACCATTCTCAAGACTTACAATTTATTTCAATGTATTTATCTGTGTGTGCTTGTCACATTTCAATGTTTGCTTTGTGGCTAATTAATATCATCGCCCGTTCATTCTTACCATACAATGTAGTTAAAAGATAAATTTTTACTTTCCTATTTGAATTGTTTTCTCTTTATAGCATCAAAAATTGAAATATTTTGATTAATTAGGAATAAATATTTATGAAATCTTTTATACAAAGCTTGGCCATATATTTTGACTTTTCAAAATTAAATTTTATTTCTTTGACACCTAATTGATTATTAATGTGACACACCGCGTTACACCTTCTACTAGTTTAAAATAAATACAAGTAATAAAAAAACTTGATTTTGTTTACATAACTTATATTATCAAACATGAATATCACACTAGATAACGGAAAAAACCCAAATCTACCCCTAGTTGGCAAAATAGACCATTAGCTGAAAAAATTTATCCATTTATGCGAATTTCTGGGTCTACAGTACGCTATAAATAAGCGTGCAACAACATAAATCCTTCTTAATAATAAGTTTTAGGCATTCTTATTATTCCCGCCAATCACAATTATTAAATACAAAACAGCATGTAATATTTAGAAGATGGAAAGCAAAAATTCAATAGATTTACAGATTTTGCCTGTCCTCTAGAAATCCCGGCGACCTTCTAGTTCAGGAATTGATTGTACGTAAATTAATTATTCTAAGTTTATGTTGAAGAAAAGCTCCAAATACAGACTACCTTCACGTTTAACTGGTATTTTTATATCTTTACGTTTGATTTTGCAATGCTCCACCCGAAGGTACTACATTGGTCAGGAAGTAAGTTTTTTACCTGTAAGTTTTGAATTTTTCCAAACCCTTACTATTCCGAGCAAGGTAGGAATCTTTAATGTGCATGACAACATACGCACGGGACTTTTTCAAGCGGTCCGTTTCGGGAATCGAACGCGGGCCTTGGGATCAGTCATACGCTCACCTGTCTGATCTACAGAGCCGCCCGCAGCTATTTTAATATCCGCGCTTTTACTTGCGTTTGAAAACCTGTTTACTAGCAGTCCCGGAGTTTAATACTGTCACTTTGATTACACGACAATCAATCTTATCCCTCACGGCGATGGTTGCGTGTCAATCGAATTTGAAGCTCTGCTCTGATCTCTGTTCTCAAATAACTGAAGACGATCGCTTCCTTTATTGTCCGTGGATTTTATAAATTTCAACACCACAGGGTTATTCCACGATCTATCGTTCTCACGGGTTAGTACGGTTAAGCTATTTGATTTTTGTCGTTTTGTTTATGTGAACGGTCATCTTATTCTCACACTTTTACATTGGATACCTAAGCTGGTGAGTTTGTTTACGTTCCCATTACAATTTATGAATATATGGTTATTGGGTATGTTTCAATAGTTACGATTTCTTTAAACTCGTGTGAATTTGTACAAATAATTTAATATGCCGATTATTTCACGAGTGTCTATCTGTAATTCTTTTAAATTTAATACGAATGGTCTAAATACCCGGTGTTTGATACCGTTTGTACATAATAAACTAACTGCTTTACAATTTTCATTCTTCCATCCTAATTTAATATTACCTTGAAATATCAACGTTATCAAATGTAAATTACTAGAACTCCTACATTTGTTCCTTGCCGCAAAAGCTCATTTATCCAACTAAATATTATAAACTCTTTTCTACTACCTAATGATTCATTAAATAACGCTCTAGGGTTACAAGCAGACCAATTTATGACTCCGTATCTAAATCCGGATCTTTTCGGGGACAAAATCTGATCGGATCTAGATCTAATTTTTCATAATCCGGATATTATGAAATTCGGATCCAGATCTAGATCCTTCAGATTTAGATCCGGATCCGTATCTAAATCCGGATCCTTTTGAGGACAAAATCGGATCGGATCTAGATCTAATTTTTAATGCAAATCCGGATATTATGAAATCCGGCTCCGGATCTAGATCCTTCAAATTTAGATCCGGTTTCGTATCTGAATCTGTTACAAAATCAATCGGATACGGATCTAACAAAAAGATGAAGAATCCGGATTTCGTATGCAAATCCAGATCCGAAATGTTAGAGCCGGGTTTCATAAAATCCGGATCGTGACGAGTCGGGTTTCTAGACACTAATTCCGTACTTGTTTTATTTCTCGTAATATAAGATTGGGTTATGCAGTGAATTAATGTTGGTCTGCGAAAGAATTTTGCGAGTTAGTGCTTGTATAACAACACGTATCACGATTTGAGCAACATTTGTTTTAGTTCTTAGGTTTAATAATGGTGTTGGAATGAGTTCTCCAAAACTTTTGTACATTGTACGTGTTAACTACCGGGAACTGGTTATTAACTTTAAGAAACACTTATAAATGTATACAGCAAAACCTCTCTATCTAACGAAGTAACATGCCAGTCCATTAATCATCTTGATTTTGTTTTTCTGTTGATGAGTTACTTCCTCATAGGATACTTGAAAATCCCTTAGCGAAATATGAAGTGATTTAAAACAGCCTCCTGCGCCATTAAACCAATTTAATTTGTACGTTCTAATGTTATTCACTTTTTTGAAAGATTAGCTGGACAAGTATATTCATCAATCTCATTAGTGATTGCCGAAATATGAGATAAGCCATAAAAGTTGATTTAAATGTCTTACAGCAATCGAATAGCAATCTTAATCCTCTACTAACAGACTAACTGTTTAATTATGTAAATTAGACTGAATAAAGTCAAGTTAAGATTAATGTTCATCGTGGTACCAGTTGTGGAATTTCTAACATTAGTCCGAATTCAAATATCGATCTAATAGGAAATGTCCGGACTAATGCAAAATTTTCGAGCTTTAACGAGCGGATCTTATTAATACTACGATTCTGTCTTAACCATCGAAAAAATTTGAAATTTGGCTGACGTTATACCAAGATAAACAACCAGACCGGATGTGAATGGTCTCTAATATTTGAAAGAAAACAAGATTTGAAAGTCCATAATTTTCAATTTAATACCCAATTTATTCCAAACGACTTCAGAAAAACTTTTTCGGCGTATTTCAGGAAGTAAGTATAAGTAAATCTCCAGAAACAGTACGAAACGTCATATTTTAAAAACTTTGTTTGACTTCCAACAAAGACTCGTTCTTTGCTTAACAATCATTGAGATTATTTTGATTTCTTTAAGAATTCAGGGGCTATTTAATTATAAAGGTGCATATAGTTTTAAAAACATAATTTAATAGGCAACCAAAAACCTTCTCAAAATAAACTTAATGCTCGATCAATAGTGTGTAAATTAGTCATCTAGATAAACTAAGCATTTACTATGCAACTCACTAAAGATGATCTGTATGGAAAAGTAGAAGGTTTCCGTTAACATACTGTAACTTACTTTATTTTACTGTCCTCCATTAGCTCCAATATAAACCTGGCAATAGCGAATACGCAAACAAAGAAATCCTATTATGCCGAGATGCCGCTACAGATATCACTGATAATTATTAATTCAATGTTTGCTAACACTAAATCCTTTCTTATCAAGACGATTAATCTATATTCACATCAAATTTTACTACGTAATTTATTACAAAAACACTGAATTTATATACACATTAAACATATTTATTTTAACGATTTGTCCAATAATTTAATTTTATAATACTTACGGATACATACTTCGACTAAAACTGAAACCTCCGCGAGTCATGCGGCTTTTATACGTAACCAGGATTGCTTCCAGAGATGACTACTAATTTCGAAGCCCTCCAAGAGGTTTTGCTTCTGCATGCTCTACCGTATAGTTGGTTCTTTACATCTGTTGTTGGTTTAATGGCTTTGTCTTTTACTATTCCAGACTTTCGGCGCTTTGGTTACAGTACGCTAAACTGATAAATGATATACTTCCTGAACTTTCCAATAAATTTGTAGAAAGTTACAATATACGTCAGTTAATGTACAACATTCAGTTTACAAAATGAAATATATTGACACAAGTATACAACTATAACAGTCAATTTGTTTAAAACGAGTTGACAATCGGCATAAATATGAAACATTTAGAAATTGTAGTTTACTGATACATAACCTCAGGAAACACTTACAAGTCTTTTTTTGTACAGTATACTTAATTACTAAATCAACGCTTTTAGTAAAATTTTTCTTACAGCTTATATTGTTATCAAATTTTAGTTATTTGGGTGGATGATGACTATTATCTACAATATGAGGAGCAAATGTGCACGGTTGTTCTAGAAATATACTTTTTATAGAGATTTGTATTTTATATTTATAACAGCAAAATTTTTAGACCGTTTTTTTTTTTGAAAGCCACACTGTATATGATTATTGAACAATATTAGAGTTTAAAGTTTCAATGTCCTGCTGAAAGCTTTGTATTCGCAACAAATATGTAATTTATGTACAAAATTTTTTTTATAAATGGGTATGTATAATTTTTAATACTCTTATTAGAAATCGGTTAAGTGTAGCTAATACGGCACGCCTAAAAAACTTTAATGGTCAAATTATCTTGAAATTCGGCCTAAAAAAATCTGTAATTATCTATTTACAAGAGAAATCTATTTTCCAAAGTCTTATGCAAGTTTAACCTACTTAAAATAACTATAGCAAGCAAATATCCTTTAAAAGATTTAAACAAAGATATAATTGTGTTCACCAGTAAATTATCATTGGGCTCGTAAATTTTCCTTGTCCAAATTGTTAACTAAGTTCATATATACATCTAGTTCCATTCTTTCTGAAGTGTGTTACAAATAAAGTATGTTTGAAAACCATGCCATATGTCTCAATTTCTCATTTTCTATTTCATTGTATCGTATAGGGCTTTACTTCTTTGCTGTACTTCTAATTTGAGTTGTTCATACATTAATAAAATTTACTTTGTATATCAAACCTATAGTCCATAACTTTAAAACACATCGTTCTTGACAAAAATTTCAAACATCTAACGTGAACTTAAACGTAATTTTAGGTTAATTACTACTTGTAGTTGACTGACAAAAAGATCATCGGCAAGTGGACCTCGTTCTAATTATTTCCCGATGTATACAATTTAAGGTTTTCACTTCATTAACATCTAGAAAGATTGTTATGCTTCTGGTTGATCTGATGTAATCTTTCCAGAAAATCATTTCATTCTCTCGTTTATCTTATCGAAATAGCCGTCAGGGTTGATTTATTTAATAGTAAAAATCTTACTATCTTCGTCAATTAGTGTAGTTAAAAGAAATAATAAACATACGTCTCTTTAATAGCTTGCTACCGCACTGTCTTATCTAATTTGTGGTGTTTAAACGCCCTATTGCGCTTTACAATGTCGCTATTTAGGGAGCTAATTCGTATTATCTGTTACCTGCTTATGTTTAACTTGATTTATGTGCTCATGGGAATTAACTAGAATTTCGAAAAATCTAGAAATAGTGTCATTTTAAATTACACTATTTCAAGTTTTGCATTAAAAACGTTTTTAGTCTTCTTACGAAATGAGAAGATCAAATCCAAATTTCAGAATACACTTTCTCGACCATTTCAGTTTGTAGAACATAAAAAACTCTCCTGCTCGAATAAATTAGTTTATCAACCCGTAATAAAAATTTTTATAGTACAAATAATATCAGAAAATTGAACATTAGCACAGTATAAATCAAATAAAAGTAAAAAATTACCAAAGCTTCAACTTACACTCAGAATAAACTTACGTTGAATTTTCTGCGTCAACCATACTTACACTTTTAAGAAAAATACATTTTATCAGAGATACGTTTAAATTGCCTTTTGTTATATAAATTAATTTCTCAAACGAAATCTTAAAGTTTTGAACAAATTAAACTACTTCTCACAATAAAACTATTAAATACTAAATGCAGATATTTTCATAAAGTCTTTTACTTCAAAATATCACAAATCTTAAAAACTAATCTGATTTTTGACCTCTGATGCTTTGGGATAATTCCAGACTCGCCACTGCTTAATATTTTAAACTTTGAACACAAACTTCTTTCACAACGAGAATAAAATTGAATAAAATTATACCACACCTTCACCAGGTCAAAACCAGAGAAAGTTAATTTGAAATGAATTTCATCCTAATAGAATTAAATTAATTGAAGCTGCACACAATTTGAACATTATTTGAACTAGAATTAGCAGTTGTGAATAGGATTTGAAAAAATTTGCCATAATCCAACCCTAACATGTTTCTTATTACCTAAGGAATAAATGATATGTAGGTCTACCTACGATTTCTCAGAATCAGCAGAATCAATTAAATGCCAACGCTTTATGAATTACAATATTTCTGCTTCACTAGTTCACAGAATAACAGTAGTCATTATTTTTATGTTACTCTAGTCCTATATATTGAAACAGTGAGGGTTGGGGTGCGTTTATACACTTAAAGGGGCGGGGGGGGGGGCTGCGTTCACATATCTCATTAAAATAATAATAATAAAACATAGGAGAACATTTATTCATACTTTTAAAATCATTAATTAAAAAGCAAGGGTTTAAAAACACAGGTCATAATTATAAAAGGATACTTGGGATTCTCGGTGTTGAGCCTCCATGATTAATAGTAACCAGGGGATGTCATGTGCTAGCTTCTTCACTGGTGGTGGACGGCATCAACGTATAAAAGCATGATTCATTTGTTGGAACGTTTTGATAACATGGAATCCAAAATAAAAGCCAAATTTATTATTCTGATTTAAATGCCTAGGATTAAGACCACCTTATGTTTGTATTATATAACCATCAAAATTTACAGTATTTTAGTAGTTTAGTTGTAATATTAGGGTTGCACCTCAGTTTAATATTTAGAGTTCAATATAAAAGTTAGAAGTTTAGTTAAAAGATTGTTATTGGTTATCATGCATTTGAAATGAATGACATGCATTGTATATAGTGTATTAAGGAACTAGTAGGCTAGGACAATTTTAAAAGACAGAGTGTAGATTTAAAAAAAATGAGGGCTATTGAGGTTGTCATGGAAACAGGAGAATGTTTAATTATTAAAAAAGTAATTTTTTGATAGGTTTTTGATGAGATTTTTTGTAAAGACAAGCTCTGAAAATAAAGAGAAGTTACATTTAAAATTTGGTGTTATTATTAGAAATTATAAAATGTGACTAGGAGGGAAATAGCCCTTATCCAGCAAAGATTGGTGTAATTAAGAAGAGTCAGGCATAGTGCTTGTGATACTAGGATAGATCTAGAGGAGTTTTAGAAGAGTTTGATTATTGTGGGAAGCTTGCCCAAGTCCAAGAAGTTATAAATCGATCGAAGCACCACAACTGTTAGCATTGGTACCAGGAGCCTAAGGCAATCAGCGCACCCTAATTGTTCCAACAGTAAAGAACATCGTGAAACAGCTACTACTAGTGAAGACCAGGACCAGTAATAAGTATCCATTAATAACAAACTAAATTTCCGTAATTGATTTAGAATCAACCCTTACAAAGGGTCCTTTGTAATATTAGTAAAACTAAAACAAACAATTGTGTTAGGTTTTGGATGTCACTGCTGAAAGAGTTAGAGAATTGTACACCATTGATACCTTGTAAGACGCTGTCCACTGCACAGGATTTTAAGAGGTATTTATTTAGAAATAAGTCTTCTGATTACCATTATTGATTGAAGGATTAATTCTGTGAATCAAAAGTATCCAATACCACACAAAATATATTTGACAACACATTCAGTACTCAATAATTTATCAGTACTTAGTGAAAGGTTACGTATCGTATCAGTTTGTCAATCGTGACATATGGGTGCGTGCGTCAATTATATTTTTAAAAGGGGAACTTTACGATCATAACGGCGACTGCTCTGGTTTTGGAACCCAGACTAGGGTAGTTAATTTAGCAACAAAAATTATTAGAATACCCGAGTTAGGAGTACTCATAGCCGAGGCATATTATATAAGAACTAGGAGCTGAGCCGCACGCTGCCCTTGAAGCACCAGCAGAAGGAATTATATTCGATTTAAGAAAAGAGGAAAGGGGGGGGGGGTTATTGTAATATATATATATATATATATATATATATATATATAATCTCATTCTGATTTTAAACAACCAACTCTTACGAAAATCCGCTGTATTACCTAAATATGAAACTCGTTACTAGTTGCGTAATTGAGACCAATAACAAACGTTTCAGTTCATAATAAAATATGTTATACGTCGAACGCTGTGAATGAAATTTTTTTTTAATTTGTACTAAATCGTCGATCTTGCATTTTTAATGTATTTTAATTAATTATTAGCTGCCAATTGATATATATATATATATATATATATATATTTTATGTGGTAAACGTAACGTATTGTAAATACATAATGCTCGCGTCAATGACAGCTACACGCATTAGTTTTAAATAGACTAATCCCTCTCTGACATAATTGTTCTAACAGACTCTAGCAATCTCGCAATGAACTCGTTGTATATCTCGTATTTTCGAAAACCTACGGTCATTTACTTATATATTTTATTATAGAAAATATGCTTATTACGTCAACGTTCGAGCACCTTCTCGTAATTTCTGGCATGTCGTTGGAAAACGGCCGATTTTTTCCATTTTCCATATGCCTCGATTTAATAGTTTATACTTCTCAATAGAAAAAACTATTAAATTGAAGTGCATCGGAAATAGAAGCATTAGATATTTTTCCACGACACCAGAAATTACGAGAAAGTACTTGAACGCTGACGTAATAAGCATATTTTCTATAATAAAATATATTGGCAAATGATCGTAGATTCTTGCACATATGAGAAATACAGTGTTATTTGGGAGATTGCTAGAACCAATACATGGAAAATAATTAAATTAAAATGCTTTGACCTAAAACTACAAGCTTTTGTTATTAACATGTGTGGTAATGCTTTAAGAATATTTTAAATGCCATCCCTCAGCTGTAGAATGAATTTTTTCTTTTAGAGTGTTTTCAATGAGATTTCTTTGTTATTAAATGTAAACAAATTTGCATTCAGAATATTGACTTACGAATTAGACGTAAATATATTTAGAATACAATCCTTCCATTATGAAATATTGATGAACTTGTTTTATAACCGCGCTTTTATGCATCAAACGTAACAAATACTTTTATTCAGGGCATTTTACAAATATGTTGCTACTGTCCTATTTGTAAATAAATTGCTAAATAAATTGCAACTTTTCACATTTTCTTAAATTTATAGACTACAGTTTCTGTCATACGCTATAATATGATCTTGCTATGACTCTGGGCACCATATTCACTTCATACAACAAGTCAAAACCTAAGAAATATTAAAGAAAATTTTCTTGTACTAAATACTTCTTTTCGGTGTAGAAGCACTCTGTCTCCAGTAGTTTAAAAAGCGTTATTTATGTTATATAATAGCATCTTTAAATAGGATAGTTCGCAAACACGCGTGCACGCACGTGCGTATGCACGCACAAACACACTCACACACATACGTACGCATGCATGCTGCACGTACGCGCGCACACACAAAACGTTTTTTATTTCTTAATCTGGTGTATTTATTTGAACGGGCTAAATAGTACGCAATTTAGTGGTCTAGCTCTGTGACAATCTGTTTTCAACATTTGTTGAAAGCAGGAGCTAGCTGTAACGAGAGTAAAACTATTTTCTGACTTTCAAACCCTTTTAAGCGATGAAGCGGATGGATATTTAAAGCCTTGTACCAAGCCTAGTGTGTATTGTACTAGAATCGGTGAACGAAAGCCATATTTAAAATGTACCTCTTAGTTTAGCAAAATTAAGTGAGGAATATTTGAAAGGGTTAGGAAATTGACGCATACACCTTTGGGTATGTGTGCATATGCACGCATTGGTGTGCGAGTGCGAGTGCGCGTGTATGTGTGCGCGTGTACGCATGTATGCATGTCATAGTGCGTGTATGTGTGTGCATGTGCGTATGCGTGAGAATGCGCTTCCAAACGTACTTGTACGTATACGTTTGCGTGGGCGTGTGCGTGATCGAGTTCGTCTGCATGTGCGTGTGTGATTGTAAAAATGCATCTATGTATATTTTCTTGTACTAAATACTTCTTTTCGGTGTAGAAGCACTCTGTCTCCAGTAGTTTAAAAAGCGTTATTTATGTTATATAATAGCATCTTTAAATAGGATAGTTCGCAAACACGCGTGCACGCACGTGCGTATGCACGCACAAACACACTCACACACATACGTACGCATGCATGCTGCACGTACGCGCGCACACACAAAACGTTTTTTATTTCTTAATCTGGTGTATTTATTTGAACGGGCTAAATAGTACGCAATTTAGTGGTCTAGCTCTGTGACAATCTGTTTTCAACATTTGTTGAAAGCAGGAGCTAGCTGTAACGAGAGTAAAACTATTTTCTGACTTTCAAACCCTTTTAAGCGATGAAGCGGATGGATATTTAAAGCCTTGTACCAAGCCTAGTGTGTATTGTACTAGAATCGGTGAACGAAAGCCATATTTAAAATGTACCTCTTAGTTTAGCAAAATTAAGTGAGGAATATTTGAAAGGGTTAGGAAATTGACGCATACGCCTTTGGGTATGTGTGCATATGCACGCATTGGTGTGCGAGTGCGAGTGCGCGTGTATGTGTGCGCGTGTACGCATGTATGCATGTCATAGTGCGTGTATGTGTGTGCATGTGCGTATGCGTGAGAATGCGCTTCCAAACGTACTTGTACGTATACGTTTGCGTGGGCGTGTGCGTGATCGAGTTCGTCTGCATGTGCGTGTGTGATTGTGAAAATGCATCTATGTATATTTTAATTGATGGTCGTCAGCTACCAATTATTCGCGTTTTGAAACTTATAAACGATAACTTATATAAATTTACATTTACAGTACACCTAGTTTTTAAATTAACTTATTTTAAATGTCCAATAATAATAAATTAATTTCGGAATTTACTCTACCGGTGTCTGCTATTTTTAAACTAATTAATAAAGCGCGGACTAGTTTTGAAAACCTGTCTTCATTGAAACCTTTAGTTTACTCGTAAGTGACGTTATGTAGAAACAATTTTCTAGAATTTGGCATTTTCAAAGATAGATTAATACTGTACCAGCCTACATTTTGACAGCAATATCATTTCTTTAATTTCTAATATAGAAGTTCCCAACTTTGGGGTAATTGATTAATATTGCAGCATAATCAGTAAACTCAGCATTCCACAATGCCCTGAATTTTTGAAATGTCACCATTCTCCCACATAGAATGGTCCAACTAACCGCTTTTCATCTGCACGCACAATGCATTGTCTATTTAGTTGCGTTATAATGGGCCATTAGGTAAATAATGGTTTCTTAGAAGCGTCTTTTTAAAAACAAAAAAAAATAATCACAGAAATCTACAACTTATCATTTTATTATTGAAAACCAGACATCAATTTATTTGAAGATTCTTTGTTTTCATGAATACTAAAAGTTTGTAAAACTGATTTGGATTTTACAAGTTTTGTTTGGTATTAAATATAAAAATTCATGAACTACTTCTACATCTAACAATGTGCAAGTTTTAGCGTCATGGTTATATTTTATTTGATTATAATACCTTTAAACTTTCGGGTGAGTTGTTACTGTTAAGGGATGCTTTGAGATCACAGGTAACAACCTCAATATCAGAAAAACACGCCTCGCTATATTAAACAGCCTTAATTAGCTTTAAGATACATCAAAATCGATCAAAACTCAAAAATTAGAAACCATCACATCTTTCAACATGACAATTCCTTTCCGTCATTTTTAAGGAACCCAGGTGACTTTTCAAAATAAACAAATATTTACATACTTTAACACAACATTTACTTTGAAGGTGCCCAACCCAGCCAGGGCGTACATACTACAAGCGTCATTTATAATATAAAAAATGTGCGTTGACTTCATCCCAAACTAAACAAACAGATAAAATAGAAGAAGTTCCTAAAAATTTCTTGTGTACCTTTATTTAAGAGCTCATCACAGCAGGTTACCTACCATCTGCTGTAAAAGCGCGGGTTGGGGTGACATAGCATAGGGCGGGACGAAATGTCGAGATGCAGGTATTCATTAGAAAAGGATATGAAGTTTAATACTCCGCCTACTTGGTTTATGAAGCGCCAGGGAGCAGATATAGATGGCAGTGTTGTGGAACTTATTAGTCCAGTTATAAACCTCATAGATATTTTAATTATACATATTCTCTAATATTTATAACCAGTGAAAACCTTTGAAATTCCGATATCTAATGTAAAAAAAAAATTATTAAGGAACAAGAAATTAGAAGATTTAACATTCCTACATTTGCATCGCACAGTTATTTTACAACTTCTAATATACAATTGACAAAGCTGTTATATTAATTGATTGGCCAATAAATGGAAAAAAATAGAATAATGGTTTAAACGTATCTCTAATAAAAAAATGAGTAGGTAAAGTGTCAAGTGGGTTTTGATTACAGTTTGTGAAAAACTACAATTGTTGGTTTTTTTTCTTATAACATCTTTGTTTGCTTTATCATTTTCTAACGACGAAATAATAAACAAAGTATACTGGGGGAATACCAATTACTTACTCACTAAATAGGAGGCCCAACAAAAATTTATATAAATCCAAGGTTATGAAGAACAACACATTTCAATAATTGCTGAGGCCTAAATAATATCCATAATGAAAGTTATAAATAGATTTGCGAGCAATTACGACCATAGTCGGAAACTCTCATAATGATAGTTTGACCTCAATAGTATAGCGTTTCCTGTATGTTTGTTTTGTTTTGTATAGCATGTATTCAAACCATTTCTGTTTTACAATAGTGTGTGACACGGAAGTTCTGAATTTTTCCACTGCAGCACATTGCAGGTGCATTTTTCTAAAAAAATACTAATATTTGATGTATTCAATAAATAAAGTGAATTGTAGTGTGCAATTTTAGTTAAATAAAACCTAAATGACTTTCTCACATAGACAATTATTAATAAGTAACTTTTATTAAAACCGTTTTTAAATTGGGTGCCTAATAGGAAAGAAATTTGGATCTTTAAAAATTTCAAGATGGCCGCTACTGTGATGAGCTCTTAAGCATTTTGAATAACCCACGCTAATATTACAGAAAAACTCCTGATCCGCACGATTTTTCTTACTTTTGTGTTGCTATCCCATTCTACACATATCTTATGCATATAAGAAATCGTCTAAACACTCGACGTAAATTCAAAGCACAGGAATTCTGTAATACTAAAAATATCCATTTTATTATTGTGCTATATAAAGTAAAGCAAATGCAACCAACATCCCTTAAGTTAATAAATTGTATGTAAAGAATACAACAGTATGGGAAGTTTCAAGAATTATAAATTTTAGTGAAATTAAAATTAAGATTATTTTAAAATAAATTCTAAATATCTATTTAAAGTATTTAATAAATATATTGATAATTTCTTGAATATTTATATTTACATCAATATGTATGCATAGTAACGTTTAGTGTTTTCAAAATTTTAAAGGCTAAGGCCAATTTTAAAAACTATAATTAATACCCATAATTTAAATCACACCTCAAATCGTAAGTAGTACTGTCGGATATTTATTTATTTGTTTAGTATTAAGTACTTGGTGATTTTCTGTAGGCTTTGCGTTTTGCCGAGTTATCAAAATTGTATTTTCGTTAGTAATTCGAGTTTTTGAAAACACTGGCGCCCTATTTCTATTAGCATTTCTAGAGTCTATTTTTCACTCCTTCCAATTTTGTGTATTTGGATTTAAAATTTTCCGTGGAGAATATTTTGATTGTTCTGTGGTTCGCAGTAATTTCTTTTTGTTGAGTTCGTATTGGGTTGCGATTAGCATTTAGTTACGTTTTCTCCATTTTTTGTTACTCTTATTTAGGAAGGCACATTGGCGCATACATGTCAATCACTTGCAAAAATTCGAGCTCCAGTACGAATTATATTTTCGTGGCTTTGATTCCAAGACCTGTGGAGACAAACTACGCACGATCGTGCAGAGTGTTTATTGCCTGGAACGCGATAAAGTACCCTATCATATTCCCGTTAAAGCCGATTTCGCTTCCAACCATACAGCAGTCACAACTTCTGTACTAAAGCTACAACAATCCCTTGCTGAATTTGATGGTGAAAAATCTTCACTTGTGTTCAAACGCATTAGTTCCTTGTGGCTCCACGCTGAACGCGCTGTACTAAAATGTCTTTAACACAACGCAAACTCCATTGTTAATTACTTTTTACTTTGGACGATTTCAGCATTTCTTTCGAAACTAAAATAAAAACATTCCGCCCCGGTACCATATTATGTCCTGCTCACTTTTCAACTGTTGAAGCGGATTTCACTTGTAAGTCCGCTGCGGACTATTACTTCACATGGCCGATAAGCCGAGATTTGTCCTACACCTACTGTTAGATCAAATACTTCCTCTGTAGCTTCTTCTGTTCCTATTCCTGTGTCTACCTCTACTCGTCAGGTCACATGCTTCAACTGCGACCAACCTGGCCATGTGTCAACACATTTTACTCGTCTTCAAGTACTCCATTGCTATGGTTGCGTGCATAAGAGAATCGACGTAACTCTCCGAACTGTCATCTTACTATTAATAAGAACCCAATTTCCTGTTTCTAGTTTTACGTCTCTCTCTGTACTTCCTCCTGGTTCTCCTACTATCATTACAACATACCCTTTTTAGGAATATGAAACTTTGAATAATACTACTGATTTCTATGGCTACCACGCCCCTACTCACCGAACACTCCCTAATAGGAACCAAATTTCTTATGTCCTTAGCTGTTCGAATGATGATCAAACGTGTCATGCGTTTTCGTTTCCACCTTGGACTGTGTCTCCTCGACGATTCGAGCTAATAATCCAAACTAGTAACTTACAGCTAGCAACTAAAGAGTTTGTTCCTGCTACCTTGAATAATACTGCTTTAGAAATTCCTGTCGTGTCTGCAATAACAGATGCATAAAAGGTGCATTACGGGAAGGTACTGACCTGGATGCATTTTATGACAACCCTAATGTTCCTGATCCAGTTTTGTTTTCTTTCTAGCGGCGCAAACGTCTTAAGCTCTAATACTGGTCCTCGCGACCTAGATTCTTATGCCGACTTTGCTCTCCCTAGAATTTGATTTTTTAACACGATTTCTTTACTTACTTTCCTGTTTTGCTGGATCTTTTTTCTTTTCTTCCACTCTATCCCGTGTGAGTTTAGATTAGATTAGTCCCATGGGATGACCTATTTGTCGTAAGAGACTAAAGCGGTCTAACACACACACACACACAAATACAACACACACACACAAATACAACACACACACACACAAATACAACACACACACACACACACACACACACAAACGCACGTTCACTTCTTACACACATATGTATGTTTGTTTTTCTTTAATTTTGTTTATTTTCTTGTACTCAAGTCCCACGGTACGACCTTCCGTCGTAAGAGGCGGCTAAAGCCGTCATACACACACACACACACACACCACAACGCAGAAAAACACACACACACATAAACATACACACGCACAAACACAACACACACACACACACACACATGCCCATACATAACTACACTCGACTTCGGTTTTGTTTTCTTTTTGTGCTGTTTATTAGCATTTTTTGTTTTGATTTTGCTTCTGCGTTTCTTTTGGCCCATTTTCCTTTACTGTTTGTTCTCAAACTAACTTGATTCACTTCCTGTGATATATGTTTGCTAGACCTTTTTTCCTTTCTTCGGAAACTACGACTTAGTAGACTTTTCGGTCTAGTTAGCTATTATTTACTTAGGTTATTTGCTTGATACGATTTCGTGTTACCACAGCTTGAAGTACCTCAATCTTTCTATCCAGCATTCTCGTCGTCCTCGTTCATACTTTGAGGCTTGACAGTTATTGACCCGTTTTGGTTTGTACTGTTGGTTCCCTACCCCTTTTCTTTTTTCACTTCTTGGTGTTTCGCGAGAAACCAATTTCTTTTCTTGAGACTTAAACTTTATTATTTCTTTACTAGAAATATCCGTCCTTCGACGACTTCTGCATTATTAGGCTATTCCATCTTTGACCTCGGTGAATTACTACTCTACACCTTTCCTTTTCCTATTTCCTTTACATTTCTTGACCTCTTCCAGCCGCATAAAATTAATATTTTTTTTAATTCTTTTTTTGTGTTTTCGGAAACGAATCTTCTTTTGGTTTATCCTATTATTGTATATTGGTTTTTAGTGCCGGATAAGCATTTTTTTGTCTTTTTTTGTTTTTGTTTGGGTTTTCTAAAGCAAATTTTGCTTTGGTTTGTCGTGTTAGTGTGCTGCCTGGTCCGTTCCTTCTGCTTCCTACTCCGACCTTTTAATCTTGTTCAGTGGAGGGAGGGGGGAATTAGGGTTCGTCACTGTAATCAAAGTTTGGCGCATAGTTGATTTAAAAGTGCATATCCAGTACTGAACTGATCTGAAGTATTTTATGTCTTCCAAACATTTTCTGAGAATTGCATATAATGAATTGATTTCTAGTTATATATGATCAATTCCACGTGACTTATTACGATCAATTGTAATTTTTATTCGATTTATGATTCTGTTTAAATATTTCCAGGTTTCCACTTTGACTTCCGTGTAAATATCTGTTATAAGAGGCATCCCTGACCACGCTTAATAATTTAATAAGTCGATTTATTCCTATAAAACCCATCTTAATACAATTGAAATAAGTGCTCGTTCAAAACCATGCAAAATGTTATTGGTGTATTTAGTGCAAGTCAAAGTACCTCAATTTACCTTTATTGGTTGATATAACTCGATTATCTACAATCTTTGCTTCCTGAAGGAATATGTTCGCTTTATTTAAACGTGGTAATATAAGTTTGACTAGAACAGCTTTTCTATATGTGTGATAAACAAAAACGATTGGATTCGGATTTACCGGTTTTCTTTACCTATGTATGCATTAAAAAGCCTTGAGATGTGTTTTATTAACCTGTGGTACCCTAATATTTCAATCGATTATCATATCGTTTCCAAAACTGGGTTCACTTTGATCCTGCCTTTCGTCCTAACATGTGCTTTCTGCGTGGCTAATTCTATTACTCAAAGAGCGATGTAGGTCTTTCACAAGAAGCTTCTATCTTCGGTGCATAGATAAGTTTTACGTGCTTATTAATACTAGTAGGGTTCTACGTAGACCCAATTGTTCCTCTGCGTAGGACCGCTGCTTCAGCTATGGTTCTGACTATGTCGTTCTTGTTTGTTCACTTTGTGCTGTATGTACATACCAGATGAACCGCGGATAAATTCAGGTCGCACTGCGCCAACGGACGGAACAAATGAAACTCAAAACCCGTTTAAAAACTAGCTTTAGTTGTGTTTCTTATTATTAAATTGCCTAATAGAAAGTATTGTAAATGTACTATGTTTATCTTAAAATGTTTGTCTAAAATAAATCTTAAGCTCTACTTTTTTGGTTCATTATCAATTCGTTGTTATGTTACAATAGGATATGCGCACGTCGTATCTTAATTATTAAATTGTCCGTAGCTTTTCTTATTTAAATAGAAATTTTGGGTTAATTGGCAATACAAATTCGATGGCTATGTACTTTTTCTGGTCTATGTAAACCACCCCACACTCCGCAGTCTGCACTAAGCTCTCTCAGAAAGATCAGACATTCCCGGAGGCGTGGAAACGAGTGGCTGCCCTTGTAGATGTCGGCCCAGACTAGCGGCAACCCCTCTCCTGCAGTATTTTCGTGATCCTTTTAGTTTTACCTGTTACAACCTGTGGATATTTAATAATAACTCGTAGATGGATTTATGTAGTTTAATGACTTGTAACCAATATTACTACATAGAAAACAAACACAGCTAAATAGAAATTCGCAGCATGCACCGTAACTACAATGCGGCCAGCGGCGTTGTCATTAAAAACAAACAAAGAAATAATACTACGCTATAACTTATCTGTAAAATACAATCCAACTGATCCACATTAGCATCCGATCATTGCCACACTCTTACGGATCACTTTATAATTTAATTTCAACGCAAAGTTCACAAATTAAACTATAAGTTCTAAAACACCCGACACGCGCTAGGATAAACGTGCCGCACTCTCTCGCACGCTTAACTCGACTCACTGTTACCTATCGGACCACTTAAACATTACGGATACTTCTCCCTCGTATTATAGGGGCGGCCTAGTACATCACCCCCCTATAAGTTAAACTTAATTGCTAAACATATTTTTGTAATTAAATTGAACTTATACTTAATAATTACAGTGTTAAATTTTGATACGGTACAACATACGGTTTTAAATTCCTAACATTCTGTATACCCAACAAGAGACCCCTAGTGTCGTCCCGTACTTCATAAGAATTTGGCCCGCGCCTAGCCACAATCGTAGCAGGCCCGGAATAAAGCAAAAAGAATTTCTTAATCTCCTTGTCTTCCGCAGAAGACTGGGGATGAGTACGAACCAGTACTTTATCACCAATCTTAAAATCAATACAATTTTTATGGATCCTTTGATGACGTAATTTACGTTTTTCAGCATTGGATTTTAATTTATTATAAGCTAGAGTTATAATTTTATCCCTACCAACACCTGGTAGGTCACTTGTAGGAAAAATAATGTTTTTAACATTAGGGTTATCACTATGATCACCAAAATGTAGTTCACAAGGGCTATACCCAGTCGAGTCATGGACTGCCCTATTAATCCATTTCCTTACTCTATCTAGCATCAAAGCCCACCCCCCATGAGCCGAATAACACAATGATCTCAAAATACGCACAATTTCTTTATTAACCCGTTCCGTCTGGTTTCCCTGCGGGAAGTACACTGACGTGTGAGTTACCTTTACACCTAATAAATTCAACGACTCTTTCCACTCTTTGCTCGTAAACTGGCTACCATTATCGGAAAGAATGACCCCTGGTTTACCAATCTCGACAAAATATTTTTTGACCAAACAACGAAGAATCGCAGCTGTATTAGCACGTTTAAGAGGGTGCAAAGTAACCAACTTACTGAAAGCGTCAATAATAACTAATAGGGAAGTCGCCCCCGACCTTGATACTGGGAGCGGACCAATGAGATCAGCACATACGATTTCGTTGGGCGCTTTAGGTAAAACACTATGATATTCGCCATAAATTCTAACTGAACTCTTCGCTTTCTGGCACAAATCGCAGCTTGAAATAATTTTTCGAATGAAATGTTTCATCCTCTGAAAATAATAATCACGACGCAGCATCTGGAAACACTTTTCCGCCCCAAAATGCCCATTATCTACATGTTCTTGCCAAACCAATATACTTATTTGGGAAGCAGGCACACATACTTTAAACTCTGGCGAACCTTCGTAGCCCCGCCTAAATAAAACTCCCTGATACACAACAAACCAATCCGCGCACCTTTTCGGATCTTCCTCCTTCAATAATCTAGACATTATTTTACAACAGAATTCGTCTTTCCCTTGCTCCTCAACAATATTTTTCATACCTAACTGGACCCCTTTACATAGTTCCGACTTCTTTAATGCACAAATTTCTGTCGGCACTCTCTCACATTTTTCAAGTTTCTCCTTTCCCTTGATTGGATAACGCGATAGAGCATCCGCAAGGACATTCTCCTTCCCAGCACAATATTTAACATTAAAAGCGTATTCTTGAAAATACAACACCCACCTAGTCAAACGCGAATTTAATAGTCTGCAGGACATTAAAAACGATAGAGATTTATGATCGGTGATCACAGTTAATTCTCGACCTAGCACAAATACTCGCCACTGCTGCAAACAATGTAATACGGCTAATGCCTCTTTTTCTGTAACACAATAACCAATTTCAGGGCCACGCAGAGTCCGACTGGTGAATGCCACAATATCCTTTTCTGAAGTTTGCTCATTTATTTGAAATAAACAACCACCTAAACCCACATCAGATGCATCTGTTTGGATAAAAAACGCACGATCAAAACACGGATGCTTCAACATAGAAATCGTTAAAAACCTCGACTTAATTTTCTCAAACGCTTCTTGTTGAGCTGAACCCCAACGCCATTGAACTCCTTTTTCAAAAGCTGTAATAAAGGCCCCACTAAATGAGCAAGCTGCTCACAAAAACGACGCTCATAATTAACGACCCCTAAAAAGCCACGTAAATGTTTAATATTCCTCGGTACCGGAAATGAATTGATAGCTTCCACGCGGGCAGGATCAACACACACCCCTTCAGCTGAGATAATATGCCCAAGGAACACAACTGTATTTCTGGCAAAATGTGATTTTTTTAATTTTATAGTAATGCCAGCAGCCTCAAACCTTTCGAATATTTTGTTTAAGTGAGTCAAATGTTCTTCAGCCCCTTCCGAATAAATAAGGAGATCATCTACGTACGCAATCACATATGATTCTACGTCTGGTCCTAAAATTATACCCAATGCTCTTATAAAGGATCCTACCGACGTACTTAGACCGAACGGTAAAACCTTAAAAACGTAAGTATTCCCCTCGTACAAAAACCCAGTAAATTTTTGGTGTTCCGGCTTAATTCGAATCTGCCAGTAACTCGCCGTTAAATCGAGCGTACTCAGTCGTTGGCCACTAGAAAAATTATACCACAATTCTGTAGGATTTGGAGGCATAACTCGATCTTTCACCATGCGCTTATTTAAAAAACGAGCGTCCAAACAAACCCTTATAGCCCCATCCTTTTTTTTAACTACTACCAACGGACTGATATATTCAGTTTGCTTCGCCTCAATTACGTCCCACGCCACCATCTCCTCTATCTGCCGCCTAACCTCGTCTTTATATGCATACGGAATCGGGTATGATCTGATAAAAAATGGAGACTCATCCCACAACTCAATTTCATGAAAGTAAACATTCGTTCGTCCTGGTTGGTTCGAAAATATTAGGGATGGCCACGGGCCCGGGCTTTGGCCCGGCCCGGCCCGAAGCCCGGCCCGAATATCAAGCCGGGCTTCGGGCCGGGCCGGCAAAAAATTTTTCGGGCCCAAGCCGGGCCAAGACGTGTCGGGCCCGGGCCGGGCCGGGCCAGACTGCTCAAGCTTTCGGGCTTTTCGGGCTATTCAGGCCGGCCCGAAGTTTATATAACGAAATATACAATTTATTGATTTAGTAAAAAATTTCATTTAATGATTTCTTTATGTGCCTCTTAAACAAAATTATAATTAACGCTCTTCTTAATATATCACCCAGGTACAGTTACACACATATTGGTAAGTGTGTCATAATGGAAATAAATCGAAAACGAAAATGATTTGGTTTAAACCGATTTGTGAATTTCGATTTTTTTTTCGATAAGTAATATTCACTTCTTTCCACTTTTCAAGAACTTTGAAATAGAAATCGTCCGTGTTATATTTAATTAATTTGAAGGAGTATTGCAACGTATGTTAATTGAGTTGGTTTATTTTATTATACCTATTAATTAACTTAATATTGTGGCCCCGTACTGAAGATTATTTATGAATAAATCGAAACCACTATGTATATATAAAATATTAAAAATTCCCCGTTTACAAGAACCAACTTAATTAATTAGATTTAATTATTTGAATGTATCTTTTGTTGAACACCATACCGAATTCAATGCGATTAGCTTTTTATAGCTTTAAATAACAAATGGATATAGAAAATTAAAATGTAAATACTAAATAATATTCTATGTTGCGGCATTTTTTTTTTCATAATAATTAAAATTTCCAGTAAAGCATGCGACAAAAAAATATTCATGGACAACAAAGTAATGTCTACCTGATACGAGAGACTTGAATAATCAATTCTCTGAACGGATGCTAGCACATTCTCGAAATGTAGACCTATACACCAGCAATCTGTAAAATGGAAATCGGCAACGTTCTTTGTTTAGAATATGAGGAAACAATATTCAGTCAAATTTTGAATACTTCCCTTGAAATATTTTACTATATACTAGTAGTAGTACATGAATTCTAAAATGCATTTTGTTACTTAAGGTTGAAGTTTGACGCAAACCACCTTCTATTTTGGATTGCCTGTGCAAGTGTGCATCATCTCCAAATACCTTTGAGATTCTTCGAGGTTAAAATGATACTATAAACTATAATTTATTAAGATTGATATATTCAACTTTTGTAGAAAAACATAATAATAGTAAAGAAGTATTTATATACAACTGAAAATACATATATTAACAAATGATACGTTCCATTTGGATGCTCTATACATCACTTACGGTTTTAGTTACATACCGGCCCGAATCGGCCCGGCCCGGCCCGAAGCCCGGCCTGAAATTCAAGCCGGGCCTCAAGCCGGGCCGATGCGTTTTGGTTCGGGCCGGGCCTCCGGGCCGGGCCGGAGCAAATTATTTCGGACCGGGCCGGGCCGCATCTAAAAGCCCGGCCCGGCTCGGCCCGAATCCATCCCTAGAAAATATCGACCTATGTGACAACAGCAACTCGTACAATTTATTTTTTTCTTCTTGAGAAAAGTTTTCTGCGCGATCCACTACCTCTTTAATTTCAGACACCTTACACGGCACTATCTTCTTTTTTAATTGAATTTTCTCATCTTTCTCTTCCGACACTTGACAAACAGTCAACCGACCATCAGGTTTTGGTTCCATACTAAACCCCATGCTTATCGCCCTTCCTTCAAAAATACCCGATAAACAATTTTTTTGAAAAATCGATTTTAATTTGATGATCAGCAAAAAAATCGCATCCGAAGATGACATCACGAATTAAATTCGAAACTACCAGACAAGGGTAAGCCAATTCGAAATCATTGAATTTAAAATTCAAATAAAATTGATCCTTAACAATAGAATTCTTGCCCGTCGCACTCACCAAGATAGTTGAGGTAAACGGCACCCGTAAAATATCGCTATTAATTTGCATTATCTTTAATAAACAGTCTTTTGAAATGCAGGTAACTTGACTACCCGAATCTACTAATATTTTTACCAAAACTGTCTCAACTGTCGCTTCAATGGTCGGTGCCAACGCAACTGACTTTATATTCTTTTTGTCTTCTAGTAAAAGGTCATCCCCGTTTTTATTAAATAACGCGGCCACAGCCGATGGTCGACTTCCCCCTGGACTACTAACAGTTTGAGATTCACGACGCCCTTCATCCCTATCACTATTATTGTAATTACTATTAGTATTATTTTCCCTATTTTCAGAGCGGGCACTATTACCGCCTCCAGAATTTGACGTATTTGATCTAAAATTGTAACGAGTGCTCCCATTTTGTTCATTACTCGTACCTCTACCACGCCAATTCGTGTAGGAATTGTTATTATTATTATTATTATTATTATTGGGGTTCCGATTATAAGTTTCATCAATTTCCCTTAAGTAAGCTTCTACTTCATCAAAAGTTCTAGGCATGCAATTTACAATACCTCGTTGAATTTCACTTGGAAAATGATTTTTTAATAACGAAATAAGCGCACCTTCCTCCAGAGGAGTAGTTAAGAAATTTGCTTCTCTCACCAACTTTAAAAAATAATCAGCCCTTGACCCCCTTTCGTAACACCCAAATTTAATTTTTTGAAAAAGTTTCCTCTCTTCGTCAACCCCCCAATACCGACTTAAAAATAGCTCTTTAAATTCTTGGAAATCCCTTACTTTTTCTTCCTTTAATACACCCCACTCCTGAGCTGAATTACGTAAATTACTAACGGTCAATGGAACTTTTCTACTTTCAGGAACTCCAGCTGTTTTTTAATGAAAGTTACCGGATGCACAGATCCCTCCGGCACAAAGCACAAATTCGTACCCCCCAGATCCTTATATAAACTCATATAATTATGATACCCAAACGCCTCGGACGTGACGCCCCTGGTCTCTGGTTGGTGTACATGCACAACACCTTCATCCCTAACCTTTCCAACATCGCTAGCTTCTACCTGTTCTTTAACCGATTCAGAAACACGATTTACATCAAAACTTAATTTGCTAATATTTGCAGCAATATTTACGTTCATTTGTTCAATCGATTCCTTTAGGATGGCATTGTTACAATTTATACTATTAACGGCTGCAACTAGTTGTTTCAACGCCTCTGCGATATCAGGCTCGCCCATTTTATCAGCTTTTTCTAAATTACTTCGATCTTTACTACGCGTATTATACTTATGTGACATTGAATTTCAACAACAATCAAAAACATATTTCACCTTGAGGTGCGATCATTACTCTTAAGCTCTAAATTACTCTATTTATTTTTGTTCCAAACTAACACAATAAACTCAATAAATTTCTCTGAATTGTCCACTCACACTTAATACAACTGGAATGTTATACCTCAATATCATTAATTATTTACTAATGCCCTTAGGTACCTGAACCTTTTCAAATTCTACGTAAACAACTCGAATCATTTACAGTTCCAGGTATTTGTGTAACAAGAAAACGTCCCCGTTGGCGCCAAAATGCACTAAGCTCTCTCAGAAAGATCAGACATTCCCGGAGGCGTGGAAACGAGTGGCTGCCCTTGTAGATGTCGGCCCAGACTAGCGGCAACCCCTCTCCTGCAGTATTTTCGTGATCCTTTTAGTTTTACCTGTTACAACCTGTGGATATTTAATAATAACTCGTAGATGGATTTATGTAGTTTAATGACTTGTAACCAATATTACTACATAGAAAACAAACACAGATAAATAGAAATTCGCAGCATGCACCGTAACTACAATGCGGCCAGCGGCGTTGTCATTAAAAAAACAAACAAAGAAATAATACTACGCTATAACTTATCTGTAAAATACAATCCAACTGATCCACATTAGCATCCGATCATTGCCACACTCTTACGGATCACTTTATAATTTAATTTCAACGCAAAGTTCACAAATTAAACTATAAGTTCTAAAACACCCGACACGCGCTAGAATAAACGTGCCGCACTCTCTCGCACGCTTAACTCGACTCACTGTTACCTATCGGACCACTTAAACATTACGGATACTTCTCCCTCGTATTATAGGGGCGGCCTAGTACAAGTCATAGTTAGCCCAGCATTTCTAAATTTCCTTTATCTTTTTATATTGGAATGTGATTCGTGTGGGTTCTTACTTCACTTTCCTTTCTGTTTCTGTCTGACCCGTGCGTTTTACTGATACAAATTTGGCAAACCTAATGTTTGGTCCAAATTTTTTATACTTAACTTCGCACCGCGATTTATTTTCTGTGCTATTCGTTTTGTTCCGGTGCTTTTTCACGTTAAAGCTGTTGCAGATTTTTGTGTATTGTCGGTGTAGAGTTTCCTTAGGAATTTCTTTTCCTTTTTAATATTTTCCCACGGATTATTAGACTTGCGTTTTCACTGGTAATTCCAATTACAGTAGAAACCGTTGGCGCCCTAGTATTATTTGCTTTCTCCCGTTAATCCTAATACAATTTTGAGACGTATTCCTTTTGTTACGTCCTTACTAAATTAAATCGTTTTGTTTTTAGGTATAATTTTAGGTATATTATAATTTTTTCTACTGCTCCATTGGATTTATTTTTTTATTTTTTTTTGTTTTTGTCACAATGGTTATTTGGGCATTAGAATGCAACAGACTGTTAAAACCGGAGCTGCAGTACGGATTATCATCTCGTGGGTTCAACCCGAATATTAAAGTGAGGGGGTTGCGTAACGCCACCCGAAACGCTATTAAAATAGAAGCGAATCAACCATTTACTAAAATTGCGTATACCATCGCTTTCAAAGACGATCATGAAGCTATTCAACGCGCACTTAGAAAGTTGGATCATCCTCTGATGAATTCATTGGGGATATCACTGATAATAAGTTTGCACATTTACGGTCCTTATGGGTACTTACGCAGCGACGCTGTGAACTGATGGCGTCTAAATCTGATGAGAAAGCCTTTATAAAAATAAGTTACTACTTGCTCTACAAACCATTCGTTTCGATGTTGAGACGACTGTTAAGAAATTAAAGCATATCACCTTTTCTGATTTTTCTCAGCAGCCTGCTTCTAGCCCACAAACTTTTAATGAACCTGCTACATCTACTGAACAAGTGTCTTATCTTTCTTCGGATTCCGAACCAAAAATGGATATTTCCGTTATTACCAATCCTATGACTTTTACTAAATGGTCTTCGATTATTAAATGAAATATCTCATTCTCTGGGGAAGGATCTCTATCTTTTGACACGTATAAATGAACTTAGCGTTTCTCGTAATATTTCAACTCAACAACATTTTCTTGTTACTTCTGAACTACTTACAGTAAAGGCTCTACTAAT
The DNA here is from genome assembly GCA_036346225.1 of Platerodrilus igneus. Classification (NCBI taxonomy): domain Eukaryota; kingdom Metazoa; phylum Arthropoda; class Insecta; order Coleoptera; family Lycidae; genus Platerodrilus; species Platerodrilus igneus. The sequence goes on along the minus strand of JARFIW010001134.1, from coordinate 928,714 downwards.
CTTTCGAGTGCATCAAAGTCCCCCCCACATGTCCGAAATACTTTGTCGATTTACTAAACTCCGAATGTTGATTATAACAAACGCCTAATGGACCAAATAAATACGGGAACTATGCGTCCTACCAAAACCATTGGTTTATAAGTAACGACAATGCAAAGTCTATTTTTACGACTGTCCGTTTCCCTATCGGAACCGCAACAATTGGAGATTCTGCGACGCAATTTAGTCCCGTATGATTAATCGTCTTTAGCACTAGTAGAAATTACTTCCATTGCACGGTTACTATCTCTGGGAAAAGGATTAGAATTTAGTAAGTATTCTGTAGATACCTTCAGACCACTGCCTTCAAGCGCTACCCCTAATTTGTTGGAAATTTCTTAGCGTACACACCTTCTTCGGCTACGATTACCAATTTTGCAGTTACTTTAACTAATCCTACCTCCACTAAACCCGCTTCTCGCACCAGTTTACTTCCTGCTGCAGCTCACTTTTCACTTAACCCAAAAACCCCTATTACTAAAATTTCGGATACTACTCGTGGAGCTTTAACCTCGAACATTAAGTGCTGGAATTGTGGTCAAGTCGGACACAAGTCTCATATCTACCCTCACCCCCACATTTCTATGGCTGTCACGCCCCTACTCACCGAACCCCGCTGAATAGGAACTAAATTTCTTCTGTTAGCTGTTCGAATGATGACCTAACGTGACATACGTATTCACTTCTACCTCAGGCTGTAGTTCCTCCACGAATTGAGACAATAGTTCAAACTAGTAACTTACAGGTAGCAACTCAAGAGTTTGTTCCTGTTGCCTTAAATGATTCTACCAAACAATTTTTTGTCGAGTTTGCAATAACAGGTGTAGCTGTAGTGACGATTACCTATAATACTGACAGAGAAAGTCCTGTTGAAATTAATACACGTATTTATAATGCCTGTTGTTGTTGTAAAAGTTATATCTGCTCTTGTTCCTTTATCTACTGTTGTCGAGGAAGCAAATCCGATTATAGCTGATGTTATACCTGATACTGTTTCTTTATCTGCTGTTGTCGAGAAAGCAATTCCTATTGTGGGGGATTCTACCTGATCTTGTTCCTTTATCTAATGTTGATGAAGTTCCTTTACCTAATATTGATGAAACATTACCTGATTCTGTTGCTTTGTCTAACGTTGATCTGCGTCTGTCCCTTTATCTAACTTTGGTGAAAATTTACCTGATTCCGTTCTTTTATCTAATGTTGATGAAGCGTTACCTGCTTTCTTTTATTTAACGTCGATAAAGACTTACCTGCTTCTGTTCCTTTATCTAACGTAGCTGAAGTTTTATCTGATTGTTTCTTTTTTTTAACGTTGTCTTTCTTACATCCAATATTAAACACAAACGGACTTCTTCCCTAACGAATAATTATTTTCCTAAACTATCACAAACACTACTGCCCCTACCATCGCAAATACCTTCGCAACTGCTTGTTACAACTACTACACTCCTGCCATTCCTGTTTTGCGGAAAACTACCCAATAAATACCGTCACCTGTTCCGGTAACCATGAAACCAAATAACGGGAGAAATTAGATGAGGAAAATAAACATAATAGTTTCTTATGGAAAGGTACTGATCTGGGTACATTTCATGACAATTCTAATGTCCTCAAATTGCTTTGATCTCCTTCCGCGACGCAGACGTCGTAAACCACATTCTTGATTATTTCGTTCCAATTTCTTATGATGATTCCGCTTTGTTCTGGTATTTTATTTCGGTTCTTGTACATGTTGCTTAGTGTTGTTGCTTTTGTTTTTTTCCTGTTCCTTTCATTCCACATTCCTCTGCTTTTCCTGTGGCTGGTTTTGCCTTTTGCCAGTCTTCGTGCTTTCTTAGTTTGATCCACTTCCTGTGGTATGTGATTTTTAGACCTTTCCATTCTTTTCTTCTGAAATTGTAACTTAGTCGATGTTTCGGTCTGTTAGCGTTTTTTCTTTATTTTTTCTGGGTTATCCATCTACGATGCGTTCCTGTTACCACAGCGTGCAGTATTTATATTTTTTTCTACTCCAGCTATGTTTTCGTTTCTTTACATACTTACGACTAGACAATATTGTTTTGTTTTGGTTACTGCTAGTTTTCTTCTTCGTTTACTTTTCTTATTTTTGATTTTCTGCAGAAACCATTTCTTTTCTTGAGGTTGGTAACCTTGCTATTTCTTTCTTAGAGTTATCCGTACTTTGACGACTTTTGCAGTGTTAAGCTATTTCATAGCTACCTTCGACAATTGCTTACTGCATTTTTCCTTTCTTAGTGATTTCTCTAGAATTTGAGATTGTCGTCACTGGTTCTTCAAGCCGGATAAATTTTTTTTTTGTTTTTTTTTGGGTTTTCTTGGGTTTTCCGGAGAATATTTTATTCTCGTTTATCTTATTAGTATATAGTGGTTTTTAGAGCCGTATAAAAATATTTTTTTGTTTTATTAGGTTTTCTGAAGAATTTTTTTCTAGATCATCCTGTTACTATAGTGGTTATAGAGCAGGATATAAATTTTTTTTAAGGTTTTTTTGGGTTTTTTGGAAAAATATTTATCTCGAGCATCTTATTAGTATATAATGGTTGTTCGAGCTGAATAAATTTTTTTTCTCTCTTCCTTCATTGTTTTCTGAAAGAAATTTCATTGTGATTTGTTTTGTTAGTATGTTGTTTGATTCGTTACTTTTGTTACCTACCCCGATCTTTTATATTATACCCTGCTAAATCTTTTTATTCAAATTATGATCCTGTTTAAATATTCCCACGCTTCCACGCTTGCTTCTATGTAACTACCTGTTATAGGAGACGCTTTATAATTTAATAAATCGATTTGTTCCGATAACACCAATCCTAATACAATTGAAATAGGTGCTTGTTCAACACCAAATAGAATGTTATTGATGCATTTAGTTCAAATCATAGTACCTCAATGTATTTTTATTGGTTGATATAGCTCGGTTATCTAAAATCTTTGCTTTCTGAAAGAATATGTTCGCTTTATTTAAACGTGGTAATATAAGTTTGACTAGAGAAGCTTTTCTACATGTGTGATTAACAAAGGCAATTGGATTCGGATTTGCCGGTTTTCTTTATCTATTTATGCATTAAAAAGACTTGAGGCGTGTTCTATTAACCTGTGGTAACCAAATATTTCCATCGATTATCATATCGTTTCCAAGACTGGGTTCATTTCGATCCTGCGTTTCGTCTTAGCATGTCTTTTCTGCGTGGCTAATTCTATTACTCCAAGAAAAATGCACGTCTTTCATGAGAAGCTTCTATCTTTGCTGCGTCGGTAAGTTTCTTACGTTCTTATTAATACTAGTAGGCTTTTTAAGTCTTTTACGTAGACCCAATTGCTCTTTTGCGTAGACCTGTTATTTCAGGTATGGTTCTGACTACCTCTCGGTAATCGAGGTCACGATGTCTTGCTGGTACACCCCGCGAATGATTAAGCGTGCAAGATAAGGTGATAGCTGTTTCACATCAACGGATGTAGATACAAGATAAGTATCTCGACACGTGAATGTGTGTGCCGATCTTTTCTTTTTATCTTGTTTGTCTACTTTTTGCTGTATGTGCGGAACAAAAGCACCGCGGATAAATTCAGTTCGCATTGCACCGACGGACGTAATGAATGAACCCCAAAACCCGTTTAAAAACTAGCTTCACTATTGTTCCTTATCACTTTGAATTGTTTGATAGAGAGTATTCTAAATATATTATGTTTATCTTAAAATGTTTGTCCTAAGCTTTACTTTTTTGTTCATTATCAATTCTTTGTTATAATACAAATCGAAGTGCGCAATTCATTCACAATTATTAAATTGTCCGTAGATTATAATTTTTTTTTGTTGAAATATAAATTTTTGTTTTAATTGGCAATAAAAATTCGATGACTATGTACTTTTTCTTGTCTATGTAAACCACCCCACACTCCGCATTTGTGATTAGCCCGGCATTTCTAAATTTTCTTTATCTTTTTATACGTGACCGTGATTCGTGTGGGCCCTTACTTCGCTTTCCTTTCTGTTTCTGTCTGACCAGTGCGTTATACCGTTACAGACTATACTCTGTGTCAATTACCTCTGCTGAAGTTACGCCTGCATTACAAATTGCTTTTCTTATTTTAAATACAGTTAAAGAACACCTTACGTATTAATTTCTTATTATATTAAGAAATACACAGTATAACATTATTATACATAATGTGGCATGAGCATATTGTCTTGTGTTCTTTTTTAAATTAATATGCAAATCAGTAGATTAAATAATAGCAGTTAATAAGCTTGATCATTACGACTTGGACATATTTAAACAGTCAACGACTTGTATAGCGATTTAAAATTTTACACAAAATGCCAGGTTACCAATAAATTTGGAAAGCATCTACGTAATCACGTGAGTATGAAATTTGTGATTACCAACTCGCGCTGTAGACTATAATTTTTTCACCGACCATTTGGCGATTTATACGCATTGTCATGAATTTGAAAGGGAAATTTAATTATTGCGCCTTACAGGGTAAATGTGTTATAATGAAACTGCTAACCCTATACTGGCACCGTGAAATTTCCGCTTGCACATTAAAAATGTGCTTTTAGGAATATGCAATTGTATAAAAATACGTTTTGAGAAATTAGTTTCCTTATTTTTCCTAGCAAATAAATGACTGTTTATTATTTATTTAAATACCTTGCGGCGCTGCAATATGCATACTGGCTGTTAGACATTAAAAATCGCCAGTGCAAATTAAACAAAGAAATTTAAATGCGATCATTTCAAATAAATTTGGAGAGTACGCATGAAGCACGTTTAGATGACAATTTACTTTCCTACAAAAACATTCTGTGATTAAATTTGATTTTATATTTTTAGTAATTTCTACATAATGTCAATTTTATTAGATGCAGGTATAATTCTTCACAAGTAAATCGTTATTTAAAAAGCAACTGGAAATCCACTAACTTAAATCCAATGTGTCCCGCTGCGAGCTTGTATTTTTTAAATTAACTTTTTACGCAAGTAACAGCTTGCAAAAACAAATAGACATGAGTGGCTTTAGTGCAATTTAATCACCAAGTGCACAAAAGGTAATATTTCTATATTTACAATTTAAGTTGAATGTTGAAACTAATAAACTTCACATTTTTCGTGAAAATTTTCAATTTTGTTACTTAAAAATAATATTCCTCGATGAAAATTGTTACGGGTGGAAGAATTGTTAGGCTGTTAAACTTTGAAATGCCCTAAAGAACCGGGAATCGCGTAACAAATAGGGGTGCGCCGTCTAACTGCAGTCGTGCGGGAGTGGGTCCCTATATAAACAATTTGATAAATTGCAAAATGTAATGGAGAAGTTAAGTTATCAAGCTACGTTACCATAAACACTTATCCCGAAAGGCTTTTTCGTCGGTACTGTCTTAATTTATGGACGCCAATTCGTCCGATCTAGGATACGATCCTCTTGAAGACGAGTTGCCCATGTGGATCTTGATTACGTCGACCTCCTTGTGAAGCTATATTCTGAACAAGAAAATAAATGCCTTCATGTCACTGCGTTACCTAATTCTATTTTACCACAATAGTCACAACATTATCCCTGTTAACAGATATATACACAAGAAAAAATTTTAAATTACATAAACGAACTCAATTTTGATTCATCATGACATTATCACGGTAAACAGGTATCCACAAAAACTTTTGATTACATAAATACACTCAATTTAGATCACCTTCACCTTTAAACAACCAACTATAGTATTTTACTCAAGTAACCTTTTTAAAGTAAATTTCAATGTCCAGTGTTTTATATCTAATAAACTAAATACTCACATCTACAATTATGGTGGACCTTTTATATTTTTATCACTGTTTTAGCAATATCAATTCACAAATGCCACCATATAAGAAAACATTTAAATAGTTAATACAACTTACAGATGAATTCCAGTCTGAATAAAGATTTCTATTAAGCCAGGCATGAATTCACCTTGGGGCGTGAATAATTTCAAACACCTATCTGTCCGAATTTCTACCTTTGCTATCGTATCGTTTTCGAATTGATCCGCGGATATCACTATGTTTAAATTCGGTTGGCTAACACATAGTGTAAGAGGTTTCTTCGACTACTGTATCAACGATTACTCTTTGCATCTATTCTGCAATACCGGGTTGTGAGTAATTTCTTTTATGTTTCCGTTCACTGTCTAATACTCGTCGTCTTGCTACCCCTATTTCTGTGCCTTTGAAGGGTATGCTATTGTATTACGGTCATTCATATTGAACTTCCATTAGATCACGTGAAAAAGTTGTGATTTCCTGTGGTTTGATACGTGATTCTTGTTACATGTCTTCAGCAGTTCATAAATGGTTACATTAAAACATTTTGCATTGTTTGTTATTATTTTGTTTATGAGGCTACCGTCCTGAATTCTACTGTATCTAGGTGATTTAGTTATATTGTAACAATATTATTTTTATTTTATCTGGCTAGAATGAACCAGTAGCTACATTTGTTTTTCTGTAACATTAAATTTAATCATTTCGGCTGAAAAGTGAAAGAGGTCTCCAATCTATGAGTTAATTAATTGTATGGAACAAGAATTCTAACAATGCCACTGTTATTTAATAATTAATTATCAAAAGCTTTCTTAAAATTGCATGACTACATTACAAAAATTTACTGTTGCAATTGATCGGTTTACCAAAACTGACCACGATGATTACCCATACTTCGGTCTTTGATTTCGGATTCGCAATGCGTAATACTCAGATCTGTTTTTCTTTTTTCGATTTTTAAATAACTCATTGACATGAGTTACGTTCAACTATGTATTGTAGAAAAAAAAACTCTTTGTTTTCGTGGCTTAACTCGATTACCTATATTTCTTTTGTAGAAATTTAAAATATTTGAAATGTCATGCTTAATAAATATTACTATTCGTGAAATCCGTATTTATTCTGCCCGTTTAAAATCAATTTTTCTCCTTCTTATATGGTTTATATCTACAGTAACGCTAACTCGTTACAGAATTTAATAAAATGCTTAATAGTAAATGTTAAATACTTGAATTTCATATTTTCCAGCTCTGTAATGAAATACGTATCTGCAAAAACAAAAACGAAGTACCGAAAAGTAAACTATTTTACTGACACACGACAAAACAATAATTTTAGTCATCGTTTATATCAAATGTTGTTTCTTTAATAATTTGTTGTTGAACATACTAAATAACCATTTTGTACCATTTAGATAAATTTGTTTTCTTCATTATGCTATGTATTGTTAATGTTGGTGCATTTCCGAAACACCCTGTATGCACTTTATAACTTTATAAGTAAATATAGTTACTTTTCTGTACCGTTTTCTAGAACAGCTGTTCTGAAATTCTTCTTTTTCGTTAAAAATAAAAGAATTTTATGCGGCAGTCACAACAATTAATAAGCATTTGGAGTACATGATTCTCGAAAGAAAATTATTATAAGGGAAACTCTTTTACAATAACAACAATCCTTTATTGTCAACTGATTATACAAACCTTTTCAGCTACTCATTGCTACGGTGTAATTCTAATGTACTCAATAGGCACGATTTATTTCAGACTAATCGCTAACAGTACAAATACTAACTTCTTAAAGCTATAATGCAATCTTCTTAATTACTATCAAAGCGCTATAATTAATTATCGAAGCACTAATTGTTAATTTATATCGTTCACTTCAGTAATTTATATCACAGGAAAATTTATTTTAAGAGTTATTTACTACTAATTTATTTTATACCACGACTTTATTGATTAAGACTTGAATGAAAACTATTTTATAATTAAACCTTGAATTGAAACTAAGTGATGTTCATGAACAGCAATTTATATACTTTTCAATTATTCTGAACTATTCTAAGAACGTACTAGAATTATGCAAACAGTATATGGAAATCTATCGTAAGCTTTTTGTAAACTGTCAATCATCTCTGACACCCCGTGGTTCCGAATGCATTGGTCCGATAGACTATGTGACGCCTCGCTACATCATGTATTGTCACATTGTTGAAGTTTGTTTCCAAATATTTGTTCATAGTAACCAAAAAAGCTTTGTATAAATAAATACTTTTGTATTCGCGATTTATTTAACATTAATAATAATTAAAACTTTCCAAACAATTTAACACCTAGCTAACTATACCAATAGGGCTTCTGAATGATGTAACAATAGTAGATAACAGTTTTGCCAGATTCCTCAAACATAGAAACTTGTGAGTGCCATTGCACAACTGCGTTTCTATATATTTTGTTACTTTGGTTAATTGTTTGTATTGTTTGCTGAAACTTTATCCGCGCTTCTTAATTTGGCACATTTATTCACGTACTAATTAACTTTCATACGAAGTACACTTATGAGCTTTAAATAAAATAAGACGCTATTCCTATTGGTGATATTTCATGTAGTCTCAACCGAAGAGAACTCAAAATAATTAGTAAAATCCGACATTTGCTGAAACCGACTTGACAAGCTCGCCCATTAGACTTTCACTAGCCTTTCCGATTTCCAGTACTGTTTACACAAAGTTTGCGCCCAATCCAAATCACTCGATTTAAAACCTACTTCTCATTATATAATTGATAAATCAGTAAAATACAATAAATTCTATAATACGCGTGCTCTTTAATAAACTCATACCGTAATAAAATGTCGCTAAGAAATTGAAAATGTATGATTGTTATATCTGAAAATAAAATACTTTATCTGCTAAACAAAACTTAAGTATTTAGGTCGTAAAAATCAAGTATCGAACACCTTTACTTCGTAAATAAGATCAGATATCGTGAAGCGCTTATTAATATCGTGTTTTCAAATGCGGCCAGTAACCTAGATGGCAATTGTTTCCAATTTAATTTTATTTTATAAATTTCCTTGCTGCATTTGTTAACATAAATCGAAATTCCATTTTTTAATATAGAAGCATATATATATATATATATATATATATATATATATACATATATATATATATATATATTTTATTTTTTTTTTATCACATCTTTGTAGCACATGATTAAGGGTACAAAGTTATACCCGAAACGTAGTGATCAATAAATGGATTAGTATTTATATATTTTTTCGAACGAAATTATCCCAAAAATCAAGATCAAATAACGTTCTTTTCTAATATATATATATATATAGAATGCATACCAATCGATGCTTTAAATTTGTCTTCCAGTTAATGTATGTTGCTTAAACTAACAACATTTCATAACTTTTATTATCTTTTTCAATCAGTAAACAGCGTTGTTAAAAGATTATTATATGCTTGCAGCATTGTCATACTTGTACCAAAAGCTGAAAAACTAACAAAATAAATTAGCATCAAGTTCAAACATTTAATCAAGTATTAGCGTTCGAAAGCTCGCAAAATTAATAGAGAGTAAAAGTAAAAGCTCGCTTTACATAGTTGAAAAGGCCTAACGTCACAAACAAAACTAATTCAAATCCGTGTGTTATTGTCTTTCGCTATAGAACTTCACCGAGGTTTTTAATTTGGAGATAAAATATGTGCGTGAAAAATATACATTACAAGGTTTTTAGAACTTTTATGTCTTTTTTAGAATCTGTCAACTTGTTAAATTTAAGGAAGTGTTTTCTTTCCACCTATATGTTGTAATAGAGCATCTGAGCACTAAAATTATGTAAGGGAATAAACTATACGTGTTGCTAAATATCGGGGATATTTTGAAAACCTGCTTGAAATCCGGTCTTTTATTTTATGTCTAGGTAGATGTCATAACGATAAGCCTGTATATCCAGGAAGGTATATTAATTATGCTAGAAGGCTGCAACAAGTTATTCTGAAATTGTAGTAAATCAAAGGTACATCGCTTGTAAAATTGAAAACTGAGATGCTGTTGGGGTCTTCTAAAATAGAAACAGATGAAATTTGTTGTATACGATTTGCCCAAGATCAAAAATCTATTTAATAATACAAACTATAATCCATAGTGTTTGTGTATATACACCATTTTCATAATAAAGTATGATTCTCCTCCATACAGGATGTTATATTTTTCTCAACATTGCTGGAGTGATACATGTTGAGCGCCATCTTTATATTCCTTAAACTTCTCATAGTGTTGCTAGCAACCTGTTTAATGTACCCCTATAATCCATTGCCGCACGATGACAGATTAGCACTTTGGGGTTATTATACAAAGTGCGCAGGCAAATGGGCAGAACACATCCCAATCATTAAGCATACAATTAATCAATGAATCTATCACATAACATGGAGAAATACGTTATTTGAGTACACAGTACTATCAAAGAAGTATGAACTGTATAGTGGGTAGCGGACATTTGTAGCCCATATCACGACACGCGGTGAGTTGTTTTCGAGTTCTTAAAAATATGCGGGTTCTCTTTACTCCAGAAATCAACGTTTCTCGATTTTCCTCTATGGTATCTTGCAAATTCGTCCAGAAAAAGTACATTTTCTTCACGGAAGAGTTAAAAAGGCGACAAAAAATCGCCCATATGTTACCGGCGAATGAAGCTTCAAATTATTAAATTTGTAGATTGCCCAGGAGGGACAGGAATCCAGTAACAAATTAAGGGTACCCCGGTTAACTACAGTGGTGCGGGAGTGGTTCCCTAAGAGACAATATAAGAAAATGGAAATAGGTGCAATTTCAAGCTACGTTATCAACACCACTTAGTTTGAAAAACTTTTAACACTGTCTTAAATTTATGGGCGCCGGCTCGTCTAGCCTAACTATAATCCTCTGAACGACGAGTATTCCTTGGAATCCTGATTAAGTCGGACTCATGGTGGAACGGAGGTCCCTTTATAATTAAACTATATTTTTACACTATGAATACAACTTTCAGCCAGCTGCGTCATTTAAATCATCACATCAGTGTCCTGTAAACAGGTACATACTCTGAATAGTGAAATTAGAGATATCAATTTCCTTTTAATTAGTCATAACATTACGACCTTATGACAATAATTTAAAGCACGTCGTCAATCTATGAAATAAACTTGTATTGTCCTCCAGGTTTTGTTCATCTACTAAAATTTTACACTGATAGCGGACGTTTCGTACATTCATCATATTTAATTAAACAAGCGCCATGCACAAATGCTGCTAAAAAACAATAAACACAATTGATAAATAGCAAATAAACTTACAGTTAAATGACAGTTTTCATATATATTTTTCCATTACGCCAGGTTCAAGTTCACGTTGAGAAAGGATTATTTAATTTCCTACCAAGTTGGAATGGAGCCAAACTGTCCAAATTTGATATCGGGTTTTTGTCGAGTATCCACGGATAACACGACGTTAAACACCCAATTGTTAAACTTGTACCCCATAGGGTTCATTAACTTCCTTACCACTGATAAGTCTCCACACGCTTTTTAGGTTCCGGCATTGGAATAATTGATTGATTTTTGGCAGCTATCTAGCTTTCGTTATTTTCCTTTCGCTCTTCATGCATTAGGGACGTTATGTCATAGTACAGTTTTCCTGCTGTTACCAGACCTAAATACTTACACTCATTTTGTCCTATGATCGTCAATCAAAAATTACTTCTTTTGTTCTGTTCTCTGCACGTGTAAAAGTGGCTCAAACTTTACTCTGTTTTCTCGATCAGCGCATCCATGCCACACATTTATTCTCTAATCTCACTGCTGGTGATTGTTATACCGGGTCGAACATTACACCGCCGGTGAATTGTTATCTTGGTAGCACGCCATTACTCTGGCATTAAAGAGCCCGTGATTGATATCCTGGTGGCACACAAGGATTCTAATCTTTTACACGGTCAATAACAACATTCTGACCCCACCCTTACTCGCTTACATCTGGAGACCCAAAACACTACTCAACGACGCCGTCAGCCAGCCAGGTCCTGTCAACAGATTCACGTCATTCAGACGTACCACAATCAGCTATGGAAGCACTGGTTCGCCCCCGTCACGGACAGTTATTTCCTAAATGTTTGTATTTTCTTTTGGCTAATAATATTCCTTTATAAGTCCATAATAACATTTCTTTACGTTAAGTTTATAATTGTCTCCACGTCTATTTCCTGTTTGCCCTTGTTGTGCTTGTTAACACGCACTTCTGTTAATCCTGTAGTCACATTGTATTTGCTTTAACTAACCTAGAATTTGTTCTTGTTTGTGTTTATTAACGCGCACTCGTGTTAACCCTGTTCATACTGCATTTGTCCTAATACGCTTGTTATAAATATTTATGTTTGTTCTTTTATATATACATAGATATAGGAACATTGTTCTTATTTGTGTTTATTAACATGCACTCGCGTTAATCTTGTGTATATTCTCATTACATTTTTTCATTAATTGACTTAATGTACTTTTATATGTATTTGTTTCCGTTTGTGCTTATTAACACACACACACGTGTTGATCTTGTAAATAATTAGTTATAGTGTTGTGTATTAATTGTCGGTATTATAAATTAATTTTTTCTGCTTGTGTATATATTGACTTATATGCTGCAGTAGTGTGTCCTACTAGATACTCCACTCGCACCGGATATCATAATTGAGCCGAAGACAGAATCACGTGAAACCTGCGTGAATTCATATGGTTAAATTATGGTAACATCACGTGCCCGTTATTATGTCTAAATGTATTCATTGAACACATTTTACATTGTATTTATTTTATATTTCTATCGAGATTTTCTGTAAGCTGAAATTTGTGAATTTCACTAAAGAAGCGTCTGTATTGCATTGTAGTGATAGTATTTTCTTGCGTGGAGGTTATTGTGTATTATAATTACACGTGTGTCCCTGTAACGTTAATTCTGCTTAATTTTACTAAATTTTGTTAAAAACTATCCTATATTTGGGATTGTGATGTTGTGGTACATACATATTAATAATTTCATTGCTGCTAACTTTTTTAATTAATCCAAAGGCTTTTTTAAAATAACATGCTATAAGAATTTACTTTGTAGTTATCTGTTTAAACTACTACTTAGTTAATTACCTATGCTTATATATTTGTATTTGACTTTATAATATCCAGCAGCGTATGGACTTCATAGTGAGGGCGCTCGAAGTTGAACAAGACTTGCAAAAGGCCACTAAGGAGACAACCACAACTCCGAAGCCGTGACAAGGTAAACACAGTACCACATAGCTGTTGAAGTGCCACTTTTGCTCTGAGAGACATTTTCACAGCAATTGCCTCGTTGCCCGTAACCAAAGAAACAAGTAACCGGCTAAGCCACGCCAGAATCCAGTCCTACACTGCAACTAAACATCACCTATGTAGGGCTAGCTTATTTCGCATCACTGTATATCTCGACACATAAGCTTCCTGCTGTCTACTCAAACAAAAATTGCTTTCCGCCAGAACAACAATCTGACCAAAGGACGCTCTCATTCAAATGTCTGACAAAAGTTGGATCATCGTCCAAGACGAAGCTGACATTAACTTTAACATTGGGCACGTTGTAACGTGCATTTTTATAGCTTAACATTTTACGCTTTTTCCCAATTAGTAAATACATTTCGGTAACTACTATTTCTATATTTTATATTTATTAACTCCTTAGGCGAATGCGTCGTATTATAATGAGTGGATTGCATAGTTCTTGTCTTGCCGTTCGTATAGATTTTGTTCCTTATGTGGATATACAAGTCTAGATAATAGACGATAAGAGGTTGTAATAGCAACGAGTTGAATAAACAGATGAGTAGTTGTAGTTTGTTCTTGGTTCCTATATATTAATTACGTTGAAAATACTGTTTCTTCTTTGCTTTGACAATAGTGAGAATTAATGCGGTATCAATTTTCGAATAGAACCCTATTCCGTTGTTCGCTGGGAACTACTAACTTCCAATCGTCTTGAGGAGGTTGGAGCAAAACTGTTTAGATTTTACATAACTATACAGTAACTGGCATATGGAAAACGAATTACTATATAAACATGTAAAATCTAAACAGTGTTTGCTCCAACCTCCTCAAGACTATTGGAAGTTAGTAGTTCCCAGCGAACAACGGAATAGGGTTCTATTCGATTTTACAACGACGGACGTATCGAGCAACAGCGGCTCCAAGTTTAGGCCAATAGTAGCGCATGGAAATTTTAGAGACAGTTTTGTGGACACCAGGGTGACCTGAAGTAGGTAGATCATGATTTTCGTATGGATCCCGAACGTCCTATTCCTCCTACTGACTTAGTCAAATTTGAATCACTTCGTGAAGAAATTTCGAAACGCCTTTCCTTAGCATACAAGAAAAATGCTAAACACTACGATCTTCGTCGTCGTCCCTTAACTTTATCTCCTGCGATCGCGTTTGGAAACGCAATTATGTTTTTTCGGATGCTACTCGCTACTTCAATGCTAAACTTGCTCCCAAATATGTGGGTCCCTTTACTATTAGAACTAAACTTTCCCCTTGGACCTATATCTTAGTGGATGATTCTGGTAACGATCTGGGTACTTGGCATATTAAGGACCTCAAATCCGATAAAACTTTAGACCCTCCAGACATTGATCCTGAACCTCCGGATCCTAGAGGGCTCCCTACGGCCGATTCTATTTTGACCCCTACGTGTCGCTATCCTTAATGATTTGTAATTTTTTTGGCTTATTCGTCTTGTATTTTCTCTGATAAGCTTGTGTCCGAAAACACTGGCGCCCATTTCGTATTCCTATTTATATTTTGTAGCTAGCCCAGCCCGTGACTTCTTCTTTTGGCTAGTTCTACCATTTGTTCACTATTTGACTATTATAGTCGCTTTCTACATCCATTCCTTGAGGTAGGCTTCAGATCTTTTTCTTTTCCTTTAGGTATTTCGACTTGGTCGCTTTTGTAGGTCTGTTAGCCATACTTTGCTTGAGTAATCGTTTCATACGAATCTGTGTTACCTCAGTCGGAAGTATTCTAGATTGTGTACTAGCTTGCTTTTGTCCTTTGCTTTGTCTTGGTTCTTTCTTTGCTGCACACTTGAGGTTGACAGTTGTGTCGTCTAGTTGGTTTGCTACGAGTTTTCTTCCTCGTTTTTTTCCCTTTCCTCTTGGTTTCTCCGCGGGAAGCCAAAACTTTTCTTTGAGGTGGAGAACAGACAATAGTGAGAATTAATGCGGTATCAATTTTTGAATAGAACCCTATTCCGTTGTTCGCTGGGAACTACTAACTTCCAATCGTCTTGAGACGGTTGGAGCAAAGACTGTTTAGATTTTACATAACTATACAGTAACTGGCATGTGGAAAACGAATTACTATATAAACATGTAAAATCTAAACAGTCTTTGCTCCAACCTCCTCAAGACGATTGGAAGTTAGTAGTTCCCAGCGAACAACGGAATAGGGTTCTATTCGAAAATTGATACCGCATTAATTCTCACTATTGTCAAAGCAAAGAAGAAACAGTATTTTCAACGTAATTAATATATAGGAACCAAGAACAAACTACAACTACTCATCTGTTTATTCAACTCGTTGCTAGTACAACCTCTTATCGTCTATTATCTAGACTTGTATATCCACATAAGGAACAAAATCTATACGAACGGCAAGACAAGAACTATGCAATCCACTCATTATAATACGACGCATTCGCCTAAGGAGTTAATAAATATAAAATATAGAAATAGTAGTTACCGAAATGTATTTACTAATTGGGAAAAAGCGTAAAATGTTAAGCTATAAAAATGCACGTTACAACGTCAAAGGTCGAGAAACCTTCCTTGTCGTCGCCAACTTAACAGAAGACATCATACATGGGCAGCCTTGGATGAGTCGCCACAAAGCAGTCATGGACAACGGCAGAGGTTCTCTTCACTTTAAAACCGACCAACGTTGTCGGCTACACTGGAATCCGTCACGGCAATCAACGCTCAACGTTAACGTCCGCCTGGACCAGATTTAACACCAGCTTCAATACTAACTGGTGCATGCACTCGAGGATCTGGTGACCGTGTTGAACTACGTCATCAACAGACCTTCCAAGTCAACGACCACAGTCAGCACTAGACACGTCATTAGGACGACCGCACATAGTCGTTCCAAGTGCCGCCCTAGTGATATTCTTCGCAGAAAAAGGAGATAATCGCCGCCGCCGACATTAAAAAATATGTCTACCAGTGTTGGACCTGCGCAGTTATCAAGCGAGGCCCTTTAAAGCTACATAAAGACCAATCAGCACTACCCTGGGGAGTGACCTCTGTCGACTTAATGGGACCTTACTCAGAAACCCCCAAAAAAGCAAACATATCCTCGTCATCACTGACGTGTTCAACCACCGGATAGGCCTTCGCTCTAGCCGTCACAGGCATAGGAGTCATCTCCAAGACTCTACGGAGCAAAGTTTTCTTACGCTACGGTTTTCCAAAAACCTTCATAACCGATAATGCTACGCAGTTCTATTCCAGACACTGAGACCAAAATCTACAAAGATGGGGAACACAACACCCATTCACCACGGTCGCATCAACCCTGTGGAAAGACGCATTCAGGACATCAAAAACAGTCCGCGTCTACACTTCACCCAGCACCCTTTGAACAGCTAGGACAACGCCCTACCAGGTATACTGAATACTCTACAGATACGCCAGAACGCAACTATCGGGACCACCTCTAACGAATCAGTTTTAGGGTACAAACTACCAAGGTTTGGGAACATAAACCAGAGGCCGATGCTGAACCACGGACCAGCTTGGGAGGATCGTATCCGAAGAGTTCACCAACGCTAAAGGAATTTTCGCAACCGCTACACCAACAAAGGTTCAAACACCCGCTCAATTCCGCCTTGACGGCTTAGTTATGACAAGAAACTAAGCGGACACTCAACTCAAGACAAAATGATCGGAATCATGGACGATCACCCGGGTCAAAGGACCAAATATCTATCTGGGTTCAGCGTACTTACGGCTGACCAATAAAAGTCCATTTGGACGACATGAAATCTGTTCCGCACAACACACCACCACTTGCTATCAACCTGGCCTAAATTAATTCTTCAGAGGGGCAATGTTACCAGAATAAAAACTAAACAATCTTAAATTCATTTTGTTCTGTGACCGTCAATCAAAACTTAATTCCTTTTGTTCTGTTTCCTGCACGTGTAAAGGTGGCGCAAACTCTACTCCATTTTCCTCGATTGATATAGCTGCGCATATGTATATAAAGGGAAACCATACACAAACAGCGCCGGATCGAGCAGGAAGTCAGTCTTTGTGATCGATATCCGAGGACCAGTACTACTAACTCACCTGCACATCCAAGAGTCATCTATTGTACGTTACATACAAGCATACGCTAATTAAAGCACACCACACAATCGGTGACTATTGTCCTTGTTAAACACAAATTTTTTTCTTTCATCATACCCCCGGTAATTATTATCCCGGTTCGAACAATACACCATCTGTGACTGTTATCTCTTCAGCACCCCATTACTCCAGCATTATACAGCCAATGATTGATATCCTAGTGACACCCAATCATTCTATTCTATTACACGGTCAATAATTACATACTGGCCCCACCCCGACTCGTTTACAACTAGAGATACAGAGCACCACCCCGACGACGCTGTCAGTCAGTTAGGTCTTGTTAGTCGTGGAAGCAGTAACTTGCCACCATTGCCGACAGTCACCTTCTGAGTGTCTGTATTTTCTTTAGGTTAATAATAAGATTAAATTTATGTATGTTTCCACGTCTATTTCCTATTTGTTCTCGTTGTACTTATTAATGTGCAATCGTATTAATCTTGTAGGCAAATTGTATTTGCCTTATTTAACTTAGCATTTGTCCTTGTTTGCGTTCAATAACACGCACTCCTGTTAATCTTGTAAAGATTCTCATTGTTTTCATTAATTGAATTAACGTGCATATATATATATATATATATATATATATATATATATATATATATTGCTGTGATACCACCAAAATCCGGGTACTCCGCTTTTCGAATCGAGCCCCTACGAATTGGATGTCCAGAATGCTGCCAATTCTACGAAAAGCTATTCATTACTTTAACTGTGTTGGTCCATTGACTTTCTTCTGTTAATCGCCTCGGCTGCTCCCTAGATAACTTTCATCCTCATTCATAAAAAAACAAACACATTCCTACCACAAACACGAACGTTAACTCTATTTACATCAATATTCACAATACATTAAAATTTCAAAATTAAATTTTGGCATAAATTTCAGTATCAGAAATTTTCAAGATTACATTTATTATCATTTAAATCTGCATCCTGAATTAAAGTCCTTGTTGGATGCCTACTAATTAATATAACAATATATGCAGACCGGAGTCTGAGTACAAAGGAGCATCTACCACCCTTTACGTTAATTAACCAGGTTCGTCTAATTGAGCTCAAAGACATACCCAAATTTTCATCATAATCCAGAACATCAATACTAAATACCCTTTCTACCTAAACAAGCAAATTTCACCTTAACATTAAAATTTTATGGTTAGTACAATTTCACTAATGTCCATTTAAAGTAAATCAATTATAAAGTAATTCAACACACACAAAATATCAAAGTTCAAACAAAATAGTATAAATTACCTGAAGGTTACTGCACTCGTAGCTTCAATGTACATCGTCCCTTTTGTTAATCACACCATTCCAACTGGGTTATATTTACAGCTTCTGATTCTCAACGCTTTTCAAATTTTCTCCATCACCATTTATTTAAAGTTGTTTCTGGGCTTTTCCAGAACTCATCTGTGTATATCTGACCCTTGTTTTGTGGATCCAGACACATTTATGAACCATTTAATCATTAACACCCCGAAAAATAGCAAAGAAATTCATACTTCTTTCACCAATATACGCCAAAACTGCCTACTTTTGGTGTATTTATTTGTCGTTGTAAATTTTACTAATTGGTACAGTGATACTAAATTTTATTACCTTGTATCTAAGTGCACTCAAGTACATTCATGTTAGCACGTAAATAACAAACTGTTTTAAATCACCAAAATATACGAGCAAACTTTAAATTATTCTATCAAACTAAAATGCACTGTTTAACGTATTGAATCAAGTCGCGGATGTAAGAGGTTGTTTATATTCACCTCGGTATATATAGCGGTTAGCCTGTCTGTCGGTCTGTTCCCCAAAACGGACAATTCTAAAGAATTTCGCATGCTAGGTTCCCAGTCCGCAGCTCGGCATGCGATTTTTACGAATTTTGCACTCGTCTCAGTTAAATCTCAGAAATTCTCACACGGCACGCAAACATGTCCGAGAATAACTAATTAAATTTTATACAAAAATGTTATTTTTACCTCTCAAATTTTGCCTTTTACTTTCAACCAATCGCAACCCTATGACGTTGCTCTACTCACGCCTTTTACTATATGTGCCTCGGTCTTGCGCATATTATCTGTCTCTATCTAACCTGTTCTTAGTGGTGCAAATTGATATTCCTAATTATCGATTATTTCAGTCCATGTGGACTATCTGGGTTAAATAACCCCGTATCGCGCCTTCCCGTGAATATTAAGCCCCGGTTTCTCCAAGATTCTTTGTAACCATTAATTATCTGCAAAATTTACGCAGAATGAGCTTTTTAAACTACGCAGGTGTTCAAACATAATATTAATTCTCAGAGCTTTATTTTCTGGTATTATAATCCTGGATTTTCACAGACTTTTATGCTTATTATTAATAATGGTTTAATTAACTCCAATTAAAATTGACTTCTATCCTTTCATTTTTAGCGAATACAAATTAAATATTAATTATTATTTGTACACTTTGTTTAATACCGGTTACTTAAAATAGGGTTAATTAATATAAATTTTGCACGTAATTTCCATTTGTTTCTTTCCTCGGAATAATTACATTACACGTAGAGCTTGTTAATACTGTTTCTTTTGATATAAAGCGTCTTGTACATGATTTAACTCTCTTATTTTTACTGAAACGACCGAATTTATTTATGCTTCTTGGTTTTAATAAAGCGTACCTTTTCCCAAAGCTTCTACACGGTGATTAAAATTATTTGATGTGATTATTTAATTTTCTACTCTGGTCTAAATATGAGTATTTTCCCCCTATTTGAATACAAATAATCCAACTTATTTGAATGCAAATATAAAACATTTAGACTGCCAAAAAAAAACATTTACAAAAAAACTTGCCTATCTCTCTCTGCCCTTATCTATCTAACTTACCTAACTTATATCCAATCCAAAAAAAATATTTACACCTATCCTATATCCCTATCCTATTCCTAACTCCCACCTAATTTTATTAACTGAAATTATCCCTAACTTCATCCTACTTATCCATCTAATCCTATATACATCCTATATACCTATCCTATTCCTAACTTTTTAACTAATCTTCACTATACTTTACTTCCCCCTAACTTCTTATATACCTATCCTATTCTTGTTCTATTCCTAACTCTCCACTAATCTTATATGAAATATCTATACTTAACCTATCTTATTTTCTTCCTACATTTCCTCTTTATTCTCATCCTAAACCTATTTCTACTTATCTCCCATATTTATCCTATACCTAGCTTTATTTTCTATAAACACTTACTTCTACTCTTCTATCTACACCTATTCTATCCCTATCCTATTTAAATCTAACTCTCTTCTTGACCCTCCAAGTCTTTCTTCTCACCAGCCTAATACTCTTCATCCCTATCTCTCCCCCTTCTATATCTATACTTAACATCCCTGTTATCTCACATAAAATAAACTTATCATCCCTATTATCCTGACTTTTAAATATTACTTCTTCTTCAGTCCCTACACTAGTCTGTTTCTCATTTATTATTGTTTCCCTTTCTGCCGACAAACCAAACGATACTACTTTACAATTATCAATTTTTCCCTCTACGGAAAATCCTATGTACCTTCTAGAATTCTTATGTAATGGAATCAGCCAGAATGAATTCCTTAAATCTACTTTATTAAAAATAAACTTGCCACTTAATCTCGTCAAAAGTGTGTCCATGGATGGTGGACAATGGAATTGCGGTTTGATCCGTTGATTAATTTTTCGTGCATCTAAACATAAACGAATGCTATCATCCTTTTTCTTAACTACCACCAACGGATTTATGAAATGAGTGTTTGATACCTCTATTATACCATCTTCCAACATTTTATTTAATTCTGCCTTCACCTGCTCCCGATATGCTGCTGGAATTGGATAAACCTTTGCGTTGAACGGTTCTGAATTATCCACTTCCAATCTGTGCTCATAGCCTAACGCTGTGCTTGCTTCTACCCCACTAATTCTGCATGTTTTTGTAATAAAGCTTGAACCTCTACTCTCCTATCCTCTGGACATCTTATTGTGTTGATCTGTTTACCTTCATCATCCTCTACCTCTACTACATTAATACTAAACCCCGTGTCATCCTCTGTGACTTCATAACTGCCCTTCCATGGCACTACCCTATCTTTAGTCCTTACTACCTTCCTTTCCATATCTATCAAAACCCTAACTTCATCATACAGTCAACACCTAAAATGCTCTGAAACTTCAGTCCAGGTACAATTACAAACTCCTGTTCACAGCTTAAACCTCCTATATCTATCCTAAGCACCACAACACTATTTACTACAGCAAACTTCTTTTTATTTGGAGCTACTAAATGGCTACGCTTTATAGGCATAATTCTATCACAAACCTTATCCCTAATTTTGCTGACGAATTCCTCCGATATTAAACTCGCCTCTGCCCCTGTATCAAGTAATACTTCTACATTATTCTCAAAAATTTCTAAATTAATAATTGGCAAACATAAATTTTCCTTAGTTTCTGGCTCTACTTCCTCCTCAATTTTGAAAAATTCACGTGGATGTTCATATACATTTACACTGAAATCTAGTGGTCTGTCGCGTTCTAAAAATCCTGTCCAGGTCTGTTTTCCCTACTCGGTCCTGGTCTAGCCGTCACCTCAGCCTATGTCCTAGGCGTTTCCACTCGTTCCGTGTCTGTATTAGCAGTCCCCCTCATGTCCGGTGAACTATTCCTTCTGGTAGGTTCCGGTGTCGGTGCAGGTCCCCTTCCTAAACTATTACTTCTAAAGTATGGACGTCGCTGTTCCCAATTCTGTCGCTGGTATCCGTAACTATTCCCCCTTCTAGCATAGTTGTCCCGTCTATTGTCAAACCTAACTGTATTGATCTGTCTTTCCCTATTATCCCGAGGTCGTCCACTACTTACGTCGTCGTACCTCTGCAAGTATTCTAGAAACATTTCTCTGTCCACTATGTTCTGTAGTGCTACGTGTTGTCTTACTTCTACCTCGAAGTGTCGTGATAAATACTTAATAATTTGTCGGTCCGTCAGTGGTGGGTTCAGTTGCTTTGCTATGCTATACTTGCGTATAGCATATTGCTCCCTACTTCCTGAAAATTCTCCCTTAAACTTCACTGTGATTAATTCGTCTCGTACCTGGTCTTGTCTGTGGTCACTCCAGTAGTGCTTTAAAAATTTGTTTTCAAAGTCCTGATACGTGTCTATGTCCTGTCCTACTAAATTGTACCATGCTTCCGCATTGTCCTTTAATAAAGCCTTTATCGTATTCAGTTTAGTCTGTTCGTCAAATAAATTTCCCACTAGATTTCTTACGCTATTAATAAAAATTTGTGGATTTACCCTGTTATCGCCATAAAACTTCATGTGTTGGTCCAATGATACTCCACCTGTAGAAAATCTGGGACCATCCCCCGTTAAATTTGACATGTTGTATTTAATACTACTAACTTCGCGTTCTACCCTGCCTAACTGATCCCTACATGAGTCCGTCACTTCAGTCATTTTTACATTAATCTCTTCTTCACAGAAAATGCGTACTTCGGACTTTAAATGTCCCATTTCCTGTCGAAGACCGGTAATATCAAGCTCATTTTTTTCAACCCTATTTTCAACTTCCCCATCTTTACGGTAAGACTATTTTTAAATTCTGAAACTTCTTTATTCGTCTTATCTATTTTCTCACTTAGGGTTTCCTAACTCCTGTTAATGTCTCATTCATTCGGTCAAATTTCTTATTCGATTCTTCACTCATCCTCTCTAACATTCTCAATATCATCTCGTTTCCTTGATCCCCGATTCCGTCCTCGACTGATCTCTACTGCCTCCAGCTTCTTCCATTTTCGTATTTTTTCACACAATGCACTATCGTCACTTCCAATTTCCACTCCTTGACTCCTTAACCACTCTTTTCTCTGCATACGTTCTAATCACTCACACACACTCTCAAAATACTCTTAAATTTATACAAACACAGAAACTCTCTCTCAGATCGCCAGTTTCCTGGAATAAAATCACAAAATTTTATTTGGAACTCGAGCCTCACTTTTGGGTCGCCAAATTTGCTGTGATACCACCAAAATCCGGGTACTCCGCTTTTCGAATCGAGCCCCTACGAATTGGATGTCCAGAATGCTGTGAATCCTACGAAAAGCTATTCATTACTTTAACTGTGTTGGTCCATTGACTTTCTTCTGTTAATCGCCTCGGCTGCTCCCCTAGATAACTTTTATCCTCATTCATAAAAAAAAACAAACACATTCCTACCACAAACACGAACGTTAACTCTATTTACATCAATATTCACAATACATTAAAATTTCAAAATTAAATTTTGGCATAAATTTCAGTATCAAAAATTTTCAAGATTACATTTATTATCATTTAAATGTGCATCCTGAATTAAAGTCCTTGTTGGATGCCTACTAATTAATATAACAATATATGCAGACCGGAGTCTGAGTACAAAGGGAGCATCTACCACCCCTTTACGTTAATTAACCAGGTTAATGAGCTCAAAGACATACCCAAATTTTCATCATAATCCAGAACATCAATACTAAATACCCCTTTCTACCTAAATAAGCAAATTTCACCTTAACATTAAAATTTTATGGTTAGTACAATTTCACTAATGTCCATTTAAAGTAAATCAATTATAAAGTAATTCAACACACACAAAAATATCAAAGTTCAAACAAAATAGTATAAATTACCTGAAGGTTACTGCACTCGTAGCTTCAATGTACATCGTCCCTTTTGTTAATCACACCATTCCAACTGGGTTATATTTACAGCTTCTGATTCTCAACGCTTTTCAAATTTTCTCCATCACCATTTATTTAAAGTTGTTTCTGGGCTTTTCCAGAACTCATCTGTGTATATCTGACCCTTGTTTTGTGGATCCAGACACATTTATGAACCATTTAATCATTAACACCCCCGAAAAATAGCAAAGAAATTCATACTTCTTTCACCAATATACGCCAAAACTGCCTACTTTTGGTGTATTTATTTGTCGTTGTAAATTTTACTAATTGGTACAGTGATACTAAATTTTATTACCTTGTATCTAAGTGCACTCAAGTACATTCATGTTAGCACGTAAATAACAAACTGTTTTAAATCACCAAAATATACGAGCAAACTTTAAATTATTCTATCAAACTAAAATGCACTGTTTAACGTATTGAATCAAGTCGCGGATGTAAGAGCTTGTTTATATTCACCTCGGTATATATAGCGGTTAGCCTGTCTGTCGGTCTGTTCCCCAAAACGGACAATTCTAAAGAATTTCGCATGCTAGGTTCCCAGTCCGCAGCTCGGCATGCGATTTTTACGAATTTTGCACTCGTCTCAGTTAAATCTCAGAAATTCTCACACGGCACGCAAACATGTCCGAGAATAACTAATTAAATTTTATACAGAAATGTTATTTTTACCTCTCAAATTTTGCCTTTTACTTTCAACCAATCGCAACCCTATGACGTTGCTCTACTCACGCCTTTTACTATATGTGCCTCGGTCTTGCGCATATTATCTGTTTCTATCTAACCTGTTCTTAGTGGTGCAAATTGATATTCCTTATTATCGATTATTTCAGTCCATGTGGACTATCTGGGTTAAATAACCCCGTATCGCGCCTTCCCGTGAATATTAAGCCCCGGTTTCTCCAAGATTCTTTGTAACCATTAATTATCTGCAAAATTTACGCAGAATGAGCTTTTTAAACTACGCAGGTGTTCAAACATAATATTAATTCTCAGAGCTTTATTTTCTGGTATTATAATCCTGGATTTTCACAGACTTTTATGCTTATTATTAATAATGGTTTAATTAACTCCAATTAAAATTGACTTCTATCTTTTCATTTTTAGCGAATACAAATTAAATATTAATTATTATTTGTACACTTTGTTTAATACCGGTTACTTAAAATAGGGTTAATTAATATAAATTTTGCACGTAATTTCCATTTGTTTCTTTCCTCGGAATAAATACATTACACGTAGAGCTTGTTAATACTGTTTCTTTTGATATAAAGCGTCTTGTACATGATTTAACTCTCTTATTTTTACTGAAACGACCGAATTTATTTATGCTTCTTGGTTTTAATAAAGCGTACCTTTTCCCAAAGCTTCTACACGGTGATTAAAATTATTTGATGTGATTATTTAATTTTCTACCCTGGTCTAAATATGAGTAATATATATATATATATATATATATATATATACATATAGCTATGATAATAGGGTTATTTAAGGGTATATAAGGTCACAAGGGAGGTATACTTCATGTAAACAACACAAAAATCAATAATACTAAAATTTAAACCATAAAAAGTACACAATTCGTTCATTATGCAAAAAGCAAATACCAGACACCCTGTATAAAATCAACAACTTACTACAGTCGATGAAACGAAGCTCAATTTTTAATAATTTAATCACATATAGTAAAATAGATAACTCTGGACGCACCCAATTCATTTTAGAAATATTAATACATTCATAAATTTTAAACAAATGCAAATTAGGTGTATCCAAAATAAAACAAACGCGAAACAAATTTTTTCCGACGCATTAGCGCAAGAAAATTATCAATGCATGTATATAATAAACAGGCCTTTCAAAACAAGCATATTTTATAACGGAAGAAGTCAATAAACGCACTATTTTACGTCGTTTGTTAAAGAATCCCATTATAAAATTTAGCCTACATGATGTTTTAAATGTAGAAATCGCCACTTCCCAATAAAACAAAGTATGGAACAATAAGTTTTGTATACGTGCGAAATTGAAAGAAAAATTTGATAAATTCCTGTACAAAATTACAATTACGTGATGTTAAAAGGTACAGAGTACCATTGGCAAAGGAAATCCATAATATAAGGTTTTGGGTCTACATGATTTTTAGAGCGTCTGAACAATACCAATAGTAAGTAACTCCAAGTAAAACCCAACCGGCTGCATGATAGCGCAAGGCAACGCCTCTCCATGGTCAAAGTATAAGATAGCAAGCGGTCAACCAATGACAGCACATGGAAGGGTTAGTCTATATATTTCATCTAAATTGATAATATTCATTGATTCCTTAACCGAAGCAGAAACTGTGCTAATCGAAATAAAAGTATTTGGCAAAGTTCAATTGTGCAACTAAACAAAAATTTATAAGCGAAGGTCACGGTAATTAAAATTTCAAGTAAAGAATACAGTTAGGTGTGCGTTCAAACATACGAGTGTATAAGAAATCCGCTGTTGGCATTAAACGTAAGTCTAAATTTGATTTAGTAATAAACAAATCTTTAAAATTTATTAATTAGGGCACTAAACAATTCAATAATAAATCTAACTAAGCAAGTCGATAAGAAATCTAACTAAGTGCGCACGTAAAACTACGTTACTCTAAGTACTGAATACAATAAATAGAGAAAATCTAAATCAAGACGTTAAGAGTACAACTAAAGCTTAAAGCAACACGAAGTCACTGGTTGGCAACACGCTGTGAAGAGGCAGTTAGGAGCATTGGGGTTCACGCATTGCTACGGGGTCACAACCTGGAATTCACGAATCTAGCCAGGAAGTTAATCGGACAAATACCATGTTAGCATTTATGTTTCAACAAATAGCATAAATTTTATTTTTGAATGTTTGAAACTTACATGTACTTAGATGTTTTGTGTAAAGAGCATCAAAAAGATTTTTTAGCACGTAGAAGATATGGGAAAGATTCATTGAACGTTCAACGAAGCATTCGATATAATACATAACTATTTTTGCTGGGTTTAATTGATTAAAAAGGGGTAATAATTTTGTAAAGAGCAAATTGAATATTTATTTTACTTTGATTCAAAGATTGAATATAGCAAATGACATTACGAAAGCTATAGAGGTGTAAATTGTACATATTTCTTAGTTTATTATACAAATTTTGGTGAATTTCGTTTATCTTATTCAGGTATGAAACTCAAGGAGGGAAGGGTGTAAACATTCTTTGTTATCATATCGTCGTTCATTCTGTGCAGGGTAAATCTGAGCTAGCCGAGGCATAAATTTAATTGTGTGAATTTTAAAATCATTCTAGATTATTTAGCGGCACAGAGAGGTGGCGGTCAGCAAGCTTATATATGCATATATTTGTTCCTGTTTGTGTTTATTAACACGCACCAACCCATCGGTCATAAATTAAATGTATATCACCACCTGAAACAAATGATATGACAATTCATTTATATGTCTATAATTTTTAATAAGTAAAGTTGTTTCAAATACCGGCAGGCATTACACTAGTTGCTTTTACTGTATGCTATATTGAATATTGTGGACTGAACTATCCGTACCGTCAAAAATATTTTGGGA
The DNA here is from genome assembly GCA_036346225.1 of Platerodrilus igneus. Taxonomy (NCBI): domain Eukaryota; kingdom Metazoa; phylum Arthropoda; class Insecta; order Coleoptera; family Lycidae; genus Platerodrilus; species Platerodrilus igneus. The sequence goes on along the minus strand of JARFIW010001134.1, from coordinate 901,023 downwards.
TGTACGTTATACCTATACACAAAGTTCTTCCTTTTCTGAAACTAATATATTTTTATCTGTATGTATTCCAGTGACAGGAAGATCAACAAATTCAGTCGTCGTGTTTTATTCATGAATATAACCAGATATATGTGGTCATCAGTAGTATTTGGCCGTTACCCAAATATTTGATTTTCTCTAAACCATGAGTTTAATACTCCCCATTTGTACAAAAAATATTGATAGAAGTGTATGATCTTCAAGTTGTTATTTTTATCCGAATATTTGTGTACTGAGTTGGTATGTATACGTATTCGTGTGGTAGAACATCGTTGTATGTATTAAAGAACTGTGAATGGATAAGACTTATAATACTTATTATGTGGCTCGTTTACGTGCCAAGAACCTGTACTAAACTAATTTAAGATGACAATAATTGCAAGAAATGCTAATTAATTCAAATTTATGCCTATGAACGATAATAAAACGGAACTGATCATAATAAAATCAATGTTTACATCAGCTGCAACTGATGAAGTAGTATTTTATATCCGCGTTTCTTTTCAACATTCTCCGCTTATTCCGCTTTCAAAGTTAATACATAATCTCAAATCATGGATAGAAAATTACTGCAGAAGTTTTGGAGGCTGAAACTTTTATTTCCAATATCATTTAAATGAATTGATATTCTTGTTCGGATTTAATGTCGAAAGAAAGCATTTACGAAAACCAACTACTTCTGTTTTTCTATATTATACTGAGTTTATTTAGAAATCTGCAATAAAAGTCTGAATCTGATTGCTCTTAAAAGGAAAAAGGTATTTAACTCTATCTGTTGTTGCGTGTCAATTTTTCTAGTGTGCCATTTTATTTACATTCATTTTTATTATATTTTTTTGCAGTGTTTTTGAAATTTCTATGTATTCAGACTATCCTAATAGTACTGTAGTTCAAAAACGACGTTATTATACAAAATACGGACAAAGCCACAAAAAATAGCACTTGGAAAAGGACTAATGACGGAAACTGAAATTTGACGAACTTGATCGGACTATGTAGTGTTAGTTTGATAACTGTTTTTGGCAACAGTGTTGTCGTTGCTCTGGGTATTTGTGACGTGTTACCTGTAAGATGACTAAGTATTTGGTGTTCTTAAGTGCCGTCGAATATTTTTTTTTATTTATTAATCCGAATTTCTATAAATCTACTACCTAGACTACTAAAACAGACTTATTTACGTACAGTTATTGTTGACCGCTGTTCTTAACCTATGATTATCCCTTTCCTTCTTAGACTAACGCTAGAAAATTTTAACCTGTTCGCCTAAAATGTAGTCCTTATCCTACTATAAACTTTACTTGCTATGTTAGTACTAGTTTCCAAATAATATAAGTTTCTTATCGCTAATTAGCTAATTAAACATTAAATGTTTCTCATTCTTACTATAACTTATTTGTCTCGATAATTTACATTTCTTAGTCTACTTATCATAGTAAAGATAAATAATAATAATAATAATAATAATATTTCTAGGTTTACATTTATTGGTATTTTCTTCGATACATATTCTTTATATCAGCTTATTTTAGCTGTTTTAACTAATTTTGTCTGGTGTATCATGGATGGTCTGATGTATGGTTTCTGTTGTTGTGTTGTTATTTATTTATTGTCAGGTAGACCTTTTTTTAGAGTGTTGTGATTTGCTAGAGATGTGCATTGTCTGTGATCTTTTGTAAAAGTATATTCAAGTAAGAGTAAGTGTCCTGGTTTCTTATTGTGTATGAAGGGTAGCATCTGTATGTGTGTCTGCCTGTACTGGTATTTGTCCATCTGCTCTATCATTTGTGTATGATTTTTCGTTTGATTTCCTTCTTTCTTTTGTTTTGTGTGTCAAGTAGTTCTACGATTTTGTTCCAGTCCTCTATTCTTCTCCAGTAGTTTGCAACTTATTGTTTAATGATCAGTTACAGCGGGAAAATTTCTATCACAACAGCCAGAGCATTCAGGGACGTGGTCCTGTATGCTCCAGTCAACCGCAGCAGGATGCCACTTTATGTTTGATTTATTTTGTTTCTTAGCTTTAGTAGTTTCATTCAGTGTACCTATGTACTTGCAGCACTTTATATTATTGTCGCAAGCACTGTATTCATGTAGAGACGCACTTTGTTAAGCGGTAATTTATATTGTCTATACGTCATATTTGCTATAGGCGTCATTGTGATTTTAGGTCTCCCTTATATACTTTTTCCATGTACTCCTGGAAATAAGTTTGTTCATCTATTATTAATCCAAAATATTTGTTAGATTATTTTCGCCTGATTAGGTAATTGTTAATGTGAAAGAGTGCACGAGCGTCTCGCGGCAGTAATGCCGTGGCTGCAATGACAGGTTAGGTTACTGTTAGAAATAGATATTATTAAAAAACACAAATTAGATTTTATTATTAAAAAACACAAATCACTTAACACGTATATCAGAACAGTTGTTGCTAAAACTATTGCAGACTGTTCTGATATGCGTGTTAAGTGATTTGTGTTTTTTAATAATAATATTTAATTTATGTTTTTTAATAATAATATCTATTTCTAACAGTAACCTAACGTGTCATTGCAGCTACGGCATTAATGCCGCGAGACGCTCGTAAGAGTGGTCCCACCGCCAGCTTCCATTTTACAAGTGCGTATGTTATCAACGAACTTCGTTCGTTTATGAAATCGATTTGTCGTCCGTCTGTCTGTCCGTCTGTCCGTCCGAGGCCTTTCTAATGGTCGGACATCAATGTGTGATACATCAATCGATTCAGCTCGGTGTCCTGAGCTTAAGTTTTGATGTCAGTTGAAATCGGGCCACGGGGACGCCGTGCCCCCGCGATATTCCGTCGGGAAAATTAAAATTTCAAATAGGTCCAAAATTAATGTGCGATACATATTTGGACTCCCCTAACATAGCTGAGTCGAAATATGGTACCCCCCACAAAATCTGACCACGGATACCCGACCCCTGGGGAATTAATTTTTATCAAAATTTCAAATAGGTCCAAAATTAATGTGCGATACATATTTAGAATCCTCTGAAAAAACTGAATCGAAATATGATGCCCCCTTATTTACACACACACACACACAAACACACATACATACATACATACATACACACACACATATATAGCTTTTAAAATATTTATTCAATAAAATAAAATATATTAAAATGTCTCTTTTGTTGTTTATAAATTTTTGTATTTTATCTGAATACCTATAATTATTACAACATAATAATTTTAATTTCTTTAAATTGTTTTAAAGTAAGTCTACATTTGGAAGTTCGTTGCGACAATGCCTTGCATTTTCAACTTGTTTTTTCTTTGAATATTTCAAGTTCGTTAGTGTTGCGCCATGTTTTTAGTGTTTATAACACTTTTAATTTTCAGACTTTTTGAGGTAAAATAAACTGCCTTTTAAATTACTTTGACAAGGACCTAAAAATAAAAAGTGTCTTACATAAAAATCTACCTCAGGGAACACGAGTGCGTTCTTTGTTTGTGGCGGCAGTTGATCACAATGATTATGAGTTTTAAAATGTACACGTATAATCTGAATAAATGATATCTATATAAATTTGATATTTTAATTTACCAAATCCCATATATTACAAAAGACAAATAATATGTTCACAATAAATTAATATCCGTTTAGCAGAAACACACATACGCACGCACGCACGCACACACACGCACGCACGCGCACACACTCGCACACGCACACTCACGGACGCACGCACGCGAGCATCCACGCACGCACACGCGCACACATTTACATATGCACACACTCACACACACACGCACGTACATACCCATACGCACACACAGATACACACACGCACACACGCACACACGCTCATACGCACACACGCACACACGCACATACTCACGCACACGCGCGCGGGCATAGACACATATACACACACACACTATATATATATATATAAATATATATATATATATATATATATATATATATATATAGTGAATAATATGAAATAATAACTTGTGTAATAAACTACCTAAAATATTTATATATTTAATATTTGGCTTATAGCCGTAATTTTGAGCGTAGCTTTATGTCTATAACTGAGATAAGTCAAAACTTGACAATGTCAAATATGATTGACAAAAATGCCAAACGTAATTGAAAGTTAGGTTTATGTATAGTTGTTGTACACGATTTAAATTTGTAAATTTTCCAATTGTGTTCTCGGTCTCGGTGGCGTAATTGATAAACGCATGGTTCCGGCAAAACCAGGATACAGGTTTAAGTCCTGTCCAAGACTTTATATTTTCCATCTTTCAATTACTAGCTCGATTTGAAATGATCATTTGGGCTATGCATAAAAGTCTAAGTTATTATTTCATCTTATTCACTATAATACGATAGTATTTATCTACTTACCTTGTGTAATAAACTACCTAAAATATTTATATATATATATATATATATATATATATATATATATTGATGTGACAAAAGGCCTCACGTAGCAGCGCTGCTAAAAGTGTAGCACAGCAATGGGAAATTTCTAATTATCGATTGACCTTTCTTTTCTTATCACTCCATGGCTAGCTCAACGGAAGTTATACTATGGAAGTGAAATAAAACACATCAAATTCAAGAAAACAACTATACATTCTAAAATATTTTTCTTTCGTGTAAAATAGTTTATTAAACAATTCACAGTTCCAGTTCATACAGAAAATAATTCCGACAAGTTACTTAAATATTAAAATTCTTAACTATCATTTTTAAGTTTTACGTGGATAATTCACCTATTTTCTATTACTACGCTTGTAAGGGTGATTGGCCAATAATCATTGACAGACAATCTATTTAGTATAGGTCAAAATATCTCGAAATTCGACCTTAAAATTTTCTGTAAATTATTTTTACAAAAGTAAAATGAGAACTTATTCTACTTTAAATTCAAAATATTCAAATATCCTTAGCAATTAACAAACAAAGAAATGCAAATTTTATACTTATGGCTATTGTCAAAGAACGCTTATGATAATTTCATTTCCAACGTAATTAATGATATTAAATACCTTCCGACTCCATTTTACTTTGACATTAAAATCTCAGTGTACGAGATTATCCATATCGTTTTAAATCTCCATTTAGAATATTAATTTTCAAAGTGCATCTTCTATTTTTAATTAATTAACTTTAAAGTAGCTCTTGTATCGAAGAACGTTTAATCTTCATTGTATTTTTACAAAAGACATGAAGCTTCATCAAATAATCGCATTTGATTACCTCTATGTTTCAAATTTACGCAAACATTTACGTTTCATTGCAACTCTGCATGGTCGATCTCGTAAATTGAATTCTTTACTCAACGTAATAAATTACTTGGTTTAGTACCGAATGAATCATTTTAATCAAGTTCCCGTTTATAGATAAAATTATCTCAATATGTCACCATTCGAGATTTTTCCGTATCTACCTAGAAAATTAATCATCTACGTGATACAATATTAACAAGGATTTACACCGCTTTCGCGCTTGAACGATCCAATTAGTATCAATTTTATTATGTATGTTTTATCGTAAAACGTCGTTGATCCTCTTCTAACATACGAAATTAATGGTTGTGTCTCATTTTATCTTTTTTCTTAATCTTAGTTGGGAATTAAACCACTCATAGTTTTTAAAATCATATTTATCTACGTTTCGATCCATGACCTAGGATCGTTGTCAAAATAAAAAAATTTCAAGTTTGACATTTATAACATAAATTGAAGGTGACTTTGATTTATTGATGTTCAAAATATTTGGTTTGAGTACATTAGGTGAAAATTTTAAAGTTTAAAAGAATGATTTCCTTTAATTTGTGTTGCGGCCTGGGACCGACTTTTTTAAGTATCCAATTTTGACAAAGATCCTAGGTCATGGATCGAAACGTAAATAAATATGATTTTAAAAACTATGAGTGATTTAATTCCCAACAAAGCTTAAGAAAAATGCTAAACAAACTACAAAATCATTTTATCTTATTGTTACACGGAAACCTATAAATAACTGTGATCTATTTTATGAAATTTTTAATCCTCGCGCTTTTAGAATCTATGCTTTGTAAACGCAATAAATTGATATTGTAGTTTTGCGATAAGTAAAGCAAATATGTTATGCACGGAAAGTGTATTTTTATAATAAATGAAAATGAATGGTTTTATATCTTAAAGATTGAAAACTTGTTTTCACTAAGTATGGCATGATTTTACTTCACAAGGACTTCCTCAAGAGTAATTATTTATGCACACGGCTGAAAATTGGGCTAATTTATATATTGCAAATGCAATAAGAAACCCACCGTTGGACGTCAATAAGAGTGCAGTGAATTATAGCCTGAAGATGCCCGAATCACCTTGCTAGCTCAGGTTAAATGAAACGACGAGATTCAAACATCAAACTTATAATAACATCAAACATCGGGCAACAAACTATATTTCACATAATGGTTGCTACATCAACATATATCTTTTCTCTAACAAACAATATCCTTAAAAACATTAAAATCTACAAAATCAAATATCATCATCATATCTTAAATAAACAAATGGGGTTTTTATAACTATAAGGTACTCGTTTTAATTAAAATAGAGTCCATAAAATCTCTCTTTCAAATTAGTATTTCACAACTCTTCCCTTATGTATATCGCACTATAGTCAAAATTTTAGAAATAAAGGTGGACAAATTTTAATAATCCCTATTAAATCGAAATGAAACGTAGCTGATCAGTTACGTTCAATAAATCCCTCTACAATGACCAAACTTACCTACATTTGACCACATTTAGCTCAAATTTTAAATTATCCTTTTGCACAAAACTTGTCTATGTGTATAATCATTAATTAACCTTCCACATCCACATTGTTCCGTTCTTTCTTAAATTCATGTCAGTATCATTCAATTACTTTTAATCCGCACCATATTCTTTGGTTTAAATTCCAATTATCTTGCAGGATTTATTACCATTCAAGTTAAAACTGTTTTGCATGCATTTATTGTTTATTGAAAAACTAATTCCGCTATTTACTTTAAGATCTTATTTTTTTATAATTTTGAATCAACTTTTCAATGTCGATTATTATACGTTTATAGTTTTAAAAACCCATTATTATCGGTCGGCTGATATTTTTAAACATATAGTAAGAAAACGACTTGAACTGAACTCAATTCACCCTGATTGTATTTTTCAATCGGTTTATATAATATAAATTTCAGTACGTCATAAACATCTAGGAGCATATCTCTGTTTTCATTCAATTGGATGATATAATTTTTCCCGAAAGTGGCGACAATTAATACATGTTACGTGCGTATTTTATCTAAATTGCTGTTATCTTTGATTTATTATATCATTAAATGTTTTATTATAGTTCTTATTGAATGAACGTTAAAATGTTTATCTGTTATCTTGATTTATAGCCGTCACTCGATCGTTACCTTTAATTTATGGGGTTTGCTACACGATGTATGAATATTTGAAATTTTTTTAACTTTTAAATATAGAGAGTGAAATTGGATACCTTTTGATTTTGTTATAAAAATAATATCAAGTACTTTTTATTAATTAGAAGGATTTTCACAGATTTTTACTTACGCACTATACTCTATTTAAAGATCCTCTTAAGTTATGCAGCATAAATGAAGCTTGTATATCACGAGTTTTCGCATAATATACAGAGTGTTTCTACTCTGAAATTGAGTATTTAGAAAAGTTTCTACAATTACCCTACTATTTACAAATTTCTTTATTTTCTCAGGTTTGACGTGTTGTATCTACACGGAATGCTGCTCAATGATCTTTACATGACCCCTTATAACATATATATATATATATATATATATATATATATATATATACACACACACACAAAAGTTGTATTTATCACTTATTGTACATCTTTTATAGTGCAGCTAAAGCTAAGGAACAATACCATTTAATGATTGCAGGCTAATTAAAATTTCTGTCGTGTTAAATAAACAAAACCTTTATTTTATCGATAAAATCTGAAAATCAATTTCCCAATTACCATTAATTTTCCTAAAGTACTCTATGAAGTTTCGAACGGAAAGCTCTTTAGTGGCTATAAAAGAAAATGGTATCAAAATCTCGCAATCGCACTACCCGACAGTACAAACTTGATGCACTGTAACGTTTATAGAAATTGCTTTGAGCTTTTCCTGAACTTTAAACAATTATTCAAATTTTATGCATTTAAAAATGTCGATTTGAAGATTTTCCAGAGAAAATTTGTTCAAATATATTTAATAACCGCAATCACCGTTAATGAAGAGTAAATTTAGCGATTTGATTAGTGGATTACTAATGAATTTGTATTATCTCAAAATGTGTTTCTCAACAAAAACAAAGCTAATAAAAGAGCCTAACAAACTTAAAAATTATTGTATCAAACTGTATTTATTGTTTATTCCGTAAGGCGAAAAAAGTTTTGTTTAACTTTACATTAATAACGCAACTTTGCTTGGGGGAATTTATTCGGAGTAGATTAGTCTTAGAGATTCCGCTACCTGCTAAAATACGACTAACTGGAGCAACTACTCTTTTTAATCACTAATATCTTCCGAAAACTTATTGTAGTTCTATTTTCCTAGCAAAGTACAGTTCTAAAAAATGCAAGAAATAAAAATAAACATAAAGGTGACATAACATGAATACGAACCACGTGAGTAGACACATTCTCACAATCCTGTCCTACATTAGTAGGTCATTCCTATTCGAATCCTGTGTAGAGACAAAAATCACTAGAGGATATAAAGAAGAGAGGAAAGGATAGAAGCCGCCAAGGACGAAGAACGTTCTACAAATCGGAGATCCGAACGACCCTTTTGTGGTTAGAAAAGTAAAAGTATTTGAAGTAAAAAAAGTTAGCCAAAAGCGAGTCGACCTCGCACTACTAGGGTTCCGTACCAATACTACAGTGAGCAATCAATAAACCAGATTAAGCTGTTTTTATTTGTTATGTATATTTAAATCTTATCCAAATTTGATTGTGATAACTGAAAAATGAATATATTGTCCTACGTTGTACTGGTACATTAGTAAATACGTTCTCTATTACTCTGTCTAGAAATTTTTTTCCCAGTAACTATTACACTACAAAAAAACCTGCAGATTTCCGATAATCAGTGACTCAATAGCTAATATCCCTATTAAAATAAAAATTTTAGCTTTGGAAATGTAGGAAACCGGGGGGGGGGGTATTTTGGCACATTTTAGATATATTATAAAGACTACTGGGCCGAAAATTATAAATAAAATATTTGTAGAAGCCTTTTAGAATCCTCACACGATATATTTATTAAAATTTTTTTCTTTTGGCCGCATTAACCCCCGCCATTTTAATCTAAAAATATTTTTTCTATTTTGTGACTGTAGATATATGTGCATGCCATAAAGACCTAGCATAGTGCCAAATTTCAAATTCCTGCGTTACATAGTTTTCGAGAAAAACCTCTGTGACAGACGGACGAACGGACACGAGAGTGATCATATAAAGGTTCCGTTATACGGAAGATACGGAACCCTAAAAATGTCTAGGTAAAAACTAGAATTGGTATGATTTGGTGAAGTTGGGTGGCAGCTAAAGAGGAATTTTTGGTCATGAGAATTTATGGTTATTCACCCATAGTCAGGTAATGGACGTACCGGTACTTGTTTTATGATAAATAAGGAAACATCAAGAAAAGTAAAAAAATGTTTATCGGTGAGTGATAAAATAATGGCAAATAATTGATTTCTAAAATGATTTCGTTACAATTATAGGTTAAGACGAAGAAGAAATGGTAGTATGAAAATTGTTTAGGAGCGAGAAATGAAACAGATGATAAACTCATAAAGTGGTGATATAGATATGTTTGAAGAAAAGCCTTTATTGATTGGTAATAATTTGGAAATCAGGTAAATGATTGTAAAAGTTACTCAGATGTAAATATTTTTTTTTCCGATGCTCCACCTGAAAGTACTATATTGGCCAGGAGACGAGTTTATACCTGGAAATTTTAAATTTTGCCGAACCCTTGCTATTTCATGCAAGGTAGGGATCTTTAACGTTCGTGACAACACACACACACGGGACCTTCATTTTACCACTCATTAAAACGAGGGAGTATTTGTATGAAAAATGCTCGCGTAACACTTTTCAAGCGGACCGTGTCGGAAATCGAACTAGAGACCTTGGGCTTAGTAGTCACATGCGAACTAACTAGAGCTGTCTAAATATTTAGTATTTGCAGATTGCAATTTGAAGTGGAAAGAAAAGAACTTCATAGTTTGATATAAATAAACTTGATGATATCGAAACTATGGAGGAATATAAAATATCGAAGATATTAAAATGACACAAGTAGGCAAAACATAGAAGGAAGGTGACAGTTCTTTAATGAAGTAATATTAGAATAAGCACAAGCATACATTTAGTTAGGAACTAAAATGTATGCCGCTGCGAAAGAATGGCTAACGCAAGAAATTTGAAATTTAATAAAAGACACAAGGAAATATGAGTGTTGCAACAGAAAAAAGTAGATAAAATTGTAGGAACTTAGGACTAACATACATAAATCATGCATGTAGCCTAAATAGCAATGGGCGCAGTGTACTTGTGAGAAAATGGAATCAGAACTAATTAATGGCGGAGCCGACATAGTTAAAGAATTAGAAAATTTTGCAATAGAGCTAGTAACAGTAATAGAGTAATGAAAGGTTAAGATCCCATAAGAGTAGTAAAGGCAAGAAGTATAGCAGATAGGTGGAAGCTTTTTATTTTGTTACACAAAATTTCGACAACATGGAAGACTTGAATGAAGTAAATGATCAAGAAGTAGAGTTCTAAGTACTAAAAACACAAGCGGGTCAATTGATACTTTTACAGAAAACAATCAGCTGTAATACAAATAAACGATAAGGTAGTAGAATCTAAAATTGATAAGGGCGTAAGGCATAAAAGCTTATTTCCAAATCTTATTTATATTATATATAAAGTAAGTAATAAATAAATTGTGAAAAGTAGAAAGGATAAAGTGTCGTAGTTAGAGGAGAAAAAATTCAAATGCTGGGGTATGTAGATGAAATAGTTAAATTAACAGAAACAGATAAGAAGTTAGAAATAGAAGTAAATAAATGAAGGAAATTATAGCTATAGATTTAGACGTGAAAATCTAAAAACTAAAACACGAATAATGAAATATATTAAACAGGTTAGCAGTAAAATGTAATAGTAAAGCTAAAGTTAGAAAGATTACTAGAAATAAAAGTGCTTTCTACTTAGGAAGATGGATAGGAAGTTGCAATAGACGTAGCAGGCGTGTAAAGAGTAGAGTAGTCCAAGGATGGAAAGCCTTCAGTGTGGATGTCGTTTTCTAGGATAGCTCCAGCAGTTAGAGAAAGACTATTAAAACCTTATATTTGCAATATAAAAATGTACGACCGATAATGTGGACTAAAATTGAAGGCAAGCAGCTTACTAATGTAGATTATAGAAGAATTCTTAAAATCAGCTCGAGAAATGAAGTTAGTCACGATAGAGTCATAGACGTGGTTTTGGAACATAGAAGTATTACAAGTATAATAAAAAAAAAAGCATGGCGGAATGATTGGTCATATTTTGAGGCACGAGGGAATGGTTAGGACAGTAATATAAGGTAGATCACACTGTATCTAGAGGAAGACAAAGGCAAGTGTATACTTCAGATTAAGGAAGACGCAGTGTTACAGGTAAAATGAGCGTTGCGTTATAAATTTAGATTTGCTCTGAAGGTTGCACCTACAGTGCTGCGCAAGAGTGGTTTTCTATGAAATAAATAATAAGAATAATACAAATAAACATTTGAAATGGCTGTAATAAAAAAAACCACTTACCTTGAAAGGCTTTTTATGTTGTCATGATTAACACAGCGTTTTGTCTCGTCAATCCCTTCGATATTATTCACTATACAGAAGACGGTTATTCCCAGTAGATTTTTTTTGTCGTTGGTTTCCTAAATTTCATCACATCATACTATATCTTTTTCTACAACACCTTATAAACACTATTTAAATTTTGATAAATCTAAGAAATTTTTTTAATTCAGTGCCTCTTTCCAAATACGACTTCACCACGACGGTGACTAGATATCCTTTTACAATTTGTCTATGTTTTATTAGTTTGTAAATAAATTCAAAGAAAATTTAACCTATACTTAACCTTAATCGATATTAAATAATTATCATAAAAGTACAGATATTTTCCTAAAAAAACTTAATTTCGTTACATCAGATTAGCTAGGAATTAGTAAAAACGAAAGAAAATTATTAATAATGCTAATTATCAAAACAATTTTCTTATGTTACACGAATATTGGTAGAGGTATTCTGAATGTCATTACTGGAATCGTCAACTTAGCAATAAACAAGAAAAAAAGCGTTGATCAATACAGCTTTTCATGTCCGCTTCCCATAGTCCCTTAAAAATACCAACTTAGTGTTGTTGACTTCTTAATTCTATACTACATATAACACTTACTTTAAAAACTATCATTCACATCCTAGTTAATCATTAAGAAAATGTTCTAATTTCAACTTCCTACACTAGCGTACTTAAAATTGAACAAGCTCTAGTTTTGGACACTTTATTAAACCATCGGTATTCAAATAATCCAGCAAAACAATTGCGTTAGCACTATACTAACGGATATCATATATAATTCATCTCTTAATTTGACATGTACTTATTTCTACATCATTCAAAAACGTTTATTTTAGCATATTTTACATCTCCTGAATAAATAAATCCCGGAACACCAATGGCTCGCATTCTTACTAGGTTACCAACTCACATAAAACGATTACAAATTCCCATTTCTGGATGGGTAAACGCGCAAATGTCAACCCTTATATTTATTTGCGATCCCATAATTACGTTATGGGTATTTATTCCAACAGGGTGACAGCAAAATCCACGAATATGTGAAGGTGATTTATTGCTTTTCTGAAACTCAAACACACCGCTGCCGTTCCCCTTACACCGACCACGCGTGACCTACATCTTACCGTGGTTACTTTTCGACTTATCTGTTAGAACTTGAACTTCTACTCGGTCTACCTTAATTTTTACATCTCATTTTTTTCCTTTCTACATATTTCGTTCTCACAATGTAACATATTTTATTTATGCTGAATATAATGGTTGTTGTCACGTTAATTACATACAGGTCACGTACTTTGTGTTGTTGCAATGTTCTTGATGATCGGGACGTATGACAACGGTCTATTGTAAATTATCTTTTTATGAAGAACGCATTTGTAGTGTCTTGTAATATTAAAGATACTTTCCTTTGCGTTTTTAAAGTAAATTATGAATTATTACGTTATTATCTAAATTACTTTTATAGAGACAAAATCTGAAATATCATGCTCAATTAACGCTTATTATTCATAAAATCTTACTATGCAGGATTCCTCTACATTTATTCTTACTTCCAAATGTAATATTTATATCTTCTGATCTGATTTAAATTTAAAAGTAGCGCAAACGCGTTACGGTAGGTATAGATAGTTACTGAACACTTAAAAAATTAGCTCGAGATAGAAAACAGTGAAGTGGTGCATCACACTAACTTTGAGGTTGTGACTAAAAAAGATGAGAAGAGACAGTTTTTGTGAAACTGTCATACCTGTTCATTTAAAGTCTCACCAATTATTTCATGTAAAAAAGCTTAAGTAATTTAAAGTTTGCATTTATTTCGTTTTTAGCCATCGTTTTGTTAATTTACTAATTTTTGTCACAAACTAATTTTTGCTTTTAGAAACTGCTGAATTTAAAAAAAAAGGCCGATTAAACCCCTGAGCATAAAATTCCAAGCTAACTAAAGGCTAGGAACTAATTACCTTTACTATCTAAGTTATTGGGTGCTAAAATATGCGAACGAAATATGTACAGGTCTAACTGCCTCCGTCTACTATCACCCATCGCTACAGTTATTTTTGATGGAACAAAATCAAGCAACGGTTGAATGTTAGGATGTGTACTGGGTTTTAATTAAGTATTCTTAATCGATTCTATTAGCATTATTTGCCAATCAACCATTTTTATTGACGTTCTTGTCTTAACAAGATTAATAATTTAAAGTATCTTCCAATGAATAATTGCTCTATTAGGCTGCTATTTTCCCATATCAAAGAAATAAGTCCATTAAGCTCTTTTTATGTACTAACTGGTAGGATTTGCGAACAATCCAGAATAGACGATGACCTAACTCTAAAAATGGATGATTTATGTCCTACGTGCGTCTGTGGCATCATGTACACAGTACTTGTAGATACGCACAATTACATAAAATGTATAGCCAACTTGAAAAATTCTGTTTATGATTTTAAATACAGTTGGATGCCAACACATTTCATTTAAAGGTAAATCTGCACAAGAAATTCAAATTATGATTGTCCTAGAATACCTCTAGGTGATATTCCTTTTTAATACACACAAGCCGCTTGATATTTAGAGATATGGAATCAATATCGACAAGCAACCTCGAACGCTGGGACATGGATCAGCTTAGTTAAGTAAAACACGGTGCAATCCTGTTCGCATAACATTCGTTAACTTCCCAAATGTCGTTTATTTAATTGAAAATCGATTTATGTGTCCATTATATTTGAAACAACAAAAATTACCGGTAGCGCCACTACATCTAAATAGATAGAGTACCAGGCTAGAAACCTGTAGATCGCTGGTTGAAATTCGTGTGATAATTGTTACTAGCAGAAACATAGGTAAAGGTAGTTAGTCACATGCTTGCATAGAGGGAGTACAAGTTTTCACAGAAAATACTAAAGAAATAATATAATTTACATTTTAAATTAACAATGTAGATTAATTAATAACTCCTCATGCCTTCTAATTAATGAATATTTGCAAGTTGGGTAAGAGAAAATTATTCTTTTATCTCAGGGTTGCAGCGTCGTGGGTGGGGAGTGCCATTTCTAGACCACATTCCTTCTAGTGGAGATCGTTGTTAGTTCCTACAACATACACGGGAACACATACGATGAAAGGATCGATAAGGAATCAATAGGTAAACACTCCACCACATTATTTATAATGCACTGCTTCCGCACAAGCAATTAAAGATAATACAGTCATGGCAGGAATCCATCATGGTGGCTACTTTTTCCACAACTCGTCCAACACCACCGCTAGTTCGTACGCGTTCTGATTGGTCGGTAGACCTTTTATATCTTTTCGTTACCGTAAGAACTGTGTTTACCACAAAGTCCCGCGATAATACAAATGTTACCCCTCTCCTAATGTCTAAAACTATATTACATAATTATGTATAGAATACCTAAATTGATTATACTAGAAAATTCCCTACAATTAATTGTTTTCCAAAATTTTTCGTGAAGCGCTTTTTAACGCGTAACATACTTAACTCATCCAAAAATGCACACGTGGTGTCTTCCTTCACTATTTGTATTAATTGATTAACATCAAGAAACAATTCAAACTGATCGATTCAAGATATTTCAGCTGTATAAATTCAATTACTGAAGCTTCCAAGTCTCTCTTAACCTTTCGCAGTTAATTATGTGAATTTTAATTTTAGTGGATGTAAATTTTCCATCTACAAGTATGTTAAAAAGCGGCAAAGAATATAAGAAATAATGTAATTATAAACTCATTAGACGAAACTTTTTTCCTCAAACATGCCACTTTCTACAATTTGATTATAGTAAATTGATGTGACAGAAAATTCTCCAGGTTAGACCTTTAACTGATTCACTGGAAATAATATTTATAAGGTATCTTGTTCAAGAGAATTTATGTTAAGATACTGTTTGCGCAACGGCTTTGAACAATTTATGCATAGTAAATTTATAAGGCTTTGCTATTAGGTATAGAAAATGTCTTTATTTATACAAGTATATAAGTAAATATATTGTACATTATGTAAATGTAGGGCGAAATTCAGCAATATAAAATGTGTTACTACACTTCCATTAACCCTAAAAGATGTTACTTGCTGAATTGACCCCAGATTTCTTACCTATTTTTACTTTACACGGGAACAGAGTAACAGTTAAATGGTGCACCGGATTGTTTTTAGTGACACGGAGTGGGTTCTATGAAAGCAAATATAATAGGAGTATACAGGTTGTGACACTTTTACTAAATACCTATACGCTTAACTTAAAGGGTCTTTAGAGTCTCTTCTCTGTTTTGCTTTTGAGCGCCAGTCCGCTTGAAGAAAACGCAAATAAGACCTGCACGGAAGGCGGGTGTTTCGAGTAATGGTTTTGCGGTTCTCACTGCTGCTGGAGGTTGATGGAGTCTCGCTTACATCTAATTACGTTCTCCTGCTAGTTTACAATAAACAAAGAAAAAGACACGTCGTGTATAACTAACCTATATTGTAAAATATGATTATAACAGTGAATTACAAGGAAAGACTATGATCTACCCCTAGTTGGTGAAATACGCGTTTAGCTAATAAATACTTAAAATTATCAATGATAGAAATTTAACCAATTTGAATTATACGTGCTAATTTGCGGACACAATTGCGAGTTTTGCTTTATGAGAAGTCGGTATATACAGTACGTTTTAAATAAGCGTGCATCAACGTTAATAATCCTTCTTAATAATAATAAACTCCGCAATTTATTATTACCGTCAATCACATTTGTTAAATACAAAAAGAAACTGCATATGATGTTTATAAACTCTGTGATAACATTTATATGACAGTTTTTGTTCGCTTAAAACTTTATCAACATCCAACGCATGAAGCGTTGCAATTAGAAAATCTAACTTGTTGTTGACAAAAGCTGTATAACACAGACAGCTTTCATCTTAACTGCTGGTATATCACATCCAGGAGGCTACATGGTTTAGTTGGTTTGCGTGTGACTACTAAGCTCAAACTCCAGGGTTCGATTCCCGACACGAACCGCTTGTAAAATGTTAGGCAGGCATTTTTCACCAAAAAAAAACACCAGCGTTCGCATGAGAGGTAAAATGGAGGTCCCGTCTCACGCACGTTAAAGATCCCTACTCTACTTGAAATAGTAAGGGTTCGGCAAAATTCACAATTTGCATGTAAAGAAAACTCGTTTCATGGGTAATACAGCATTTTCGGGCGGAGCATTGGAAAGTCAAATGTAGAGTATATCACATTCGCGTCCAAAAACATCTCCTTCACTAACAGCTTTGAGTATGAATACCTACACCTTAACTATTACACCTGTTTCAAACTTCCGACGGTTGCATGTCCATCGAATTGTCTCTGTTGGATTTGAGGTATTTACTAATCTGATCTGATCTGATCTGCATTCTCTTTTACTACTAGTGGGTTTTTATAGGTTTCACATCTCAGGGTTCATAACATGCTATTTTCGTTCTCATGGATTTTGTATCTGAACTGTCCTATTTTTTGGATTATTTTCAATTTATTCATGTGAAACTTTATTCAGTCCCATGATTTTACATTGTAATACCAATGACTGCGTCATTCGTTACATCCCAACACATCTTTTATGACTGTTTTATGAGTGTGTTGTTTTTGGAGTGTATCGTCGATGATTACCATTTCTTGAACCTGTCTGAATTTGTACAAATAACTTTATAATGAACGGTTTTTTTCCAGTTTCTATTTATAATTGCTTTGAATCTAATAGGAAGGCGTGTAAAGTACCGATAATTACTGCTGTTTGTATTTAATCTACTGGATTCCTTCTATTTTAATTCTTTATCACACACTAATATTATTGAAATAGTAACCTTATTTAATGTAAACTACTAAAGCTTCTAAATTTTCAGAATGCTTCCTTCTAAATCTAGCTAACTAACTGAAATATTTGTTTAAATAACACGCAAGCGCTGCAAATATGGTCATTCCACCACTATTGATGGTTACATAGTAAACCTTTAAACATATTGGAATGAAATTCTAGAGCTTCTCAAGTCAAACAGTTATTAGAAAACAACAGCTTCTCTATTGCAAATCGTAAAGGTTTTTAAAGTTTCTGTTATAATTTTTTTTTTCTTATATTTTTGTGCGTTAATTTTTTGTACGTCAAAAAAAATGGATATGATTCTGAGTTCAATTCGGGAAAACTACATACCAAAAAAAATAATGCCTGATGAAACAATAAAAACACGTTTTTGATT
Source organism: Platerodrilus igneus (assembly GCA_036346225.1). Lineage (NCBI taxonomy): Eukaryota > Metazoa > Arthropoda > Insecta > Coleoptera > Lycidae > Platerodrilus > Platerodrilus igneus. The sequence continues at coordinate 882,820 of JARFIW010001134.1, read as the reverse complement.
TCCGTATAGAGGAGTCATTGTGTAATAGATTGTACAGGTAAAGGTTAACTTTTAAATATTTAAGAATGATTTTTTAGTTAAAGGATTTTTATTGAAGAAGACGTCAAGCAGGCAGATGGGGTACTTGGTAGAGGGCAAGTTAGGCTACTATCCCGTCTTACTTTACGTGACCGAAACATCTTTAATTAGAATAGGTATTTCTTTTCAGAACAGTCAGAAACTATAATCGCAAAACATTAGGAAGATCATCAGAACAAGACATGAAAAAGGTAGTTACAGTTGTCTAAGAAGGTAAATGGGGCTACTACTTATTCTTCTTTCTCTTTTTTGGGAATGAAACCACATAATTTTTAATTATACATTTATTGACGTTTCATTCCTAAAAAAGAGTAAGAAGAATACATAACCAACAACAACAAACATACATGAAGTACTACTCCTTAACTACAAAATTTTTTCGAGTTCCACAAACTTCCGTAGAAGGGAAATTTAGATTAGTCGGGTAGCCTAGTGATATGATGGCAATAAAAATACCTTTAGGTCTATAGTCAGCACTGTTTTCTAAGGAAAAGGAAGCTGAAATTGTAGATTACATTATTGATATGGGATGTCGGCTTTTTGGATTAACGACTACCGATTAAACTACTTAGCATATCAATTAGCAGATAGAAATTTAAAAATTAATTCATTTAAAGTTAACAATGACAGGACGGAAAAGATTGGTATTTAGGGTTTTTGAAACGCCATTCTAAACTTTCAATTAGAAAACTGGAAAACACCTCAACTGCAAGAGGTGCAGGTTTTAATAAAACGGTGGGCCACAAATTTTATGAACTACTAAGAGAGAGTGTACGATGAAAAAAAGATTATAGGTCATCGGGTTTATAATACAGGTGAAACCGGTATCTCCATTGTTCCAAAACGTAAATGCAAAATTTATAAACAAAACAGTGAGAAAGCAAGTGGGTACATTACTTTCGATGGAACGGGCATCAACGACTACCGAAAAAGTTTGTTTCAATGCAACCAGTCATTATATACCACCAAAGTTGGTACTTTCCCGAACACGGATGAAAACGAAATTCATGACTAATGTTCCACAAGATATCTAGGGTGACTGCAGTTGGTCACTATATAAAACGAAAGAGCCGTTCATAAAATGGTTTCAGAGGTTTAGAGGTTTATAGTGTTCAGTGGAGCTACAAAAGAATGCAATACGTTGCTGTTTCTCAATGGACATGCAACGCATACCAAAAGTATAGAGCTAAGTAATCTGACTAGAGCACATGGAGCTAAAATAATTTCGTTTCCATCCCATACAACCCATCGGCTGCAGACGCTGTACATGGTTTATATGAAGCCTTCAAACATAAATTATGATCAAGTCATAACTTCTTGGTTATGGTTTAATCCAATAGCAACAACAAGACATGTTGCTTAGTTGTTCGGAAAAGCGTTCATATAAGCTGCGAGCATGAGTACAACAGTAAACGGTTTAAGACATGCGGAATCGGCCGTACAAGTGACTTTATCGCTTCTGTAACCACTGATATCCAAATAAGCGATGACAAGCCACTTGAAATAAATTACATCAATACAGTCACAGATAGACAAAGTGAATCAAATAATAACAGTTGGAACACAAAAACAAAATTTTTGAATTTGAATAGTCTTAGAACTCGAGTCGGTTAATCACATGATAAGCAAGAACGCCGTCCAGTACCATTTAAAGGAAACCACATTTACATTCGTTAAGTCCATAGCAATTGCTTCCAATACCCACCACAATGCAAACTAAAAAACTGTTTAGAAAGCAAAGGAAAACCTCGTCCTACAAAGCAGAAGAAAAAGAGAATACACAAGAAGCAATTCAAGAAAGAGAACAAAAGAGCAAAGGAAAAGAGGTGGAAAACAAATTAACAGAGAAGAAGGAAAGAAAAGGAGACAGTTTAAAAATGAAACAGGAAAAGCAATATTTGTAAAAGAAGAACCCCTACGAAATGAAACGCTAGATTATTGACTCCTAAAGAAAGTAGTGGTAAAGAAGATAACACCTCATGTTTCTATTGCAGTGGATTATATTCACAATCGCTAGAAGGTTGGATATATTGTTTAGTTTGTGGACGGTAGATTAATTGTGACTGTGCCGGGGATGAAGATGACGATAATGAAGCAACACACGTCTGTTCATTGTGTGAACCTCTGACCATTAATTGAATTCCTTGTTGTTAACTTTTACTTTTTTTAATATAGATAAACTGTTACATCAAATTTTCATTTTATTGACTACTCTAGCATACATATTATGATGATTATTTTTAAACCCCATCTTACCCCTTAGGAGTACCTTGCCTTACCTCACATATGGGGCAAGACGGGGTAAAATAGCTTTTTAAGGTATAATTACTATTCTTCACAAATTTAATTAAGAATGATCTTTCTATTGGCAAATATTTAAAAGATCAATAACCAACAGTTATTTTAATAGTAAAAATATGCTAACGGTGGAATTTTTAATTCTACTCTCAATCAAACGTTAAGTAACCCGTCTTGTCCCTTCTCCTACAAGAAATGTTTAAGCGTAACTGATATCATAGATGAAAACGTTTCAAAATAATATTTCACAAAAATATTTACCTAATATCAATGTATTTATAGTTATCAGGTTGAGCTGCGCCCCATAAAGTATTGGCCAATTTTTACCCACTTGAATGTTTCTGTACAAATTACGTTAAGACCTGTGGTCAAAGAAACAGACTAGCCAACCAGTCACAATTTAAGATTTAGGCTATCTATTTTTCATATTAGAGTGTGAAGCATTGCTTTATGAAACTTTGCTATTTCTTTCTCAGCGGCTTCATATCAGTAAATACTATTCCAAGGAAATCAGCTCACTGAGCACAATATCAACATGTTCACCTATTTATAATAAAATTGCATGAAACAATATAAAAGTAGTCTGTAAAAGATAATAATAATTTGGTTCTGATAAGAAGTTGAATGAACGTTTGTGGGGCTTCAGATAATAATGATAAGGGTGAGTTTTGCTGGATTTTTGATTAATTTTGGGAATGATAATTATTAATTTTTATTCAATTATTAAAAGAAAGTTTTATTTAGGGAATTCTTAAACTTTTCATACATTGTAAATATTTTTGAGAATATTATAGTAATTGTGCTTAATGGTGTTTTGGTTTAAAGAAACAGGAAGTTGAAGGTAAATTTAAAGGCTTTGTTTGTCGTACTGTCGCAAGCTCCGTGCGTAATTAAAAACTGAGCTAGGCGAGGTAATTAAAATTATATATCGAGTTAATCAAAATTATATATTAAAAATCAAAAATTGCCAAAATAAAATAATTAACCTTTTTAATTCACAGAAAGGGCACACCGGGGTATTGCTACCGTATCACAAAACTTGGGTATGGATATATCGCATGTATATATTGCTACTGGAGTAATATGTAATGTGCTAGATATTATACGGTATAGTGCCTATAGGATTTTGTTAGGTCACGATTTGGGGTAGTTTTAAAATTGAGCCAAATACAACTACGAAAATTGCATATTTTTACTGCGTGTTTTAAATTGACTCGCCGTATGTACATTTGATCTCCAAAGTATCCCTTCGCACTATAAAAGTATTGTAACATTGACTCCAAACGGTACAGCATTGAAAGGCATAAATTTATTTAACGAATAAAGCTAGAACATAAAGGAATATAAAGGACAAATACCAAAAGTTCTACCGATTTATGGTTCAATATGGAAGCTATATGGTTTGATATATAAACTATAAGACCTAGCAGTTGGGTCAATCTGGTCTTTATCTGGAAGTGACACGAAATAAATTATTGTTCGAGTGGTTGAAATAAATGCTCCTAATATTTATGTAAATTAGAACGTAACAGTTAGTTTTTAATGCTTGTATAGTAATAAATTAGGAGTGCATCAACGTATGCAGCTGAATTAGTGAAGTCGTTGTGTTAAGAAAGATCCTAACGCTGTAAATATTGTTAGTAGTAATTATTGACAGTAATAAACTCCTCTAACGGCTTCAAGTAGATTAAGTATTCTATGTAAATATTTCTGAATAATTAAACTTGCATAGTATCGAATAAAAAGTACGTTTCAGTATAATGTTAATTCATTGGTATAGCTTTATTTTATCAAACTGCACTTCATATACTATTAAAAAAATTAGAGACCCACAATAATCTCGATCATGCTGTAAGGACTCTAATAAATATCAATCGTAACTTTCGGAAAGGTATTCTTATATGCACAAGTTATATATAATTTAGCTTGGAAATTAGTACTTCAAGTATAGTGAACGAAAGTTACTATACAGGAACAAAAGATTGATATGCTTAGATTTGCGGATGATATAGCGGAATTAGCATCTAGCAAGGAAGAGTTAGAAGCGGCTCTTAATGAAATAGAAACAGTTCTAACAGAGAGATACGGTATAAAAATTAACAAAAATATAACTAAAGTGCTAGTATGCAAAGGAGGGCAAAATAAGTCAAAAACTAGAACTCAAATAGGAAACAAGAGCCTACAAGAGGTTTAGCATTTCTGCTATCTAGAGGAGAGATAGGATGATAGGCCACATACTATAACATGAGAGAATTGTGCGGAATATATTAGAAACAGAAATAGGAAGAAAGAGGTATTCCTAAGTTAGACTATTGCACACAGATAGTCCCAGAAGGAGGCTGTGGGAATTTGAGGGAAATATGTGGGCTAGCACAACATAGAAATCAATGGAGGTACGCGTCCAACCAGTTTCAAGAAGAAAACCTTACGACGAAAAAATAATTGTACTTAAACCTAATGATTGTTATAAGCAACTACAGATGTTGGTTTTGCAATATTCTCAACAAATGTTAATTGTGTGAAAGAATTTACTAGAAAACTATTAATTCGGCAAATATATGTGTTGGGGAACCTTGGTAGCCGCAGTCTGTTTAACCCCCTTCACATACCACTGAATATCGGTGAAATAGGACATATATTTAAAAAACAATAAAAGGGGAACCGAGCTATATCTAGGCTGTTCTACCAGTTCCGAGAAGGAAAACTTAATGACAAAAAATAATTGCATTTAAATCTGATGAGTACTATAAACAGGCGTTGGTTTTGCAACATTTCCAACTAATTCTGATTGTGCAAAGTGATTTATTGGAAAACTATTAATTCGGCAAATGTTTAAATGTTGGGGGATCGTGATAGCCACAGGCTGCTTAACCCTTTTCACATACCACTGAATATCGGTGAAATAGGGTATATATTTACAAAACCATAGAAGAGAAACCTAGCTGTATCCACGTAGTATGAATTTCAGGGAATTGTGTAGGTTAGCTCAGAATAGGAAACAGTGGAGATTCGCGTTCCAGGACTGAATGATGATGGCAATACCATCTTCACTAAAATATTGGAGATGTGAAGAACTTTGCGATAGTTAATTGCTTATATTCGAGTATAGAGGGCGTATGGGAAATGTTTTGTATATATTAATACACTTTGATTTTCTTATAATTCAAGATCTTTGATGGCTGTTTTGCAACGAAGCATGCGTCAGTCTGATGAGCTGCAACCACTGTAAAACCTAACAAATTAATTTTCGTTCACTATACTTGAACTGCTCATCTCCACACAGAATTATACGTCACCATTATGCTAGTAGCGCGTTAGCCTCTGTCGACCTAGATCTCCTGTAACATCAGGTGTAGAACTTTCTTAGAAGGTCCTCTAATATTATAGTGGGTAATGGGTCATTTGATATTTCCATGTTAGTTGTCATAGACTAGTTAATATTATTAAATTTGGCTGGCTATATCATCTTCACTAACATATTCTAGATTTGAAGAAGTTTTCGATAGTTAGTTGCTTACATTTGAGTATAGAGGGCGCATGGGAAATTGATACATTCAACTCCTATCTCTTACAAAATCCGCCCAATTAGAGTTCACTAGCACGTTGACACTGCTTATACATTTTCTACAACCGTAATCCGTGGTACTTAAGTAAACCATATTACTCCATATATACTGAAAACTCGTGATTGTTTTGATCTAGGCAACTACTTGTCATTTTTAGTTAGTTTTGAAAAAGGTTGTCAAAAAGATACAAGTTGTGTCAATCATTCCAAATCTTGCTGCTTACTTCCTTTTGACTTGACTATTAAAAGCATGTCCTTTGTAACATTACCGAAGATTTGAACGAGTAATCATACGCATACACATTTTGTATATCCTACCTATTCGTGTGCGATGGCTCGGTACTAGCTGGATTCTAGATGAATTCCGTTGTTTATGAGACGTGAATCTCCCATCCCGCAGATATAGCTACTGTTGGGTCATGATCTACGCTGTGCTGACCGTCCTATTCTGTACCCCTACTGGAGAATTAACTTATTACCCAAATCAGATTTGTTATTTTTTATTTACTTTGGACTAATTGCTTAACACGTAAGAGGTCGATAAAGATTTTATGAGTCTCGTGTAAACAAATTCGTATTTGTCTAACTTATCTACCTTGTGGCCATGGGTATCTATACCTATTGTACGAGTAGGTGCTGGGAATATCGAGTCCTTAAATGGTATAGCTACTTCCTAGGTACCTGGGTACTCCTAGCGAAGTCACGATTGTTGTAATAGATACCTTTATGATACCGAACGCTCACCTTAACAGTTTTCATGTCCTCATCAAATCATATCATATGGTACACAGAAGTACGACGATTTATGAATAAGTGTTTTCCTATTCAACCCTTATTGTATATATACCATAAGTTGGGCATAAACTAATTGTACAGCGGATTCACGAGCTCGTTAATCTTTAGCTATCAATGTTGAAATTATGTAAATATGTACGCCACCACGGCGGTCTTTCTTGTGAACTTACTTTGACAAATTTATAACCTCTGAATACTTAACATAGAGAAATATACCGTAGACCTTTTGTTTAAAGAAAACAATAGACTTAATTATTTATGTTCACTTATTGGATTACTAGTAGGCATTTGGGAGTGACCTGTTGGACACAACCATCATAGGCAGAGTTATTACCCTGGTTAATGATACTTTCATATATTATTTTTAGGCGTTTTATCTGACAGATTACTATTCTGCCGTAGTTAATTGTGTTTGTATGTTTATTATACCGTTTTTCCTTCAGCGAATTGAAGTGCTGATCGTTTCTTTAGGTTTGTTATGTCTCCCCGACCCTATTGCGGCATCCGTGTGATATGTAATTCGGGTCTACCGTTACAAAATGTTTTGTATATCTTAATACACTATGATTTCCTTATCATTCAAGATCTGTGTTGGATGTTTTGCAAAGAGAAATGCGCCAGTCTGATAAGCTGCAACCACAGCGAAACTGGTCATTGGTTTTTTTCTTTGTAAAGTAACCAAGAGATTAGTCTTCGTTCACTATACTTGAACCAATCGTTAAAATATGCGGAAGTACAAACAAGAAGAACTTCGATGAATTGATGACAATAACCATTACAATACCATAATGTTGTGTATAATGCAGTTAATTTGACAAATTTGAAACCGCGGTGGGCAAATCAGAACGAACCCTTATATGTCAGCATCAGAACACCAGCTTGTTTCTTTGTTGTTTCCTCGGATCGTTATAAACCCTTGCTTTTATCTAAAATGCATACAACTCATAGTGCTATCTTTATCATCGACATTGGTTAGGTTTTAAATGTTCCTCAAAGCACATTTGTGATTTATTCAGATTTCTATTACGTACATTACTTCTTCCTCATCTCTATCATATAAAATGTTGTCGCAATCCCAAAATGAATGTGCCACCCATATAGCTTATTTAAATCTACGGTTATGGTTTAGAATTTCATATTCTGGCAGTGCAATCACGTAATTAATTTTAAGAAACATTTTCAGATGTGAAAGATCAAAGATCGAAACTTCTTACATGTTCGTTGCATGTTAGTAAGTTCAGGAAATGAATTCAAGTGTACTGGTTTTAAATAAACGAAATACTTATTAATAGAAATAGTAGTTTCTTTGTTCAATCAAGCGAAAAACATTATGCAACAGACTGCACAACGCATGATAATGGTTGTTAGAAAGACCAATTAACAAGACCAATTAATTCCCTAACATCATTGTCATATGCTACTGAAGGTGCTAGAAATTCCTATGGTATTTTAATTATTTTCACGGAAGTTTATGCAAAGCTTGCACACATTTATACGTATTCTTAAGAATGTCTACAGTTGAAGAATATTTTTTCCACACATTCATTTTTCGATAATTTTAACATATAATCCTTTACGCATCCATTTGTGATTAATCTTGTAGAGAATTTAAAGTGCAAATTTGCTTAATGATTGACAGGTTATTTAAATTGTTTAATTAGTGCAATTTATTTTTAAGACAAAATAAGCATACACCAGAAACATATAGTAACATTATATCAGTGACTGCTACCTAGGAAGCCAAATAACGCAAGTTGGGAAAAGCGCAAAAGATATAAAACAAAGATTTGCACGAGGTCGTGCTGCATTTAACAAGAAAAAGCAACTACCGTGTTCAAAGACAACAAACATAGAAACAAGGAAAAGATTGCTTAAAACATATATGTGGAGCACAGCACTGTACGACTGTGAAGCCTGGACAGTAGGAGAAGCGGACAAGAAAAAGGTGATGAATATATCATGGACAGACAAAGTTAAGAACGAAGAGGTACTGAAAATACTAGGGGAATAAAGAAATCTGTGAAAAATGGTAAAAAATAGGAGAGATAGGATGATAGGTCACATACTACGGCATGAGGGAATAGTGCGGAATATACTATTAGCAGAGATAGGAAAAAAGAGAAGTATAGGTAGACGTAGGCTAGACTACTGCACACAGATAGCGAAAGATGTAGGCTGTAGGAATTTCAGGGAAATGTGTAGGCTAGCTCAGAATAGTACTTAAACATAATGATTATTATAAGCAACTACAAGTATTGGTTGGGCAATAGGGATGGACTCGGGCTGGGCCCGACTTTTAATAAGCCCGGCACGGCCCGACGCAGAAAAGTGACCGGCCCGGCCTGAGGCCCGACCCGAAATAAAAACCGGCAGGCCGAAATATCAGGCCGGCTCGACTTTCATTCAGTGAATGAGAAGATATTTTCTTCAGTTGTTTTCAACAAGTAACTATCACTTTTTTGTTTGATTTAAGAGTATAATGATATTGAGTTACAATGAAGATACTTGTGGAACATACCGTAGTATATCATTTAATTTATGATCCTTTGAACAATCCTAGAAATATGTAACAAAAGTACAAAATGTTTAGCAATTTTCAATGTTTATGAAATTGTTATAGATGGATTTTTATAGCGTTTTTTTACTTTGAGAAACTAAAACTTTTGGAATTGAACTTTGATCTATAACTTGACTGTCTTTGTTCTAGTTCTTTTAAATTTTTAATTGACCGACTGACAAACTGTGCCAAAGTTCAAGATTTAACACTTTTGGAGAATTGCAGAATGCTAAAGATTAAATAAATTGTTTATAGGTCATAGTATAAACGGTACGAAACTTCATCGGTTAGGTACCTATTGTTATTAGACCTTAATATACCTGAAAGTCAAATAATATACCGAATATTTGCTTAAAAGAAGTTGGATTTTCAAATTGTTGTATGTAGAGGATACCTTATTCTTTAGAAATACACATTATCTGATGGAATAGAAGAAAAATGTGTTACATGCCAAAATTTGGCAATGTACATTGTGATATATGTAAATAAATTCCCGCCCGCTATACTTGCGGCCACATCCTCAATGCTCCACCCGAAGGTACTATATTGGGCTTAAACGCGAAGAATAAACGTGCTTCAAATGAAATCTATCTTTAAAATTAATCGGTCCTAAATAAAAATCTTACAAACTGAAACTAAAACTAAAAATAGGGTTTACATAATGGTATCCCTAGCGTTGATTTTGGAGTGTGCCCAATCAAGACACAGCAAAAGTAAAATGTGAAGGATCCGTAATACTGAATTGCAATTGCCAGGTCCGCTTACCGGTGCGACCTGAAGGATCGTCTTAAAACTATACAGATCTAGCCAGCTAATTTTAAAAATGGATTCAAATTTTCTAAGCATTCGCCAAATAGTGAATCCAGCTATTTTGCCTGCTCTATAAATTTACAAATTCGTGCTCCTTGATCTAAGTAATTTATTTTATCTTTAGCCTAAATCCGTCCTTAAGTTCTCCTATCATTCCCTAACTGATTTATATTATAATTACAATCTTGGCAATTGCAATCTTCTTTCCTATAAAAATGCTGCTACCAAAACTGGCGGCAGAACGTCAGACAAAACAAATCAAGCCCCAAAATAATAAAATACATGCAAAATAAATATAAAATATAAATAAATATAATTATATAAATAGATATCTAATAAGCGTTAAGCATATAGCGGTGCACAAAACAGCAAAAAGCATCACCCAATCTATCAGGTGCACTCGCATAAGCATCATGTCGGCTAGCGCCATTACACACACAGAACATGCTCTTTAAATTATTTCAAATATACTTATTAATATAAATCAATGTTTATGCGAGTGCAGCCGTCACAATTCTTCCTACCTCGATTATTATTTCTCCGGTGTCCGAAGATCTGATTGTCTTCTTACGTCTTATATCTTACTGCTAAGGGGTGATAGGTTTGTACTGCTAATGTTCTGGTGGGTATGCACTAAACGTTCTGGTAGGATCACAATCACTATTACTTATAAGTCCTGGGGAGGATGCGCGGTTTCACTATTTTATTTCCTTTATTTTCGCGCAGCTTTCTTTTAATTAGAGACCTCGGTATTGGGGAATGTGATATCCGAAAGTCGTCCGTCGCGGCCTGTTTAGCTAATTCATCAGCCCTATCATTTCTTACGTTACCATCGTGCGACCTAACGCAACAGAACTTTAAACGTAGGAACTCGAGCGCCGTATGCGTTATCCTCCAGACGTTCGCTTGGAGGTCCGTCGAGGTGTTCATATTTGTTAAAGCCGTCAGCGCCGATTTACTATCACTGATTATATAATACTCGTCTCTCCCCGTGTGGTTTATTACGTAATCGATAACCTCTCGTATGGCTACCAATTCGTACTAGAAGATAGTGCTTCAGTTCGCGAGTTTGGTTTGAAACCGAAACACCTCCCTTTCCTGCTTAAACACGACAAACGCCGCGCCTGCTTGCCCATCGTCCATACGTGAGCCGTTCGTGTAAATTTTAACATCCGTCGTGTTCCTAGCACCTTCGCTAAACTAGATTCCTCTAATATCGGCCGGGTGCCCCAACTCTGATACAACGATCTTCCTCAAAACCTCCCTATTACCAAGATTAATATCTTCAATAATTTCGCGCCCTTTCCCTATACCTATTAATCTCCTGTCTCTAATCTCCCTAACGACATATTCATTAGGGAGAGTACTACTGATCACGAGGACCGCCTCCGTGGTGGTGGTCCTGTACGCCCTCGCCGTTTTTACCGCGGTTATGCGTTGTTCGCTCGTAAATTGACGCATCTCCCGGACTTTGCAACCTTCCGCCCATACAGATGCTGCGTACAGCATTGCCGGCTCTATCGCTCCGGCATAAACCGTCCTCAGTGATTCGTCCCTGAGGAAGGCTTACACAGCACAGCGGTAGATGTGCTAAACCAAATAGCAAGTACGGCACCTCCAAACTATAAAACGTACCTTGATTTTAATAATTTATACAGGCGAGACATTACTCAACATCTTGCTGCAGCAAGTTTAGTTGGTTGGATACGAACAACACTACCCGTCTAAAAGACAAAATCTTCAACGTGAATGCAGCCCGAGATAAAAGGCATATTCTAGATGTGGATTTTGAATATCCTAAACATTTGCATTGCAGTTTAACCAGTTTACTGGGCCACTTCTAAAGCATGATTATACTCTATACCATGTCTAAGATTCGAACCTACTCGCCGCGCTGGAATACAAGAAACTGTATATCGTTCAGTATCCAAACTTTCAATAGTGTTTGTCGAACAGTCTCATGTTAACGATTGTCCATTGGATCTTTGTATTGAACTATTAGCCATGATTAAGCCCTTACATCAACTTGAACACTAAATTTAGGACTACTGCAAAATGCACGTTTGAATGAAACTAAACACTTATGAACCATGCTATATTTGATAAAACTATGAACAGCTAGACACGCGTTGGTAAATAAATCGTGTCCCCGGTGTAAACCCGAAGGTCAGAATTTACGTGTTAACAGTTTCATTCGCCGACATTAACAATTGTACGGTACTAGACAGATGGGTGGTCTAAAACCCGCCTACTATAAACCAATAAATGCAGATTTTACTGTTTTGAACTTTACTCTGATGTACAAGTTCCATTACGTAACACAAGACTCTGTGTGATTCTAAAAATTTTCTCTTGTCCATGTAAAATATAGACCGAAGACTTGTATGGTGACATTTTTACGAACGCAAACCAGTTTGATATCCGTGATTATACTCTAAATCATAGGTTCCCAACGGGGGCGGTACCGCCCCCCAGTGGGCGCTGTAGCTTTCAAAGGGGGCGGTAGCGAGTACAGGGGCAAAAGGGGGGCGTTAGGAGGATCAAGGAGGGTGTTCGTGACGTACTTACCTTTTTAGAAAATAAATATATTAAAATACTTTGAAAATACCTAGTTGGCATGAATAGACAGTTTATTTAGCTATCTAAAATGTCTATGTTATTGTTATCGAGAAAATATACTTTAAAACATTTAATTCAGCATTAGGTCTATGAATACCTAATTCCGTTTAATATTGTCCGCAACAAGTCTTTGCAAGTTGATAAGCAAAGACGCGATATGACTTGCTTACAAAGTGCACCGGCATCGCAAACAAGATAAAACATACAAGTTGATGCTTGTATGAAATCAAACGTATAAAAGGCAGGGATAGCTCTAGGAATGTGTTATTATTTTTGTGTGCTTCGCAAATAATCCATGTTCGTGAGTGATAAGTTATATAAGTCATTATAACCATTAATTTTATCATTATCTATAAATTCGTTGAAAAGTTAATTTATTTTAAACCGTGGCAAGTTGTGGATTTCAAAATGTCTGAATCTAAGAAGAAATGCCGGCAGTACAGTCTTTTGTATTTGAAATATGGATTTACGCACTCTCCTGTAAACCCATCATTACCCATGTGTTTACTTTGCCAAAAAGTTTTCTCAAATGAAGCCATGAAGCCTTCTAGGCTACAAGAACATTTAAATAAAATGCATACTGATAAAAAGGACAAAGATTTGTCCTATTTTCAAGAACTGCAGAAGAAATATTTGAAACAGCCAACTATATCAAACCTATTTGCGTCGTCTTCTAAACAAGAAGATGATGGACTACGAGCATCATATAACATTTCATTGTTAATCGCAAAAAATGGAAAACCACATACCATTGGCGAGGAACTTATCTTGCCGTCAGTCAGAGAGGTAATAAAAACTGTTCTTCATCATAAGACATCGGCAGATGTCATCAGAAAAATTTCTCTGAGTAATAACTCAGTGCAAAGGAGAATAGACGAAATGGCTCAAGACGTTGAAATATCATTATGCGATTACTTAAAAACTTGCAATTTTTCCATTCAACTTGATGAATCCACTCTACCAAATAACGAAGTACTGCTGTTATCATACGTTCGGTTCATAAAAGAAATGAAGTCAATTTACAATTGCAAGGTGACGAATTGAATTTAATTAAAACAAAAAACGTCATAGCTGCTTTTGTGGGAAAACTTCTTCTATTCAAACGAAATCTAGGGAGAGGTGAATACAGCCACTTTCCCGTATTATCAGCAGTCTCTGCAAAACATGAAGATTTACTTACTTACTGCCAACACTTGGACGTTCTTCATGTTGATTGTGTGGAGCGATTCCAGGATATTTTAAACATGAATATACCGGGTTGGGTTTTAGATCCTTTCGCAAATGCAGATACAGCAGAATCATCAAATTTAGAAGAGGAACTCGTAGAACTCACAACTAACGAAGAACTAAAAGTAAAATTCAGAAATGGATATCAAGAGTTCTGGCTTCAAAACCAATACCAGTTCTTTACCCTGGATTGTGGTCAAGAGTACAGATATTTTTAATTGCATTTCCTTCATCTTATTTGGCTGAGCGTGGGTTCAGTGCAGTAGCTAATTTATTGTCTAAGAAAAGGAACAGACTGCACATTACTGAACGTGGCGATTTGCGGCTGATGTTAACGAAATTGGAACCCGACATTAGCAAATTGTTAAAACTTCACCAGCCTCAACTATCTCATTAATTTTTTCTTCTTAATCTTTTTTTCTGTTCATTATGTATTCATATTTAAGTTTTTAATAAACAAGTTTGTACTACATTTGATAGTCGTTTTAATTAAGGTTTACTTTTGCGATTTTTAATATATATACCTTGTCCAACGCTTTAGTGAACGCTTGTAATAGCAGTCAAAAGTGCAACGTTCGTATATGAGTATCTATGTATATATATATATATATATATATATATATATATATATATATAATTAATTATGTGGTGTAACGACCTTGCAAATTATAAAATAAAATATCTATACTAACAGGCTATTAGGTCTGCTGGTTAATAAAATAAACTCTTTATTATAGTTCAAGCTTTCGGTTTTATTTTAAACCTTTTCAAGAATACTAAAAATTGTGAAACGTTAGTATGGGCGTACAATAATTAAATACTTACTAATGTGAGGTTTTAAATCAGAATCGTTGACAAAGATAAAATTCATAAATGTAAATAAAAAGTGATGTATAAAGCTTTAAACAAAAATAAAAATAATGTGGTATTCTTATTTACATTTGAATGTTTCAGAATGACAATTCCTTTATAATTTTGACAATTGCTGAGATAACTTTCTAGATGTAACTATTTTTCTAATAAGTTGATCGAAATTAGCTATATATATTTTAATGATGTATGCATGTATGTATTTATATATATACACATATATGCAAATATATACATATGCGACGTGTGTGTGTGTGTGTGTGTGTGTGTGTGTGTGTGTGTGTATGTATGTGTGTGTATGTGTATGTGTGTGTGTATGTGTATGTGTGTAGCGCATGTGTGTGTGTGTGTGTGTGTGTGTGTGTGTGTGTATGTGTAAGTGTGCCTATGTTGCGATTTGTTAAGTGATGTGTCCATTTACATTGAATTTGTTTTTTGATTTAAAATGAAGTAGATAGGTGTATATGGAGCTTAGTGCGTTGATATCAGTTTTTTTATTAATAGTGTTAGCGTTTTTAAATATGTAACACATTTCTAAGAATTCTCTTTTGGATCGTTTACTTTCAATTTGTAGTATTATAGGATTATCGAAATCTATTTTATGTTTGTTTGTATTTGCGTGTATGGTTAAAGCACAAGCGTTTGGTTTAACACGAATGTCACTTTGTGTTGAGTTAAGCGTTGTTTTAAGTGTTGTGAGCTTTGACCAATGTAGGTGAGGTTGCAGTCTGAACATTTTATTTGGTATATAATATTCCCTCGTAGAAGGGATGGTGTTTTATCCTTTAATTTAGAAAAAGACTGTTTAAAGTTAAAGGTTTCGTTTAGCAATTTTATGTTGAATTTTTGAAGACGTTTTCGAATTTTATACTTAAGTTTTCGATGTAAGAATTACATGGTATGTAGGTATATTTGTAGAAGACACAGTATTATTATTCAAGGGTTCATTAGAAAGTCGGTGTTTATTGGTGTTTTATGATTGTATAAAGGCTTTTATTAGTTTTGGGGATAGCTATTGTTTTTAGAATCATAAATAATTTGTCTAGATTTTTGATATAGTGATGGATGGCATATTTTTTGATTCTATGTTTTAGGCCTAAAATGAAATTTATTTTAATTTTATATTGATGATATGAATGATAATTTAGATATCTGCCAGAGTTGGTTGGTTTCTGATACCAGTCTAAAATAATAGTGTTATCGTTTTCTGATTAGTAGAGTGTCAAGAAATGGGACAGATCGGTTATTTTCTAATTCAACAGTAAATTTAATTTTATCATCATAGCTATTGAAAATTTGGAGTTTCGTTAATTTTATCTTCTGGTACAGATGTTATTATATCGTCACAAATTTTTTAATAAATGGAATTGTAAAGTTTAGTTTGGGGATAACCTCGTCTAATAAATCGTCCATAACAATTCTGGCAAATATAGGACTTAAATTAGATCCCATTGGACAACCAAAGGTTTGTAGGAAGAATTCATTATTAAAGCTAAAATAACTTGTATTAAAACTAATTCTATAATGTCTGTAAAAACGGATTTTGAGATAGTACAATTTGTAGTGATTTTATGCCATAGCTTTTCGATATTTTTAGAACCAAAAACTTTGAAATATTGGTGTGAGTGAGATTGCATCTAGACTTATTAATACATGGTTGTTGGTAGCTGAAAGTTATGTATAAAATCAGAAATTCAAAGAATCTTGTACGTTGTAATTATTAATATTAATAGATTTTGTAATATATCTGCTATAAATTTGGAAAGATTTTCTGTAGGACTATTATTTGATGCAACTATGGGCCTTAAAGGATACTCTGATTTATGAATTTTAGGTAGTCCGTATAGTTTCGGACTTGTAGAACTGTAATTGCTTAGGGTTTTGCTTGCTCTTTACTGATGTATTTTCTAGTTTTAGTTTCTTTATTATATTTATTGCTGAGTTTTGAAAACGTGGAGTAGGATCTTTATCAAGCTTGTTGTATACTGTTGAGTCCTAGTAATTCATAAATTTTCTCTATATATTGATTTTAGAAATACCTACACTTACGTTTCCTTTGTCAGCTTTAATTATAAGTAAATTTTGGTTTCTTTTAAATTTTTCATTTAGAATTTCCATAGTAAATTTAGACTTGCTTTTAGAATTTTTGTGTACAAAGTTTGTAATAATGTTATGTTAAGCTCATATGATTGATTTTAACTAACATTTTAAAGTCTTCTAATTAAAATTTAAATTGTCAGAATACGCAGAACAATTAGACCTAAGTAAAGTTTACTTCACTGAATCATATTTTACATAATTTTACAAAAGTTCTAAAATCAAGTTGAAATTTGTACATATGGAATTGATTAAATTGCAAAATTTTTAAAAGTAAAACCAAAATTTACTTATAATTAAAGCTGACAAAGGAAACGTAAGTGTAGGTATTTCTAAAATCAATATATAGAGAAAATTTATGAATTACTAAGTGACTCAACAGTATACAACAAGCTTGATAAAGATCCTACTCCACGTTTTCAAAACTCAGCAATAAATATAATAAAGAAACTAAAACTAGAAAAATACATCAGTAAAGAGCAAGCAAAACCCTAAGCAATTACAGTTCTACAAGTCCGAAACTATACGGACTACCTAAAATTCATAAATCAGAGTATCCTTTAAGGCCCATAGTTGCATCAAATAATAGTCCACAGAAAATCTTTCCAAATTTATAGCAGATATATTACAAAATCTATTAATATTAATAATTACAACGTACAAGATTCTTTTGAATTCTCTGATTTTATACATAACTTTCAGCTACCAAATAACCATGTATTAATAAGTCTAGATGCAATCTCACTCACACCAATATTTCAAAGTTTTTGGTTCTAAAAATATCGAAAAGCTATGGCATAAAATCACTACAAATTGTACTATCTCAAAATCCGTTTTACAGACATTATAGAATTAGTTTTAATACAAGTTATTTTAGCTTTAATAATGAATTCTTCCTACAAACCTTTGGTTGTCCAATGGGATCTAATTTAAGTCCTATATTTGCCAGAATTGTTATGGACGATTTATTAGACGAGGTTATCCCCAAACTAAACTTTACAATTCCATTTATTAAAAATTTGCTGACGATATAATAACATCTGTACCAGAAGATAAAATTAACGAAACTCTCCAAATTTTCAATAGCTATGATGATAAAATTAAATTTACTGTTGAATTAGAAAACAACCGATCTGTCCCATTTCTTGACACTCTACTAATCAGAAAAACGATAACACTATTATTTTAGACTGGTATCAGAAACCAACCAACTCTGGCAGATATCTAAATTATCATTCATATCATCAATATAAAATTAAAATAAATTTCATTTTAGGCCTAAAACATAGAATCAAAAATATGCCATCCATCACTATATCAAAAATCTAGACAAATTATTTATGATTCTAAAAACAATAGCTATCCCCAAAACTAATAAAAAGCCTTTATACAATCATAAAACACCAATAAACACCGACTTTTCTAATGAACCACATTGAATAATAATACTGTGTCTTCTACAAATATACCTACATACCATGTAATTCTTAGCATCGAAAACTTAAGTATAAAATTCGAATCATACGTCTTCAAAAAATTCAGACATAAAATATTGCTAAACGAAACCTTTAAACTTTAAACAGTCTTTTTCTAATATTAAAGGATAAAACACCATCCCTTCTACGAGGGAATATTATATACCAAATAAAATGTTCAGACTGCAACCTCACCTACATTGGTCAAAGCTCACAACACTTAAAACAACGCTTAACTCAACACAAAAGTGACATTCGTGTTAAACCAAACGCTTGTGCTTTTAACCATACTTACGCAAATACAATACAAACATAAAATAGATTTCGATCAATCCTCATAATACTACAAATTGAAAGTAAACGATCCAAAAGAGAATTCGTGTAGAAATGTGTGTGCATATTTAACAAACGCTAACACTATTACATAAAAACTGATATCAACGACTAATCCATATACACCTATCTACTATATTTAAATAACATCAAAAAATTCAATGTACAATGGACACACTCACTTAATCAAATCGCAACATAGGCACAGCTTACACATACACACACACACAAACACACAATGCGCTACAACACATACACTACACACACACAACACACACACATCACATACACTACACACACACACACACACACACACATACACACACACACACACACACACACACACACACACACACACACACACACACACACACACACGCTCGCATATGTATATATTTGCATATATGTGTATATATAAATACATACATGCATACATCATTAAAATATATATAGCTAATTTCGATCAACTTATTAGAAAAATAGTTACATCTAGAAAGTTATCTCAGCAATTGTCAAAATTATAAAGGAATTGTCATTCTGAAACATTCAAATGTAAATAAGAATACCACATTATTTTTATTTTTGTTTAAAGCTTTATACATCACTTTTTATTTACATTTATGAATTTTATCTTTGTCAACGATTCTGATTTAAAACCTCACATTAGTAAGTATTTAATTATTGTACGCCCATACTAACGTTTCACAATTTTTAGTATTCTTGAAAAAGGTTTAAAATAAAAACCGAAAGCTTGAACTATAATAAAGAGTTTATTTTATTAACCAGCAGACCTAATAGCCTGTTAGTATAGATATTTTATATATATATATATATATATATATATATATATATATATAGATAGATACTATGCAACAATATTTTAATATTCGTTATAATGCACTATGATGAGGAGGGGGGCGTTGGAAGTTTTTTTTCCAGTAGAGGGGGCGGTGGTTCAGAAAAGGTTGGGAACCTATGCTCTAAATGGTAGATACAGTACCCCTGTAGTCAATAAAAAGGTAATGATGTTTTAATGTTTTAATGTAAGGACTGTTCGACACTAAGGATACATCGTTATGTATGCTGTACAAAAATAATGTTGTTAAAATATTGAGGGAGTTGGCCATAATGTGGCGAAGAGTAGACAGTTCTGAGGATTACAAATAACATTACAATTGCCCGTATGTATGCGATGACATGCATAAAAATCAAAGAACACGAACTTTATACTTTCTTCGGATAAAGGTGACAAACTTTTCGACATTTCTAGAAACATTTTACTTACTCAGCGAGATAGATTTTGGGCCTTTGGGAGCTTCTTTTTAAAAACATTTATTTCCCAAAAACACTTCAATCAAATTTATTTTTAAACAGTAATTGCAAAAATGGTTTAACAACTTGAACGTTATGTTCATTAACGTGACTTTTAATTTAACAAAGTTAATATTTTAATAATTACCAATGAGTAGCTTGAACTACTAACAATGTTAAAGTTATGAAGTTCGAGACTGACTGGCCATCAGGGGCTCCTCAGGGTATTTATGTAATTCCTGCTCTCACATCATCTTGTGAAAATACAGATTTCATCTCTGCTACTTTTTGATAAACATACATTGTCTTATTCTACGTAATTTGAATTAAGACTGCCTTATTGCAATTCATTGTGTCTGCACCTGCAGTATCAGGTTGGGTCTGGAGTACAAAGTAGTTGCTTCCGTTTTCGTGTCTGATTTGAACTCTGATTAACCTTTAATATTATAACCTTCAATTAATACACTATAACATATTATTATTGAGACATACTAAATGCATTTAAATTATTATACATATTGATATGGGGGATATGTAACTAGCAGAGGTAGAGAAATCGATAGATATTATTTCGTTTAATTTTGATATTTGCCCACGCTTAACTTACAAAATCTGTATTTAAAGGTGGTTGCATTAGGTTAAAGTTAGAATTGTTACAGTTTGTTTAAATGTATTATTTATTGCTTTCTTTAGCACATGCTCTCATCCAACTGTTAGTATTAAACACGCTGCTGTAATTTTGTCTACGTAATGCTTATACTTTATTCACACAATATATACAAGGTAAGTTTTAAGTTGAGACTGTTCTTTAACACTGTGTAGAACTCACTTAGACAAACCAATAATTGAAGTAACTTTTCAAAACTCAAAAATTGTGTTGACAACAATTTTTTAGAGTAGCTGTTTGAAGATGTTTTCATTTTGATCGACACAAAGATGCGTTAAATCGTAAACATGCTTTTGTGCATGTCCGTAAGATAAAAAAATACCAAAAAGCAGCAAGAGAACCACAAAAAAAGTGTATATAAATGAAGAAATTAGCCGCTCAACAAAGTTTGAATAACCATAAGCTTGATCGAAGTAATATACCTAAAACTATGCAGTCTTTAACTTTAACCTTAACCTCAAAAACTAAGCCAAGGTTCTACAAAACTTCACCATCCTTAGAAAAAGCTATGTGAAGATCACTAAACAATCTGCCTTATTCACCTACAAAAAAAGGTGGAAATGTTGTCTGGTGTAGCTAAACGAATCGGGCTAAAGTTATTCTGAAAAATGGAGGAGGATTTATGTTCACGTTCTAAATTCGCCCAAGGGGAAGACAACAGCGTAATTGATTTCTATTATAGAAGTGACATTCTTTATACAATGCCAGGCTTAAAAGATAAAATGGTAGTGTGGGAGAATGGAATTAAAAAAAAAAGCTGCAAAATATTATTTGACCGTCTTTGTGCGAGAGGTATTTGCAATTTGCTGTAAGATTAATACTGAAGACGCTAAAGTTGGTTTCTCTAAATATTATGCCTTGCGACCTAAAAAAGACGATCTACTGTTAGTTGTGACGTTTGCACACTCTTATTATAATTAAAACAAAAGTTACAATAAGGATATAGCAATAATTAATCAAACTAGTGTTGAAGTGGGGGCTGGGTTCTTCTGAACCAAGTTCTATCTATTAATCCATAAAAATATTATTAATTATACTTTTTATACCCTTTTAAATAAACGTTACATTTGTGACCAAAAATATCGAATCGTTTTTGTTAAATTTGATAAGATTTTATTTTTCCTGTGATTTATCATATTTAAAAAAAGAATAGTAGTAATATTTTACAAACTTAGTATATGCTATATCATCATCATTAGGTCTTCAGTCCTAGAACTGGTTAGACGCGTACCATCATTGTTCCCTATTCTGAACTAACCTACAGATTTCCCTGAAATATGCACAGTTTGCATCTATAACTGTCTGATCTAGGTCTACATCTACCTCTTTTTCCTATCTCTGCTTGTAATATATCACATACTATTCCCCAAAAATGCCTTATAACGTATTCCGCCCTACTATTTCTCTTTTTCCCCAGATATCCTTGTTCCCCTACTATTTCTGTAACTTATTTGTTATTATCTTTGTCTGTCCATGCTATCGTCCTCATACATCTGAAGCACAGCATTTCAAAAGGCTGCTACCGTTTTTCTGTCTGCGTTTCAGACTGCCCGTATTTCCTAGGCATACTGTGCTGTGCTCCACACATATGATTTCAACAATTTTCTTCTTATTCTATGTTTGTTGTCTTTCCTCATAGGCGCCGTTCTTTCTTGTTAGATGCAGTTCGATCACTTTCTATTGTTTTACAGTTACATGCCTTATTTCTCCTACCTTCAATGGTTGTGAAGGAGGTAAGCAGCCTGTGGCTGCCAAGTTCCCCCAACACTTAACCATTTGGCGATTTAATATATTTTCCAATTTATCTTTTCGCACAGTCAACATTAGTTGCAGGTATTTCGCAACCAACAACTAGTTGTTTATACTAATCATCAGATTTATCTGCGCTTATTTTTTCGTCATTAGGTTTTCCGTCTCAAAACTGGTTGGACACGCACCTGCACTTATTTATATTCTGAGCTAGCCTACCTAGTTCCTAAAATTCTCACACAGCATGTGTATTCAGCTCGTTCCTTTCTATTGTTTTCTAATTTTATACCCTATTTTACCGAGATTCAGTGAAGGAGGTTAAGCAACCTGTGGCTACCAAGATCCCCAACACTTAGACATTTGCCGATATAATGGTTTTCCAGTAAATCCTTTCACACACTTAACATTATTCGAGAATATTGCCCAACCAATTCTTGTAGTTACTTATAATAATCATGATGTTTAAGCACAGTTATCTTTTCGTCATTAGTTTACCCATCTTGGGATTGGTTGGATGCGTACCTCCATTGATTTCTATTCTGGGCTAGCCTACACATCTCCCTGAAACCTCTACAGCCTACATCTTTTACTATCTGTGTGCAGTAGTCTAATCTAGGTCTGCCTCTTCTTCTCTTTTTTCCTATCTCTGCTTCTAATATATTCCGCACTATTCCCTCATACCGTAGTATGTGGCCTATCATCCTATCTCTCCTATTTTTTACCGTTTTCCACATATTTCTTTCTTCCCCTACCATTTTTAGTACCTCTTCGTTCATAACTTTGTCTGTCCATGATATCTTCATCATACGCCTGTAGCACCACATTTCAAAGGCTTCTACCTTTTTCTTGTCCGCTTCTCCTATTGTCCAGGCTTCACAGCCGTACAGTGCTGTGCTCCACACATATGTTTTAAGCAATCTTTTCCTTGTTTCTATGTTTGTGGTCTTTGAGCACAGTAGTTGCTTTTTCTTGTTAAATGTAGCACGACCTTGTGCTAATCTTTGTTTTATATCTTTGTGCTTTTCCCATCTTGCGTTATTTGGCTTCCTAGGTAGCAGAAATCCTTAACCTCTTGTAAGTTCGTGTTAGATACTTGTATTCTTGTTTTTGATTTATTTTCCCCACCTTTGCAAACTAGAACTTTAGTTTTAGTTTTGTTAATTTTCATACCATATCTCTCTGTCAGAACCGTTTCCATTTCATTAAGAGCAGCTTCTAACTCTTCCTTGCTAGACGCTAATACCGCTATATCATCTGCAAATCTAAGCATATCAATTTTTGTCCCTGCATAGTAATTCCAAATGTCTTCCTGCATTTGACAGTATTCATTGCCTCTTCTATGTACAAGTTAAAGATCAATGGGGATAGGGCACATCCCTGTCTCACCCCTTTCCTAATGTTTACTTCTCTACGTTCCTGCTCTAATTCTATTACTGCTGTTTGCTCTTTGTATAAGCTATGTACTATTCGTCTATCCCTATAACTCATTCCAATCTTTTGAGTATTTCAAACATTTTTTCCAATTTACATTGTCGAATGCTTTTCCAGATCTACAAACCCTATATACATGCTTTCCCCTTTTCTATTGTTTTCTCCATTATCACTCTCAGAGCTAAAATAGCCTCCCGCGTTCCCCTGTTTCGCCTAAACCCAAATTGGTCTTCTCCTAGTATTTCTTCAGCTCGTTTTTCCATTCGTCTTTGCACAATTCTAGTTAATATTTTTGACACGTGTGCTGTCAAACTTATTGTTCGAAAATTTTCACATCTATCCGCGCCTTTCTTTTTTGGTATAGTTACTATGATGCTACGTTTGAAATCTTTGGGTATCTCGCCTGTCTCATACATATAGCTTACAAGTTGGAAGAGACGTTCTGTTACTGCTTGTCCAGCGGCCTTTAGAGTTTCTGCTTGCACCTTATCTGTACCCGGCGCCTTACCATTTTCAGACTCTTTAATACTAATTCAAACTCGTCTCGAAGTATAGGATATCCCAAGTCATCATTTTCAATGTCTGATTCCTGTTCTAATGCAGTTAGTTCCTCTCCTGCATATAAATTCTCTATATATTCTTGCCATCTACTCACTTTCTCTACGTTTTCTATAATGACGTTTCCTTGTGCGTCCCTTATATTTTTACTATACGGTTTTATATCCTAAAATTCATTCTAATTAATTTGTATGCTTCGTCTGTCTTTCCTATTTCCATCTTAGTTTGTACCTCTTTGCACTTTTCATCAATCCATTGTTCTTTAGCTTTCCTGCATGTTCGAATAATTTCCCAGGTTATGGCTTTGTATCTTTGTTTTCCTGTTTCGTCTGATTTATTTTGTATTTTCGTCTTTCTTCTATTAAATTCACGATATCCTTTGTTATCCATGGTTTCTTATTTTCTTTTTGTGTATACCCCAGAATATCTCTGGCCGCCATGTCTAGGCTGGATTTAATTTTATTCCATTCTATTTCTAATTCCTTAGTTTCAGATATTTTCCCGATATCATTCAGCAATTCATTTGACTTTTTTTCGAATCTTACTTGAATATCTTTATCTTTTAGTTTCTCTAAGTCCAAGTGCCTTTTTCCGTTCCTTTTTCAGATTTTAAATTTAAGTGTGGCCTTCATAATTACGATGTTGTGGTCCGTATCTATATCTGCTTCTGGGTAGCTTCTACAGTCTTTTACTTGATTCCTAAACCGTTGTCTAACAAGAATGTAATCTATTTGATATCTTCCTATATCTCCTGGCATCTTCCACGTATATCGTCTTCTAGCATGATGTTGAAATAATGTGTTTGTGATGATTAAATTGTTCTTGTCGCAAAATTCTACCAGCCTATTTCCCTGTCGTTTCTCGTGCCTAAACCAAATAAACCTACTACCGCTCCTTCCCTACCCTCACCTACCACGGCATTAAAATCCCCGTAATTATTAAATTTTCATGTCCTTTTACGTATCTTAATATGTCTTCGATATCTTTGTAGATGGCTTCTACCTCTTCGTCACTGTAGCTAGAGGTGGGCATGTATACTTGTATTATTACTGTGTTTACCGGTTTAGATTCTAATCTAACCATGAGTACTCTTTCGTTCTTTTGTAAGTAATTTTCTACACAGTATCCTATCTTTTCCATAACTATCCCCACACCCAAATTTCCTTCCTCTGCTCCTGTATGAATTACCCTGAAGTCTCCACTCCAAAATCCCCTGCCTCTGGCCACCGAACTTCGCTGATCCCTACTATGTCTAGTGATAACCTATTCATTTCGATTTTAGGTTCTCTAGCTTACCTACTTGCTTCATACTTCTAACATTCCACGCTCCGACTCGCAGAATGTTCCCTACTCTTATTTTAACTTTCCGATCGCATCCTCCGAGTAGTCCCTCCCGGAGATCCGAATGGGGACTATTTTAACTCGGAATCTTTTACCCCAGAGAATGCCATCATGTTTGTATCAATTTAAGTACGCTGTGTACTTGGGAGATTAATGTGGTGGTTTCCGTTGCCTTCCACATCGCGGTAGTGTGTCTTAGACTGCCATACCGACCCCTATGGTCTCTGCCAATCTAAGTACCGAAAGAGCCGCTGCCCTCTTTCGGGGACCTGTCTTAGTCTGGTTCCTCACTAACGACCCTACTACTTTGGTTGGACCTGTAGTTTGGCTCTTTAGCTCATTAGAACACGCAAGCCATTTCACCTGTTCTAGTAATTTAGAACTTCGGCAAGGTGCAGGTCCATTCGAAATGGATATGCTATATATCAAGTAAAAATTACGTTCAAAAATTTCAACTCTAAATATATTTAAAAAAATTTAAGCATTTCGAATGGACCTGCACCTTGCCGAAGATCTAGATTACCAAGAACAGGTGAAATGACTTGCGTGTTCTAATGAGCTAAATGTCAAACTACAGGTCCAACTAAAGTAGTAGGGTCGTTAGTGAGGAACCAGACTAAGACAGGTCCCTGAAAGAGGGCAGCGGCTCTTTCGGTACTTAGATTGACAGAGACCATAGGGGTCGGTATTGCAAAGACACACTACCGCGATGTGGAAGGCAACGGGAAACCACTGCATCACCTCCCAAGTACACAGCTTACTTAAATTGTAATAAACATGATGGCATTCTCTGGGGTAAAATATCCCGGAATTAAAATAGTCCCCCATTCGGGTCTCCGGGAGGGAACTACTTCGGAAAATGCGATCGGAAAGTTCAGAATAGGAGTCGGGAACATTTTGCGAGTCGGAGCGTGGAATGTTAGAAGTATGAAGCAAGTAGGTAAGCTAGAAAACATGAAAATTGAAATGAATAGGTTAACACTAGACGTAGTAGGGATCAGTGAAGTTCGGTCGCCAGAAGCGGGGGACTTTTGGAGTGGAGACTTCAGAGTAATTCATACAGGAGCAGAGGAAGGAAATTAGGGTGTGGGGATAGTTATGCGAAAAAAGATAGGACACTATGTAGAAAATTACTTACAAAAGAACGAAAGAGTACTCATGGTTAGATTAGAATCTAAACCCGTAAATACAGTAATAATACAAGTATACATGCCCACCTCTAGCTACAGTGACGAAGAGGTAGAAGCGGTTTAGAAAGAAATCGAAGACATACTAAGATACGTAAAAGCACATGAAAATTTAATAATTATGGGGGATTTTAACCCAGTGGTACGTGAGGGTAGGGAAGAAGCGGTAGTTGGTTTATTTGGTTTAGGCACGAAAAACAACATGAGAAATAGGCTGGTAGAATTTTGCGACAAGAACAATTTAATCATCACAAACACATTATTTCAACATCATGCTAGAAGACGATATACGCGGAAGATACCAGGAGATATAGGAAGATATCAAATAGATTACATTCTTGTTAGACAACGGTTTAGGAATCTAGTAAAAGACTGTAGAAGCTACCCAGAGGCAGATGTAGATACTGACCACAACATCATAATTATGAAGGCCGCACTTAAATTAAAAATTTAAAAAAAAGAACCGGAAAAAGGTACGTTGATTTTGAGAAACTGAAAGATAAAGATATTCAAGAAAGATTCGAAAAAAGTCAAATGAATTGCTGAAAGATATCGGGAAAATTTCTGATACTAAAGAAGTAGAAACAGAATGGAATAATATTAAATCCAGCTTAGACATGGCGGCCAGAGTCATTCTGGGGGTATACACAAAAAGAAAATAAGAAACCATGGATAACAAAGGATATTCTGAATTTAATAGAAGAAACGAAAATACAAAAATAAATCAGACGAAACAGGAAAACAGAGATACAAAGTCATAAAATGGGAAATTATTCGCAAAGCAGGAAAACTAAAGGACAATGGATTGATGAATAGTGCAAAGAGGTACAAACTAAAATCTAAATAGAAAAGACAGATGAAGCATACAAATTAATTAGAATCAATTTTAGGGATATAAAACCGTATAGCAAAAATATAAGTGACGCGGGAGGAAACCTCATTATAGAAAATGTAGAGAAAGCGGGTAGATGGCAAGAATATATAAGGAATTTATATGCAGGAGAGGAACTAACACCATTAGAACAGGAATCATACATTGTAAACGATGACTTGGGATATTCTATACTTAGAGATGAGTTGGAATTAGCATTAAAGGGTCTGAAAAATGGTAACACAGGATTTTAAAAATTGCGCGAGGTAGGTTTTAGGCCGCTTAGCGCTCCTTTTTAAAAAGACTTTTATTTCCAAAACACTTCTATCAAATTTATTTATACTGAAATTACAATGATTTCAACAAATTGGTACATTATGTTCATTATCGTTTAAAATACAAAATAATCAAAGTTACTTTTTACTAATTAAATTAATTAAAACTAAATTAAGTAGTTTGAGCAAACAACAATGTTAAAGTTGTGAAGCTCGTGACTGACTGTGACTGGCCATCTTGGGTTCCTTAGGGTATTTATGCTATCACTGCTCTTACATCACTTTGTAGGAAATGCATATCTCATGTCTGCTATTTCTTGATACAATACAAAGTATTACATTTTAATAATCTTAATTCCAATAATTGCTGGCCTATAATCTACTGTGACCTGCACCCTCAGTATCATATTACGTCTGGAATACAAAGTAACTGTTTACGTTCTCATGTCTGGTTTATAAACTTTCATTAACCTTTTATTATATGTCCTTCAATTATACATGTAACAATTCTTTTTTAAGACTTAATAGTTTCATTTAAATATACTTATATATTGATTTGAGGGATATGTAACCGCGCTTAGTTATATTGATATTATTTCGGAAACTACTTGGCCGATTTTTACAAAGTATTCTGTGTCTTGTAAACAATATGGTCCCAAATAAGTATCGAATGCAAAAAAAAAATATTTTTAATTCAATGAAAACAAATTGTTGGTGTAAAAATTCCTTCGAAATTATTTTTCCAATTTTTTTGCTATCTCGACTTTTTTGAAGTGTTTCCATTTATAGGGCGAAAAGACGAATTAATTGACACCTTATTCAACAAAATTGATGCAGCCGTTTGGACGCTGACTTTTTTGAAAAAAATGCCGCCATTTTAGAAAATGTTCGCCGGCGCTAAGGGTGAAATTGTTTCTTTTAGTCTATGGTATCACTTTCTTCGTATAATGCAGGTTTTTGACATAGAATAGCCGTAACCGCTAGGACTACATAAAGGTTCTTTCCGAGAGATATCCGATAAGTTGCTCTTAACCGTTGGCGTGGTTACTATTTTAATATATTTTTTTACTCAATCTTTGCGATAAAAATAATACATTGATTTTAATTCAAACTGTTGCTGTCATAAATATCATCTTCGTCAACCAATTAAAACTGCAGACTACAGCAATTTACTACAAATTCAACTTTCTTTGCTTTATATATAATTATAGTAAAGTATCGTATGAGGTACCATATAGGTTTAATGTAATTGCTATTTCTTGCTATTTCCCTCTTTTCAGAATAAATCCATCTATTGAATATAAGTTGAAGCCATAAACGTCTCCGGTAACAGCTAGTTATTGTAAATCCTGTTTCACTGGAAATATTTACAACTTAATAATAATTTCACATGTCGCTACCTTTATGAAATTTATAATAACAGCTGTGGTTGTTGATAGAATCATTTCAAAATATGTAGCAACAGAAATAGTTGTCTCTATATAATTAACATAAATTCTTTCTTTTGAGTATCATATGGCGTTCCGCGCCCTATTTTTGGTAGCTGAAAGAGCTTTGGTTATTCTAGGCGTATTTGAGAACTTTATTTTCAACGAAAAATTATATAGGCTATACTTCTTTCGGACAGACCATGCTAAAAATGGGTTTTCAATAAATTTGTTTTATCTACAATTACTTTGCTTAAAGAAGCCATCAATTTAAATTTAAAATAAAAGGATTTAATTGAGTGCTACAGACTGAAGTTACTCGGCTGACAAATTAATATGTGTTGCTCTATTTCTGTTTTATATTTTTCTATAATTTTTGTACCAGCAAAATCCAGTCCCTTCTATGTGGTGATATATGAATTGTTCGTCATCATACTGGCTAGTTACTGGTGTTTGCTTATTATTGACATTCTTAATATGACTTTTCATGCTCCGTAATTCTCATTTAATAAAACATTTTCAGCGATACAACAATTTAATAAACTATTTTTCGGATGAAAATGGAGACCGACTGAATACGAATCCAAATGTTAGTACTGCGTCCAGAAAGCGGACTGATTGGAGCAGATCATTAAAGAATTTTATTTCCTCTCTAAATCTAGCTCCAATGGATACCAAAAAATTGAAGATACTTATATTGTGCGGCACCAAACATCTACGGATATATTAGTAACTGTGAACCTTACAATCATGCTATAACCGTACTCTAAAACCTTTATATCAAACCAGTAAACGAGATTTTTGCGAGGCATGTACTATCTACACGAAAACAAATATCTAAGGAAGCTGTGGATCAGTACTTGCAAGCCATAAAGCTATCAATCATTTTAAAGCTGTTACTGCTAAGCAAAACAGAGATGATTTCGTGAGGGATGGTTTTTATTAGTGGGCTCAAGTTGTCTATAATCCGCCATTGTCTTTTGGAAAAAGTTACGTTAACTATAGAAGATGCTTTTGAGCTAACCTGCACAAGAAAAAGCCTTAAGTTTAGACTCGCAGCCTCCTTCAAATGCAGTTCCTCCTAAAATTTCTCGGTATAAACCGCTAATTGATAATAATTCTCGAACTATCTCAACTGATCTTGATGAAAAGTGCTACTTTTGTGGTTAATCTAAACACCCTAAAGGCAACTGTCCAGCACGAAATTTATCTTGTAAATCTTGTACCATTCTAGATGATTTTACTAAAGTGTGCCGATGGGCCAACAGCCAAAAAGCGAGTTTAGGAAAGTTAACTAAAAACACTTTACTGGCGGAAAGTTTACCGATGGAAAATTGACCGAAAGGAAAGTTGACGAATAGTAAAGTTTATCGAAATGAAAAGTCGCCGAATGGATATTGGACCGAAATGAAACTTGACGGAAACGCAGTTTACTAAAAGGAAATTTGACCGTAATTATAAAAACATAAATTTTTTGGGACAATATAAATAGAGCTATCTAGTTCTGTGATGTTTTATTTATATTAATTTGAACGCAGGTTTTATTTGTTCTATAATTTTGAATTTAGAAGAAGGGTTGTTGTGAGAGATTTTTTTACAATCACAACTATTTCAAACGCTATTTATTTTAGACGATGCTAAGTTTAAAAGTATAAAAGTAGGAAATGTCTTTCTTTGTGTTATTTTTACATTCATGTGTGTTATATATATATATATATATATATATATTCAGCCACGAGGGCATCCTGTCGACGCGTTTCGCCCTAATTGAGGCTCATCGCGTCGACAGGATGCCCTCGTGGCTGAATTTGAGTCACTGCCAATAATTGCTTTCTACTTTGTATTAATTTAAGACTCATTAATCCTACTTTTCTTTTATATATATTCCTGTGTTAATAGGGTCATTTAGGGGTAGTTTGGACCAAGAGTATAGCGCACTCCACATAAAATACATAAGGGCTCAAAAAACCACACATTTTTCTGAAGAAAACAAGAAATACGATGATTAGACTGGAAAATAAATGACAACGCCCTGTATATGAATAATAATCGTAATTAATTAGGTTAATGTAAAATACTTCGAAGTTTTATTTGAATAAAACAAATCCGTTAAATAAAATGAATGCAAGCAGAAACGCGACACGCGTAGATAACGCATCATGAATCCTAATTAATACAAGCAGATTTAATAATGCGTAGAATAGAAAACGCCGATAATTTAATCCATACATTGTATTTTGTCTACGTGACTGGAGAATTAAAACGACACCTGATTTATTGGAAACAAACAAAGCATGTTTATTGAAAATCAAAGTTTACCAAATTTATTTAAACAAACAAAAATTTACTTATCGAAAAGTATGAAAATCCAGGCAAATCAATGCTATTAACTTGAAAGCGTACATGACCGAATGAACGCAATGATATTAATATAAAAGCATAAAATCATGAAATATCCGAAGAACTAGTTTATACAATTGCGAACTTTGCGCTTGTCTATAGATAGACGGCGCATTTAAATATGACCGGATTTGTAAACAAATCAGTTGACCATGAAGTAACGTACAGTCCACGTCTCTAAAGACAAAAATATACACGCGAAATATGTTATTGTGAAGTGTGAAATAAAATATGAAAAAATTTATAGTTTGTCGTTTTGTCCTAGAGAGAAAAACGTAAGTAACTGAAAGTCGTTTTACTATAGATTCTAATTTTAGCCTTTATTAAAAGGACTCTAAAGAACCCCTACAGAATCTTTAAGGAACCCTTACAGAATCTCTAAGGAACCCCTACAGAAACCCCAAAGAATATTTAAAGAAGCTCCAAACAATTACTAGAGACAGATATAAATATGGGAACAAGTTAACTCAATGCTAAAACGACTATTAAGGGAACCAAAAGAATTATTAATGGTGAAGGAGTTTGATGCACTACATTTAAGGCGCTAGATGAGGGATGCACGCAACGCTTGGACCAGTGACGGAATTTAAGTGGATGCAAAACAACAGGTTAGCCAATCCAAATGTTTTTTATTGTTTGATTATTTTTGTGGATAATTCTTTACATTCTTTACATATCATTATTTTGTTTTCGACCTTACTTAAGGTCGGTTTGACGCAGCTCTAACTTCTTTTCTAATCTGTGCTAATCTAAAAAGCTCTACATACCCTTCACAACCTAAATTTCTAATAATTTGACTAATATAGTTTGGTCTAGGTCTTCCTAAATCCTTCTATCTTTTTCCTATCCAGCTGACTCTACATAGATATTAGCAACCTGGTGGTTGTTAAAGAACTCTAACATGTTTATATGATTACCATTTATAAGGAAATGAAATATAACCTGGTTATCCGCTTCAAAAAGGAAAAGTGTTAAAATATATGTTATGGTAAGGCTTAAGCAACGAATCGCTGCCAACATGCCAGACCGCTACCTAATTGTGAGTTATGTCATGGTGACGTTTATTAAATTATATGTTATGGTAAGGCTTAAGCAACGAAACGCTACCCACATGCCAGACCGCTACCTAATTGTGAGTTATGTCATGGTGACGTTTATTAAATTATATGTTATGGTAAGGCTTAAGCAACGAATCGCTGCCAACATGCCAGACCGCTAACCAATTGTGAGTCATGTCCTGGTGACATTTAGTTAACTGATTTTTATTTTTTTTTTTTTTGTTTTCGAACTTACTTAAAGTCGGTTTGACGCAGCTCTAAATTCTTTTCTATTCTGAGCTAGTCTAAAAAGGTCTACATACCCTTCACAACCTAAATCTCTAATAATTTGACTAATATAGCTTTGTCTAGGCCTTCCTACTCTATTTTTATTTGGTAGTCTATAATCTAAGACTTTACTAAATAGTCCCTCATGTCCCTCATGTCTTTACATATATATATATATATATATATATATATATATATATATATATATATATTAGGTAGTTAATTACAGAAGGTAAGGTGATAAATACTATCGTATTATAGTGAATAAGATGAAATAATAACTTAGACTTTTATGCAAAGCCCAAATGATCATTTCAAATCAAGCTAGTAATTGAAAGATGGAAAATATAAGGTCTTGGACAGGACTTGAACCTGTATCCTGGTTTTGCCGGAACCATGCGTTTACCAATTACGCCACCGAGGCCGATGACACAATTGGGAAATTTACAAATTTAAATCGTGTACACGACGATACATCAACCTAACTTTCAATTACGTTCGGCAATTTTGTCAATCATATCTGACATTGTCAATTTTTGACTTACGTCAGTTAAAGTTAGGAAGCTACGCTCAAAATTATGGCTATAAGCCAAGTATTAAATATATAAATATTTTAGGTAGTTAATTACACAAGGTAAGTTGATAAATACTATCGTATTATAGTAAATAAGATGAAATAATAACTTAGACTTTTATGCAAAGCCCAAATGATCATTTCAAATCGAGCTAGTAATTGAAAGATTGAAAATATAAGGTCTTGGACAGGACTTGAACCTGTATCCTGGTTTTGCCGGAACCATGCGTTTACCAATTACGCTACCGAGAGCGATGAAGACAATTGGGAAATTTACTAATTTAAATCGTGTACACGACGATACGTTCGGCATTTTTGTCAATCATATCTGACATTGTCAAGCTTTTGACTTATATCAGTTATACCAAAATTTCACAAATGTTTATCAGACGACAGAAATTTGAAATAAATTACCTGGAGAATGCTTCAGGCTTCTATACCTTTGAAAATGATCGTTAGAACACCTCGGCTTCGTTACCATGCTCTGTGATACTCAGCGAAAACACCGACGATAACACCATTTGCGAGCCAAGCGCTTCGTTCCATAATACCATTCCATATAACAGCATACAATCTTGTTTATTTGTGATGCTTACCCCACATATATCATGCTTCCATTTATTGATTTTCGTGCTTTGTATTGTAGTAGCCGGACCTCTATTAATTTCATATACACTACACGTATTTCGCGTTAATACTAAATAGATGCCCGCTACTAATAAGTTACACGTGCTAGCACAATATTTACTGTATTATCAACACACACAATACTTACAAAAAGCTGTACTATTATGTTGGTCAGCATTCAATACTTTATAGTAGTAAAGCAGTATATACGCGAAGAGAAGACAAGAGAAGAGAGAACCTTAATAATCTAGCGTGAGTATTTATATCATTTCAAAATCCTACCCCCGGACACACTTCGCGTGAAAAGCTTATTTTCAAATCTAAATTCTACAAATTTTGAATACAATCGTCTTGAAAATTCCTGAAATTTACTCCGTCCTACGTGCCGTATATCCGAAAAACGCTCCCAATTTTCGCGTCTGTCTACGTTTGGAAAACTGTCTGTTTTTAACCAATGATAAAATTCTCTGTCATCACAAACCCCGCCTGTACTATCTTCATCTCTGTCTTATGCATGTCTGCTGTCGCGTTTAAAACTCCACTTGAGTTATAGAAAATCGATATTGCTGACAGTTTATCTCCACTCCACGTATATATGGTACGTGCTTTTTATATCTGTCTCTATCTGTAGTATATACCCGATTGTGCATTTCCCTCGCTCTTTAAGAGTTTTGTTAGCCTTGTGGTTTATTTGAACTGACGGTTGAAAATATTTGTATGAAGTCCTATCTTAATACAAGCTCAAGTTCTTTGAATGTAACCTATTAAAATGCAGGTGTTCGTAAGTTATCGACCGTTTGGTACAACAATTCTTAGACTTTATATTTCTTCGTATTTGTATACAACGAACTATATATACCTTGGACTTATTGATTTTGTTCGGCAGGCACGTTATCTTATGCTTATATGTGTTGGATTAGAATAAATTAAACTTAATTATGAATTTCTATTTGCTTTAAAACTGTTTTTTCTTTATGTAATTTCTAACATACCATTATTAATTTTAAAAATACGTCAATACATGTTCGTTTTCCCTAAATCCCTCAAATTAATTTTGCGCGTAAGTAATTTGTTCTTTTCTATATACAGGGTGGTTGAAATTTTATTGTTTACCCCAAATTTAACCCATTGAATCCACAACAATATATATATATATATATAAAATAATAAGAGCCATTGACAAATACAAATCGGGCTGGTAGTTATATAGCCATTAACAAAACATTAGCTTTATTACTTCACAGGGGAGGAAACATCCACTGACCAATGGTTTCGGCTTGTTAGCCTCATTAGAGTGGAATAGTTCCCAATAACCATATGAAGTAATCGAAGCTATTATAATGATATAATTTCGAAACAATCACTGTACTATGGCAAAAGTAAATAAAACCGCCATCAGGTGATAAAACACCAACACTACTAAAGTGTGGACTTTATATACAATTTTCTTATTGCGGACTGCAAATAACCTGTCTTTGTTTATATATATATATATATATATATATATATATTGTTTTAAGAGGTAATGTAAAGGGTCACGGTGCGCCATATTCTGTGCATGGAACACCCCGAAATCCGAGAATATCAAAGAAATTTTGTAATACTCTAAATACTTCTTTTCAGTGTAGAAACACCGTGTATATTATTCCTATATCTTTAAATAGTATAATACCTAAGTAAATTTCGTCAAAATGGAAATTATCCCTTGATACTAAAGCTATTTAAAATGCGTTCTAGAGAGTATTATGTAAGCTAAAAACCCGTGTCTCTAAAATACTCCACATTTTAAAACGCGTTCTAAAAAGAATAAATATCCGTGTTTCTCAAAGTACTTCTTTAAAATATTACCAAAAACTAGTTCTAGTTCATTTCATAACTTTATTTAATAACACGATTAAAAGCCTTTTTTCATTAAAAGCACTATTAATGCAAAGAAATCGTGTATTTTAAATCGAAACTACTCCATTTTCTAGATTTTTCAAATTTTTAAATTTATTCATTTGGTAGCGAAGACATCCGATAAATAATGTTAAACCACAATAATGACAAATAATTAGAACAAACAACATAAATGGACATTTCGATTATCGAGATATAGCGTTTTTACAAACCAGAAATCAGATAAGGTAACGCGATAACAAGTTTACCATAAGTACTTTACATTGATCCTTTAAATTACACCAATTAAGAGACGATATTAAAGTATTTTACGACCTAATAAATCAAAAATGACGGCCACTCTAGATAACATAATGTATCAATTAACAACATTTTTCACAAAATTGCATCACCTTATGAATCAGATCAACCACAAAATTATAGAAGAGGTTTATGACGTAAGAACTTTGACACTATATAGAAGCTGTCCATAATCAGAACAGAGATCAGTTACCAATTGTCTATTTGTTGATCAATTGCCAATTGAATAATTTTTTATCACTGAATAAAGTTTAAGGTCACGTTAAAATATTTTTCAGGAACTACGTGTTTTTTTAAATTATGAAGTATAACAATCGACGTCCAAAGTAAATTTTGTTTAAATACTAAGAACTCAGATTGGAAGTAATATTAATGAAGTAAATTCCCATGCGATAAATTTAAGTATAAATGAAGAATTTTAACATGGATTTTCTAATACATTTAGAGATAAATTACTTCTAAGAACGGAATGACATATGGTAAAAATTTATTAACAATTTGGACGAGAACGAATTTATGAATCCCAAGATATTTTAATGATGCACACAAGTATATCACTGCTTTAAAATATTTTGAAGTACATTTTTGTTGCTCTATTTATTTTAAATATATTAAATTGCATAAGAGTTTGGCATATAGATGTTTTCTGTAAATGAACAATTTCTGATTTTTTAAGGTTGAATCCCGATTTAATTTGACTACTATAGAAGGTTTTGGTAAATGTACTTAATAAGTTATGTTTACGAAGGTAAGAAAGATTATTAAAATTGTCCATAGATACCTCTAAAAATTGTACATAGTTTCACTTATATAAGGAAAGGTCTGGGAATACTAATTACAAAGACAGATTGTATAAAGTCTATTAGTATCTAGTAGTTATGAAATGTTTTTTAACTGTAGATGTACTCTTCATTTGTCGATTTTAATGCTTGTATGTAAGTAATCTATTTGGATAATGTGTTTTGAAAAAAGATGTTTGTGGATGTAGCAATTATTATTATTTGAAGGATTGTTTAATAATGAATATTTGATGTTTGAGTTGAATTAACTGGATTTTCGTTGTTGCATTTAATCTGAGGTAGCAAGATACTACGGATATCTTTAGGCAATAGTTCACACCAGTTTTATTGATATCCAACATTTCAATTCATTTCCACATAGCTACATTCTACAGTAATATATATATATATATATATATATATATATATATATATATATATGTACACGGACGTCTGCTTGATTATTTTGTTTTAGAAGATTAGTGTTTGGAGGTGATAAAGACTCTAGTCGTAGTAACGTAGCTGCTGCTAATACGTCGTCTGCTTCTTTATTTGTTAACCCAAAAGTTGAATCTAAACCTATTGCAATCAAGTCGAGCCGACATTCAATCGACGACTACAAACTTGTCAAAAGTGAAGCAGCAAAATTACTGGAAGATATAATCGAACCTAACAACTCCTTTTGTAATATCCAAGTTTTAGTTGTTTCAAACAAAAATTTAAAAAAATACGTATGGTTGCTGACTATTCAGAACTATGAATAGATTTACTTCGTTAGACGCGTATCCATTGTCGAGAATTGAAGATGTAGTTAATAATGTTGCTAACTATAGTACCATCGATTTACAAAGTGCCTACTATCAAATCACTATCGGAGAAGAAGATAGAATGTATACCGCTTTCGAAGCATGCGGACGTCTTTATAACTCTAAGCTCATTCAGTTTGGCGTCACCAATAGAATGGCTGCGTTTCAAAGAGTTATTGATGAAATAATCCTAGTCGAAAAATTAGTAGACAGTGACCGATTTTGGACGACCTTCTTTAACATCGTCTGTGGGCGAACTACGTCCACGTTTGAATTCAGTGTACCAGCGATATACAGTGGCTGTGGATGGCGCTTCATCGCCAAACGTTGAATTTAATTAATTGATGCATTGTTTTTGAGTTAGACCACGTCGAAAGTTATAATAAATCATAGCTCGAAATTTTTCGCGAGTTAAATTCATATTTTGGCTGATACGTAAAACGTTTTAAGTATCTATAACCTCAAAAATGTCAAACTTTACGATGGCAATTTCAGATTTCATCTGGCAATACCAGTGTTGCCAGTTCTCAATACATAAATAGTGTCGTTCGCAACATGTTGATTTCTTAAGGTTTTGTAAAGAAAATTTTCTCTCTCGAGGTTTCCTTTTTGTTTCTGTGTGACCCACCCCACTATACGACATTTCTAGTTAGTACGGCCTTAATTCTTTGGATTCCCCTTGTTTTGTTGAGGAACTCGGTACGGGCTACTTTCTTTGTTTACTTGCTTTCTTGTCCGCACGGATTACCGTATCAAAGCGTCTACGTGGTGAGAACTTTTAGTAGCAGTTAGATTGCTTAACTCCCTTTGCGTATCATTGAACATTGGTGAAATAGAGTATAGTTTTTAGAAGACATTGAAGCGCAAAAGCGCAAAAAATTAAAAAAGATTAGCACAAAACCATACTGCATATAACAAGAAAAAGGAGCTGCTGTGTTTGAAGACAACAAACATGGAAACAAGAAAACATTGCTGAAAGCATATGTGTGGAATACAAAACTACGGCTGTGAAACGTAAACAGTAGGAGTAGCGAACATGAAAAATACAAACTTCTAAATGATGACGATATCATGGACAGACAAAGTTAAGAACAAAGAGGTACTAGAAATGGTAGGGGAAGAAGAAATATATGAAAAACGGTAAAAAATAGGAGAGATAGGATGATAGATCACATACTAAGGCATTGGGGAATAGCGCGGCTTATATTAGAAGTAGAGAAAGGAAAAGAGGTAAAGGTAGACCTAGATTAAACTATTGCACACAGATAGTGGAAGATGTAGGCTGTGGAAAGTTTAGAAAAATGTGTAGGTTAGCTAAGAATAGGAAACAATGGAGGTGCGCGTCCAACCAGTTCTAGGACTGAAGACCTAGTGATTGATGATGATGACCAAACAAACTAAAGAGTGTTTTGTAATTTAAAGAAGTAATTCATTTTACATCCTTTAAATATTGCCGCATAATTTAGGATAACGAAACTAAGTAATATTAACTATTGTAATTAATAACAATCTATATTGACACAGCAAACAACTAATGAATCATATTTACACAGCGGCATAAACATATATATTAGAAATATCGCTAAAACATTAGCTACTTCTCTGGATTGATGTAACCTAATTACTAATTTTGCCGATTCAGACCGAGTCGCACTGAATAGAAGCTACTGAAACATAAAAGTACACACAAGAATACATATTTACAATAGCCTATTTAAATACAAATTATCAAATTATTGGACAAATCTTACAGCATAAGTATTGATTTTAACATTTTGAGAATGTATGCAATCTAAAAACTTCAAGGGGTCAAGTAAACAGTTGTTGGTCTCCATGATATAATATGCTTGCATGCATTCCTGGCACGGTTTGGTAACTCCTAAAACATTTTTGAAATTGGTTTACAACTGTATTTTGACTTTGTAAGAGTGTGTTGAGTTTATACCTAATACATAGTATAACAATGAAAAAATAACAGTCACAATTCGCATTTAAACTGCGCGTTCCATATATAACAACCACGAAGTACATTATATACAGAAACTTTTAACAACGTCTTAATAAGTACGCTACATTGTAACAAATTAACACACGAAATTATTGTTACAACAGAGCAACAAAACCAACAATAGTAATCTTCAATTCTATTTTAAACCCATAGCTAGATAAGAAAACGGAAAGTGTATTATAAACATGTGAACTTGTGACTTAAATAAAGGACGATAAACGTCGGTTGCTTAACTGAGCTGCCTTGAAATAATGAAAGTGTAGCGAGCCGTATATTCAAATAAGTAGAATTAAAATGGCTTTTAAATTAAGAACGCAGTAAAGTTACAAATACGAAATGGAACGTAACAGATTGAAGCAACTGTGTTTGAAGTTATTTTCTAGTGTATCATGTTTCGTACATTAAAAGCGCCTTAGACCAGTTTTCACCTCTGTGCAAAATGTATATAAGAGGATTACTTTTTAAACTAACTTTTGGAAATAACCCATTTCAATTTTATTTATCTTGATCTAAAAACATTAGGTTAAAGTCAGAATAACCTTCTGGTTATTAAAAACGCCTGATTGCAGAAGATTAAAAAGTTACATGTTCGTATTTTCCTGATTCTTTAATTAGAAGACTGAAAAGCTGAAATAGAATTTTATAGGACTAAAATACGTTGGTTTCCTGCGGACGCTTAATGTAAAAACTATATTTTATTTGCTACCGAAATGAAATATCGGAACAGTTTTCCTAGCAGTTCTTTCTAACACAATTTTTTACTGCAGTTCATCGTAAATGCGCTGGTTCGAAGCAGATACTTGTCAGTAAGAGGTCAAATTTGACGCAAAGCTTAATATTTTATGAATTTTTGTAGTCGAACAAAGACCTCATAGACTAAGGTGAAATCTCACATCTTATAATTTTAGTTTTATACAATGGTTTTTGCAACTCGACTTTTTTATTGCAAGAAAACGCTAGCATTTGCACACATATTTTAGTTTAACGATCTGCAATAAAAATTATCATAACGGAGATTTCATCGCTAAGGTTTGCCGACAGTGTTTTGATTTCTATCTAGTGCTATATAAACTACAACTGCTGTAAGGATAGGAACATTAAGATTTTTATGTAGCAGCCGTTATGAACATTGTGAGAGGCTCTTACTTACCATTTGTTTAAGATGTTAAGCTCTTTCACGTTTAATGACCTGAATAAATGATGTATTAATGAAAAGCTTATATAGATTTTATATATGTATACTTACACATAGTTGATAGGACCTAGTATCCATAATAGTTTTTATTAACCAATTTATACAGGATGGCTTCCGAAAAAACGCCCAAACCATTACTCCATTCTGTGGAAGCTATTCTGTAATTATTTCGTTAAAATTTAAGTCTCTAAGATTTCAACGAGAACTAAAATTACGTTTGTATTCAGCAGCACAATTTTCTGTTAGAAGTTTATAAGACTTGTTACGCACAGTTTTGACCCCTAAAATATCTACCCGGTAATTCACAGAAAACTGGTGAAATACTCCGCTATAAATCTTATTTTGGTAAAACCTCGACCGTACTAACAAAAATGGTTGCAGAATAACTCAGTGGAATGGGTGGCGTGAGTGTTTGAAGAGAATTTCAGAATACTATAGGGGATGAAATATGTCTTGATCGAAAAATATTTTGGACGCCACCTAATCTCACACGGTTGCTGGGAAAAAGCTTTAGAAACAATAACAAGAGGGTGCCAAAGCCTGAGATCAGGAAAGTGGTTCTGGCTTAAAAGTCTACCTGAAAAATCTTAAAGGACACTATTATTTAAACATAAAACAAACTTTAACCATAAGAACACCTAGACCTATTTAAAACTGTTAGCTAAAAAGACATTTTCTAAAATCAAATGTTAAATTATCTGAATATTCAATCACGCTTTAAGATAATTACAAAATAATTTATTTCAGCAAAACTGAAAGTATACCATTACATTAATGAATATATATATATATATATATATATATATATATATATATATATATATTGTAGTGATACTGTAGCAATACCCCTATGCGCCCTTTTTATGAAGTAAAAGGTATACATTTTTAATCACTCAATTTTTGATTTCTAATATATAATTTTAATTGCGCCGGCTAGCTCAGTTTTTGAATTACGTTTGGAGCTTGCGACAATACGACAAACAAAGATTTTAAACCTACCATCTACCTCTCCTTCCTGTTCTAATCTTTAAACCAAAGCACCCTTAAGCACAAATTATTATAATGTTCTCAAAAATATTTACAACGTATGAAAAGGTTAAAATTGTTTAACTGGAATTTTCTTCTAATTGAATCAATAAATTTAATAATTATTATAACCAAAGATGATCAAAAAGTCAGCAAAATCACTAGTACTATTAATTATTAACTGGAGCCTATGAACGTTCATTTAACCTCATTTATTTACGTAATTTACAACGTATAACCAAAATTAAATCCTGCCGACCTCTCACATAAATTATCATGAAAGCAATTTTTAAAGTATTTAAATTTTTGTAATATTTAATTGAATGTTAAATCTTAAGTTATTCCAGTTTGGCAAAGTGCAATGAAATATCCACAAATAAAATAATCAAATAATAATAGACATTCAGATTGGCTAACCTGTTGTTTTGCTTCCACTTAAATCCGTCTCTGGTCGAACCGTTGTGTGCATCCCTCATCTAGCGCCTTAAATATACTAGCGTACTGCATTAAACTCCTTCACCATAAATCCACTCTTTTGTTCCATTAATAATTGCTTCAGCATTGAGTTAAGCTTGTTCCCATATTTATATTTGTCTCCCGTAATTGTTTGGAGCTGTCTCCAGTGATTCTTTAGAGATTTTTTAGGGTTTTTTAGGGATTCTTTAGGGGTTTTTTAGAGGTTCTTTAGAGTCCTTTTTATAAAGGTTAAAATTAGAATTTATAGTAAAACAACTTTCAGTTACTTACGTTTTTCTATTAAGGGTAAACGACAAACCATTAATTTTCCATATTCGCCGGAATTATTTCACACTTCACAATAAATTACTTAACGCGGATATTTTTGGCCTTCAGAGACGTGGACTGTACTTTACTTCATGATCAACTGATTTGTTTACAAATCCGGTCATATTTAAATGCACCGACTATCTATAAACAAGCGCAAAGTTTGCTGTTTGTATAAACTAGGTTTTCGGATATTCGATGGTGTTATGGTTGTATATTAACATCAATGCGTTTCTTTTGTCACGTACGATTTCAAGTTAATAGCATTGATTCGCTTGGATTTTCATACTTTTAGATAAGTAAACCGTTGTTTGTTTAAATAAATTTGATGAACTTTGATTTTTAATAAACATGCTTTGTTAGTTTCCAATAAATCAGGTGTCGATCTTTAATTTTCTAGTCACGTAGACGAAATACAATGTATGGATTAAATCATCTGCGATTTCTATCCTACGCATTATTAATCCTGCATGTATTAATTAGGATTCTTGATGCGTTATCCACGCGTGTTGCGTTTCAGCTTGCACTTATGTTATTTAACGACTTGCGGATTTGTTTTATTCAAATAAATCTTCAAAGTACTTTTTATTAATCGAATTAATTACGATTATTATTTATATAC
The DNA here is from genome assembly GCA_036346225.1 of Platerodrilus igneus. Lineage (NCBI taxonomy): Eukaryota > Metazoa > Arthropoda > Insecta > Coleoptera > Lycidae > Platerodrilus > Platerodrilus igneus. The sequence continues at coordinate 838,935 of JARFIW010001134.1, read as the reverse complement.
AGGGCGTTGTCATTTACTTTTCAGTCTAATCACCGTATTTCTTATTTTCTTCAGAAAACTGTGTAGTTTTCTGAGCCCTTATGTATTTTATGTGGAGTGCGCTATACTCTTGGTTTTAATTACCCCTAAATGACCCTATTAACACAGCAAATATATATATATATATATATATATATATATATATATATGGCCAAAATTATCCACTTTTGATTTCTGGTATTTTAGATTTGCGTTAAGGCTTAGATCTCGACATGTACATTGAGTCGTATCAACAAAATTGTCTTCACAAAATGGCATCAACAAAATGCCGTCTCAATAAAAGAATCGCCTCCAAAAAACCGTCCCAATATAAGAAGTCTCCAATATAAATCGCTTCCAATGGAAGAAGTCCCCAATAAAATCGCTTCCTTTGAAAGAAGCCCCCAATAAAATCGCTGCCAATGAAAGAAGTCCCCAATAAAAATCACTTCTAATAAACGCCCTGTTTTGTTAAATATTAGAAACAAATCCAATTAATTACTTAACTTACGTCTATTTGTAGATCGGCTTATTTTTCGTCGCACAAAAATTTTGCACTTTCAAATTTCATTTATTGAATTTATATTTCACTAATTACGTAAGTTTTTGCGGCATTCGAGCATAAATGGTGCTTGGTTGAATATGAACTAACTGTTTTTCATTTTCTGTTGTATATATAAGCTTTTCCCCCCAATAGTTTTTATTGGCGTGTTTATAATCAAGGCTTGTACTTTGCGTTATCTGGCAGAACTCGGAATTTTTACAAATTCCCTAGTTTAATTTTCGAAGAAATGCTCCATCGATCACGTAAGCGTTCAGTCTATTACAGTATCATAATAAAATTTCCAATTTTTGGCTTTTATCAAGTCACGTATTCAATGTTTGTCAATTGAAAGTCCACGATTTATCATATAATTGAACCGCTTTGTTTATTCGTTTGTTACAGAATGTTGGTTTTCTGAACAAATTTGTTCTTTCTAGTCACGTAACGAATTTCTAATAATGAATTATTAGGATGCGTTTGCATAATAATTACGTTGATTTTTCGACGCAATTATTAAATATTTGGAGTGCTAATTTATCTATGTTTCCCGGTAATTTAATTTGATGCAATTAGTTGCTTTTTAAGATCTTATCTTTACTTGTAACCTATATTTAAACATATTTATACGATGCACACAATACTATTCTAATTAAATGATATCGGATTATTACTAACGGAGCTTCTTTCTCATGCATTTAATTACATATCTTTTATGTACAGTGTCCTCGCAATTGACTTTTTGTAGAATAGTCGATTTACTTTTATAACTGCTGGAATTATTTGATTTTCTTAAAGTTAAAGTTATTTATGTCTATCCTACGACCCCTATGACTTAATCTACCCTTAAACTACCCTATCATCATAGAAATATATATATATATATATATATATATATTGCTATGATAATAGGGTTATTTAGGGGTATATAGAGTCATAAGGGTCGCACACTACATGTGCATAGCACGAAAAGCCAGAAAACTATACAATTTTATCATGAAAAGTAAGTAATTCGCAAATTATGCAAAAAGCAAACATTTGACACCCTGTATAAGGATCACAATTGACTTTAATTAATGCAGGAAAGCACATTCTTCAATAATACAAACATATTCAGTAAAATAAATAACTCTGTACGCAACGAAATTCATTTAAATCAGAAAAGCATTCATAAATTCTAAACAAACACGCATTAAGAGCATTGAAAGCTAGAAATCATGATAAGAATTCTGGTAAAATAGGACATGTAATGGCACAAAGAAATAACTAAGCATCTTCAAGATAAACGCACATTTAAAACACCAATACGTTTCGGAAACGCAGTATGTAAAGAGACGCATTTCAATTTACGTTATTATAGAAATTTCGCGTACGTGATTTTTAACATAAAAATAAATTTAAAACCCAAGACATTATCTTGACAAAAAAGGTCTACGTGAGAAGTCAAATTAAAATTTCCTACAACGAAACAAAACAGACGGGTGAAAGTACAAGAATTATAAAAATCCACCATATGGAGCTGATATACTACGTGACCACAGCATTGTTCCAGCGGACCATTATCAAATTTATACCTGAGAAAACCCAGAGTGTTGACAATATCCTATAACATGCCTTAAACCTTGACCGTAGTACGCCAATAACCAATCCTGTCAGATGGAGGCGTTGCTTTATATATCACTGAAATTTTATAAACAGACAGCCTTCTTTTAACTTGAACACGCTCCAAATCAGTTTGAATTAAAAATTTACGTAAAAGTAAACATAGAAAATTAATTAATTATATTTAGTGAAAGTCGTGACAGAAAAATTTGAAATTAAAATAAATTAAAAATACGAGAAGTGTTTTGCCGTTAACTGGAAAACGTAAGTAAAAGCTTATTAATTAAACACAATTTTAATATTTATAATTTAGGACTTTAAGTGACAGGGGAAACTCTTAGTAATAAGTGAAACTCTGGGAAATCTGAGAAAATCTAAGGAATAAGTAGAAATCTAAGTGACAGAAACCTATGTAATAAATAAGAAATCTGGGAAAATCTAAGAAACTCTAAGAAATAAATCCGAATTTAAATTAATCTTAAATTGCATAAAAATATTGGTTTGCATCAACGCATCGGAGCACAAACCGGAGGATTATATTAAGCATTGAATGAGGTTGGCCAAGCGGTACCATAAAATTAACAAGTGGACTCAACTGAAAGTAATCCAGGGGTACTGGTCCACAGCACGCGGTGGCAGAACAAACAGACGCGCAAGGAAAACTACAGGTCAGAACATTATCTAAATAGCATAAAGCATTATTTCCTTTGTATTGAACATTTTTCTATATTTTTTTTATTATATTTATGTAAAGGATCGTCAAAAATCTTTTTATACGTGAAAATTTACGTAAAAGTGAAAGGTCATTGAACGTTCAAGCGTGTTTCCAATAGCGTCATAGTGTCATTTTTGCTGGTTTTAAACTAACTAATGGGAGCTATAATTATGGGGATAAAGAAATTGATATTATTATTATTTGATTCAGGGGTTTACTTTGTCAAATAGTGAATCATATTAAGCTGTGAAGTGTATATAATTTTTTTTTGTCATTATACAAATCTTGGTCAATTTCGTTTTTCTCCTTCAAGTAGGAAAGTATTAGATAAAAGGGGGGTAAATTCTTTGTTATCGATCGTAAGGTTGTGCACTCTGTGTGGATTAGACTGAGCTAGCCGAGGCATATTTAAATTTTAGGTTATTTAAAGACACTGAGCGGTGGCGGGCAGTAAGAAACTGAACGTTAATTACATCGGCGTGCAGCATTATCATAGCAATATATATATATATATATATATATATATATATGCGTTTACCAATTACGCCACAGAGACCGATGACGACAATTGGGAAATTTACAAATTTAAATCGTGTACACAACTATACATAAACCTAACTTTCAATTACGTTTGGCATTTTTGTCAATCATATCTGACATTGTCAAGTTTTTTACTTATGTCAGTTATAGACAGGAAGCTACGCTCAAAATTACGGCTATAAGCCAAGTATTAAATATATAAAAATTTTAGATAGTTAATTACACAAGGTAAGTTAATAAATACTGTCGTATTACAGTGAATAAGATGAAATAATAACTTAGACTTTTATGTAAAGCTCAAATGATCATTTTAAATGGAGCTAGTAATTGAAAGATGGAAAATATAAGGTCTTGGTTTTGCCGGAACCATGTGTAATTAACTATTTAAAATATTTATATATTTAATACTTGGCTTATAGCCGTAATTTTGAGCGTGGCTTCCTGTCTATAACTGACAAGTCAAAAACTTGACAATGTCAGATATGATTGACAAAAATGCCAAACGTAATTGAAAGTTAGGTTTATGTATAGCTGTGTACACACGATTTAAATTTGTAAATTTCCCAAATTTCGTCATTAATCTCGGTGGCGTAATTGGTAAACGCATGGCTCCGGCAAAACCAAGTCCTGTCGAAGACCTTATATTTTCCATCTTTCAATTACTAGCTCGATTTGAAATGATCATTTGGGCTTTGCATAAAAGTCTAAGTTATTTCATCTTATAAATTGTAATACGTTAGTTTTTATCAACTTACCTTGTGTAAAATATATATATATATAAACTTTTAATTGTGATGTTATTTCTGGGATGCACTCGTTCGTAAAGCAAAAACTAATCAGTCAATTGTAATTTATTTTCTAACGTTTCGGCATTAAATTTATGTCTTAATCATAGACTAGAAGTGGTAAAATTAGTTAACAAAATATAAAACAGTATAGATATACAACTTACATAATTACTATGACTTAAAATTGCTATTAATTGGAACACTTATTCATGACACAGTTTTGAGTGATTGCAAATATTTTGACAACAGGAATGTAGCAGTTAACAAAAGTAAACTAGATGTAATAAATCATTTCGGAAAATTTAAAAGTTAAAACGTAAGTATTAAGATAAACATAAACTAAATTAACTATAACTAAAATGGAAAGAAGTAATTAAAGACTAAAAAGCAATATATATATATATATATATATATATATATATATATATATGTATGTATGTATGTATCGGTTGTATATTACAGACTTGACTTGCAGCTGTAAGCTGGTTCACCACGAAGAGCGTAAAAGGGCAGAGAGAGCTACACTACAAGCTCCTGGTGTTTATATACACTTTTCTACCCCCCTAAAGCTTGCCAATTTCTCAAATTTTGTACAATACACACAAACAACTTCCAACCGTTTTCAATTTCTCCGTAAATTTGTATCCAAACACCAACCGCCATCAAAATCTTACAAATCGTACAATACACACAAATAAATTCTACGTATATCTACCAACCGACTCGATATTCTCTGAAAACACAAGTTTAGCTTCTCAAGGGACACTCACTTCTTTGAATTGTAATTCCAACTGGCAAAAGTTATCGTTAAAACACGCCTCTACTGCTCCACTACTTTGTCTAAACCCCAAGCTCGACGAACCCCGTGATGCGTCCCTCTTTCTTCCACTCATACTACCCAAAATAACCCCTCTTTATTTACCATTAACAACGTGCATTTCTAACCGACAAAATGGCCTACTCAACTATGTCTATATTAATACGTGGTATTTCTATCCTCCACGCTCCATCTATTATCTTTTACTTTCTTTTTCCTCATATTAAACGAACACTTAATACGCGATATCCCTATCCTATTTCTATCCATACCATAAACACAATAACTCCTTTTTGTTCTGTGTTGGCATCTGTATTGTAGCAGTCTAAATATTATCCACACCACAAACAATAAATCCTTTTAATTGGCACCACCTGCCACCCTACCTAGAATTGCCTGTTATTTGTGTCGCTTTATCTACTACCGATACTTGAAACCAGCAATGCTTCTTATTACAATTGCTAGAAAACTTTCAACGGTTACGCTCGTTTATTTTGAAATATACTGGGAAACTATCTCCTTCCACAAAATGTTTAACAAATTATGCAACGGCCACTTCGAATTAAACGCTTAAAATGAAGCAAAAAAGCTTTTGACTATTTACACCTAAACGCTACTCTTTAATAAATAATATACTATTTCTGGGACACTATTCTTCCTTGCTATAATTACATCCTAAAGTTAAATATGAAATTGATAATGTTAAAGCTGTCTACTGATTATATCTCAATTTTTAGGAACGACGATTTAAATATGTTTCTTGTTTATAATACGACCTTTGAAATGCTATATTACACATGTTATACCTCAAGAATGTTTACATTAGAAGGAATTATGCTAAACTAACTTCTGACTTACTGAAATTTTTCAGTGGTTCTGTGGTTTATTTAGGTTAGCATTAGGTGTTAATGTCTTTAACAATATAAAAAATTACATTGTATTGTGTTGTATGATATTATTAAACCCTCTGCAACTTGATAGTGTGAATCTTACTAACGAATGCGTCTGTTTCTTACTACACTGCATACTACAGATGTAATTGTTTCGGTGTATTATTAAATGGAGTTATTTCTAATAAACAATGTACGAAAGCTTTCCTAATTTTGTGTGAGAAATGTATAACAGTGAATTTCTTTCCCTGTTTGTGGTTTTAAAATAATTTATGAACTTGAGTTCCGTCCTAATATGTATTTTACCATAAATAAATTTCTGGATTTACTTGGATTCAATACTCTTTTACCATTCTTGTGTTTGCACATTTATTACATTATACGATTTATAAAATCTTTTATTTTGGACGTTTTTATTGTCGCGACGTTTATTTTATTTATTGATTAATGCATTATCTTAATATTGTATTAAATCGTACCAATTTATTTTAAGAATTATTTTTATTGCTTTAGTTATACCAACTGCCCTACTTTGAAATTATATTTTCTAAAACAAAAGAATAAAATATTCAGCGTAATTAGTATTTGCTATTCAGGAAATTTACTATACAGGGTGCGTTCATATCTAGTCTGTCCATTTAAATTTTATTATTTTACTTTCCCACCTAAGTTATAGCCAGCGTAATGCAACGCGGTACAACTTGCCGATGCATATATACCTTTTGTTAAATATTTAATTCTCCCAAACATTAACCATCTATTAGATAAGACAATCGACTGCTGTCACCATAAAAAATATTTTAAAATTTAACAAAAAGAAGTATTCTATGATCATATGACACGATTAAAACCACCGTACGAAGGCAACATTTAGCAGGAGATAAATTTTGTTCCAGTTGGGATATAAGAGGAATTTTTTCTAGTGACAGAGTATCAAAAGTGTTCGTGTTTATAAACCTTTTCCTTGTGTTGCCTGGTACGGATATAACGTATTTTTTACCAGTAGTTGGACGGTAATATTCGTTAAAACGGTAGAAACTTCCCTTACTCGCCCTGAAAATGCTATCTTACTCTCCCAGAAATGAATTTATCGCAGGTTAAGAACCACTGGTACTAGCAAGTACACAAACAAAAATGGTAAAGTCGATTACAAGCACGGTTTTGATCAAAATTTAATATAGAGCAAACGATTTCTTAAGTGCTCTCTGTCTTTAATACTGAGGTAATAAAACGACATCAAACTTGTTTTACAAAGTCTCGTCATCGCTACGTTTTCAGTTTTATTGTTAAAACTAAATTAGTGCCATAATATATTCAACTCATTTCAATTTGTTATTTATAAAAAAGCTTAAGAAGCACCCATAAATTCTCCAACACTTGTGTTAATTAATGATACTTGTATATACCACATACATAAGTATCCAATTAATTTGGAAGAAAGTAAAGTTATTTATTTTAAGCACTAAAATTAATATTCTACAAGTTACAAACTTTATAACGTTTCTATAAATGGTCATTACATTATCTCGAACCCTCAAGCAAGAATTGCGATATTCTTTATCCTTCTTTCGGTTTCAAATACCTAGAATTAACAAGGTTGATCGAATTAAGAAAAAACCATCTCGACGAAATTTACGAAGTCACATTGCTTCGCTCGTTTCTTTTCTGCGCTATAAAGTAATTAAACAGACGTCTTTCTACAATGCGGCCTAAAAGCATGCACTATAGGTATTACAATTTGTTACGGAAACTCTTGCAATAATAACAGATCAACTGCTTACACAAACCTTTTTAATTACTCGTAGCTACAGCACTCACAGCAATTTATTTCCAGCTAATCGCTAACAGTACAAACACTAACTTCCTAAAGCTGCAATGCTATCTTCTTAATTACTATCGAAGCTTTATAATTAACTATCGAAGCACTAAGTATTAATTTATATCGATCACTACAATAATTTATATCACATAGAGCTACTTATTTTAACAGTATGTTAGACAAACCGATTGCAACCGATTGCATAATGGCAGCATCAGAATATTGTAGGCACTAAAGTAGATTTGGCAATGATCTCTGCTTTTTAAATTGAATATGTATTGTATTGCCCATTTTGTAGCTTGAATATGTTTTCGAAAAGTTCTTGACTACATGAACTCCAAAAGGGCAACGCATAGCGTAGTTGTGATTCGACGATGGTAAAATAGATACTTCTTGCAATATTTGAAGTGAGTTCCTTGGATATGGTTTTAATTGTAAAGCATGCAGAACATAATTTGTGTGATAGAATCTCGATTTGTCCTGACCAATTGAATGAGTTGTCAAGCGTTAAGTCTAAAAATTTGGTTGATGCAACATTCTGGATGTAAATATTATCTAGTACAATTTGTTGAGTTACTGCCCTTGTAAAAAATATCTTTGTTTTACCGGTGATACAACTTAGATGGTTATTGTCGAACCATGTCTTGATAGCGGCTAGGTCTTTTACTATTGCTTGTTCTAGTTTAGTGTATTAGAATCGCTCCAGGTAATGCTAGTATTACCGGCAAAGAGTATTAGTTTGCTACTTATATTCAGTTTAGTTAAATCATTTATAAATATAAGAAACAGAGTTGGTCCGAGCACAAATCCTTGAGACACTCCATGCTCCACATTTCTGTAGTTTGAGATATATCCACTTACTCAAACAAGTTGCTTCCTGTTGCGGAGGTATGACTTAAACCATTCAAGTGAGGTTCCTCGTATTCCATAAAACTCAAGTTTTTTTTATTAAAATATCATGGTTAATACAGTCGAAAGCTTTAGCAAAGTCCCAGAATACTGTTGCTGTAGCTCGTTTCTCATTTGGGCTGGTATATACCTACCTCAGTTAAGTAGGTGAGTAATGCATCATTAGTGTTGTTGTTCGATAAAAATCCAAACTGATTTTTACTTAAAATTGAATGTTTAAGAACAAAAGGGACATTTTCTAAATTTTACAAAGCTCTCGATTATTTTTGAAAGAGTTGATAGTAAGGCAATTGGTCTGTAGTTGCTGACCTCATCTTAATCTCCTCTTTTAGGTAGTGGTGTTATTATCGACGTTTCGAGGCAACTTGGGAAAATTCCTTGTTCGAAAGAAGCATTAATCAATATGACGAATGTTGTAATTGCTGTAGCCAGTAAGTAATTCAACATTTTTATGGAAATCCCATCTATACCACATGACGAAGTCGTTTTGATCCCCGAGATTGTATTAAGACGTTCGTGTGTATCAACTGAATTAAAAAAGAAACTGTGGTTATTTTTTCTTGTTGTTAGGGAGATAAGTGAGCGGATACGTATTTGGTTTGATGCTAGAAAGTAGTGTATTGGCTACATACGCGAAATAGTTATTCAAATCGTCAGGATTGAGATTTATTTCAGTGTTTACACTTGTTTTCTCTCTTAAGTTATGGTTTTAAGAGACCAAGTATCCTTTGTGACGTTTGTTGCATTTAGTACGGTTTAAAAAATATGTATGTTTAGCTTGTTCAATAGTATTTACATAAATAATTCTTTAAGTTTTAAAATATCGCAAAAAAGACGGATTATCGGTAAATTTTTTTATGTAATTAAGAGAATGCATATTTTGGCCGATATTCTGATTCCAGTTGTGGTCCAAGGAGTTTGTCGTTTTTTTCAAAACTTTTAGAGGAAATGCTATTTCACAAGCATGTTGAAAATTATTTAGGAAGTACTCAAAATTTTGATTTAGGCTTTCTCTTTTTATGTTCCAATTGGATGAGATACAAATTGCTTGAAATAAAAGAAAATTTTTTTCTGAAAATGAAACGCCAGTGGGTTTGATTTCATTTGGATGTTATTTACAGGAAAGGATGGATGCAAGGACTGCATTAGAAATGTTATTTGTAATAACAGTGGTCTGTATTTTGTCAGGGCAGAAATTAGAGATTATATAATCGATAATACTGTCGTAGTATTTGTAATCTTGGTAGGATAGTTAACGTGCATTAATAATCCGGAGCTTTCTAAAATATTATACAAAGATTTCTGTGCAGTACAGTTGCTGTTATAATTAATATTAAAGTCTCAGCATAAGATTTTTTTGGCATTGAACTGAATGCAACTTTTTCTAGCAAATTCAATAGGTTGCTTGTAAATTGACCAACTTCTGTTGTAGAGGTTCTGTAAATGCAGATAATGTAAAGATTAAGAGTTTTATCGTAAACTGCTGAAAATTCAAAACTTTTTTCTTCTAGTGGTTGATTAAATTTGATAACTGCAGAAAAGCTATTGCAATTTGGTAGAATTAGGGTTCTGCGATGTTGCAAACGCGTTCTGTAAATTGGTTCGTCGTTCTAGAGCTAGTACTATGTTATAGCTATAACATTAAAAAAATTTAAATCCTCTAGTAGTATAAACAAGTCAGAGGTTTCGTTTCTTAATGCTTGAATTAGAACTAAACTAAGTGATGGTCATGACGACATTTTATATACATCATTAATAAATCTGAGCTATTTTAAGAACGTACGAGAACTATGCAAATAACATCTATACGGTTCCTATTGTAAGGTTAATAGGGTACTTAATTGTAACCTCTTGTAGACTGTCAATAAAGTTTATCTGAAGATGTACGCCACAGGGTGGCTATTAATTATTCTTTGTATACAGATGCCTCGGTTACATTTAGCCGTATTATTCTGGTCTAAACTACACTAACTGACGTATCATTACAAGTTCATTTTTATTAAAATTACAAAATGTTTTCAATGTGATTTGCATTAAAGTCAGAACGTGGTTGCAAACGATTACTTACACTTCACACCTATTGATCATTGTGTACTATGGTACATATGGATTCTGTTCCACAATTCACTCACCTAGACAATTTCTGTCCTTGATTTTCACTAATAAATTTTTTACATCAGGTAGCCTCACGCAGTATAACCCTTAGGATTTAAATTCCGTAATCGAGGAACCCATTCCACTCTTTCCCTGCAGTTAATCTATATTTGTTAGTTTTCGTACATTTATTCACGTGCACCACGTACACCATCTTACATAAACCATGTGGGCGTGAACATATCGTATCCAAAAACGAGTGCGTATTGGGCAAATTTGGACAATTTTCCCAAACAGCACTCCGATAACCTCTCTGGTTTACAAAAACTAGTTGACTTTTTACTGATAATTTGGAAGCCTTAAGAAAGTTTGATCTTCCGGTTGAAGAGTTAAGCTTTATTTTAGCTCAGATGCTCTTAAATCGACTGGATGTATACACAGCTTGAGGTTTTGAGTTGCAGCATGATCCCGCCACCATTCCTACTTATACTGAAATCATTACATTTCTAGACAAAAGCATAAATCCCTGAGCAACTTATCTTTAAATCACAAATCAAACATGAACAAAATTGTTCACGCGCAGAGCCGACCAGGTTCACGTCCCAGTGTTTCAATGTTAGCCCGCACTACCAATCGTGTTGCTGTGTGCCCGCATTGCAAAGTTGACCATCCGCTATATAAATGCCTTGCCTTTTTAGAATTAACCCCTAACGCCGCAATAATTTTGTAAAAGAACGCAAACTTTGCATTAACTGTCTAAGCAGTTCGCATACTTTTTCCAAGTGTAAATCGATTATGACTTGTCGCACTTGTCGCCATACTGTTTTCGGATATATTTTAATGGGATCGATTCCCGCGTCAAGCACCCCGAAGGTTTCCACTTTACTTTGCTCTACGGACCAAGTATCCTCCGTGGAAAAAATTGTTTCCAAATTTTGGGAGGTCAAATTACTTTCCGACATAAAAATCCTTTCAGTAGCGGAAAAGGAAGCTGAAATTATTTTTAAAGAAACTCATACGCGGACAAATTAGGGCCGTTATATAGTTTCTTTGTCCTTTAAGGATGCTGCTCCCACGTTTACCGGAAGCCGTGATTTAGCAACACAAAGATTTCTTTCCTTAGAACGACGCCTTCTCAAACAACCCCTTGTATATCAACAATATAAAGATTTTCTTCTAGAATACATCGATCTTCAACACATGCAGCGTATCCCTAATAAGGGTCACTTTGATCATTCTTATTATTTACCTCATCATTGTGTTATAAAACCTAACAGTGTTAACACTAAGCTTCGCGTGGTTTTTAATGCCTCCGCTCGATGTATTTGCGGAGGTTTACTGAATGATCATTTATTAATTGGTCCTAAACTGCAAAGAGACCTCACTACACTGTTATTACAATTTTGTCTGCATCGTTAAGTCCTTCCTAAAGATATTCGTCAAATGTATCGGCAAATTCTTATTGCACCCAATCAGCGTGATTATCAACGGATTATGTGGCGTTTCTCTCCTGATAATCCTATCCAGGATTTTCATCTTAATACCGTTACTTATGGGTTCAACTGCGCTCCACTCCTTGCCATACGTACTGTTTTGCAATTTGCCGATGATGAAGGTGGACCCTTTCCTCTAGCAGCTTTCGCTCTTCGTCATCATACCTATATTGATGACGTAGTGACAGGTCGAGATACTTTTCAATCCACCTTGGATTTATCACAGCAGCTTGTTGCCCTTTTAAAACGAGCTGACTTCGACCTGCACAAGTGGTCTAGTAATGATCCCAATTTGCTTAACGGCATTCTTGTCCCTCATCGGTGTTTGCAACCGCATTGCTTCTGATCCTACCGAGAAAGTTTTGGGTCTCCAGTGGAACCCCTCTTCAGATAATTTCCTTTTCGTGGTCAACCCTATATATACTCCTTGTACAAAACGTAATATTCTTTCTAATCTAGCTTGCATTTTTGACCCGTTAGGAATTCTCTTCCCTCTTTTCTTTTTAATACAGTATTTGCTCCAATGTCTTTGGACTCTCAAACTAGATTGTGATGGCCGTTTACCGCTGGAGTTTTGTTATTTATGGGAAAGATATGTTGAGAGTCTTCCTTTTCTTGCAGATTTTTTCTTACCGCGCCTTCTAGTTCCTTCTCACTACGATTCGTGTAAGGTACATTGTTTTGGGGACCCTTCAGAACGCAGCTACTGCGCCGTCGTTTATTTTCGTTTTCTTAACTGTTCTAAAGAACCTATAGTTCGTTTGGTATGTGCGAAATCTAAAGTAGCTCCATTGCGACCCCTTTCCCTGCCAAGGTTTGAACTGCTAGCCGCTGCCTTATCTGCTAAATTACTATTTTTTGTTCTGAATGTGTTTTCTTCTCATCTCACCTTTAATAGAATATACTGCTAGTCCGATTCGATGGTTGTACATTCATGGATTTCCGCTCCGCCTCAACAATGGAAGACTTTCGTGCCCAACAGAATAGCCTATATCCGAGATAAAACTTCTAACGCCATGTGGCTTACGTGCCTTCTAACGATAATCCTGCCTACGTTGGGTCACGTGGTTTGTTACCCGCCGAGTTGCTCCAATGTTTGTTATGGTGGACGGCTTCACCTATTTTAGTACATTTTCAAGGAATAAATGATGTTCCACATTCTTGTTCTTTGGAACTGCAACAGGCACTAAGTAAAAAACGGTTCGTTACACTCATTACTACTTTGTCCTGTAATGTATTGAATGCCCTACTTAAAAATCAGTGTTCTTTTCTTTCTGTCGTTCGCATAACCGCTTATATCTTCCGCTTTATTAATAATGTCAGGCATCTCTTAACTAATTGTACTGGATATGTATCCGCTCATGAGTTTGAGCTCGCTTTGGAATGGCTTGTTATACATACTCAAAAAGCATCTTTTACAGTTGCGATCAGGGCCCTTCGTTCCGGGACCCCACTTGCTAATAGGTTCAGAAATTATCACCTTTTCTTTTAAATGACTTGCTTCGTGTAGGTGACCGGTTAAGTCACGCCCCTATTTCTTACGATAAACGATTACCCGTTTTATTGCCCAGTAAGAGCCGCTTCACGGATCTGTATATTCAGTACATTCATTACAAATATTATCACGCAAGTATTCAAACAACACAATTCCTTATAAACCAAAGATTTTGAATAGTTTCTGCGAGAAGATTTATTCGCCGGGTACTTCGTTCTTGTATTCCTTGTTGGAAAACACACTCCAAGTCTTTTCAGCCACCCCTGGGCAATCTTCCATCTACTAGAATAAATCAAGTTAAACCATTTTTGCATATCGGCGTGGACTTTTACGGCCCGTTTATAATAACCATGAGCCGAATCCGCGGCGCCAAAGCTTAAGCCTACCTGTGGTTAAACTCTGCCCCTTCACTCTAGATGAAAATTAAAATGTTTCCATGTTGGTGGGCGGTATGTTCTGTCCAACCCTGTATATATTCCTTTAGTTTCTTTATATTATTACTATAAAATTTAAGTTTATTTGTTAATGGTAATATCTGCTCTTTTATTTAAATTTGATAAATTCGGTCGCGTTTTCACCTTCAATGTTCTATCTTGTTTGCCATATGTTTGGTGACTGCGCGGCCTTAAACAGTCTATTGTCACCGTTTGGACAATTAGTTTCTATTTCAGATGTCACTCCCCGTTTAGGACTAGCTCACCGCTTTATATTATTTTTCGAGTGTAGTAATGAGTGTTCTGGATCCAAGAATCTTCACCGCTGGACATCAGGTAAGAATTTTAAAGGCCGCATTTGTTAAATATCTGTTTGGTGATACTCCCGCTTTTCTCTCCTGAGTATCTTTTTATGTACTCAACAGTGACGAAGAGATTGAGGTGATCTACAAAGATATCGAAGACATACTAAGATACGTAAAAGTACATGAAAATTTAATAATTACGATGGATTTTAATGCAGTGGTAGGTGATGGTAGGGAAGGAGCGGTAGTAGATTTATTTGGTTTGGGCATGAAAATGACAGAGGAAACAGGCTGGTAGAATTTTGCGACAAGAACAATTTAATCATCACAAACACATTATTTCAACATCATGCTACAAGATGATACACGTGGAAGATGCTTGTTAGACAACGGTTTAGGAATCAAGTAAAAGACTGTGGAAGCTACCCAGAAGCAGATATAGACACTGACCACACCGTCGTAATTATGAAAGCCGCTCTTAAATTTAAAAATTTGAAAAAAAGGAACGGAAGAAGGCAGTTTGACTTTGAGAAACTAAAAGATAAAGATATCCACGAAAGAATTAAAAAGAGTCAAATGAATTGCTAACGGATATCGGGAAAATATTTCTTATATTAAGGAAGTAGAAACAGAATGGAATAACATTAAATCCAGCTTAGATATGACTGCCAGAAATATTCTAGGGTATACACAAAAGGAGAATAAGAAACCATGGATAACAAAGAATATCCTGAATTTAATAGAAGAAAGAAAAAATATACAAACAGGTACTAGAAATGGTAGGGAAAGAAAGAAGTATGTGGAAAACAGTAAAAAATAGGAGAGATAGGATGATAGGACACATACTAAGGCATGGGAGAATAGTGCGGAATATATTAGAAGCAGAGATCGGAAGAAAGAGAGGTAGAGGTAGACCTAGGTTAGACTATTGCACACAGATAGTGAAAGATGTAGGCTGTGCGAATTTGAGGGAAATGTGCAGGCTAGCTTAGGATAGAAATCAATGGAGAAACGCGTCCAACCAATTTGAAGATGGAAAACCTAATGACGAAAAAATTAACCGTATACTTAAACCTTATGATTATTATAAACAACTACATTTATTGGTTTTGAAATTCTTCCAACTAATTGTGCAAAAGGATTTACTAGAAAACTATTCGTTCAGGAAAGGTCTAAGTGTTGGAAGATTCTAGGTAGCTACAGGCTGCTTAACCCCCTTCACATACCACTAAATCTTGGTGAAATAGGGCATATAGTTAGGAAACAACAGAAGGGGAACCGAACTGTATCTACGCTGTGGGAATTTCAGAGAATGGTGTGATCTAGCTCAGAATAGAAATAAGTGAAGGTACGCGTCCAACCAGTTTCAAGACGGTAAACCTAATGACAAAAACAATTATTTCACTTAAAGCTGATGATTATTTTAAACAACAAGTGTTGGTTTTGAATTATTTTCAACTAATGCTAATTGTGCGAAAGGATATATTGGAAAACTATTAATTCGGCAAATGTTCAAGTGTTGGGGGGGATCTTGGTAGCCGCAGGCTGGTTAACCCCCTTTACATACTACTGAATATCGGGGAAATAGGGTATATATTTATAAACAATAGAAGGAGAACCGAACTGCATCTAACAAGAAAGAGCAGCGGTTATGTTCGAAGACAGCAAACAGAAACAAGGAGAAAGTTGTTGAAAGCATATGTGTGGAGCACAAAACAGTACCTCTATGAAATGGGAGTAGTGAGGGAAGCAGACAGAAAAACGGTAGAAGCCTTTTGGAATGTTGTGCTTCAGGTGGACAGACAAAGTTAATAATAAAAATGTTATAGAAATAGTAGGGGAATAAAGATATCTGTGGAATTCATAAAAAAATAGGAGAAGTAGAAGGGCGGGATACGTTGTAGGGCATTTTTGGGGAATAGTGCGGAATATATTAGAAGAAGTAGAGGTGGGCCTAAATCAGACTATTGCACACAGATGGTGAAAGATGCAGACTGTGGAAATCTTAGTGAAATGTGTAGGTTATCACAGAATAGGAAACAATGAGGGTTCGCGTTTAACCAGTTCCAAAACTAAAGAACTTATGATGCGGAGGATTCATAAATTTAAAAAGGTAACCGTGTAGGCATTTGAGTATTTTACTTTTAAAAAAAATGTTTCACCAGTATCGTATATTTTGGTCGTGAAAATTAAAAGCAGTTTTCTTTTGTACCGTTACTTAATCTATATACTGCTGGCGAGCTTTTAGTCAAAAGCTTCGTCATATACATCCACCTTGTAATCATTGCAAGATGATGTAACAAATCGTTACGTTTAAATTCTTGCAGGAAAATTTATTTTAACCTTTCAGTAGTCGCGCCCGGTCCGTGTGACCGATTCGAAATGCAGATGCGTGTATCTTTAGTGTACATAAAGATATTGACCTCTGGCGTCAAATAGCTTCTTAATCTGTCTACCCAAATCTTCAGTTCCGATGCGGTCGTTGAGTTAGTAATTATACGAACATTCGGTCTCAGAGACCGGCGTGACTGTTGAAAGGATTTTTTATTTTACTTTTGTTAGTGATTTTTGATTGTAGTTGTAGGTTAAATTCCAAAACTTTTGAGTGACTATTATAACTGAAGTGATAAAACCTATTTTAAAAATGTTTTCTTATAACACTGATGAATTTCTTTATGAAAAGGAACAGGAAAGATTGTGGAAGTTCTTAGAAGAGGTTTTTGAGGAAATACAAGAAAATGTAGCCGATGATGATAATACTGATGATGATCAAGATGATAAAACTGAAACACAAATAGGCAATTCTGAATCCGAACAAGACGTTTCAGAGGGAGAAGAAAAAGAAGAAATTGCTAGTAGTGGTTTGATTTATTTCGGAAAAGATAAGACAACGGTATGACGAAAACTTTCATTTCCTCCGAAGAACGTTAGAACCAGAAAAGAAACTATAATAAAACGTTTGCCTGGACCTACACATCTAACTAAAAATAAAAAGATAATCTTAGATATTTGGGAGTATTTTCACTGAACCAATTATTGGTACTATAGTGAGAGTACTAACCGATATATATCCTCAATATCCGAATGTTTTGCTCGTGAAAGGGACTTGTGCCCCACAAATTCGATAGAAATTAGCGCGCTGTTGGGCTTGCTATAGTTAGCTGGTGTATACCATGCAAACCACCTGAATACGGAAGATTTATGGAAAACAGATGGATCAGAAATTGAAGTATTTCGTCTTGCTGTGAGTCTACAAAGATTTAGATTTCTTTTACGTGTTGTAAGATTTGATAACAAAGATATCCGTGCAGAACGTTCCTCGAGTAATAAAATGGCTTCTATTCGTGATATATTCAACATTTTTATTGACAATTGCAAAAAGATCTACACTCATTCGGAATATATTACAATACATGAAATGCTTCCTGGTTTCCGTGGTCGCTGCGGATTTAAACAGTATATACCATGTATAATAATCCAAATAAATATGGATTGAAACTATTTGCAGTTTGTGATGCTAGGATGTTTTATACCAGCCGCTTAGAACTATATGTTGGAACACAACCTGAAGGAGCCTACGCGGTTTCGAATAAACCAAAAGATGTTGTGTTGAGATTATGCAATCATGTTTTTGGAACTGGCCGCAACATCACCATGGACAATTGATTCACCCCTAGCTGAAACATTAATTCCTAACCACAAAATTACACTAATTGGAACTATAAGAAAAAACAAGCGGGATATTCTTCTACAACTGTCAAAACCTGAACGACGACCTGAAAAATGTAGCATGTTTGCATTTACCAATGAGTGTACGTTGGTGTCATATATACCAAAAGAGGGGAAAAATGTGCTTTTGTTATCCACTATGCACCACGGCGATAGCATTGATATAATTCGGCTAAATTCGTGCCAACATCAATAACAATGTATAATAGTACCAAGGAGGTGTCGACGTTGTGGATAAACTATCTGCTAGCTACAATTGTGCAAGAAATTCAAGAAGGTGGCCCATGGTGGCATTTTATACCATGTTAAATAGTTCTGATTTAAATTCGCAGGTGATATATACTGTCAATAACCTAAACGTTAGTATTATGCGACGAAATTTTTTTGAGGGATTGGCTATGAATTTAATTTTACCACATATGCGTATTAGGGCTACACTGCCAAATATACCAAAGACTTTGAAACTTAGATTGCAAGAAGTAACTAAAATTGGCAACACAGAGGAAATACCATCTGAGAATGCTACGGCAGGTTTGGGTTTTGCGATTCTAAAAAATAAAAAAAAAAAATACTCGTGTTTTGTTTGCGGTACATTTATGTGTTTGACGCACATACCTGTCATTTGCAGTAACTGTAAAGAAACTGAAAACTAAGATAATTTACTAAAACCACATTTTTAACATTTTTACGTAATCGTTAGATTCTTAGGTTAGCGATAAATATTTACACTTTTTCATGTTCAATAAACACATCAATTTTTTAATTAGCGTCTTGCTGTTGGTATTGTGTTACTAAAATGAAAATTCTTCATTTTGCATTAATATTATTGATAATAATGTGCATTATATAACCTCGGTCTGTGAGACTGACGTGACTACTGGCGATAGTATTCTTTGCGCGACCCCGAAAGGTTAAAAAAAGTGAATAAAATGGTCAAAACTTTTGCCATAGATCTCGAAAGCTGCATTCCGTAATCTTTAAGAAGCGATATTTAGGAATTTTAATTTGTTTCTTTAAAAAGGTAGCTTGTACAAGTTTACAGCAGTTTTAAAACCATTTAGATATTTATTTTAAGGTTTAAGATCGTGTTATAGGTAAATAGAGGCTATTTAAATTTCAATTACTTTCTTTCCATCGTTTACGTTAATTTTCAAATTAATTTAAATTGCGCTTTTTTATACGTTAAATACACTTATATTATGTGATAAAATACATGGTAAATACTGGCTGAAGTAAGCTATAAATTTCGACGTCAATTTTAATGTAAGTTTGCATCTAATGTTAGTTAAATTTTTTTATACACTACACCGCTTCTTTCGCCTTGATGATGTGATGTAAAGACTTTATCTTCTTTACACACCAAAGAATCTCTTGTGAAGGGGAAATAATTGACAACGACGGAATTCAAATTGAGATAGAATGTAGCCCTGAAGATAATTTATACGGCCTTTTAAAACTTATCAAGATTTTTATATAAATTCTAACCGACATATGAATTACTGATGCATTTTTTAACAAACAAATATTAGGCTTTAGAGCACTAATATTGAACATGATTTTATTTATGTTTTTAGTTGTTTTGCCATGCATTTTATTTAAAAAGCTTGAAGTTGGTAATGGGTTGTTAGGAAACGCGTTTAAAAGTGTTGTTTTTGTTTTTAGCTGACGAATTTTCTTCTACTTCTAAAAATTTAGACATAACCACATTTCTTAATAGCTGTTTTGCGTAAGTAAATTTAAGATAAACAAAGATAAATCCACTTTTGATCATGTTCCGTTATCGGTTTTGACGCAGCATCTCTGCTCTTAAAGATTCTTATTATAAACACAATCGCCGTATAAAAATTCTTACCACACGTACAGAAATATTTATCGTCTATGGATATTTATGTAATTAACATATTGTAACACAAACAAAGGTACAGTAATTAATCGCGGCTCGCTTAGAAGGCGAAATAGATTTCAAAAAAATTAAAAACGAGATGTTTAATTTACTTTACTAAATAAATATGCAAATTAATTATAACTCTGCTTACCGTACGACCATCTAAATGTTTTAGTTCTAAAATAAAGTTAATCTATTAATCATTTGGATTACTGTATTTTGGCAAGCTGGACAACTAATGTCTTATTAGGATTGTCTTACGCGTGGGTTCTCAATCCTTTTCTATGCAAGACTTTTTAGCGGAATCATTACTTTTCCTATAACATTTAA
The DNA here is from genome assembly GCA_036346225.1 of Platerodrilus igneus. Lineage (NCBI taxonomy): Eukaryota > Metazoa > Arthropoda > Insecta > Coleoptera > Lycidae > Platerodrilus > Platerodrilus igneus. The sequence continues at coordinate 818,531 of JARFIW010001134.1, read as the reverse complement.
CGGAATAAGACAAATGTAAATATGCGATAAATGGATTTATGTAGGAACAACGGGTAACCTCAATTTCATTATTTTATGAAGCACTCTCGTCAGTCTTCAAGGTAAGGTAGTCACGTTCAGAATGAATCATGAAGGTTGGTGTATTACAGCTTGTAAACGTACTCACTTATACGTGGCGCGTTGTGATTGGTCGGGAAAGCGATGCATGTCTGTTACAAACCGTGAGAAGTTACAATTCACATTCCTTTTCACGACATTCTAAATTAAATATACGAAAAACTTCCTAACATTATTACTTACTAGAATCTTTTGTGAAGCGATTGTGAAGCGTAGCTAACACATTTTGCATTTCCTTACGCTTGAGCTGTTTTGATTAATTCTCCAGCAAAACTCAAAACAATTCGTCGACGGCCACCTATCGAGGGGCCTACGGCCTACAACACGTCGTTGTCACTGAACTTTTCAAATTTTTTGAACTTATTCTAAATTTTACTCTTCCTCCCTTAAAATTTTGTTATTACGCTTTGTGCGTCTAATGCTATATTATGGTCGAGTTCAATGTCATCCATCCGTGTGAATGATTATTGTTCCCACGCTGTATTATTAATACTAAAAGCTGATCATTCACTGTTTGCAACGCATTAAATTTCATTGTTTTATAAGTCTGTGGTTGTTGCGGTTTCTTTGATTTCATGAGAATGTGTGCGAATAAACAGAATATACACGCTTATTTTGTGGGTAATAATCTGTTTATTTCTGTCCCAATTCAATATTCTTGAAATAGCCATGATATTAAATGTAAATCACCCAAACTTCTATATATTTTTTAGGTATTTTCGTACTTAAGCTCATTTAACTGAAATTAATAAACTCTTTCTTATTACTTAATGTTGATTTACGTAACACGCCAGCGATACAGCCCTTGCAATTTGGTTATTGTTTTATATTGTAACGAAACTGTTTAGTAATAACAACAGTTCTTTATCATCAACTGTTTACAATCAAGCATTTTAAAATACTTGGACTACAGTGAAATTCTAAAGCACTCACGACAATAATTTTCAGCTAAGCGCTTACTGTACAAATAGTAACTTCTTAAAACTACAATGATATCTTATTAATTGCTATTGAAGCACTATAATTAACTGTCAAAGCACTAATTGTAAATTTGTACTGATCGATACTGCTCCGTTTGCAGTTATAATAAAAATTAACTTTTATTATCGCATAAGATGTACCTTGCAGGTCAATTCTTTTTCATCGTGTATATAATATAGTCTATAGGCTTAACCGCGATTAACCTTCAAGTACTTTGTGTTGTGGTGTGTCGCGATAGTTGTAAAAAAAGCTAGTGTGATCGTAGCTATGGTGCTATAGAATATTAACGTTTGAGTTTCGCAAAAGGTCGACAGTTCCTCGCCCTGCCGCCGCCACTTAAATTTGAAGTATTACTGGTAAGTATTTGAAGGTTCCACTCAAATTTACACATCCACTACCTCCACCATCTGTGGTAATCAAAGTTAACGCATGACTTCTTCAGCCCGTTTTTTCATCCGTCAGTGTACAATTCCAGTTAATATTTTTGATACGTATGCTGTCAAACCTATTGTTGACAAATTTTTACATCTATACGCGCCTCTTTTTTTGATATATTGACTGATGTTACGTTTAAAATCTTTAGGTATCTCGCATGTCTTATACATATAGCTTACAAGTTGAAAGAGGCGTTCTGTTACTATTTGTCGAGTAGTTTTTACAGTTTCTGCTTGCATCTTATACATACCCGGTGCAGTACCATTTTTCAGGCTTTTTAATGCTAATTGAAACTCATCTCTAAGTATAGGATATCCCAAGTCATTGTTTTCAATGTTTAATTGCTCTGCTAGTGCTGTTAGTTCCTCACCTGCATATAAATTCTCTATATATTTTTGCTATCTAACCACTTTCTCTACATTTTCTATAATGATGTCTCCTTTTGCGCCTCTTATATTTTAACTATACGGTTTTATATCCCTAAAATTCATTGTAATTGGTTTTATATGCTTTGTCTGTTTTTCCTATTTCCGTCATAGTTTGTACTCCTTTACTTTTCATCAATCCATTGGTCTTTGCGAATAATTTTCCATTTTATGGCTTTGTATCTCTGTTTTCCAGCTTCGTCTAATCTGTTTTTATATTTTTATCTTTCTTCTATTAAATTCAGGATATTCTTTGTTATCCATGGTGTTTTATTTTCTTTTGTGTATACTCCAGAATATCTCTGTCCGCCATGTCTAAGCTGGCTTTAATGTTATTCCATTCTGTTTCTTCTACTTCCTTAGTATCAGAAATTTTACCGATATCTTTCAGCAATTTATTTGACTTTTTTCAAATTTTTCAAGGGTTTCTTTATCTTTTAGTTTCTCAAAGTCGAAGTGCCTGTTCCGTTCCTTTTTCTCAAATTTTTAAATTTAAGGACGGCCTTTATAATTACGATGTTCAGTGTCTATATCTGCTTCTGGGTAGCTTCTACAGTTCTTTATTTCATTCATAAACTGTTGTCTAACAAGAATGTAATCTATTTGATGTCTTCCTATATCTCCTGGCATCTTTCAGGTGTATCGTCTTCTAGCATGATGTTGAAATAGTTATGTCTGTGATGGTTAAATTATGTCTGTGATGGTTAAATTGTTTTAGTCGCAAAATTCTACCAGCCTAAATAAACCTACTACCGCTCCTTCCCTACCCTCACCTACCACTGCGTTAAAATTCCCTGTAATTATTAAAGTTTCATGTCCTTTTACTTATCTTAAAGGCATGTCTTCGATATCTTTGTAGATCGCTTCTACCTCTTCCCCACTGTAGCTAGAAGTGGGCCTGAATACTTATATTTATTGTATTTACTGTATTTACCGGTTGTGAATCTAATCTAACTATGAGTACTCTTTCGTTCTTTTGTGGGTAGTTTTCTACACACTGTTCTATCTTTTTTCGCATGACTATCCCCACGCCCGAATTTCCTTTCCCTGATTCTGTATGAATTACCCTAAAGTTTTCGCTCTAAAAATCCCCCGTCTCTGGCCACCGAACTTCGCTGATCCCTGCTATGTCTAATGTTAACCTATCGATTTCAATTTTCGAGTTCTCTAGCTTATCTATTGCTTCATACTTCTGATATTCCACGCTCGGAATCGCAGAATGTTTCCTTCTTTTTTCCTAAACTCTCCGATCACATCCTCCGAAGTAGTCCCCTCCTGGAGATCCAACTTGGGGCTATTTTAACTCCGGAATTTTTTACGCCAGAGGATGCCATCATCTTTATCACAATTTAAGTACGCTGTGAACTTGGGAGATAATGTGGTGGTTTCTCGTTGCCTTCGACATTGCATTAGTGTGCCTTAAAATGCCATACCGACTCTTCTTTCGGTGACATGTCCTAGTCTGGTTCCTCACTAAAGAACACACTACTTTCACTAAACCTGCAGTTCAGCTCTTTAGATCATTGGAACTCTCAAACCATTATATCCGTTTTAGTAATCTAAAACTTCTTCAAGGTGCAGGTCCATTCAGAATGGATATTAGAAGCAGAGAATGGAAAAAGAGAAGTAGAGGTAGACCTAGATTAGACTATTGCACACATATAGTGAAAGATGTAGGCTGTGGGGATTTAAGGGAAATGTGTAGGTTAGCTCAGAATAGGGAAACAATGAAGGTTCGCGTCCAATCAGTTCCAGGACTGTAAACCTAATGATGATGATGAAATTTCATTAACCTTGTCTTTTTTCAAAAATATAACGTCTTTGTATGGTAGATAATCCCGACATTTGACATCGGGTACAAAACATCTATTTAGTAAATAGGAGGAAACATTTTGAATTCTTGTATATTATTATCGTTTTCCTTGTCTACTGCTTATTGGGAAAAATATTTGTTTTGCCGCCTTTCAACTTACACATGGCAACTAATCCTTTAAGTCTGAGCAAGAAAATGAGCTGAATTTTATGCTTTTGCTACAATATAAGTCTATTTAAAAATGTCTTGCGAATTGAATTTTACTACAGAAATCAGATAATTTGAAAAAGCATACAAATGAATCTCTTTTGTAAACTAGAGCAATTCAGCGGGTCACCAACCTAATCGACATCTCAATACATAGATTTCATGAGCAATAGTAGAACTAAAAATAAAAACTTCTATTGTTTACCCACGAATCGTTAATAAAAAAGGCGAAACTTTCGGAACTGTAATAATTTTAATATTGGAATATAAATCATAACCAAGTTGGCTTGTTGCATTTTTAAGTGGCGCCAGTTTATCTTCTTCGATGCTCCTTTGCAGTCTCAACTCGTTCATTTAATAAACCACGACCAAAAAATTTCTAGGAATTTATGACTTTACAATTACTTCCTGGATTCAAGGCGGAACCAACACAGAGAACTTTGACACTGTCAGTTAGCTGGCCCATTCCTAAAGGAGTTATTAATAACTTTTCAGCCCCATTGAAGCTGAAATTGCTTTAGTTCAAATTTTTAATTTGATCCAACTTATAAATTTACAATTCAGTTAATCTGAATCGTTTCGAATTAAACGTAACTTCAGTATTGATGTCTTTGAACCAATTATTATCCGATCAATTGAAATTTGCGATTGTTTTTCTTATTCAGTACATTACAGAAAATCCTAGTTAATAGTTTTCTTGAAATATGTTTACACCCAAAAAGCAAATTTAGATTACGAGGTTATGTGTAAAGTAGGATTTTAACTGTTAATTGTAGTCACTCAAAACAGAATGCTTACAGCAATTATTATTACTATTGTTATTTGTTTTTCTTCTCAGATAGTTTTATCTGGTATTAGTAAATAAGCACGTGGACTGTTGTCAAACGTGCTTTCTCTTTATCTATAAGTTATATTATGCATTTAGAAATGTTCTATTTATTGTACATGTGTCGAGTATAACTTATTTTTGTAGATGTGTGAATGTGTTGTTACGTTCATTTTCGGCAATAATTGGTTACATAAATTCCTTTTCTAGTATTAAATTCTTCAACAATACCCGATATATTGTACCTGTTCAGATACGCTCGCTTTACCATAATTTTCAACTCAAATCTCTTGTTAATTCATTATTCGTTCGTATAAATTCCATGTCTATTGTTAAATCCTTTCGCATAATTAATAATAAATACTCTTTCTAAGAATATCTCAACGTAAATTTAGTTGTTTTGAAACGACAAGTTTATGCTACAATTAATTAGTCAAGATCCTGTTTTAGATATCTGTGATCGCGTTATACCTTCCGATAACGTATAATTGCGTTCTATTGGGTTTCCCATCTAAATATTTGTCGAAATAATATATCCTACTATTCTCCTGTTAAACCGTGTTTTCCAGTTTCAATCGCGTTTCGATAACGCGGATGTTTGCTTTTCGAGTTCGTGTTGTTTTGAACTCCTTTTAAACTTTGATTCTGCAGCTTGTGCGTTGATGCACTTGTAAAAACTACTCGTTCTGTTACTCCAAGGGCGATGCACGTTTCTCCTCTATCAAATGTGTAGATTTGGTGTGTATCGGTAAACGCTCCTGAATTGTTAATATTAGTAAGATTTTCCTTTTTTTTTAGCTCTTAGCTTCTTTCAACAATTAAAACTTATAGATGGGTTTAATAGAATAATTAAAGAAACCGTGAGTTCTTTAATATTCTCAAATGAAACCAGTGAGCTTTAAGGAAGGATTTCCTTAAAATGATGGAGCGCAAATATCTTCCGACTATGCTAGGGGTCTATTCCTCGGGTAGAGCTTACGAGGATTGGTCGTGGTTCTTTTTACAAAACATTATTTGCTTACTAGGGCTTGATTCTTACCAAAACAGGGGTTTAGTGAAGGCGACACCAAGTCATTAAATTTTAAACAGAGGTTTTCTCTAAGGGGGACTTGAAAGTCCTTAGAGAGGAATATCGTATTAACTGCTTACGCAGGAGCTGTAAAGAAAATTGAATTAAATTAACAAGGTGAGGACACAAGAAGTATACTCTTGCTACCTCATAATAAAACTGAAAAGATTAATTATGCACACAATTTTATGAACACAAATATTAGGCTTCATATTCTGAAAGAGCAATTAAAGCTTCTTTGTTAAATCGGAGTTACCACTTTCATTACCTCGAAGGTATTTATGCCTTTTCTTCATTGACCTGGTTACACTATTTCTGAACTCACTTGTTCAAAATAAAACAATTAATTAAGAGAATTAAATGTTGATTCTTTAATTAAAAGTTGTTTCTTCATAAAAATTGCATGTATAAAATTTACGTTTAAAAAGATAATATAATTTCATCTACCCTGAGGTAGGACTATGAATTCGAAAGAATCAAAAACTTTAAGCGTTTCTTTTACTACAAAAATTAACTCAAATCTATACCAAAAATACCAGATTTGCTATTCGGTTTACAAATATATATGAAAATATCTAAATTGTCTAATAATTTAATGTTTAAAAGCTGTAATTAAAAGTATGCATAAATGAAACTTTAATCTGAACTTTATGGATTTGCTTAATTTCATTAATAATAATAACTGTTATTACACTACATTTATATTGGCAATAAAAATTTATCAAAGTCCTTTCTAGTTTGTTAAACAAAATAATAGTAATAGGTCATCATAAAGTTATTTTCTGGTGCAGCCTTGTATCAAAGTTTGCCAAGTGTAGACGTTGTTTGTGTGATGGCGCTACATCATGTTAGAACAGATGTTTATACCTTGGACAAACAATTGACGTCGCCTCCACGTGTTGTACTGCAAATACCTGACCATATGAGCTTAAAGCGTATTTCCTATACGCACCAACGGGACAAGCCAAAATCCATTACAACGGTTATCACAAATATGCAAAACTTTGATGTACCACTATATGTAGATCGTTACCAAAATAATTATCATCATGTAGTTGTCTACATAGTTACTTGTAAATTTATACTAGCAATTTTAAAAAGACCATTATTATTAATTATCGGACGTTAGATTCAAACCATAAAATTGCTAACCACTTTGCAGAACATTTCCTTAAAATTTAAAACATACAGTTTCATCGCAGAACATTTCATTAAATCCAACTATTATAGTAAAGTTGAAGGACGGTCATGCTAGACCAATATTTTCTTATCGCTACGTTGAAGTAATTGAACTATAAACTCGATAATCGTAAATGCAAAGAAAGGATCCATATCATCTTGAAACACAACATTTAAACGGCCTAATTTTTATAAAACCAGATAAAACGGAATCATTCTAACAAAGGAATATGCGAAGGAGTCTTCAAATGAATATACAAAAAGATTATTTAAAGGGTATTCATAAGAATATGCAAAAGTATTTGTAAGAGATATACTTAAAAGAATAATTATATGGGTATGTAAAAGAACCCTACAACAGAATTATTTAGTTTGTGTAGTAAATAATATTTAATTGCTTACCATTATTAAAAAGCACTAAGTCAAGTGTCCATTACACTTGAGCTCCACTACGGCGTAAAGTCACGCGCAAATTATTTGCTAGAACCTTCAGGTTCCCCATGGTATCTTTGTGCCAAGTGTTCTAGCTAAAGTGACCTCTGACACATTGTGCGCGAAATAGGAAAGCTGTTTGGCCTTGATCTATTTATACAAATAATTAACGCCTGATGTTAGCAACCAAGCTAGCATCTCTGTATTGCGGATAGACCACATGATTCCAATACAGATATTTATTTAATTGAAGATGTTTACTGGTATAATGGACTAGACAAAAGGTGTATACAAATAATAATTTATTGGTGCTCTGCAGTGGTAAAAAAAAAACTGTTACAAGCTGGAGGCTAAATTGCTTGTTGCATAGCCCGAGATGTAAATCAACTGCTCTTGCATGTAGACCGCCATTGCAATTATGGTAGTAGCATTGTTGTTGCTGACTACCGCGGCGATGTTGTGTCAATTCGCTTCCGAGGGCTGACAAGATAATTATCCCGACACATGTATGTGACTTGTTTTCCTTTTTTAACATACCCAGGGATAAACCCAATTTAAATTAGATATGTTAATGTATGTTCTGGTAAAATCCTTACTAGACAAGTTTCGATATTTAATGTCTTTGCTTTTTGTACTTAGCACATCTGCTTATACGAAAGTATCAGCAGTATTCTTTTTTTACTGATTAGAGTTATAACAAATACTTCGTATGGTAAAAATCTTTTCTAGAAAGGTTTCTAAATTTAATGTTTTTTTTTAAATTATCCCATCCGCTTATACGAAAGTATTAACGTTATTCTTTTTGGTACTGATTAGATTTATTGCATGTTAGCTACGAATTGCGCACTTCGTCGAACATTTAGTGAATTTGTCCATAGAGTAAAATTGTTTTATTAAAAGCAACCTTAGTTAATTTTGTTTTGCTGTTTCGATAGAAATTTTTATATTTGTGTTTTTTTATTGTAAATAGAAAATAGTTGGCGATGTATTATTTTTGTGTTGCTAGGAACCCCTCTCCTCTCCGCATTGGTAGTTAGCCTGGTTATTTACGTTTTCTTCCGGCTACGTTATTGTACGTATCAGTGTTTGAATGTAGTTGAAGTTTTTGGATGTTTTGGTGTAAGTTGTTTGGGTTGGCTCATGTATTTGATAATATGATCGGTATTGTTTCTTCATCTTGGTGGCACATGTCTTTAATTTCTTCAGCTAGTTTGTTAAGATAATCCGTGCAGACAAGGAACAGTATCCCGCACCGAGTACCGCAATAAAACAAAGGAAGAATCGAACGAATTATGCCGTGCTAGCTAAAAGCGTTGGAGGGTCGGGTGGGTCGCACACAAAGAATAATTGGAAACCTTCAGGAATAAACTTTATTTGCAAACCTTTTGCTAAAACCATAATACAACAAGAACATTTACGATACCTCTAAGTAGAAAAACATGTTACAAAAGCAAAAGAAAACCATCCGGCGGCGGAAACAATATATTCTACAACAAATCCCGAAGAATTTATAGTGCAAAAATTTTCACCAAAATAATAAATACATTCCTGAAACTTTTTTACAAACTATCTCGTAGGATTTTCACAGTACCCAAAAAACTTGACTCAGAAATAATTAATACATTCCTGATATATTTTTTTGCAAATTATCCCGGAAGATTTTTACAGTACCCAAAAAAATGTTGAAGCAAAAAAAATAATTATTGCTGTGCTAAATTCCCTAGAAAGTAATTTCGGTGACTTCTCACCTGCACATTAAACAGGAAAAAAATTGAAACAAAATCTGGAATGAACTGCTTTTAGTCTTGTTACATTTATAATTATTAAATCTTTGTTATCAAAATAGTTTAACGATTAATGGGTAAAACAATTAGGTCTACTTACATTTTTATCGTAATTACCGGTATGTTGGTCATGGAATGCATTTCTTCAGCCGTTCTGGGTGGTAACATTATACCTGAATCGTAGAATCACTCTAAAAAAAGTCATACAAAAAAAAAGGTTTATAGGTAGTAAGTGTTAAACTTAATTGCTATAATCATTACTAATAACAGTTGTCACCATATTGTATTCCGACAGTCTTGAGCGAGGTGGAATCCATTTCCAATATCAAAACAAAATCTTAAAACAAAATTCGACAAAAAAATCCAAACCAAATTTATTGTTGGTAAAGTCATCGGCCGCTGTAGAGAATTTAATAACCGGGGATAATGTTTTGTATATTCTTATACGTAAGGCTACAGCTAGCAACTCGTCAAAGTACAAAACCGTACATCTAAGATAATAATGATAATTTTGACATTCTAGTACTTCGTAGCTACTACAATTTCAAAGTCCATATTAAGAATATGATCATTTTCAGGATAGACACGACGGATTATTGTATTCAAAGCATTTACACTGCAAAGTTGTCAAAGCGAAACACACTTCTTGAAAAGCAAGGCATCAAAATAAAAACCTCGCGCTTGTATTCACGCAGTATTTGTATCGCATGAGGCCATCGTTTTAAACCCAATAACCTCACTTGTGGAAAATCAGCACCATAATAATAATTCTTTTGATCATCGTTTCGCTTGAAAACCGTACATGTTTCAATAAAACTTCCCAGAAATCGGGTTTTTTCAAAAACAATTTCTGTTGACCGAAACACCCACATGAACAAGAGGACGGAGTAAACTACTTTGATAGACATGAAACGTCGTTAACCTCATAGCCGTTAACATGTACCTATTTGCAATCAGCTTTGCTGATTCATATAAGAAGGTGTTACATAGGTTGCCTATTTTCAGTATGAACATAAGGGTTTACTATTTTTGAAGTATATTCGTACGCGACCTTGTAACAACCACGTTACAACCTTTTAATTTCTCGTAAAAAAAGCCTTGATATACAAACCTAATGAAGAGACTATAGACTTAACCTTCTCGGAAAACACCTGACGATCTTTAACGACAAAGTGTTTTAACAAGATCTTTAATGCTATAATAATATTCCAGAAGCACGCATTTTAATAACCGAGATACCCGCTCTTGAGGCACGTATTGAAAGAGTAATTTTCTATACTTAAAATTATAATTACATGTGCTAATAAAACCTGAGATCTAGCACGTTATTAACAGAATAGGTTCAACCTATTTAAATTTGTACTAAGAACAACGATCGCAAACTTTACGGCTAAGCCAAACTAAGTTCAAAGTACCTTGAATTTTTTAACTGAATATTTGCTGAGATTCTACAGGATGATGAATACGTACTTGTTTAAATTGATCTAAGACATTCGAGTTCGCTAGTACATACAATTAATCGTGGGAACAATACGGGATTATGGGATTTGGAATTAAATTATGCGCCAAATTATTCAATTTTAGAAACGGAACGTAACAAGTTCTATGTATTCTTCTATTTCTCCTCTGTCTGCTTCTATATATTGGGTGTGTTTGGAATAGATGTTTCATGTTAGTTGTGTGATTTTCTTTTGTTTATGGATAAGTGCAGTGTCTGGTTTGTTGTATAGTGTTGTTTTGTCGGTTATTATGTTTTTTTTTTCCAGTATAGCTTGTATTCTGTGTTTTCAAGTATGTTTTATGGTGTGTATTTGTATATTAGTACATGTTCCTTTGTGAGTGTCTGTTGTAGAGCAAGTTGTTGATTTATTATTTTTGCGGCGTTGTCATGTCGTTTGATGTATTTTGTGTTTGCTAGTATTAGACATCCGCTTGTGATGTGTTCTATTGTTACAATTTGTTGTTTACATAGTCTTCATTCATCTGTTGTTGTGTTGAGGTCTTTGATGATGTGTTTACTATAATGGTGTGTGTAGTGTATTGATTGTCTGCTCCTGTATCGCTATCATGAATTGTTCTGTTTCATTAAATATGTTGCCTTTCTTGAGCAATGTGTTTGATGCTTCTTGGTCGATATGTAATTGTGTAAGGTAGTGTGGATGTTACCTGTATAGTGTGTTTTTTCCGAGTTTTCTTGCTTTGTGTGCGCTGCTGTGATTTCTTCTATGTGGTTGAAAGTACTGTTGTTAAGTTGTAGTGGTGTGGCTGATGTGTTTACGTGTATGATCGCTTTGTGTATGTTACTCGTTTTCTACTCTTTTTTGAAGTAGTTTCTTAAATTATTTATTTGTTTGCTGCACATGTTTCTTATATCGATGAATTTTTTTCCCCCAACTCTTCTCTTTATTAGTATTATTATTAATATTATTATTATTATTAATATTAGTATTATTATTATTATTATTATAATTATTATTACTATTATTATTATTATTATTGTTGTTGTTGTTGTTGTTATTATTATTATTATTATTATTATCTAATTATGCTCATAACTAAAGAAATTTATATGTAGCTAGGGTAAACTCAATTACTGGAAGGGTAACTTAACCCGGCCCACTAATTTTCGTCAGGAATCGGTGTTTTCGGCGATTTTTGATTTTACATTTATGTCATGCTTTGTGTATAAAAAATCCAAGATTTTCCCAACGTACAAGCCGAACGCGCGGTGCTAAAGAGCCGGCAAGGCGGCGTTGATTTAAACGAGGGCTATGAAGACAGTAGATCGAAGGGATTTGCAAAATTTACTTGGAGGTTTTATGAAACATCTAATATGCCCGGAGGATACTCGATAATCGATTTAGAACTTGTATTCGACGCCGTCTCCACGTAGGAGGTCAAATTTTTTGAGAAATTTGCAAGTTACACGAAATTATTCAAAATCTGTCAAAACCTATAGAAAAACTTTAAATTAAATCCAGCATAAATATTCTTAATCCCGTTTTTCCTGTTTCTCATATTAAATTACATGACATTCTAAATCTCATTTTTAAAAAAATTTAAACACCAACTTTTCATTTCATAATTTCATTATCCATTCACACTATTAAAGTTTCATTCTTTAAGTAATTCTAAATGTTACCAATAAAACTTATATTAAAGTTTACACGTACATAACTATAAAGCATAGACATAAAAGCTTATATTTACACACTGTTTAAATTTCAACTCATTAAAACTTTCAATATGTCCAAAGACCTCCAGCATTTTAATTTCATTCTTTTCAGCTAACACAGTATCCTTAACTCAATAAAATCCACTTACTTGACATATTCTTGCAGTTAACCCTTTTAGTAAGCCACATGCTAGTTTTCCTAATACCGCGCATGGATAAATATTCCTAGCTAAATCTTCAATCGAAGTTATACAAAAGCACGCTCACAGTTTAAATCTTCTCTTTCGCAAAAATCCACGTTACAACTTGACGCTGGTTCCGTCCAACCTTCCAATTCCATTCGCCCTTACTACTTGCTCATATTACTACATTTTTACGTTTCGAATTAATTTTCTGACCTTCACTTTCCGAACTTAACTTTCAACTGTCGTGCTTAGTTGTTACTGTGCCACCAAGCAAACATAGGACTTAGGAAATGTGTCCTTGGTGTCACGGTCTGCTAAGAAGTACTCTCAAAGTAGAAAGCTTTTATTTGTCAAATTGAAATATTTGTAAGGTTATATGGTGGTTGTATTACTGAACCTTCAATAAATATTTCTACATAATTATTTACCGTATATAAAAAGTCAAAAAGCAGAAGTTTTGAAAAAACTGTTAAATAAAATGGAATAAAACGAACGAATGATTAAAAATTAAAATAAATTACTAAAAAAGCTCTACGACTATCAAATATCAAAGTACAGAATACGTTCCAACGCGGAGTGCGTTCTTGCTGCTGCTTTTAGTTGGAACCACGAAAAAGGATGATCTACGGGATCATTTCTATTCGTCTGAATAAATATGAATTCCTGAAGTCAAAGGATCATCACTTATATTAATTGAGAAGTTTTATAGAAAAAAGGAATATTGCCAATTCAGTTTTGTTTTCAAATTCATTTCAATTGTAGATAATCAAAAATAAAGAAGCGTGTTAAAACGATGAGAGTGGGGTTTTAGTGACATAAACGAAGACACATTATTATTACTGCCAGGAAAGCAATTAATCCTTTAAATTTTTAAACACGTTGAAACCCACAACATCGCGACTGTAAAAGCCTGCGGCGCTAGAATGTATAATAAAATAAATACACACAAATTAAAAAGAGCAGTTTAGCCTTAGAATGCGCATACGGAACACACCATGGAATTTTAAATTTGCTTAAAAATACTTTGTTTGCAAGTGTACTTTGAAACAAATCGCTTTCTGATTGGTTTCATATGTTGTTGTTGGAAATTAGTTCACATATTTTCCGGGTCCTATGTTTGCTTGGTGGCACAGTATATTAAATTTTTTCCCTTTACAACATCCTGTTAATTGCGGTCAGCATCCGTTAATTTAATGTAACAAGTTTAATCCATGTTTAGTAAAAAGGTTATTGTCCCATTAATTAAATAACAGTTACGTACCTTTGGAATTAGTCTTGAACATCTAGACATGTCTCAAACATGGTCTTCACTGTTAACGCGTTCTGTATTTCTCACGTATTAATTTATTTCATTAATACTCTGTGGTTTTGTTTATTGCATGACGCCTTGCATTCTATACCTATTTAACATTCCTGAATTATACAGGGAGTTTATAAAAGAACTCCTTCATTTAAAAAATCATAATTAAAAACGAAACCAGTAATAAATTTTCTTGCGTTCAGTATGTTGTCAAGACTTTTTTGCTAATATTTGATTGCAGTGCGAAGCCTTAGAGCAAACGTGGTGGGGGAAAAGTGCTACTGCTTCCGCCGGCCGGCAGTCGCCACTCACCAGTCATGGCTACGCCACAGCAGAAAACTCAGTGTGTGATTTGGTATATTCGATCGAGTTCAGTGATCACAGTTTAGCGTAATTATCGACGTGAATATGGCGGTGATGCACCTACTAACAAAACTATTATGCAGTGGTATAGTCACTTTCGGGAAACAGGTAGTGTCTTAAAAATTAAACCACCGGGTAGGACTTCAATCTCTGAACAGACCGTGGAACGAATCCGTACATCTTGTATTCGTAGCCCTAAAAAGTCATTGGCAAGGCGAAGTTTGGAGTTGGGAATACCTAAGTTTACAGTGTACAAAGTGATGCGAAGGAGGCTTAAATTACATGGGTATAAGATTCAACTTCTGCATAAAATCAAGCCCAATGACAAAGTGAAAAGATTTGATTTAGCAGTCTACATTTTGAACAAGATTGAAGAAAATGAGAACTTCCTAGAAAATGTTTTGTTTTCAGATGAGGCGACTTTTTACGTAAGTGGGTCTGTCAACCGACACAACTGTAGGATTTGGGGGTTTGAGTCACTGCATGAATTCATAGAACATCGGCAAGACTCACCCAAAGTCAATGTTTGGTGTGGATTGATGCATGATCGTATCGTAGGACCTTTCATCTTCGCAGAGAGGACAATTAGTGGGGATATTTATTGTGAAATGCTTGAACTATACGTTTTTCCCACAGATAGATGGAATCGAACTAGAAAAGTGACCGATTGTCTTCCAACAAGACGGCGCGCCACCTCACTATAACAACCGTGTCCGCGATACGTTGAACTTGCGTTTCCCTGACAGGTGGATTGGTATACGTGGGCCGATTGCATGGCCACCAAGGATCCCAGATCTGACGCCACTAGATTTCTTTTTTTGGGTACATGTAAAAAACATTGTTTATTCCGGGAAGATCCGTAGCATTGCTCATTTGAGGGAGAGAATTGTTGCAGTTGTAGCATCCGTCACGCCTAATATGCTGCTGAATACCTGGGAAAAAAGCTTATTATCGTTTAGACGTGACTAGGGCAATAAATGGTGCACATATAGAACTTTATTAAGTATCAAAAAAAAAACTTAAGAAGATTCTCTTTAATACTATATAGGTTTAATAACTAATATTTTAACTTTACTGTGTACAAATAAAACTTTAAATTAAGGAGTTCTTTTAAACTCGCTGTATATTTTTTACATTGTATGTTTACGGAATTTTTATTTCAGTAGTTTTTATTGTCGCAACGTTTATCCTATTTAATGACTAATGGTTATCTTAGTATTGTGTTAGGATGTACCAATTTATTTTAACAAAATTTATTTTTTATTGTTAATTTTACTAATTGCCCTAATTGAAATTATATTTTCTTAAAACAAAAGAAAAAAAATAGCATGCCTAATTAATATGAATTGTTCGTAAAATCTATACAGGATTCGTCTATATTTATTTAGTCTGCCCATCCGAATTTACTAATCTTTTCTTTACCATCTAATTTATAACTAGCGTAACGCAGCGCGTTACATTCTTTCTATTAGTTACTTAGGTTTCAATTCAACTTTTAGTGTTCTTCTAGCTATCCTAATCTTTTTAGTCATATATCAAGATGTTATGTCGCTGAGACAAGTTTGTAATAAACCCTGTGGCTATACATTTTTCTACCAACATCTCTGGTGAAGAAAAATCAGGGCAAACGCAAAAATATATTAAATACATTTTTGAATAATCCTGATTCTGTTCTATAAAATAATGTACTTGGTTATTATTTTTGCAAATTATTTAAAATTAAATAAAATATGTTGCATTTGTAAAGAAGTTTGGGTTTGAAGGTGTGTTTTGAGTTATTTATTTGAGATGTGTGTTAATATTAAAATTATCGGTATCTTAAAATGTTCTTTGTAATCCTTATTTTATTATTCATCATTTTATCCTTCACACAAAAGAATTAGAATTTCCGGAAGTTGTTTACTTCTTTTGTATATTTAGGGCGAGATTTATATTATACGGACTATACGGACTCTGAGCTGAGGGCGAGTTCGCGTATGTAAACAACTAAGGACCTTCAAAATTCTTGTTTGCTCAAATCACTTTTAGCTTATTGTTTACTTTTATTTAAATTTTTCATTACTTTTCATAAATTGTGCATATATATTTAAGTAAAGATATTACAACATAATACAATTGAAATACTGTCAGTACAATTGCAGTGTAAACGCAATCAATTTCAATATCACTTGTTATTTCAGCAGTTCATTGGATAACATTATGGAGCCCATAAAGCAGAACAACATCATCTAATCATGATCTAGTTATCGATCGGAATTCATCTATATACCAACTATGATGTAGAAATGCAATTCACAAACAAGAAGTTCAGATCTGAAAGGGAATGGCAACGACCGACGAAGAACTCTCAAGCGATGAGCGACCTCGCCGGAGCGTGCTGTCTCGGTCACAATCTCTTCCTCAGCTGTCACATCACGACTCTGGTTTGGGTAGTTACTGCGGGGTTTGTTTTTGCTAATGAAAATATTAAATTATCACATATTTGGAATATGGTTCTGTGTATTG
Source organism: Platerodrilus igneus (assembly GCA_036346225.1). Taxonomy (NCBI): domain Eukaryota; kingdom Metazoa; phylum Arthropoda; class Insecta; order Coleoptera; family Lycidae; genus Platerodrilus; species Platerodrilus igneus. The sequence goes on along the minus strand of JARFIW010001134.1, from coordinate 801,735 downwards.
CTAAAAATGTCTTGCATGTTATGGCACTTAGTAAAATTTGAGCCATTACTGACCATAAAGAAATGTTCTCATTGATAAATTATTCATTATAGAATACCACCTACGGTACTACAAGGTTAATGGTCCAGATGTGTCGGTACGTAAATCTTATACTAATAAATTACGTCACTAGCGGAAGTTGATTTTATTTAGAGCATGCTTTAAACTGGTAAACTAGTATAAGCGTATTGGATATCCACTCTTGCCTCCGGCAAAATAATAGTAGGTGTTATAACTTTGTATGAATAAGATATAGGTACACCATGATATCTCTAATAACCACAGATAATTACTGAGATCACAACACAGTTCACGTTCTGTAATTTGTTTAAATGCTAATTATCAAAATTACGCAACTATGACAATTCTTAAGTTGCAATCACCTTGAGAATGTTTATCATTTTTGTGCCCTTTGATGTTTAGTCGCAGATTATATTTACTTTACGGTTACTTAGATTAAATTTGAATTCTGAATTGCATACAGACGTAGTCTCTTTAAAAGACTTTTCACTGGTACCAGAGTACTTCATGTGTCTTGCATGTACACTAGCGCAACACAAAAATTAATGTATACAAGAAAAAGTCTATTTACAACACTAACAATTAACAACTAACATATATACACTTAACTTCAAACACAAATCACATTGCCAACTACACAGAAGCAAAAATATTACAAAAGGAAAATAATCCAGTCAGAAGAAAGCTTTTTAGAATCAGTATAGATAAATAAATATGATACTCGAAATTTTAAAGCTGACCAAGAAAACTTAAATGCCGTTTATGCTAATCTATAACAAATAAATTAAATAAACTTTATTTATACCTAATCTATTTGGCAAGTTAAACAAATCCTGTGTAATAACAATCAAACCACTTGAAATTATAGAATTACCAAAAGTGTTGCTCCAAATTGTTACGTTCATTTTCGGCAAAAATTGGTTATTTTATTTGCATACATTTCTTTTCTAGTATTAAATTCTCCAACAATATCCGATATATTGTACCTGTTCAGATAAGCTCGCTTTTCCATAATTTTCAACTCAAATCCCTTGTTAATTCATTATCCGTTCGTATAAATTTCATGTCAATTGTTAAATCATTCCGCATAATAAATAATAAATACTCTTTCTAAGAATTTCTCAACGTAAATCTAGTTGTTTTGAAACGACAAGTTTATGCTACAATTAATTAGTCAAGATCCTGTTTTAGGTATGTGTGAGCACGTTATACTTTCCGATAACGTATAATTGCGTTCTAGTAGGTTTCCCATCTAAAGATTTGTCGAAATAATATATCCTACTGTTCTCCGGTGAAACCGTGTTTTCCAGTTTCTATCGCGTTTCGATAGCGCGGACGGTTGCTTTTCGAGTTCGTATTATTTTGAACTCCTTTTAAACTTTGATTCTGCAGCTTGTGCGTTGATGCACTTGTAAAAACTATTCGTTCTGTTACTCCAAGTGCGATGCACGTTTTTCCTCTATCAAATGTGTAAATTTCCTCTTAGCTGGAGGCTAAATTGCTTGTTGCGTAGCCCGATTATTCCTTGATGTAGATCAACTGCTCTTGCATGTAGACCGCCGTTGCAATCACGGTAGTAGCAAGGTTGTTGCTGACTACCGCGGCGATGCTGTGTCAATTCGCTTCCGAGGGCTGACAAGATAAGTATTCCGGCACATGTATGTGACTTGTTTTCCATTTCTAACATACCCAGGGATAAACCCAATTTGAAATTAGATACGCTAATGTTTGTTCTGGTAAAATCCTTACTACGAAAGTTTCGAACTTTAATGCTTTTGCTTTTTGTACTTAACCCATCTGCTTATACAAAAGTATCAGCAGTATTTTTTTTACTGATTAGAGTTATAACAAATGCTTCGTATGGTAAAATCTTTACTAGAAAGGTTTCTAAATTTAATGTTTTTTTTAATTAACCCATCCGCTTATACGAAAGTATCAGCGTTATTCTTTTTGGTACTGATTAGATTTATTGCATGTTAGCTACGAATTGCGCACTTCGTGGAACAATTAGTGAATTTGTCCATAGAGATAAATTGTTTTATTAAATAGTAACCTTAGTTAATTTTTTTTGCTGTTTCGATTGAAATTTCTATATTTGTGTTTTTTTGTAAATAGAAAATCGTTGGTGAGTTTTATTTTTGTGTTGCTAGGAACCCCTCTCCTCTCTGCATTGGTAGTTAGCCTAGTATATTTACGTTTTCTTTCGGCTACGTCATTGTACTTAGCATAATTTCTGACACCCTGGCGTGGGGCCGCGATTTGTTTTGTGATTAATTTCTGCTCCGAGTCTGTTTTAGTTAATTTTTGCTCCGATTTTCTTTTAGATTGTTAGTGCCTAAGTTCCTACATGACCCGCATTTTCTCGGCCTGATACTACTTATGTTTCGTCCCTTACGCTCAATATTATTGGTGGGTTAATTTCAGATTATTGCACTTGTGTTTTCGCCAATAATCCTAGTCCATTGAACACGCTGGAGCCCAAGATTTTTCTTTTTTTTCCTTCCCTCTCTGTATATTTTGTTCTCCCCGTCACGTCTAGAGCTAGTTTTTTCTTCGTCCGATTTTTCTTTTATTCTACAACCTTATTCTAAATTCTATTTTGTTGTTTCGCTCCTATTGGTGTTCCTGAAGTTTATCCGTCGGATATGTTTTAGATTGTCCTGTGTTCGCAGTAACTTTCTTTTGGCTTCTATCGAGTTACGGTTAGCCTTTATTTAATTACTTTCTACCAATTTCTTTCTTGTTCGTATTCAAAATGACTTCTTTTTCGGCTTCCTACCAAGGTCTTCCTGTGTAGGGGTGGAACTTGAAATTTTCTGGTGTTCCGAACACTCTTACTGCACATGATTTTTTAAGACGGGTCGAAAAAATTCGACGAACTCACCATGTGTCAGAATTGCAGTTATTTTGTAATTTAGCTAGATTAATATTGCTTGTTTTTAGAAAAATGCAGAAGATCAGTATTATCTCCCAATCACATAACCAATACTATAAAGCATCTAAAAATACTACTTGATTGCCAGAACGCCAACATAACCAATAAGGTCAACAATTACATCAACAAGATTAAAAGACACACTTTAAATCTGGAAATCGAAATTACACACACCAATATAAGTTTTTGGAAAAAGAAAATTACATACGCAAAAGAAGCTCTACATAATTCCCTACCACTCAACATCATTAGAGAATTTGAACACAAACAAAATCAATCGTACAACAAGAAATTCAAGCAAATCAAAAAAATACCTATTAAAAAATTTCAGTCGTTATCAGAAGATCAATTCAAAAAACTACCATTCGTAGACAATAAAAATTGGTTAATCAACTTAAGCAACAAAACGATTCCAGAAGATATCCAAAATTTCTTATCATTAGGACCAAAATTTAATATTGAACACAATGTCAATGACATAAAATTTGGTAACCTACTTGCAAACGTAGAATCTATATTAGACATTACCGATACTAACCAACAACAAAAAAATATTTTACGCTCACGTATAACTAACATAATTACTAATTTCATTCAAAAACCAACACACAAAATTTACAATTCTGAAATGAAAATGTACAAAAAAGTTAAATACATTTCTTATCGACAATCAAGATATAATAATAACCAATGCAGACAAGGGTTCAGTTACAGTTATTTTACAAAAACAAGATTACATCTCAAAATCAAAAGAAATACTAGAAGATCAACATACTTACAAAAAAATTCTCAAAGATCCAACTTTTAGTATACAAAAAAAAGTAAATGACCACATAAAAATACTTCATTCAAAAAAATATATTTCAGATCAAGACAAAAAAACTTTAACCATAAATAATTCAATACCCGGAAAATACTACGGACTTCCAAAAATACATGAAAACAATACTCCCTTACGGCCAATTATATCATCGATCAATACTCCTACTTACAAAATAGCTAAATTTATATCCGATATTCTACAGAAATCATTCCCTTTAAAAGGCCATAACATAAAAGATACATTTCAATTTGTTGACACCTATAGAAACTTTCAATTACCAAACAATCATATTTTAATATCTTTAGATGTAACATCCCTATTTACTAACATTCCGATAGACTTACTGATAGACATCATTAACACTAAGTGGCATACTATTAAATCCAATTGCAATTTAAGCAAAGAAATGTTCATAACCACTATTAACCTAATTTTTAACAACACTTATTTTGTCTTTCAATCAGAATATTATTTACAAATCTTTGGAACCCCAATGGGGTCCCCACTCTCACCCATAATAGCTCAAGTAACCATGGATCATCTTTTAGACACAGTTTTACCCAAATTACCATTCAAAATGACATTCCTAGTTAAATTTGTCGACGACATATTATGCTCAATTCCTAATAATTTCATAAATGAAACATTACAACAATTCAACATATTCAATCCGAACCTACAATTCACTTATGAAATAGAAAACAACAATAGCATCCCATTTTTAGACACCCTTGTTATACGAACTCCAGATAACAAAATCAATTTCGATATATACAAAAAACCCACAAACTCAGAAAGATACATAAACTACCATTCCAATCACTCATATACCCACAAAATAAACACTGCTTTAGCCCTAAAACATAGAATAGAAAATATATGTGAACCAAAATTCTTATACGAAAATAAACAAGATTTTTTTAATATACTTCATAACAATGGCTATTAAAAATCAGTATTAAACAAACTTTTATATACAAACACAATAAAAACCCCTATTCAACAAAACGAAATTGCCAACACAAAATACAAATAATTACCATACATAAAAAATTTAACACCACTAATTTATAAAATATTAAAAAAACCTAACATCTGTATAGCTCACACATATGATAAATCGATTCGAAATTTATTCACAAAATTAAAAGACCCCACTAATTCACTTCTACGCAGCAAGCTAGTTTACAAAATCACATGCAGTTGTATAACCTTTAACTATTCTTTTTTAGTTAACGAGAATTTCCGATAATTAGGAAAGGAGCCCACGGCAAGTTAAGATGGAAGGTGGCTCTATGTTGAGGAAATCTCAAAGGTAAAGCGGCTAGTCGAACTATATGCTCTGGGTAGAGAATGAGCTGTGGGTCGGGGTGTAATTGCGACCACTAGTAATAAGAATAAGGCGCCACCGTATTTTTTTATACTGGGGAGACCTAATACAAGTCCCTTGTACAAGGCTAATGCGGAAACCTTTCTCCTATAACCGCTATATAATTTTTAAAGACCACCTAATCTTTGAAGTATCTTACCTTATGGCTCGACTTTGACCTTAGCAATCCTCCATTGCACCTGTGAACAAATTAAACAAAGAAAAGCACTGTTTGTGCATTCAAACTCAAAATAATTAAATACAATCAGACTCATCTTTCATTTCTCTTAAATAAAAAATAGTCTTTAGTCCGAAAATAAGAATCTATTCTTTTTGGTATCCAATAAAGTAATTTTCTACAAAAAATATGTCTTCCTTTATAAGTTAATTTAAATTAGAAAGAGTTAATTACAATGGTACTGAATATATCCGTACCAATTACTATTTAGTGAGGTTTATATAACAAATTGACAAAGCATAAATTGCTTATTTATAGCAAAAAGTTAATTACGGTAGATCTACCTTAATTTCACAGTAGATAATTACAGATAAGTATTCATAAAATATCAAATGTAAAAATTTAATTTCTAAAGGTTCAAAGTTATAAGAATTTACTTTATCTAATTAGTAGTGACATCTTCTGATGTTTCATTGAGTTAATAAGAGAATTTAGTAAGAGCGAATTACAGATTCATATCGCATAACATCGAAAAATATAATTGAGGTCTGTCCTTGACCTGTTCAAAGTTAACACAAGTCGATAAAGTAAAATTTATCTCGTTACTACGTCGATAGTTCAAACAACATACGAACGTAATTTTTTGTACATACCAGAACTCCAATTTGCACCAAAATACCAAAATACCTGCTTCGGGCTTACGTCACCATTAACTACGGAAACTTCCATTTTAAACAAATAGTTGTGCTGCATTCTGAAAAACACGTCACTTGGCCTCCATTATCTGCGTTTCAATTTACAGATGTTCCAGGAGTAATTCACACCACAAGAAAGCAAATGTTGTTTGTAATTAACTTGAATAAATTATATATGTGATTCCATATTATACAAGAATAGAATTGTTTTCATCAATTTCGCATGAATACCATTCAGAAAAGTTGCTTATTTATAATTTACGTTGCAATATATTTTAAATTAAATTATTCCCAAAGTTACACTGAAAATTTTAATTAATATTGTTATAGAAACAAATTCACTTACTGTTCCTAACGGTCCTTTAACAAAAACTTCATCGTTCTCCACGACTGGTTTCAACAAAAAAATGGACCATCCAAAACAATTTTTGAAGATGGCTTACACTTGCAATCTTCCATCGTTCATGCTTCCAACACCAAAAATCAATGAAGGACATCGCTCCTAAGAACAATATTCGACCTGCTTTAACCCCAGCTGTGTTAGAAGTGCGGGCCGAGCTTGTCGCTGCCCGGTAACAGCGTTACCTTGCGGTTCCTGAGTAGAGGGGGCTTTAGGAAGGATACCAAACACGAGCTTATATATTGTCACCGTAGAATTTAACTTTTAACATGAACTAAATACTAGTTCTTTATTGGACAATAGATGTTATTAAATTAAGTGGATTGGATAACATTATAATGTATTATATTATTTAATATTTAATAAAAGGATTGATTATACGGATATATATTAGGTGGAAAATAAAATTGCTACAGTTGCAAAAAAACATACATAGGACAGACTTCACAATGGTTAGGAAATAGAATTACCCAACACCGTAGCGATGCAAAAATTGGAAAAACTTATTATGCTCTTGCTTCTCATCTACATTCTACCAAACATACAGCCAATTTCAATGAAATCACCATATTAACAGACGACAATAACCACAAAAGACGTTTATTTTTAGAATCTTAAAACATAATACAAGACAGTAATTGAATCAACAACAAACAGGACATCAATAACCTCAGTACAGTTTACTCACAACTATATAACATTACCAAAATAGACAACCATCCATAAAACCAATTTACTAATTTACCTCTACATTTCAAAATATATTTAAATCAACACACCACACCTTTCTATATTCCCCACACAATCGAAACATCACATCCATAATTAACAAATCTACTACTTATACAGTTCTACAAGTTACCTTATTTACACATTTATTTTTATGTCAATGTCAAATATTTTCTATTCAAGCTGTGTATGCCTAATACTTTATAATTTGAATACTGTTATTATCTTTATACTTTTAGCTCTTTGAAAAAGATTTTAAATAAATCGAAACGGCAGAAACCAGCAAATGAATATTTAATAAAAGAAATCCGAACGAAAATATCCCAAGAAATTAAAATATCAACTTATCCATATATATATATATATATATATATATATATATATATATATATATATATAGAAAAGATTTTGTTTTTGGTTCTTGGGATAAAGTCGCTCATAAATTAAACACAAAACATTAAATGTGTATCATTTGTATTAAATCGTACGTTTCGGTGATAATTTACACCTTAATCATCGATCTACATGAAAAAGTATATAAATAGGTAATTCATATAACAGGTAATATATGTTTAACTTACTTATTACTTGATAAAATTATTTTATGTATTCACCCATAATAAAAGTAACAGAAGGAAGCTTGTCATATTACTGATTAAGAATTAAAATTAATTTTGAATGAAATGTCAGTTCACTTATTTGACAAAAATGTAGGATCAAGGATGACATCAAACAACAAATTATGACACTATTTGATTATATTTTTTATTTAAATAGTAGTATGTGGTTTATTTGTAAAAAATTTTTGTATGGTGGGTTGCATAAAAATAGTTAGATTTTAAAATCATATATTTTTACAGGTGTAGTAAACAGGTTGACTTTTGACTTAAATTAAATAGAATTCTGTGTAAGCAATATCATTATAGTTAGTATATTTTTTTGAATTAAAAGTGTATAGGTATGAGTAAACTGTATGTAAATTATTGATGTCTTCTTTGTGATTGATGGAATTTTGTTCTTGGTTTATATGAAATGATTCTAAGAAAAGTCTTTTTTTGTAATTGCTTTCTATATCTAAATTATCACCGAAACGTACGATTTAATACAAATGATACACATTTAATGTTTTGTGTTTAATTTATGAGCGACTTTATCCCAAGAACCAAAAAACAAAATCTTTTCTAATTTAACTACGCTCAAGAATTATCAAGAACCTTTTATATATATATATATATATATATATATATATATACACCTTTTAAACATGAATAAACCAATAACAAATAACTAAATTACACACACACACACACACACACACACACAAACACACACACACACACATATCCACACACACACACACACACACACAAACTTATTAACACAACTAAATAAATTAAACAAAACATGTACATACATATTTACTAAAAATTATATACACAAGATCATTTTTAATAAACCAACAAAAATCAACATACAAACAACTGCTTTACAAAAATTAAAAAACCAAGACAGTATACTTCAACATCAAAATAATATTACTATTTAAAATTCTAAAACACATTTTATACATTTTTTAAATATTTTATCTTTATATTTAATTATACTACACACCATCATCCTATTTACTATTATTAATCATCCAATTGACTGTTATCTCACTTTAGTAAGTATTAAATAATATTTCTATAATTTTTAGCTATTAGTCAAATCCTGTTCTCATAACTAATTTATTTGTATTTAGTTTTAGTACTCTTGATAATGGAAAAATAAATTTCCGAAAGCTTGAGTTTATAAAAAAGAGAATTCTTCAATTCAGCTGACCTAAAACCCACAAAGTTATATACTATATATATATACTATGTACTATGTACTATGTACTATGTACTATGTACTATGTACTATGTACTATGTACTATGTACTATGTACTATGTACTATGTACTATGTACTATGTACTATGTACTATGTACTATGTACTATGTACTATGTACTATGTACTATGTACTATGTACTATGTACTATGTTCTATGTACTATGTACTATGTACTATGTTCTATGTTCTATGTTCTATGTACTATGTACTATGTACTATGTACTATGTACTATGTACTATGTACTATGTACTATGTACTATGTACTATGTACTATGCACTATGTGCCATGTACCATGTACCATGTACCCTGTACCATGTACCAGGTACCATGTACTATGTACCAGGTACCATGTACTATGTACTAAGACTACGTACTATTATTGGCTAGCGATCTCCCTTAGAAAAGCGAGTACACAATATCTTTCCGAAAAGCAAACCTTCTTCTTAAACTGCCATCAAAAATTGTACGAGCGTAATAAACTTTTCTCTCCTGGCCATGTAGCTAACCTCCCCATACCTATTTGATACTCAAAATAAAGCACGTAAGCAATTACTACTTTATTTGTGCACAAAGAGCTACTAATTTATAAACGTATGTTTCAATTAAAAGTGTCTAATTTATCTTCTGAAAGTGAATCCTCTATTAAAAAATGGTACGATAATTTTAGGGTGTAGCACGTATGAAACATAATTTTTAGTTTTTGCACACGCTTAACTTTAAACGAGGAACGTTTTGTTTCCTTACTCTGAATGCCTTGGAAAATTTAAGGAAATCCTTACTCGAGTTAGCTTCAAATTAATTCCGTTCTCAATTCCCCTGTACGTACAAAGACCTGCTTCACACACTTTATTTACGAATGAATGGAATGAATATTATGTAAACTTCTCTAAGGTTCAGCGAAAACATTACAAAACTTTGAGAGACAATGTATTCTGTTAAGTATTTCGTTTATCCTTATAGAGCCATGAGCTTTTGTTCCGTCGTTAGTAATAAAGCCTTCTTCAATTCGATAATGTTACGCTGAATAGGTAAATATTTTCGTAGCGTTTTTAAAGTTTTTATTTTATAGAAAATTTTATTGCTAATTGTATTAAGCACATAGTTAATGTTGTTTAGAAATGCTTGTCAATATTTTATTTATATCCATTTTTCCCAGACATGCTTTAATATATACCGAACAACTTTTTCAGCTCTTGTGACATGTAAAAAGTTTATAATATATATATATATATATATATAATATATATAAAGGTTTATTTACAGATACATCTTAGTAATCTTTTGTTCTGCACAAATTTTTCAGATCGCGGACTGCAAATATCTTTTTTGTCTTGATTAATATGAACTGCCTTTGGGGCAAAAAGCGGGTGACGCCACGGGAAAGTTTGTTATTTAGTGCAATTACATTTTGCTATTAACATTCCGCAAATCTCAAAGGCAGTACATATTTGTGTAGCCATCTATGAAACTACGGTTTAGTTTCGAATCAACTTTTGTACTTCCACGCTTAGTAGTGTTGGAGTTTTCCACCCGATCACGATATTTTTATCTTGCCATAGTACAAAGGTTTCTTCGAATTTATATCATTGTATAGTTTTGATTACTTCACAAGATGATTAGACATTAGTCTAATCTGACGAGGCTCCAAGAAAGCCGAAACCGGTCAGTGGATGTTTCTTTCCCTAATGAAGTAATAGGGTTATTGTTTTGTAATGGCTATACAACTATTAGCTTTACTTGTATTTGTAAATATGCTTTTATTATTTTCATAAAGGTTTATTTACAAATACATCTTTATTATTTTCATAAAGGTTTATTTACAGATACATCTTAGTAATCATTTGTTGTACACAAATTTTTCAGATTGTAGACTACAAATTTATTTTTGAATGTAGATTATTTTTAGCGTACTTCTAAATTAACAATATGTTCGGGTGTCACCTCGCATTGTTTTCGACAGGTTTTGAAAATAATCTGTTACTGTAATAAATTTTTATTTACTCTAAAGAGACGGCGATCCCTAACGAAATATCGGTGCGCCACTAACTGCAGTAGTGCGGGAGTGGGTTTCTATCGAAAAAATTATAGAAGTAAATAGAAAAATTTGAACTAAAAATGGTAAAGTGGCTGGATTGAAAACAATTACGTTACACTAATGACTTTCCCATAAAGGTTTTTCTCTTGTCATGATTACGCGTCCGTCTGGAATTCCTTTCATGTTATTCCTAGACGGAAGACGGTTATTCGGAATAGGTCTCTTTCGCTTTCGGTTTCTTAAATTTGATCACATTATACGATACCTTTTCTAAAACATCTTAAAACACAGTATCAAATTTTTAGTTCAATAAAATTGGAAAACAAAATGTCTTTCAAATACGATTTTGTCACTAACGTGACTAAGATATCCTTTCACAAATTAGTCTGTTTATCTAGTTCTTAAATAAATTCAAATAAAATTTAACCTAAACTTAACCTTTATTAGCATGAAATAACTGCAGTATACATACAAATTCTTACAAAAACTAATTTCTTTACCTGAATCTGGCCAGGTATTGCTAAAGGAACTCCTAAAAAGACATTAACAATCTTATCAGCCCAAATTTTCCAGTTTACTATCTTGAATTACCTCGCATTACAAATCCCAATTTCTGGAAGTATCGTTAACAACAAACATAGAAAACAGTTAAATAATACCAGTTTTTTCGTTCTATCCTTTCATTATCCATTCTAATGTAAAATCAAAAGATACATATTTCTTAATATTTTGAAATTATAACATTATGCTTAAATTTAATTAACACTCGTTCCGTCGCTGTCATCGTTATTCAAAATAATCACGTTCATGTTTAATTAATTCTTTTATTTCATAAACGCTAACCTATTTCATTCAAAATCCACACACATATATATATATATATATATATATATATATATATAATATATATTTAAAAGTTTATAATTGCTAACGGCTTAAGTCGCCTAGAATAAGGTTAAGATTAACGCCAGCTTTCCAATTTTTTGTCGTTCAACAACAACTACAGGGAGCATTCAACTAACAGCTCCCTTAACTCAACACAATCCACTTATTTTAGCCATGCCTGCATATAACTCTTTATCGCGGCACAAACGCGAGTTTGCAAAACCCCACGCATGGTTAACCGCCTTGCCAAATCTGCAAGCTAAGCCCTACAAAAGCTCGCGCACCGTTAAATTTACCCCGTCGGAGAAAGCCAAGCTACATCTTTAAGCTGGTTTTGTCCAACTTTTTACTTCCCCCACCTTAACTATTCGCCCACATTATTACATTTTGACGTTTTCTAATTAACTGCTCGCGGATAATTAATTCATTATTTTTTCGTCGGATCTAACTATTTTTATTGCTCCCACTATGAAAATCTGATAAACAGTGGTCTGCATTCCGTATTACAATATAGCAATTTTAATCTACGCTCAATAGGAAGGTCATTATCTCGTAAATTACATAACAGTCGCACCCTTGAACGTTTAGCCATATTTCAGCGGCCCACGGTTAAGTTGGCAGCGTTACCATTGGCGTATCGTGTATTTAATTCTATTGATTTTAGTTTTAGTTTTATTTATATACATTTATATTTACTTTTTCGTTCAATATATAACTCTATTTTTCTAATGGTCAAATTTTATATAATTTATTTGACTTTACTCCTTCCATTTCCTAAAAGCAGGAAATTTGGTGGGTTGTATGTTCCGTTACAACAATAATGGCGGCCGTTAGTGCAAAACGTTTTGAACCTAAAAGTGCGCGCACAAATACTCGAACCAGTGAAGTATTACGCGCTTTGAGCAGTCGGTTCATAGCATTGCACTGCAGACGCATGAACAATTAGCGTGTTACCGCCTGCAACTTTACCGCCAAAAGTGCACCATTAAGTCACTCCATAGAAAATAATATAAATCAACAACAAAAACAGTCATTACCTCGAATTTATTGATTGTATATTTGTTGTACATATGTGCCATCTAAAGCATACATTTTCCAGTTACATAACTGGTGCTCCTTCGAAGTAACTTCTAGCCTTTAAACCTAATTAATCACACAACAAAATACAAACTCTAAACATCTCCTCAATTCAGCTTTAGTTTTTAATAAAAATCAACTTATGTGGATTTTGTGTGCTTTCTCAATTGTATGAAAACTGAAATGTATTAGTAGGCAACAGTTCTGTGGAAAAAAAATGTGTCTAAGTTTCTGTCTTAACAAATTCACTGCTGTTATCGTTAAAGCTAAATAGTCCTTAAACATATCCAAAGATGCTGTATAAATTTATTACAACATTAAAAGTTAGTTTAGTATTACAGTATACATACTTTCATACAAATGTATAGATAACTTTAAATGAGCATCTCTATGCTTTCTATCCAATTATTGCTTACATTAAAAGAGTAATGCGGTTGGAGCTGTAACTAAGGCACTCAAACATCAAATGGCAATACACATATTTTCTTTAGAAAATAACTCCTAACCCAGCAATTTTTTTAAATGCATTATTCTAGCTTTATTTCACTGGTTTTACTATTAATTAATCCAACCAATCGCAACACAAAACAGGGATTTAGCAGATTTAAAGTGATTTAAGAAAATTTAAATTTACTTAACTGATTTGAAACAAGATTTAGACAGATTTCAGATAATTTAAAACAAATGAACACAGATGTAAAGAAGTTATCTGACCCCTGAATATAATCTTATCTAACGGGTGATCCAATTGGAGCTAATGCTTCCAATAGGGTTATTTTGACAGTTCTTATGTGTCAACTGTCTTGTCTATATGACGTTTGTGTTCAGTTTTCATTGCCATTTCATTATGGATAGACTTACTCCTGAACAACGTTTACTAATTGTGGAAACTTATTTCCAAAATCAGTGCTCTGTTAGAAATTGTTATTGAGCTCTTCGTCCACATTTTGGTCGTCATAATCGTTCCACTGAACGCACTATTCGTGCAACCATAACCAAATTACGAGCCAATTTTACACTATTAGACATTCATCCATCAACCAGGAGAGCGTACAGCCCGTAGTAATGAGAATATTGTTGCATTAGCAGAGAGTGTTCGCAAAGATCGTGATCAATCAATTGGTCGCCGTTCTCAAACTCTGGGTATCTCTTATGGAACGTTGTGGCGTATTTTGAAGCGCGATCTTGGTGTAAAACATATAAAATACAGCTCGTTCAAGAATTGAAACCAGGTGACCTTGATTTCATTTCGGTTTATGGCCATTCCTTTTATTATCGAAAAATTGTGTTTGACGACGAAGCCCATTTTTGGTTAAACGGCTTCGTTAACAAACAAAATTACCGTGTTTGGGCCGATGGACAGCCAGAAGCAATCCAAGAGCTACCAATGCAACCCGAAAAATGCACTATTGGGTGCGGTTTATGGGCAGGTGGCATCATCGGGCCGTATTTCTTTAAAAATGCGGAAGGAGTACGTATTATTGTCAATGGACCTTGCTACAGGGCAATGATCAATGAATTTTTGTTGCCAAAAATTTAAGATATTGGTATAGCTGACTTATGGTTTCAACAGAATGGCTCTACATGCCATACAGCTAACGATACAATCGCTTTATTGAAGGAAACTTTCGATGAAAACATCATCTCAAGAAGAGGTCCAGTTAATTGACCACCGAGATCTTGTGATTTTACACCATTGGATTACCTTCTGTGGGGACATGTGAAATCTTTTGTTTATTCGATAAATCCAAAACAAATGAGCTTTGGAAGCAAACATAACCCGTGCTATTCGCGGAATATCGGCCGATATGCTTCAAAGAGTGGCCGAAAATTGGACCCATAAAATGAACCAATTAAGAGTTAGTCGTTGGCAACGTTTGAAGGAAATTATGTTTAAACATTAAATGGCATGAACCAAACTAACAATTTTAATAAAGATTTTCTTCAATACATTGATTATTATGTATTTTTTATACCTCAGGAAACTGTTATTGGATCACCCATTATTACAAAGGAGCTGTATTAATGTACTAACTTAATGATAAAACACATTATTATGAAGTTGAAACATGTAGAATCCCATATCTACATATATATATATATATATATATATATATATATATATATATAACCCGGTGCCCCCTTTCTGTGAAATAAAAAAGTTAAAATATTTCTTTTTGTCAGTTTTAATTTTTATTTTAATTTTAATTTTTTATACCTCGGCTAGCTCAGTTTTAATCACGCACGGAGCTTGCGGCCATACGACAATAAAGAATTTTTCCGTTTACCTCTACTTGCTCTGCCTTTAAGTCAAAACACCATTAAGCACAACTACTATAATATTCTCAAAATATTTACAATGTACAAAAACGTTTAAGGATTCTTTAAATAGAACCTCCTTTTAATAATTGAATTAAATGTTTTCAATGATTATTATTTCCGTTAATTAAACACAAAGCCAGCAAAAATCACCCTTATTATTATTATTTGAAGCTGTATGAACGTTCATTAAACTTAATCTTTGTTGACCCTCACATAAAGTTTTCATGAAAGCAATGTTTAAAATATTTATAAATAAAAATACAACAAAATATTCAGATAGACTAACCTGTTGTCCCTTTGTGGCTTGGCTCATTTTCCTGTTCGGACCAGTTCCTGCTCCAACCGCTCTAAGCTTCTATTTCTGCTTAGTGATTTAAATATTCAACGTTAAATCTTGATCTACTTTAGATATGGTTTGCATTTTTCTTAGTATAGCTTCCCCTGATTAATTATTTTAGAGTTCCTGTTAAACTTCCTGGTCGGATCCAGTAATTGTTTAGATGGCTATTATGCTTTCCCGTAGGATCCAGTAATTGTTTAACTACTTGTTGAACTTCCACATCGGATCCAGTAATTATTCAGAGTCCTTTTGTTAATGTAAAAAACTTAGAATTTATTTAAAAACAAACTTTTGTTACTTACTTTTTTAAGGATTAAAACGACCAACCTCATATAATTATGCACTATCACCATTATATAATTTATTAACTATCAAATCACTTCTAATTCTTTCACGTAAATATTTTCTTTTAGGTGATGTGGATCATGTCTTAATTCAAGTTAAACTGATTTGTTTACAAATTCTGTCGTATTTAAAAGGAACGCCTATCTGTTGACAAGTGTAGCGACTAAAAGATTTGTGCGTGATTCTTACATGCAATATTTTGGGTATTTCTACTCATTTTTTATGTACAATGAAATTGATGCGCTATTTCCTGCACGTAGGATTTCAAGTTATTGGCATTGGTTCTTTTGGATTTCCTCTTCCTTGGTCACGTACTTCTTGTTTGTACAGTAAATTTGATCAACTTTGCTTTTATCACCATACCGTAATTATTCTTAACCTATCAAGGTGTTGGATTTTAACTTTCCGGTCACGTATTCTTAATTTAATTTATGTATTAAATTATATGCGGTTTCTATCTTACGTATTTTCAAACCTTCTTGTTTAACTGGGATTCTTAGTGTAATCATGATGCATTACTCACGCGTATTGTGTTGCAGCTTCCGTCCACGTAGTTTTATGACTTGTCAAGTTGTTTATTTAATTAAATCTTCTATAGTAATTTTCATTTCTTAAAATAATTATAGCTATGGTTTATATACAGGGCGTTATCACTTGCTTTCCTGTCTAATCGTTCAATTTCTCATTTTCTTCGTAAAAATGTCTAGTTTTCTGAACCCTTATGGTGTTTTCATGAAGCGCACTATACTAGTGATCCTATCTACCTCTAAATGACCCTATTAACATAGCATTATATATATATATATATATATATATATATATATATAGGCTTACACTTTTCAATATAAGTTAATACGAAGTTGGATATAAGAAGCTTTTATTTTAAAGAGTAGCCATATGTGATGACGTTATATTTTAGACTTATAAATGAGTTGTTTGAAGTTACATAATGACCAATTTTTTTGCGAACCTAGTTACAAGAAGTAATAGTAGAGTCAACTATATCATTATACGATGTTTTGAAATTTATAGAGTCTATTTAGTAATCGGAAACACCATTGGCGGTGGAAATCATTTCTTGGGCACATACGAAATTATCCATCTACTCATTTCGTATTTTTTTAAAAGTGTGTAGACTTTCTCAGCATTTTTTTTGTTTTATAAGAAAGCGCGGTGATTGTCGTAGTTCCCTTCTGTTATAAATTTCGGTCGCTTGTTAGAAATTCTTGCCGTAGTCTGTACCTTTAGGTTAACTACGATAATTTCGTCGTTGAAAAATAGTATTTTGATTTTTAAAAACCATATTTTATTAAATTAGAAATTAGATATAAATAAAAATATATTCAACTTAATGAGGACCGACCACCAAAGGCGATTTTCATCAGATATTTCCGCACAGATAGAACTATACTAATTATACATAATAAACATAATTTATTAGGATTGTGACTACAAGATAATTAAGCTATCACTTAACTATTAGATAATATATGAAAATTATGCATTTTATAAGGTTTAATAGTCATTTAATTTTCAATTTTAATGCGTCTGTTATAAATTAAAATTTCCATCTTTAATTATTATTTCAAGAGAAATGCTACTATACTAAATAGCACAATTCTCGAGATTGTTACATCATTTAGAAGAATACAGTTTCATACTTTCGAACAACAGTGAAGAAAGTTTTTGTGATCGTTTAAAAAATCGAGTTAGAGATTTTAACATACCTTACAGTTTTAGGAGCCTAAAAACACAAAAGTGGTCATTCGAAAATGTCGGTGTATGTATGTGTACCCGTATGTATGTTTGTGGGTTTAACTCTGTGTGCTTGGTTGCACGTGTATATATGAATATGCGCACATGTGTGCGTTTGCGCCTTGATGTGTAGGTTTTCGTAGACATAACTGTTTATTAGTTTTTCAAATATTATTGCGCGTGGTTGCATTGTTTAGAGAAAGACATTTGTCTATTTTGTGACGCTTCTACAAACTTACATCTTGACGCTGTTTTCTGCTATGACTTTTAATAGCAGCAAAAGATTGATAGGTTAGGTCAGCGCCGGCGATCGGCGCTCACCTAACCTATCAATTTTTTTCCCGCTGTCTAACCTAAGTCCTGACGTCTAGAGCGTACCTTCTAAGCCTATAAAAGAGTGGAGTAGAATCGGAGGGAGATATTGTCTCGTAGGATGAAATTGCCCATCGCCAGAATAGGACAAAATTGCCCCGTAGGGTGTACTTGCTCCCGTTAAAATTGGTTCAGACGAGTTCATAACTATATAAGAAAACGAAGTAGTGGATACAGTAAAGAGGTTTTAGAAAAAGCTAACGTAGAAGTTCTACTAGGGAAATCAGGTATTTACGCCATCAGTAAAAAATCCGACATACCAAAAGAGACATTATGCTTTCACCACAAACAATATCGTAAGTAGGTACATATTACAGCCAGTATGGAGACAGCGATGCCCGAAGTTACAATACCAATACAAAACTATGATGAATTTTCTACTTTTAATGCAAAAGAAGTTGGTATACATGGTTTATTGTTGCTTGCTAAATTGTTAAATTGTAGCAAGACCAATGCTTTAATATCTTTAATTTTACACGAGAATGGATCTAGATTTCAAAATGTGTGTGTTTTCCTAAAATTTATATCATATGAATTTATACTGAGTGTATTTGAACTTTTAAAAGATGAACTTAATTGGTTATCATGCGTTTGGAGATTACGATGATGTGATTGGTCCAGGGGGTGCTAAAGAAGATTAAATTTTGGTGTTTGATGATATACCTATCAACGAAAAAAGTAGGATCATCCAGTTTTTTCTCGTTGAGGGACGAGACAACCCCTTTCCATCATCCCACACCCCACATACCCTTCTTGTGTAACCTCTTCTAATCGTATTTAATGAGTTTTCTCATTAAAACCCCGTTAGAACTAATCGTTTTTTCATCGGTTTTCTTATTAAAAAACCATTAGCACTAATTGTATTTAATGTGAAAACTCAATAACACTAATCGCTTTTTTAATGGTAAAACTTATTAGCACTAATCGCTTTTTAATGGGGAAAAACCATTAACACTAATCGTTTTTTAATGGAAAAACTCATTAACGTTAATACCATTTTTCTTACGTCACATCTGTCGTTCGTCATTTTTCTTACGCACATTTGTCATTCGCCATTTTTCTTATATCAATCCCCCATTTTTAAACATCACGATTTTTGACTTCTGTATATATCCACTTTTGCTCTATCATGTATATACATTTTACCATAAGTTGTTAGAGAAAAAAATCGGCTCAAACAGGATTCGCACTCGTACTACCCGCATGCAAAGTAGACACCTTAATTACTACACTATCGAGTCATTCGAAATTATTACTTGCACATCTCGTATTATTGTTTAATGCACATTTTCCATTTAAATTTAGAGATGAACTTAATGCATTTAAATATGAAAAAATTTCAGGATGATTGAGAAACAACCTACGGACTCCATTTTAATTTAGAGATGACTTTAAGAGCACCAATCCCCAAATGTTATATAGACTTACACCGTATTTTTTTATTAACCATCACTACTAAGTCACATAATAGGCGTCTGCTTTGGTCAACAGACGCTTTTAAACTGAACAACTTGAGAGTTAACTTTTTTTAATTACCCTACCTTTCTCCTCATCGATTTAATTACGGGTATCGTTTTTTGTAATAGGACTACCACCTTAAACCTAAAAATAAAAAACAACATAATTTAATACATTTATTAACATTTTTTACTGGTGCTGACGTTACAAATAAATAAAACAAACTTTATCAAGAAATACTATAATTTTATTAAAATATATACATGTATTCCTAACTATAAACCGCTATGACAACCAGGGCCTGGTGAATCTGCGATAGCCAAATCTCTAAACATTTGCGTGAGCGATCGCTCCTCGCATTCTCTAAGTACTGGATGGGGTGGCATTTAACATTTTCCAACAGTGTCAAGTAATTTTCATTGCTGCAATCATTAAACAAAAAGAGATGCTCGCACGACTCTCTCCCTCTAATAACGTTAGAACCCTTCTTCATTTGTCGTATTTCCACTTACATTTTTTATAACACCTACAAATTTTTCGTAAAATTCTGGAAAGTTTTTACACCTCAACTCCTCTATAACATATTAATTTTCGCAAATTTAATAGCTTGAAGCACTCGTACTCAGGTAACACAATGACATTTCAGTCTTTCGTGATTTCCATGTTATATGTGTTTTCTTCTTGAAATTTATTCGCCACCCATACACTTCTATTAGTCGTTTCGACAATTAGTTTCAATTTGAATTCACGATCCATTTGTAATCCTATTACATCACCACCAGGTAAACCATTCAATATTACGTTTGCTGCTTCTTGGATAAATTGTATGATTCTAAATTCCAATTGAAAATTTTAAAACTCCCTCCATTCAAAGTAGTCCATTTTTATAGCATAATTTTGGTGTACTCTACCATTGCAAATAATTTGTATAACTGTTGCAGACCACGGTATAAATCAAAATCAACTTCCACGTTATGGTGGTGAAAATTTGATGTAAAATCACCTAGCGTTTAGGTGATGATACCTACTAGTTTGTTGAGATCTACCAGCACTCTTACTTCACTTGTAACGTCAAAATCAGAGAAATCCATCTGTAACGTGTAATTTTGATCAACTCAACGATACTCTGAAACATGGTTTTCTCGTCTTATATGCTGGCGGTCAAGCGCGCGCAGCTTCTTATTGCATTAATTGATGTTATATACAAGTCTTGACACGAAAAGTGATGGTTATAATTGTGTTGCAGTGGGTTCTACTTGTTTGTATATAGATATAGTTTTCGTCTTATGTTATAGATTAACTTACGTCTTACTTTTAAATATGAAAAAACTTTAGGGTAAGAGTCCAGACAAATATCATACAGATTTCATCTTGAATTATGTAGGAGCTTAAACGTCAGAAACGCCAAATTTTGTAGCTTTCTTATTTGTGAATTTTTAAACACCTATTCTTTTTCTCTGCACTTACTCTTATTTGCATTTTGTACCCACTCTGTGTGTGAGTTTTTCCATTAAAAAGCGATTAGTGTTAATGAGTTTTCCTATTAAAAAACGATTAGTGCTATTTGATATTGTTTTACAAAAATTTCTACACTATTGATGGTGTTTATTATAACATAAGTTCTAAATAAATTACACGTTATCTGAAAATCATAATAAATTGCTTTAGTTCTTGTTTGTTTTATTTAAAGGTGTGCTAATTAACTATTAATGACTCTCTTGAGAAGTTTATTAATGAAGAATAGTAAACATTTACTCAAGAAAATTGCTTTAATATGTGATTGAAATTTATCAGTAAACAAGGGATTTTTTGCATGGAGTCTAATTAATTTAATAATTAGAATACCTGAACATTTCTAAATCATCAAGTATTGCACTATGCATTTAAATGTAGTAGGATGCTCCTGTATTTTAATTTTCGCAGTGTATACTTTTACACTATATGTTTCAAAGTTAAAATGTGCAAAATAAATAGTATTTTTTTATAAAATTTTTACAATTGTGTTTATTATAAGATTTTAAAATTGTTTTATTTTGTAAATGTATTACACCCATCCAATGTTACTAGATGTGCTAAGATTTGGTGGAACAGGCCTTGCAAACTTTAGAGTTAAATAAGATTGTGTTGAAATTGCAAAAGAATTTGCATGTGTATTCCTAGATACTGTTAATAAGCAGGTAATAGGTATTAAACATAATAAGATTTGCTCTAATCCATACGTAAATATTCATGAAAATGCAGTCAGTTAATACAGAATTTACACATAATTGGATGTGGTAATTATTAGATTGCTGTTTATGATGCGTTAATTAAATTCAATCTTCAAGTAATGTCCTGAGGCGTTTGAAATTTATTGTGCTGCTTAGTACATAACGTATTGCTCAATAAAAGGGAATTATACATTCAAACAGATATACCGTTTATGTGATCTGAATGGCTGTGCAGATTATTGAATGCAGCATGATTTTTCCAGTGAATTCTAACTGATTCGAATCTCCTTGCACTTGTTTTGTTTTATTTTCCAATGATTTAGTTCTCTGTAATAATGTTAAGCTTGTACCACCGTTCAACGTTAGTAACTACAAAGGTGTGCGATAACATTAAGCTGTGACGTTAATAACGTGTTAAAGGAACAAGTTAATAAAATGTGAGACAGACAAGCTGGTGTAATTAGGTTAATGTATGTCTGTAATTAGGTTAATGTATGTCTATCTCTCCCCCACACACGTATAGTCAATATAGAGAAAATTATATGTAAAATCTCATGAGTCGTGTTTTATGTTACACATGCATTTTACCATAAGTGTTATTTTTGGAGTCGTGTTAGCCTATTTGTACTACTGAAAACAGTCCACTATGCATATTTCTGTTTAATGTTTGCTTTATGTACATGTTAGAATTGAAGTAGAAAATTAGTTAAGGGTAATTAAACAGGTTATTAATTACATTTGCGTCGACTTTTGTACTATGTAAATCCCCGAGATATGTTCGTTAAATATTGTTTTTTTGCAGGTCGGTTTTCCTTTTTCTGTAACTTGTTTTTTACTAATTATAGGTGTGTAAATAAAATTCCTTTCATGAGATTTTCTTTTTCTATCTTTGAGACCAACCCTACTCTACGACTTCTAACTATCACCTCATTCTTGGATTCCTTTTTTTGTTGTGGTATTCGTGCCGGCGATTTTCTTTGCTTAGTGTACTTTTCTTTTTTGTCTGCACGGAATACAGTAACAACACGTTATGTGAAATGTGCAGTGATTAGTAATTAAAGTTATTTATATACATTATGGAAGATAGACGATATTAAAAACTATTGTGAAAGAGAATTTATCTGAAAATTTCCGTATATTAAATTTAATGGAAGATCAGTGTTAGTCGAATCGCTGACGTCAAAGTGTTTATTGATACGCAGACGTGAGCAGATTATTTGACGTTACAATGGTCTCAAAATAAAAAATAAAAGATAATTAAAAATAATTAAAGCTACCGTAAGATAAAGTATTTTTAGTTGTAATAAGGAACATATGATGGGAATTGTTTGTTATATGGATTAATTTCCATGAAAAGGCTTACTTTTTAAAACGATTTAAAGGATTTTGGAGCATCGATTGGTAATCACGTTCTAGATAAAATCAACAGCAAGCAAATTTGTAACGGTATAATAAATATAACTTGTTGTAATTTCTAAAAGGAATCACCTATCGATTAACTAGTTAAGTTGAATAATGAAATTTTTTTGTATGCAAGTCTTTTGAATTTAAGAGTAAGAGTTGTGTGTAAAAGTTAATATAATTTAATTTTAAAAGGGTTGGAAAATCTACGATACAGATTTTCGCCATTATACTAGGAAATAATTGAACCTAGCTGAATTCAGATAAGTTTAAAAACTGTTTAAACGGGAGTATATTTAATTACATGACTTATTAAAGTAAGTTTTGTACATATTAAGAAAGCTTCAATTATGGAGTTGTTTATGAATGATAATCGCGTGTTTAAGATTTGTTTAAAATAAGTAAGTCATCATATTAGTATTTAAAGAGAGATCCTGGACTTTATTTTAAAATATGAGATGTGTTAAAAGGAAGTTATTTTTATCGATGTTGTAGTTAAGATATTGTTTGTAAGACAAAGCTGTTGTGGATGTGTTAATTTGTATTTGGAAGATTGTTTGGAAGAAGATATTTCAAATTATTATAAATCTGAGGCATGATTACAGTGATTTTATTAATCAGAAAACTAGCAAAAACAATTAGACGACGCGCAATTTTAAACATTCATCATGGCACTTTTATTAGGAGAATAACGTAGGACCTTTCACAGCAACTTCTATTGACGCCCAACGTCGGGCCAGTTCAAAGTATCCCTTGTCGACACCCAACTTGGGGCTTTCATTCCTATCACAACAATTTTATTGGCCTCTCAACGTTGGACTTTATTACAGAAATATATACATATTGACGTGATAAGAGGTTACGAGAGGTCAATGAAACCCAAATTCTACTAATAAATCCCATCAAAATGTAAAAGAATCCGGAAAAAATTAAATTTTCCGTAAATTCATGGTTATGCCCTGCATTATACAAGCGTACTATTATTCATTAATGTACAAGCAAAAAATGCAATTCCCCATGTATAAATAATCACCCTGTATGATATAAGCGTATTGTAAATACATAGCAACTAATGTAAGCTGTATATGTAAAAATTATTATTATTTTATTAGATACCCTAAAACGCATTAATAATGAATACAAATCGATAATTTTAAGATAAATACAAAAGCTATTCGTTTGTGCACGTTTCGTGGATAGAATAAATAGTTTTGTGTATATAAAACCCTAGTTTAATCTTAATTTTGGGTATTAAAATGCTTTACAGTGAAAGGAAATATCTTTTATAGAATGCAACTTATTTGTATTATAAATTAATCTTATAAATTGACTGTTGGATTACATAAATTCATTTTAAATAAAGAATTTTCTAGAAGATTAGGAATATAGAAAGGATGAGCCAAACGTATTTAGAACTACGTAAATATCTTATTAATAAATGAAACATTTATTCCAAGAAGCGGCCGGAACACTGAAAAACCCAGAAAATGTAATAGAAATTGATAAGAAATATTTATGATCTTTCGTATTCACTGTAGGATAGTAGGAGAGCGCGAGCATTAACTTTAGGTATTAAATAAAGACGGGGAGCACACGTAAATCAATTCTAACGAGGTAATAAAACGCGACGATTTTGAACGCTAATGAGGATCTCTAAGAAATTACGTAAAATAGACGGGTATTATTTAGCATGGAATCACGAAAATACTACTATATTCTAGATAATACATAATTTTGGTAATAAATGAGAAATTTTATTAAAAACATTTATTGATTCATGAATTCGATCGCCAAAAGTTCATTTAAGTCGCGAAGACGTTATTTGAAGTATGCAATACACATACTGTAATTTAATATTTAAAATGTAACAGTAAATAAAGGTATGTTTTAAGCGTTATCTGCACATAAATATAGAAATTATTAAATGTAATTATATACAATGAAGATAAAAACTGCTTCGATATAAAAAGTTATTAAAAATTTTATTGAATAATTCCGAGGATGCACATTGGTTTCTAAATGAAGATTTGAATAATATGCAAAATGTTGGGATTTGAACGTCAATTTAAAATAAAGCCAAGAACCCGAAGATATTTAATTGGAAAAGCCCTTCGTGGATTTTTGCAAGTATAATTTTTTAACATTGTTTGTAACTGATACTTGAATTTTGTCATTTAATTTAAGTCTAAAGTAGAATAGGTCTTAATTATATAATAATTTTATTTTTGTAAGGATTTTTTCCAAAAAAGTTTGTGTTCAGAGTTCGAAACGCTCTGACCTTTTAATAGATTATCTGTCAAGATTTTTTTGGTCAAACAAACCTTACAAGCTTGAGAATAAACAACCATGTAAAATATCCTTAAGAGAAGAGGTATAGTTCTGTAATTTTAAATAACGTAAGGAATTTTTTTTTATAATTAAGTAAATAAGTACTTGTTAGAAATAATTTGATGTTTAAAAGAAACATGCTGTAAATGTTCTATATGCTTTTGTATGAGAGAAAATATTTTATGTACAAATGCTTTGTGATATTGCTGTGTTTGATTTCATTTTATAAATTCCAACATTTCCGTTGAGCTAACCAGGTAAAATTAGAAAGGAAGGTAAGTGAATAATTTCAAATTTTACAATTTGCTGTATCTGTATTACAGCACTCTTTTAGCGGCGCATCAATGCGAGGTGTTGTCACAACATCCTTCTAGTGACGCCTCAAAGTGCGGCGTTGTCACAGCACTATTTCAGCGGCACTTCAACGTGTGGCGTTGTCACAGCACTCTTTCAGCGGCGTCTCAACGTGCGACCACTTATCATATCACTGTTTTAGTGACGTTTCAACGTGCGACGTTGTCACAGCAATATATATATTATTGTGTAAGGGAGGGGGTTATAAGGTTTCTAAAGGTATATTTGTATTAATAGGGGTGTATGCCAAGCGATAGGGTAAATATTTCAGATTTAATAATTTAAAAACTATAAATTTTGCTATACTTTACATACGTTAAAGTATGTACCATTTCAGATTGAAACTTATATGCCAAAAGGTAGTAACATGACTTTATGACGTTGATATAATGCACGGTACTTGAGGTTTTATACTGAGTTGATATTTCATGAGCCAGTTGAGAGTACATTTGCCGTCGGAAAGCCGGACGCATTTATGGATATCTGCAATATAACAAAGCGTCCAGGTCGTGTATGAATTATTTGGTTTTTCCTTTTATAGAATCAAACTTTTAGACGAATTGTAAATCAAAATTTAAAGTGAATCAAAATGTAAAAGGTTATTGGAGTTTAGTGAAGTGTTTTGGACCAATGGTAGAAATTTAAAATTATTATAAAGACTATAGCGAAGGTATGTTGGACACTGAAAGATAGGTGATTTGTTATTGGATGTTATATATGTAAAAATGTTATTGTAGTAAGCTAAGTTTGTTTAGTTAATAACTAAGCAATATAAATAAGGGACTTCTTTTTTAAATTTGTTCAGATACAGACCTATTTATGAAACCTGCGTTAAAATTGTAAAATAGTTTTGAAATAAAAGTTTATTTGTGTATTCATCGAGTATTATTTAATCCAAGTATAAAAGAAAGTATATAAAGTGTTTAAAAGTGAAAAGGAAAGTCAGCGTGTATTTAAGGAAGATTTTGGAAGTGGTTATTGGTGCAAAGGAGAAAGCGACGGGTATTTATTGGAGAAGATTAGTGTTGGTTTTGGGATAGATTTGGGTATTACGGCAGCAGGATATTGGAGTGGATAAAGAAGGCATCGACGACGTAAAGAATTTTGGGATTGATTTGAGAAGATATAACGGCAGAAGGACATCGTATGGATAATTGGTATAGCAGGATTAGGAGTGATTTGTATTAAGACAGCGGGATTGATTTGGTTGTGCGAAGAGAGAAGTAAGCGGGATACGGAGCAGAGGAACAGGAGATAGGAATACGGCGAGGAAAAATTGACGCAGGAAAGTAGATAAAGGTTTTACTAAATTCTAAATTGGGGTAACATTATTTCAGGTTTGGGGCATCAAAATTGTTTTACAAACACCTGGAGGCAGTGCGCAAGAGGACAATTTTGGAGAATCTTGTGTGAAAGTGCGTACGGCAATTTCGAACTTGAGCCAGCAGTCAAAGGAAGGCCTTCAGCGCAGTATATTTCTGGTAAGTACCGTGAATATATTAGAACGTCAGAAATTAAAGTCATAAAAGTTACATAAATTAATTTGACATCAGGCATCGTTGATCTATTAAGATTTGGCATATCAAAATAAATTTAGTACATTTCAAAAGTGGTAAAACAAACGAGGGTGCAGTTTGGTTGGGTATTGCACATCTACTCACGATTGAACCCACGGTGAGTAGGTGAGAAAACCCTGAGATTAAAGTTTCAAATAGTCGAGGCATATAAAATATAGTAATTAGTAAAAGAAAACCAACCAAACGTTTGCTAAAGCACCTCGATTTGAAATCATTGTGACGACGACAAAAGTCGTGTAATAAAATCTTGTTTAAAGGAGGAGTAATTATATTATATAAAATAGTAGAGACAAAAACATAGTAATTAGATTTCAAGAAGGTGGCAAACCCAACGTGAGGCTCGAGAAAAGGTTAAAAGGTGTTAGAGCGAAGAGAGTAGAATCCGGGAGCCTGAGTTAGGTGGGGCCCGCAAGTTTTTATTTTTTCAGGAAACGAGTTCAAAACAAGGAAACAGAGATGACGGACGAGGACACAAAAAGAATCACAAGATCGGGACTAATATACGGGGTTGAAATGGATGTAGGGAGACAAGACATAGAGCTAGACGCAGGGGGCGACCTACAGGAGACGGACACGATGCAGACAGAGTTGGAGATGACAGACACGGACTTGGACCAGGCGACGGTACCGGAGGTGAGAGCAGCAGAAGCCGACGGAAACCAGGACCTTATAAGATTTCTGATGAGTTTGCAGAAAAATTTAACGGACAAAATGGATGAATCACGCAGGGAACAAAAAGAGCTGACAGACAAAATTAATGAATCACACACGGAACTGGCGGAGTTAAAAACAGAGCTTAAGACATCACGGACAGAACAAAGAGATGCACGCAAGGAACAAAGAGAGGCACACGAGGAATTATCGAATCTAATTGACGAATGGCGGACAGATATTAAGACGACATGCACGGCACTAAAAACCGATGTAACTGACACAATTACAGAGTCACACACGGAAAAACAAACGGACTTAATAGACAAAACCGAACAGTCGCGGACAGATATCAAGACGACATGCACGGCACTAAAAACCGATGTAACTGACACAATTACAGAGTCACACACGGAAAAACAAACGGACTTAATAGACAAAACCGAACAGTCGCGGACAGATATCAAGACGACATGCACGGCACTAAAAACCGATGTAACTGACACAATTACAGAAACACACACGGAACTACAAACGGACCTAACAGACGCAATCGAAGAATCGCGGACAGAGGACGAACGCGGGACGGAATTACAAGACAACGTAGACCGCGTAGATGACGAGAATAAAATTACACGGGTACAATTGCAGGGACAGACACAGCACTTGACACCGAAATTGGGCGCGGACGACATGGTATTACTACTCACAGGACAAGTGGTACTAAACGTTAAAACACTGAGGGAATTCTTAGGAGTAAGGAGAAATTTTGACCTAGCGACAGTACTGGAAGCGAAAACGCGGACACACCATTGGGAACAAAACAGGGGTTACAGGGAAGACAGTCGACGACCACCGTACCACGAAAACAGACAAAATAATAGACAGGAAAATTTTAACTACGGACATAGGAATCATTGGGGACACGAGGCACATAGACGACCGTATTTCAATAGGGATCACCGGGATAACGCCTACAATGGACAGAACAGAAACCGGCACGACAACGGCGAGGATGACGGCCGGACGACTGGGGGAGGAATACAAAATGGAAATAGCCGGACGGACAGGGACGTAAACGTCCAACATATGACGACGAGCGCAATTACAACGGACCCGAATAGGATTGAGGTGGTGGAAATTCACGAGTCGCCTCAAGAAAAAAAAACGCGAATTTTTGGACGACCGACTGCTTAGGAGTAAAGATTGATGTTTGCTATAGTATAAGGGATTTGTTGTTAAACAGTTACATTTTAATAAAAAGAATTTGTTATTTATAAATATTAGTTTAAGGGACCGTGTTTATGTTGCTTTAGTGGATAGTGGGTCACAGTTGTCGCTGGTAAATGATAGGGTAGTAGTCGAACATGGAGAATTTTTAAAGGAAAGAATAGGAACAATTGAGGGGGTTAATTTATGGTCAGCGATGAACAAAAAGCTTACGACGATTTATAATGTTATCCGTGTACCGATATATATAGGAAATAAAGAAGCAGGGAATGCAGAGTTTTTAATTACGAAAGGGTTACAGTTAGACTTCATATTGGGTATGGATTTTATAGAGGATTTTGGATTGAATATAGATGGAAAGGATAGGTCAATTAGAATATGTGATAAAGATAGGTCATGGGTGGTGCCTACGGTTAGTGAGGAAAATAGGAATGGAAATGATATAGATAGTACAGGATTAGGAATGATTAAAGAGTATAATGATGGACAGGTTAAAGTACGATTATGTAATATGTTTGTAAGATTAATTAATGATGAACAGATAGGGAAAGTGAGTATTGATACTAAGATGAAGCTAGGAGAATTATTTAATAAATATGTAGGGTTATTTAATGAAGAGCCAAGATTTGCGAGGCGGTACACACATAAGTTGGAGGTCACGGAAGACATCGGATTTAATACAAGGGTGTATCCAATTCCGTTTGCCATAAGAAATAGGGTTAAAATAGAGATAGACAGGATGTTAAAAGAGGGTATTATAGAACCAGCGAGAACTCAATATGTGAACCCAGTAGTTATAGTACCAAAACCAAATAAAAGGGATATAAGGATTTGTTTAGATGCGAGGAAATTGAATGCGATTACAAAACCGCAGTATGAGCAACCACAAGGGTTGGATAATTTATTGTATAAAGTATATGAAATGAAAGTTTTCAGCAAATTAGATTTAAAGAATTCGTTTTGGTTAATTCCGTTGCATGAAGACAGTAAAAGTTTACAGGTTTTAGTATCGAAGGCGAGATTTATATGTTTTCTGTAGTTCCATTTGGTTTAAGTAGTTCTTCAGCAGCACTTGTAAGAGCGATGCAGAAGTTGTTTAATGAATATGAATGTTTCTGTTCGCATTATGTCGATGATTTGTTAATTTTTTCAAGGGACGAGCAAAACACCTGGAGCATTTAGAAAAGGTGATCCAACGACTGGACGAAGGAGGTTTAAAGCTGAACGTAGAGAAATGCGAGTTGTTTAAAAGCAAGGTTACATACTTAGGGTTTGAAATTAGCGAACAAGGGATGAAAATTTGCAATAAAAGATTGGACGAGTTGAAAACATTCAGCGACCAAAGAATGTGAGAGGACTGCGAGGATTTTAGGGTGCTAAATTATTACAAACGGTTTATACCGAGGTATTCTGAAGTGTGCGTACCGTTGGTGAGTTTGTTAAAGAAAAGGAAAGATGGAAGTGGACTGCTGAACGAGAGAAGGCGTTCCAGGATTTAAAAGGTGCATTTTACAAGGAGTTAGCATTAAAATATCCAAATTTTAAAGATGATTTTATTTTGAGGACGGATGCGTCGAAATATGCAATCGGTGCTGAGTTGGTGCAGATACAGGATGGAGTTGAAGTACCAATTGTTTTCATTTCTAGGGTGTTGAAAGACTGCGAAACCAGGTATGCAACGGCAGAGAAGGAGATGTTGGCCATAGTATACGCGGTGAAGAAGTTGCGTTTTTATTTGTTAGGTAAGAAATTTCTAATAGAATCCGACAACACGGTGGTAACGTTCATGAAGAAAAAGGAGTTTTTAAACAGCAGGTTGTATAGATGGGCATTGGTGTTACAGGAATACGACTTCGAGATTAAGCATAAGCCAGGAAAGGAGAATGTGACAGCGGATTTTCTGAGCAGACCGCAGGTGGAATCGAATCAGGACATAAACGGGTGTTTAATTGCTTTGCAGGAATTCAGGGATGTTGGTCGATGGACAAACACCAAACTTATAAAGGCGCAGAGGCACAGCGAGGTGAGCTCGATACGAGAGAAACTTACAAGAGAAAATATGGAAGAGTACAGGGGATTTACCATCGTAGGGCAGTTTGTAGTGAAAAGAATAGGGGATGCAGAGCTGGTAGTGCTATCAAGAGACGTTGCCGCTGAAATCATAAACGAAATTCATTTAAAATTCGGACACATAGGTATCAGAAAAACATTTTTAGTATTCAGAGAGGCGTTTTACGCAAAAATGATATCACGGTGATAAAGGAAAGGATAAATCGGTGTGAAATTTGCATTCTAGGTAAAGACAAGAACGTGGTGCTGCAGAATATGCCGATGAGCGTGAGCGTAAATGGACCATTGGAATTGGTGGCGATTGATTATTTAAGCAACCTGATCACGAGTGAACAGGGGTATCGACATATTTTGGTGGTAGTCGACGTTTTTCTAAATTTGTAAAATTATTTCCTGCAAGACGGAGTAACACGGTGCATGCATTGCAGTCAATTGGAGAATTTGAAAGCCAGGTCGGGAAGATAAAAGAGTTTTGGTAGACAACGCAACGTATTTCAACAATCAAAGATTCAGGAACGGGTTAAAAGGGCAAATATTAAAGTATCATTTAGTAGCATACGACATCCGAAAGCTAATCCATGCGAACGTTACATACGAGAGGTGATAAAATATTTACGATTGGCGACACAGGAGCATCACGACAGATGGGTTAGGTATCTACCACAAATAGAAAATTTTATGAACAGCGTACCGAGTTCGGTTACGAAAACATGTCCGGTAACATTAATGCGAAGGATTATACCAGCTAGACCATGGAGGAGGAAGTCGAGGTACAAGACATAACAGAGTTGCTAAGTAATGCCAGGCGCAGAATCGAAAGGATGCAGCGTAGGGACATCGAACGAAGGTGTAGGAAAATTAAGAAAAGAACGATTTTTGGAATAGGGGATTTGGTAGTCGTCAAACGATTAAGGGTTTCAAACCGCGACAAAAACATTTGCGCGAAGCTGTTGTTTCCTTATGAAGGGCCGTACAGGATCACGCGTAGTTTTGCTGAAGGCAATACGTTTGAGCTGGAGAATATGACAGGGGAATATCGCGGGCGTTTTCATTTGGAGAATTTGTACCCATATAGAGTAGTACAGGAAGAGGGTTTAATAGGATAGGTTAAAATGTGGTTCATGCAACGGAAAGTTTAGTTTAGTTTTTGTTTTTTGTTTTTGTTATAGTAGTATAGTATAGGTTAGATAATAGCATAGTGTAATAGATGTGAGAGAAAGGCGAATGCGGGTTGCCAAAGTAAAATAGAAACATCGAAAGGATGGTTTTGAATGAAAATCAGAAATTTTTGCACACCAGGGAAAGAGAAAAACATATGAAATTTCAATTTCATTAAAAACCAGTGGGGCCAAATATTGTGTAAGGGAGGGGGTTATAAGGTTTCTAAAGGTATATTTGTATTAATAGGGGTGTATGCCAAGCGATAGGGTAAATATTTCAGATTTAATAATTTAAAAACTATAAATTTTGCTATACTTTACATACGTTAAAGTATGTACCATTTCAGATTGAAACTTATATGCCAAAAGGTAGTAACATGACTTTATGACGTTGATATAATGCACGGTACTTGAGGTTTTATACTGAGTTGATATTTCATGAGCCAGTTGAGAGTACATTTGCCGTCGGAAAGCCGGACGCATTTATGGATATCTGCAATATAACAAAGCGTCCAGGTCGTGTATGAATTATTTGGTTTTTCCTTTTTATAGAATCAAACTTTTAGACGAATTGTAAATCAAAATTTAAAGTGAATCAAAATGTAAAAGGTTATTGGAGTTTAGTGAAGTGTTTTGGACCAATGGTAGAAATTTAAAATTATTATAAAGACTATAGCGAAGGTATGTTGGACACTGAAAGATAGGTGATTTGTTATTGGATGTTATATATGTAAAAAAATGTTATTGTAGTAAGCTAAGTTTGTTTAGTTAATAACTAAGCAATATAAATAAGGGACTTCTTTTTTAAATTTGTTCAGATACAGACCTATTTATGAAACCTGCGTTAAAATTGTAAAATAGTTTTGAAATAAAAGTTTATTTGTGTATTCATCGAGTATTATTTAATCCAAGTATAAAAGAAAGTATATAAAGTGTTTAAAAGTGAAAAGGGAAAGTCAGCGTGTATTTAAGGAAGATTTTGGAAGTGGTTATTGGTGCAAAGGAGAAAGCGACGGGTATTTATTGGAGAAGATTAGTGTTGGTTTTGGGATAGATTTGGGTATTACGGCAGCAGGATATTGGAGTGGATAAAGAAGGCATCGACGACGTAAAGAATTTTGGGATTGATTTGAGAAGATATAACGGCAGAAGGACATCGTATGGATAATTGGTATAGCAGGATTAGGAGTGATTTGTATTAAGACAGCGGGATTGATTTGGTTGTGCGAAGAGAGAAGTAAGCGGGATACGGAGCAGAGGAACAGGAGATAGGAATACGGCGAGGAAAAATTGACGCAGGGAAAGTAGATAAAGGTTTTTACTAAATTCTAAATTGGGGTAACATTATTTCAGGTTTGGGGCATCAAAATTGTTTTACAAACACCTGGAGGCAGTGCGCAAGAGGACAATTTTGGAGAATCTTGTGTGAAAGTGCGTACGGCAATTTCGAACTTGAGCCAGCAGTCAAAGGAAGGCCTTCAGCGCAGTATATTTCTGGTAAGTACCGTGAATATATTAGAACGTCAGAAATTAAAGTCATAAAAGTTACATAAATTAATTTGACATCAGGCATCGTTGATCTATTAAGATTTGGCATATCAAAATAAATTTAGTACATTTCAAAAGTGGTAAAACAAACGAGGGTGCAGTTTGGTTGGTATTGCACATCTACTCACGATTGAACCCACGGTGAGTAGGTGAGAAAACCCTGAGATTAAAGTTTCAAATAGTCGAGGCATATAAAATATAGTAATTAGTAAAAGAAAAACCAACCAAACGTTTGCTAAAGCACCTCGATTTGAAATCATTGTGACGACGACAAAAGTCGTGTAATAAAATCTTGTTTAAAGGAGGAGTAATTATATTATATAAAATAGTAGAGACAAAAAAACATAGTAATTAGATTTCAAGAATATATATATATATATATATATATATATAATGCATATATATTGACGTGCTAAGGTATCACAAGAGGTCATTGAAACCGAAATTCTACAAATAAATCCTATCAAGATAAAAGAATCCGGAAAAATAGAAATTTCCGTAAGTTTATGGCTACGCCCTGTATAATACTAGCGTACTTTCATTCATTGAGGTACAAGAGGAAAATTAAATTTTCCGTGTATAAATATTCACCCTGTATGATATAAGCATATTGTAAATAAATATCAAGTAACGTAAGTTGTATATGTAATAATAATTAATTGTAAGATACCGTAAAACGCATTTAAATGCGAACTCAAATCAATCATTTTAAGATAAATACAAAGCCATTTATTTTTACTTATTAATTATCAATACATTTTTGATAAAAATGTTTTTGATTTGATGTAAATAGCATATAATAATTATAGCTTTACGTATTTAGCATAAAAACTACAATCTTATTAAAAAGCCCCAATTCTAACCTTAATAGTGTATTAAAAACACGTTTTGATGTTAAAAGCAAATATGTTTATAAAATGCAACCCCTTTTGCATTAAAAAGCAATTAAGGTTTAAATAATTACCCTGTGGATTACAGAAATTTATTTTAAATAAAGAATTTTCTAGAATATTAGGAATATAAAGAGATGAGTCATCAATATTTAGAACTACGTAAATATAAATAAAACATTTATTCTGAGAAGCGGCCGGAACACGAAAAACGCACAAAATCCAAGAAATATCCAATAAAATTGATTATCTTTCGCATTTGTATGCGACGCTACAATAATCGTATATGTGTTAAACAAGGACAAAGAGCACACGTCACGAATAGGTGGAACGAGATTACGCCGCGATTTTAGACGTTAATGAATTTTTCTGTGAAACCTTATATCATAATGTTCCATACTATGCTACAACCTTCTGGATATAGATAATTTGGGTATATAAGGAAGCGTTTATTAAAAACGCGGATTCATTCGATTCATTCGATTTTTAAATTCGATTGCGAAATGTTATTTTGATTTAAGTCGCCAACTGTTGCTTTGCGAAGATAATATTTGAAGTATGCAGTATGCAATAATTACGATGGTACAATAAATATAGAAGTGATTTTAATTGCAAATTATATAAAAAGTGAAATTTATTAAATTGCAATAAAGAGGGAAAATTCTTGAACATAACGCTATTTTAAAATTTTTATTAAATAATTGAAAGGAAGATTTAATCATAATGTACTTTGATAACTGCTGATTGAAATGAAGATTTTAAAAATGGAAAATCTTGTAAGCTGATTTGACGTCAATTTAAAATAAGAAGATATTCAATTACCAGGAACGTTTTTATGGATTCTGCAAGTATTACTTTTAGATTTATTTGTAACTGATATTGGAGTATTTGCACTTAATTTAAGGTATAATAATAAGTGTTAATCATATAATAATTTTTTTACCAGGAAAGTTTGTGTTCAGAGTTCCAAACACTCTGACCTTGTAATAGATTATATGTCCAGGATTGTTTTGGACAAACAAACCTTACAAGCCTGGCAATAAATATAACCAGGTAAACCATCCATAAAAAGGGGAAATTTGGTTCTGTAAATTTAAAATAAGGTAAGGAACAATTTTTTTATAATAAAAACTACTTTTTAGAAATTATTTTATGTTTGAAAGAAACCATGTTGTAAATGCTTCTGTATGAGAGAAAATATTTCAAACTCTATAAATGATTTGTGATATTGCTGTGTTTTATTTCATTGTGAAAACTCTGTCAATTCCGTTGATCTAGCCAGGCAAAGTTAGAAAGGAAAACAAGTGAACAATTTCAAGTTTTACAAATTGCTGTATCACAGCACTCTTTTAGTGACGTTCACAACGCGGGCCATTTTCATATCACCTTTTTAGTAACGCCCCAAAGCGCGGGCCTTACCACATCACTCTTTAAGCGGCGCACCAATGCACGTCCCTTACCACATTAATATATATATATATAATATATATATATATATATATATATTTACACATATTTACTTAATTTTAAAACATAACTACGTACCTAATGTAATATTTATTAATATGTTTAACGTTATAAATACATAGACACATACACACCATACTACCTAACGCATGCGCATACACACACACACACACACAAACAAACACACACACACACAAACGCACACGCATACAAACAACAACTATCACATACAACATAACATATACATTAAACAAGGGTATCAGGTATCCTATTAAAACAGAAAATTTGAAATATTTCAAAATCTGACATAATTTTTAATTTTTATTTTTACAGTTTTTCTTATACAAATTATATATCCTTCTTACATTTAAAAGTAAAAAACTAAAAAGTTATGTTTAATACTTCGATGTTAATTTTTTAAAACAACTCATCTTGTAAGTTCAATTAATATTTATATAATTTAGCCTAGTTGTTTGTAACATTTTTAGAAGCCTGTGATCAAGGATTAAATATATCCGAAAATTTAGGCATTATAAAAGAGTTTTCTTTTTACCAGCTGACCTCAAACCCATTAAAGCATTTAATATATATATATATATATATATATATATATATATATACACGCAAATTTTCTTAATACAGTGATATGGGTGTACATACGTGCACACGCACACACCCACACGTGCGCGCACATAAACACACTTGCATCCACACCAACACGCTACTGGTTTAATTTATACCTGAGGTAAGGATGTTAATTCTAAATGAAAATATATTCTTCATTCATCGTTAAATTTGAAAATTTAACAAATATACGAATGAATTAAAGGCTTTGTTTAATTATTTAAATAGTGGATTTATTTAACCGGACGTATACCTGTATATTTGCACAATAAATAAATAAATTGATAAGAAAATAAATAGATAAAATAGGAAGATTCAATTTATTAAAACTCTATATTAAAGTATATTTTAGGAATAGTAAATTTCTTCATTCTTTTAAGTAATTTGTTAGGTAATTGTTACTGATGCTGAAACTTTGAAATATCGGATTTTTATATTATATTATTTAAAAAATATGTACTCTCTGAAGAATTTTGCAGAGAAATATAGTGTTAAACACATACCGTGTTGATTAAAAACTAATGTAGATACATAATGCTGTATATTAGATATTGTTTTCATATTATAACTTTATATGGTTATTTTCTTTAAGCGTACACAGAGTCATGTTTGCAAATTTAATTTATAAAGAACTACTAATTAAAAATAACCCTCTTAGAATTCAGGAGTGGATGATGCTCCTGCAAGTCGTACAGCACGCTTGGTGGCGGATTTGCGTCAGCTGCTAACACTTAAACAGCACTATTACCCTGAAGGAGGCTGGGGATGGGTAGTAGTTGTAACCGGAGTGTTGGTTCATGCACTCGGTCACGGATTTCTTCTGGCTTTTGGAATACTGTGCTTGGAAACCTCAAAAAAGTTTGAAACTGCTATCAAAGAACCCGCAGGTACTAACCTTTCCTGTTATTATACAAAGCGTTGCAATTAATTACAGGATGAAAACGGAAAATGCGTAATAGAATTTTATCCTTGTGGTATTTTTACGCGCTTCAGTTTTTAGAAGGGTTATCTGCGATGCGGCAGTAAAGTAAAATTCACATTGATAAAGAATATTTATATGCTAGTAAGTGAAAGGGTGCTTTGTTAGCCGTTTATGTAACAAAATTTTTCGGAAGTCATAAAAGGACAAAACAGTAACAGTTGACTGAAATTTTTATGCGTTTAGTTTCATGTTTAAAATACCCTAGTCGATGTTTATGTACTACTAAATCTTTACTTAATGTAATATTAATAATTGTTTTAACTGTGTTTTTGTATTACAGGATGGCTAGGTGCAATGTCTGTAGGAGTGGCTCTACTTATTTCTCCTGTTACCATCGCATTTTGTCGCAGAAAATCTACAAGAGTAACAGCAGTTATGGGCGGTCTTATAACAGCTCTTGGTTGTTTGTTTACATCTTTCGCAACACAGTTTCATCAATTATTTTTCAGGTAAGAAATGTAATTTATTTGAATATTATATTAAAGATTATTAAATATTTACCAATTGCGCAAAGGATTCAATCCGTAAATATAGAAGATATCCTGGAATCGCCCGGAAATTCAAGAACATAATTTGTCTTAAGCTAATTATCCTTATAAGTTTCAACCATATGAATTGCCTAACGAGAGTTTTTCTAAAAAGTAAATGACAGAATATTAAATCTGCTTGGAATTGAAGCTTATCTAAGTACTAAAGGGAATTAGAATCTAAACAGGTCGGACGAGTCTAAGTTTTTACGCTTTATTTTAAAAAGCTTTAACACATTAGTGTATTTATTAGGTTTAGAGGACTTTTTCTAAAACTTTGCACTAGGAAATCTCCAGCAGATAGTATCGTACCGCCGACGTATGTGAAAACCACATAAGGTTGTGGTTCACACGGATATTCTGGACATTGGATTATCTTTGTGGTGTGACTGTAAGATTATGCTACCAGGGCAATTCTCACTATTAGAACGGCGTTGTTCCCACCAACGTGCGTAAGAGTGCTTTAACTTCTTTTAAAGGGGGTAGACATTTACGTGGGAGAAAAAGTATCGTAACCCTAGACTTGCTTATCGACTTCTGTTGAGTGCCGACGTGTGCGAGTGCTTTGAGCTTATCGACTAATGGTTCCCCCATTCTCTACCTTTCCTTATATCGTATCAACACGCTGACCAGCGAAGCAACACCAACAGAGCAGAAAGCCACAATAGAACCAGCTCTGAGAACATAGATCCTCGCACCAGCAGAAAAATACTGGGGTAAGTGTTATTAGTAATACGTCCACGACGTATTTAGTCGTCTCGGGGAATTAAACCTCCCGAGTAAATTTGCTGTTATCTGTGCATAGTATTTACACCTGTATTTAACTCAGAATGCGGAGCTAGGATTACAAATTGATGCCCGATACATTGAGCTCTGTTAAAAATTTGCTGTGTTGGTTGAAAAAAACAAAAAAGTTTACTACTTCACGCATGTGAAATAACATATATTTACTTAAAAAAGCTTTGTTTCGCGGATCTATTATCTATTTGATAAACTGAATTGTTATATCATCATCATTAGGTTTTCAGTCCTGGAACTGGTTAGACGCGTACCTCGATTGTTCCTATTTTGAGCTAACTTACACATTTCCCTAAAATTCACACAGAATGCATCTTTCACTATCTGCGTGCAACAATCTGATATAGGTATACATCTACCTCTTTTTACCTATATCTGCTTGTAATATAGCCCGCACTATTCCCCAAAAATTGCCTTAGAACGTATTCAGCCCTTCTATTTCTCCTATATTTTTTTGTTTCCGACAGAAATGTTTATTCCCCTACTATTTCTATAACCGCTTTGTTATTAATTTTATCCAATCATGCTGAAGCATTGTTGTATACTAAAAATTAATAACATGTTATAATTAGACATATGAATACTTTAAATGTGATATAAAATTATCCTAAGATTAATATAAAAATCTTCAGTCATCTCCTAATTTAGAAACTTTGTTTTTCGGATTGGTAGAATGTAAAACATTAACCATTAAAAATAGCTTTTTTTCTTTGTGTAGAATTTAACAATGATGATTTAATATATAAATTTGAAAAGTCTATATGCGTTTTAATTAATTAATTAGTTTTGTTAAAAATAGCTGTAATGTATTAGTTTTTGCGAGAAATCAAGTGTTAATATCGAGGTATGTAAAAATGTACTATTTTTTTATTGTTTATCCCTGTTAAAATGCCATAGATTCCTAAATTTTTATCTCCTTTGAACAAAAAAACACTACTTAAAATTTTCGAGAACATTGCCTTAAAAATTTGCATAAAGTTGCAGTGGTAAATAAAAATTCGGTCTTTTTAGAAGTAATTTTACGTCATGTTTCGTCCTTTTGGCACTCAGTTTGCTATCTAACAATATTTTTGTTTTTTAATACTCTAATTAAATAACAAACAAACCTAATAAAAACTTTTAAATGCAAGTTGTAAACCCTAATTTTGCATTATCTAATTTGATAACCAAATTATAAAAATATCTATAAGTTATTTCTTATTCATGCAAGTGCAAATATATAATGAGCCCTTTGTTAAGGCCTTTGACCATTGTAAATAAATAGTAAGTTCCTCGGTGATCAAGGTGCACGCTATTTTACGTCGATCGACAAAAGGGGGACTCTTATCGCAACAATAAAGATCGACGTAATTAGTATGCCTCAAGACAGTCCATTAGAAGCTCTTTCGTACCGGTTTAGCAGCTTCGTTAATATCGGATTCCAACCTTATTTCCTTCTATTTAACCCTTCTTTAACCTTCTGTCTAAACAGGTGCGTTATAGTGTTGTGATAGTTTTTAAATGCGGTAAGTTTTTTCGCCACATTTATTATTTTACATAACATTTTATTTTATTGTTACGAACTGCTTCTCTCGTTCAGCTAAGGCTTGAACACCCATGTAAAATTCGCGTATCTATGAAAAACTTTCCTAGTTAATAGCGAAACGCTATGAATTTTCGTGTATTTTTAATGCTAAGAAAGAATTACCTTCCATCTCAGTGTAACTAAGACATCTAATCTCATTTATTTCTTAAATAGTAATATAGAGCAATCGCTGATGTTTGCTTCACTGATTACAAAACACAATATTTAGGTTAACGTATCTTTTAAAAATTATAAATATGAATCACCTCCGTTTGAAGACGAGGGAACTATGCTGGGAACTATCTATTCGTAATATAATAGCAGCTCTCACGCAGGATCAACGCCGTCTACAGATATTTACCACTGTAGTTAGCCGGTGCACCCTTAAAATTGTTACAGAGTTACCTGGCCCTTTAGGACAAATCTAAATTTATAACGTACTGCTTATTTTACAAGCAGACCAGTAAAAAAGAAACGAAATCAGTAACAAAATGCTGGCGCAAATTATGCGTAACAAAAAAAGGGAGTGAAAGAGAAAACAAAACAAATGCCGCGCTAAACACTATTGGAGATTGAGAGGGAATTGTAGAACATCTATACCTGAAAGGATAATATTAAACACAAAACAGATGTAAAGTATAATTCTAATTAGTAACTTGTATAAATTTAAATAGCAAACAATATTAAATTGCAGGTTTAAAGACAGACATCTGAATTCTTCACTGCATACATTCTAATATAAAATATTAATTATATGTAGTAGTCATCAAACTGCAGGATATTTTGTAAATAAAAGAACTACTCTATTATACACCCCTTAACTATTGCCGCTTAATTTAGGATAGCAAAACTAAGTGGCACAATAATTAACAACAATAAAAATATCATATATAAATATTACAAAAATCTTATCTACTTTAACTATGACGAGCTCGGCTCTAACATAACCTACTAACACTTAAGAAACAAAGTTCATATTTACAATAATAGTTTTAGACGCAGTCAATATTAACAGCTATTCAACTATCACAACTGGTGGATAATTCTTAAGTCTAGATATATTTTCGAAACCAATTCACTCGGTCATCCATCAACAAAAAAAAACAATATCACACAAACTCTACACTAATATCCCTATTTCGAAAGATAACAGTATTAAATAGATAAAAATAATTTGCTCACCAATTTCATAACATTTCTGTGACACAACTAACACTCGAGTACCATAAATAAAGAATTATTTGCTATCTGTTGCTTTTGATAATATTCGTTCATGTAGGCTTTTGAGGGTCTTAGTTAATTGCAAGGTTTTTACTTTATCATAATTTTATCTGCTCACAATGGCAGCCAAACAAAATGTGTGGTAACGACAATATGCGTTTCTGTAGTACGACCAAGTAATCATTAGTTCAAAAAACCTAAGAAGTGGAGCATAAAATCCGAAGAATATTGTTCACAAACCGGTGAAGATATTAACATTTTTATTAAAGGAATATCGTCCTTCAATTACCTACCGCTCAAGTAAAAAGAGAAATAACGTTTTTCATCCTAAGGTTTTTGTAACGGCCCGATTGGGTTTATATTATTATCACAGAAGAAACAACGAACTAGCGCTGGAAATATAGTGAACTTACTCAACCAATATATTTATTAGATTGTTTTCTGAAGAACACGGAAATTCTATATAGAACAGGAATAAGTTTGAGCATATTTCTATCTTTCAAAGATTACAAGTCGCTATATCTAATTACAATTAAACTAGCAACATTCAAGTAATTCTTATCAACCATATGTCTAGATAAGGAACCAGAAAGTGTCATACATAAACATGTGGATTTGTGAGTTAAATAAAGGACGAAAAACGTTGGTTGCCTATATGTGCTAACTTAATATACTAAAAGTGTAGCAAACTCTATATTCAAAGAGTAGAAATTCAAATGGTTTTAAAATGAAGGAAGTAGAAAATTTACAAATGTGAATGAAACATACCAACATAATGATCATTTTAACCGTAAAATGTAGTTTGATAATAGTTTGATTTGCATATAATTTGTATCAATGTTAAACAGCCAATATGCAGTTAGTAATAACACTGCAATACGATTGAAATGTTAACCATCATCTACTTTTTAGAAACTAATTATTTTCGGAAATAAATTAAACATCCACTAGCAAAGATTACTTCATAAATTATTTTATGAGTGTACATTAGTTTATTCTATTTTTAATAGTTGAGGATTATATAGGTCTTTAAGAAATATAGAGGGAGACTTTTTTGCAATAGTTGCATAATGAATTTAGAAAATTCAAAAACTAAATTCGAATAAATAACTGAAAACCAATACATGATACACTTACAACAGCTTTTCAATCTCTAAATACAGTGTTGCCCGAAATAAACAGTACTGAAACTAAGTTGGCGGTGTTTTTATGCGTGCGCTGTCACACTCAAGTTAGCTAGTATAGACCTGTCAAGTAAACCTCAAACAAGTAATTAGTAGGGCCTAATTGTTAAAAATGGTGTTAAGTACAGAGGAGAAAGTGTTTCTGGTAGAGCATTATTTTCGTTCATACGGAATCGGCCGACATAATGGTGCAAGTTTGCTATACGTGTCTGATCAATTCACACAAAGGTTTAATAAACGTTCTCCAAGTAATGCTGTAATTTTGAAGGTTATTGAAAAGTTTAGAAATACAGGTAGTGTATTGTGCCAACGAAAAGGGAACTCGGGGCGTCCCAGGACAGTTAACAACAACAATAACCATGAACGTGTTTTTGAGCAAATTTTAGAAAATCCGAAAGTCAGCCAGGCAAGGACAGCGTTACAACTTGATTTAAAAAGAACTTCCTTTCAAAGAATCCTGAAGGAGCTGGGTACATTTTCGTATGTGATTCAGGTACATCAACAACTACATCCTCGTGATTATCGCAGTAGAGTGGAATATTGCGCCAGAATTCTCGCGTTACAGTATGAAAATCCTGAATTTTTGAAAATGTTTGGTTTTCAGACGAAGCACATTTTCACTTGTCAGGCTATGTGAATCGTCGCACAAATCGATTTCTGGGCTTTGCCAGACCCGATGAGGTTCAAGAGGTTCCTTTACATAGTGAAAAGTGAGTGTCTGGTGTGCTGTTTCCGGACACGGAATCATTGGTCCGTACTTTATCGAAGAGAATGGTAGGCAAGTCACACTTAATCAACAGAGGTACAGACAAATTTTAACACGATTTATCCCTGATCTACGTCAATTCTGTCGTGCACGTAACTTGGCATTTCGAAACCAATTTTTTCAGCAGGACGGGGCAACTTGCCATACTGCTGCCGCAATTCGTCAATTTCTTCAAGAACATTTTCCAAGCAAATTCGTATCACGATTTACTGACTTCCCTTATCCTTCACATTCTCCAGACCTCAC
Organism: Platerodrilus igneus; assembly: GCA_036346225.1. Taxonomy (NCBI): domain Eukaryota; kingdom Metazoa; phylum Arthropoda; class Insecta; order Coleoptera; family Lycidae; genus Platerodrilus; species Platerodrilus igneus. The sequence goes on along the minus strand of JARFIW010001134.1, from coordinate 757,285 downwards.
ACCTCCAGACGCATACATTTGGGGCATGGCTAAAAATGCCGTTTTCAAACGGGCACCACAAACCATCGATGATTTAAAGGATGCCGTTAGAGTCTTCTTCGCAGCCCTGAGACAACCCTTATTCAATAACATGACCAGAAACTTAGAACATCGTTATGAAGTCTGTCTCGAACGAGGAGGTGCACATTTAGAACATATAATAAAGTGTCAATAATATGTATTTTTTAAATATACAAAACAATTACAATTTCAGTACTGTTTATTTCGGGCAATACTGTAGTAATATAATTTGTTTTGTAAAATCAAAAATTAACCTTGAAATATACTTTTTACCATAAGGTATTAATGTAGATAATTGCCGAAGAACCGCATATTATATTCTTACTAACCTACTAAGCGATTAAAACTAACAAATTTGAGATATTACTAAAAAAGATTTTTTTATAACAAACTTTAATTCTGATTAATTAAGGATTTATGTGCTTGGCCTTTTTCCGCTATCATTACACTAGATATTTTCCTCGCTTAAACCCTTATAATCTTCTAAAACATTGCCAGTAAATGGAGTGAAATAAGGAAAGCAATTTATAAATATTGGCGACGAAACACTGCCCGACCGTAATCCATAATAAGCCTATTTGAAATCCTCCGAATGAAGTACTAAGAAAAGCGGTAGTAAAAATTATGGGAATAATTTGCTCAAAATTTCTAGTTATGCAAAATAGCAATAAATTGCGTATAGGGCCCTATTTAAAATAAATGTGATATTCAATTTGCATTTTTAGGATATTAAGCATTCTCCTTCTATTTTCAGGACTTAAACTAGCTCATAAATAGTCTTTAAGAGTTTAATTTCTCTTCTAATGGTTAGTATTCGTTTTTCAACCTGTAAAGAGAATTACTAGAGCATTAATAAGAACGGTGTAGTATTTCTCATACTTTACTGATATATAGTATAAAAGGGTTTGCTTTTACTAAATCCAACTCCTACTATATAAGCATTTTACTCAAGTTCAGCAGAAACTATAGAAGTTTTATAAGGCCCATAAAAATGAACTCCTGTATATCATACGTTTCAGTTTCTAAACACAGACGTAAGCTGCTTATTTACCTGTAGCGTTAGAGGTAGGTGGTGAAAGATTTCTTTCATTTTACAATTAACAAGGTAAGATATTTTGCTCAGCGTCGAGTACTACCTCAGCATTGTTGGTGTAAAAGTTTATTCCAAAAAGTTCATTTTCTAGTTCTAATCTAGGTTTTGGGCAAACTCGCTGTTATTCAAGCATATGTTACAATGCACAATGACACAATTCGAAGGACAATCTTTTTGACAACTGCACTAAACATCTCCGTTGCATTTATAAAATCCATATTGAAAAGGTCGACACGACTTCCACTCTCATACATTAGACATATGTATGCGCGCGCGTGTGTGTCTGTGTGTGTGCGTGCGTGCATTCGTTCGTGTGTGTTGTGTGTGTGTGTGTGTGTGTGTGTGTGTGTGTGCGCGTGTGTGTATCCGTGTACGATTAAAGATTGTTACGTTTATTTTCCGCATAAATGAATTATACTAATTTTCAACTCAAACCCCTTTGGCGTTAAAAACGAAAATTAATTTAGTAAACTTAAAATAACCATGTCCGTTGCTAATTCATTATCCGTTCGTTTAAATTCCTTGTTTACTGTTCAATAAAATCGTTATTTTATAAGTAATACTAAATGCGCTTTCTACAAATTTTCATGTTGAACTTAGTTATTTCGAAACAACAAGTTTACGCTATAAATTAAATAGTCATATCCTGTTTTTAGGTACCCGCTATCTTGGTAGAACTTACGACCGCCGTATAATAGTTTTCTCTATTGTTCCAAGGTAACGACTTGTTGAGATAATGCTTGCGCACTATTCGATATAACCCGGTTTTCCAGTTATCGCGCTTCGATGTATTTAATGTTTGCTTTGCGAGCTCGTGTTATTGTTGATTTTGATTCTAGAGCGTGTGCATTGATGCACAAGTAAAAACTACTCGTTCTGGACTTCAAGGGCGATGCACGTTTCTCCTCTATCAAATGTGTAGATCTATTTTGTGTATCGTTAAACGCCCCTGAGTCGTTAATATTAGTAAAATTTTCTTTTGTAGCTCTTAGCTGTAGGCCAATTTGCTTGTTCCGTAGCCCGATTATTTTTTTATGTAAATCAACTGCTTGGACATGTAGACTGCCGTTACAATTATGGTAGTAACAGGTTTGTTGCTGACTACCGCTTTGATGCTGTCAGTTCGTTTCCGAGGGCTGACCAGATGAGTATCCCGACACACGTATGTGACTGTTTTCTCTTTCGAACATACACTGGGATAAACCAAATTTGAAATTATGTACGCTAATGTTTGTTCTGGCCAAATCCTTCCTGGAAAAGTTCTTAAATTTAATGTTTGCTTTTAATTAACCATCCGCTTATACGAAAGTATCAGCGTTACTAATGTTTTGTGTTACTGATTAGATTCATAACCAACGTTTCTTATGGTAAAACCATTACGAGAAAAGTTTCTAAATTTAATGTTTGCTTTTAATTAACTATCCGCTTATACGAAAGTATCAGCGTTATTTTGTTGTTACTGATTAGATTTATTGTCTGTTAGCTACGAATTGCGCACTTTGTGGAACAATTAGTATTAGTTAATTTGTAGAATTGCTTTATTACATAGAAATCTTATTCAATTTTTGTTTTGCTATTTTGTTAGAAATCTCAGTATTTGGGTTTTTTTGTAAATAGAAAATCGTTGGCGATGTATTATTTTTGTGTGGCTAGGAACCCCACAGTTCTCCGCGTTGGTAGTTAGCCTGGTACATTTACGTTTTTTTCCGGCTACGTCATTGTACGTAGCAAGATATATTGAAATCAACGCGATTAAAAGAGAGGGAGATTATTGACATAATCTATACTTTATAGAGTGACATTAATTTGTGGCAATGGTATCTCCTCTTTGTCAACGAAGGCGGAAACGATAATCAGGTCACGGGCCCTTTGGGGCGCCCAAAATAAAATCACTGGTTTTGTCCAGCACACCAGTTAATGAGCAGTATTGGTAATATCAGTGAAAGGACACATAGTATATTGCAGTGGTCTTAGTTTTAGCTATAGATAAAAACTTTAAACTCTTATGTTAATATGCCTAAAGATCAGAACTATAAACTCGCCTAGTGAAGAGGTAGTTTCAGTGGATCAATGGAGTACTTAAATATGGACGTAGCAGCAAGTGATGGTAACACAAAAATCAGTGAATAAAAAAATACGGATACGTGACAGTTCAGATGATAGTGCGGAAGTGAAAGACAAATGTGACTTTCCTACGTACCTTGACGTTGCCTACAAAAAACACCAAAAGTAAGTATCACCGGACCCAATCGGTGAGTAGGCGGGGTATTTCACTTACCAAAATAAAGGCCTGAAATAAAAAAAAACATGCTCGCACTCATTCAATAAATCCCCACAAAACGTAAAAAAACTATAATTGGACCAAAAAAAAACATGTTATAACAGCACAGTAGTGCCAAAACAAATGTAAACAAGAATAACGCATAAACGTAATATACATTTATCGGGAAGAACACAAAAGAAATTCTTCTCAAAATGGCGAGCTGTAGTTTTAGGTTCCGACCGTAAGTTAATTACCAAAAGAAAGAAAAGAAAAGAACAAAATTTCCGTCTTAAAAACCACAGCTCTAAATCCTTATAGTAAATACAGAAGTAACTATCTAAAATTATCATATGGAATAATCAGTAGATATTCTACTCTGGACCACACATAACTCCTCAAAGGAACACAGTCATTTACCCGGAATAAGGTCAATCCGCTATAGAGCCATAGGCATATGTAGTATCAAAAACTACTAAACCCCCATATAATAAAATGGTGGCTAAACACTCACCTTCGAGTTTACAACGTAGGACTGGCACCTACCGTCTCTAATGACGGGGCGAAACAGAGGAGCGCGTGATCCCGCTTTGGGGGTGTCCTCCCATCACAAAAAGGGGCGGCAATCCAACGGGTGAAGCTGAACTAATTACAGGTACAATTACTTTATTGTCGCCGCAAAGTACATTTTTCTTACAACCAGAAATACCTACCACACAATATTGTGTGTGCGAAATTCTCTAAACAGAAAAACAGAAGCAAAAAATTCAACGATAACGACGAGTACTTTTGTCGTGCTCAGAAAAGAAAATGCATACTGATTCGTTTTGGAATAACCAGAGTTCAAAGTAATACTAGTGTTCTCATACCACACCAACAGGTGATTAGAAAACTCGAAACACGGTTTATCAGATAGTTCAATACATTATGTTAACGAGTTTTTAGATTGAAGTAATCTAGAAAGTAATTATACGCTATCGTAATGTGTAGCAAGTTCAGGGATACCTAAACCAAAATATTGACTATTTAATTTATAGAATAAGATTTTTAAATTCGCAGCAAATTGGTTTAAATGAAAATCGTTAACAAGCGTACTTATTGTAAAACGGTAAGATATACAGGATGTTGTTGGAGTAGTAACAGAATCTACGTAAATGAATAGCGAATCAAAAGAGTGCAGTTTTACAGTCAGAAAATGAATGTAACAGATTCCCCCAGCAAAATTAAAAGGTCGGGGTAGGAAGGCAAAAGTACGGGAGCGGACAGTGCAGAAAAACCAAACAAACAAAAAAAAATTGCTTAAGAAAAAGAAAACCTAAAAAAACAACAAATCAACTAATATCCGGCTTGAAAGTCCAATATATAACAGTAGGATAACCAAAAGAAAAGGAAAAAAGAACAAAAATTCGCTTAACAAAATAAAAAGACAACAAAAGAAAACACTCCAAAATAAAATAAAAAAAGAATTCTCATCCGGCTTGAAGAACCAAGGTACCGGACGAAACCAAGAAGGACAGGAAAGAAAAAAATTAAAGAGAAGCACAGGGAAAGATAGGTAGGTAATAGCAATGAGCTAGGACAAATGTAGAACCTTACGAAAAGAAACACAAGTAGAGCACACTACCGTTACGTTAAATAAAGGGACAGAAGCAGATAAAATTTCATCGACGTTAGATGAAGGACTAGCAGTATCACAGTTAGGAAAGAGAACAGTATTGGCTGTAGGAATATCAAACTTAGGAAAAGGAGCAGAATTCGATAACACTTCAGTAACAATACATAAAGGACCAGAAACAGGTAGAATTTCGTCAACCTTACAAAAACAAACAGCATCAGGAAGAAATTCAACAACAGTAGATAAAGGAACATCAGCTAAAAGTTCATTAACCTTAGCTAAAAGAAAAGAAGCAAGTAGAAGTTTGTCAGCATAAGATAAAGAAACACAATCAGAAAGAATTTTATCAACATTAGAAAAATGAGTAAGAGCAGGTAACGTTTCATCAACGTCCGATAAAGGAGTAGAATCAAGTAAGACTGCATCACTGTTAGACAACGGAGTAGGAACAGACAAAACTTCAGCCACAATAGGAACTGATTCCTTGACAATAGTAGATGGAGAAACAGGATCAGGTAACACTTTGACGACAACAGCAACAGGCATCACAGCTACGGGTTCGCTAACTTCAACAAATAACACAAACAATGTCGGCATCATATACCAGCATAGCAGCCTTGACAAAGGCAACAATCAGAGTAGATAACCTTAGACAACAAGCACAGGCAACAGCAACAATTTTTGATTACCTCAAAAAGGGCGAGGACGCAAATAATTCAGTACAGTTTTGTGAATAAAATAGATCCCAGGCGGGATCGAATAAAAATCAAAAATATAAGACCAACAGGAAATGTACTAATAATGGAAACCAACACAAACAAGAGAAAGAAATTATTGCAAAATGGGAAGTTAAAAGACGCATTAACATTTTATGATGTACCATGCGCTACAATCGAAGAAGACTTTAAAGATCTTATATATGAACAAAACTTACACGACACAATAACACAGGAAGAATATAACCAAAACTTTAAACTACGGTTTCGTTACATAATATTTAAATGAGTATCAAATCTGAAAATCACTTACAAATTTAATCAAAAAGCAGTAACTCAAGTAATCTTAAAATAATTATGAGTGAGAGTTTCAAATAAAACAAAGGTTGAATAAAGATTTTACTTTCAAGAAAATATATATTTGTAGTAAAAAAACCACCCTAACCCCAAAAATTACTAGGACCTCCAAAAAATTTGGTGTATGGCCCGCCTCAAACAAAAAAAAAAATTGAAGGTATACCCCACTCAAAAAGTTTGAGAAATAGCCCTCCCTACATATTGTCTGTATTATCGATAGTGATAATGCCCTGTTTCATACTGCATTCTTGAGCAAAGCTGTTATAATTTTTACGATTTCTTTTCCTGACGGCATTCTCACAGACGTTACACTCAGACAGAAAGTAGATGTGTTAGGTCCCAAGCTGTTGGACTGATAGATGCTGGAAATAATATCCCATACGCTGTCGTATGTTATTTCCTCAACAGGACAGAAACGAATCTAACCTTCTCCCCTCTTTAGATCTTTAGAGCAAAAACTAAATCCCACTTGATCACCTGTTGCGAGGTCTTCAGTAGCTCTTCGTATCACGTGATTAACAGCTTCTTTTATCGATCCTACGGGTTCTTCGCCATCGGGTATTGGTTTAATTTCGAATTCAAGAGTACGTCCTACCAGATTGAAGCGCGTACTTTTTTACAAAATCTTTGGTTATAATATACTTTTGCATTTTTAATTACACTCGGAGTAAATATTTACAATGTACAACAAAGCTGTTTCGTACCAAAATTATTTTTGAGGAATAAATTAACAGTCCTACACCTCCGAAAGACAAACATACTGAACAAATTTAGCTCCAACGTACAATTGGAAGAGTACACCGGATTACACCTGACGAAACTCCTTTGTTAGAACTAACAAATTAAAAGATTACGTCATGCTTTAAATATTTCACATTCATTTGTAATTTATCAAATTTCGTTGCTCGATCCGTATACCAAACCCACCTGCTGGGAGTCAGAGCTATGCCAATTTAAATCGATTTTGTCCTCGTCGTCGCCTTAAGTGCAGTGTTTCTCGGTTTCAACCTGATATAGTACCACTGTAATGATAAAACTTAGTCATAACATCCAGTTAAGTTTCAAAGACAATTTATTTAAAGTTTGTTGTTGCGTATAGCTTTGTGATATTGCAACAATATTAAACTAGTCCTTTAGTTGCACAATCAGATCTAAATCTGGTTGTGGGTGCTTTAATGGCAAAGTTCCCTGAATTTATCGCCCATCAGAATAGGGTGATAGTGTCTAATAGGATGAAATTGCCTCATAGGGTGAAATTGCCTCATTGGTTGAAATTTCCTCATAGGGTGAAATTGCCTCATAGGGTGAAATTGCCTTATAGAGTGAAATTGCCTCATAGGGTGAAAGTGACTTAAAGAGTGAAATTTAATTATTTTCTGATCTTATTTGGTAAACATTCTAGACGTTTCCATGCATGAACCGATATAAATACGGGTCTAAAGTCTAAGTTTATAATTATTCTGGGGTCCCCCTTCCCCAAATGGGGTTGTCCTCAGGTATATAAACCGTTGCTATCGAGCGGAGCGTCAGTTCTTATTCATCCTTGCGATAGACAAATCTATCTTTAAAACGTATACAATCGAGTCTAGAAGTTTGTATAATCATACCTACTAATATTCCAGTTCTTGTTAAAGGTGCGTAGCTTTTAATAATTCATATTTTAAAAATTTTTAGAATAAGTTTTAATCAACAAAAATTTGAGGTGGGGGAAATAGTATAAATACGGAAGCGTGTGCTAACATCAGTCATTCTGTTACAGAAAGTTGAATGAGCAACATGTCTCTCTTTTGTGAGTGCAGTATATAGCTGCTCTGCTTAAATTAGTGCAGACTTCGCATGATGATGTCATAATTATGAATGGTCTTTGTGAATGTCGAATGGGAGTTCGTCGTATAAACACTGCGATTGGAAATGTAAAATCCGTTGGTGAAAAGCAAAAGCTATTGGCTTCGTTGGCGAACATTAAATCTATGCGTTCGCAATTCAAAGTATCCCAGAAAAAAGGGGCAGGACTTAAAACTAAAAAAACTGCTAAAGGTAGAGTACATTGGGAGGATTCCATCTTGGCTTTCAAAGGACGTATTAGGACTGGATTAATAAGCATACTAAAGCATAAGGATATGGAAAAATTTCTAATAGACTGTAGAAGTCTTTCCAAAAGAAGAATCCAGAATGCATTGGAAATAGATGAAGCTATAAAAGTTAACACAACATTCTGTGGGGAGTTTGAAATTGCAACTGGTGCCAAGCATATGCAAGAATATAAATATTTTACTACATCTAATGCGGCCATCTTCAGAGACACCGATCTAGACAAATGGTTTATGGAAAAAGTTATGGAACCATTAGTGACATAGTTGGAGGAGTTCTAAGAACGAGATAGCGGGTGGTGTTTGCAAAATATAATTAATTTGGGGATTAACTTCAACAAATATAATCCCTTGCGAGGATCTTCGTATATTGAGCTTGAGATTAAACAAAAACATGCATGTGTCAATGTGAAAAATAACGACCAAGCTTGCTTTGCATGGAGCATAATGGCGGCGTTACATCCAATCGAACGAGACCCTTAAAGAGTGCCCAAATATTCCCACTACTCTGAAAAATTTAACTTAAAAGGAATCCAGTTTCCGATGACTTTTAATCAGATCAAGAACTTTGAGTCGCAAAATGGTATATCAATTAACGTCTACGCCTTAAAATTGATGAAACACAAGTTCACTACCGTTCCTATATTGGTATCGGAGAATAAGAAAAATAGACATGTGAATCTCCTAATGATTTATAACCAATATTATGATGAAGATATGGAATGCTTTATACATATCGATGGATCTGAAACATTCAACACCTATTATGTATGGATAAAAGACTTGAGTCAACTGGTCTCATCACAACTTAGTTCTGATCATGTAAAGAAACACTTTTGTGATCGTTGTCTACACTACTTTAGTACCGAGGAAAAATTGTGTAATCATATTAATGACTGCAAAATGAAACATTTGCCTACCTCGACTGCCTACAGAAGAAAAGATTCTTCGCTTCAAGAATTTCAAAAACAAAGTTAAAGTTCCGTTTGTGATATATGCAGATCTGTAATGTATACTAAAGTCTACCGGAAAGGAAAAGAAGTACCGAGAACATGTACCATATAGTGTTGGATATTATGTGAAATGTGACTATGATGACTCATTATCATTTTATCGGTCATATCGGGGTGAAGATTGTGTGAATTGGTTTACTAAAGAGCTACGTCAGTTTCCAGAAGACATTGAGACGATATTTTTCGTCCCTATGATATGTCTCCGTTGACACGAGAACAAGAAGCTGCATTTACAACTGCAACACATTGTTATATTTGTGAGGCGCCGTTCAGTCCAGAAGACAAAAAAGTTCGTGATCATAATCATTTAGTGCCGACTAATAATTACAGAGAACCAGCGCACGAGAGTTGTAATATCAAGTATCAAGATTCTCATACAATTCCGATAGTTTTCCACAACTTGAGTGGTTATGACAGCCATTTCATAATTAAAAGTATTGCTGTTGATTTGGATGGTCGTGTGGAAGTGTTACCAGTAACAAAGGAAAAATATATCTCTTTCACAAAATATATTCCTGAAAACTTAACTACAGATTCATCGATAGTTTCCGCTTTATGAGCTCATCCTTAGAAACATTGGCTTCATATCTAAACCAATATCTGTTATTAAAAAATGAATTTTCTGGATTGACAAATGAGAAGTTTGAATTATTAACTAAAACAGGTGTATACCCATATGATTTTACCGATTCCTTTGAAAAGTTGGGTTACACTTCACTACCTAGTCAACAAGAGTTTTACAACATGCTGGAAGGTAGAGGAATTACTAAGAAGCAGTATGCTCATGCTCAAGAAGTGTGGGGAGTATTTGATATTCAAAACTTAGGACAGTATTCAAACTTGTATCTTAAGACTGATGTGATGCTATTTGCTGAAGTTTTTGAATAGTTCCGTGTAAGTTGTCATGTATCATATGGACTAGACCCCGCCCACTATTACACCCTTACAGGATACACTTGGGCTGAAATGTTAAAGCATACAAGACAAGAACTTGAGCTACTGATTGATATCGATCAACTATTGTTTATAGAAAAGGGTATACGGGGAGGACTTAGTCAAGTGTGTTCGGAACAGCGTGCATCGGCTAACAATAAATATTTACCAACGTATGATCCTTCCAACCCCGATGTGTATCTTATGTACTATGATGTTAATAATCAATATGGATGGGCGATGAGCCAGCCGTTACCCTATGGAGGATTTGAATGGGTGGACACCAACATTGACGTGACATCGGTTCCTGATAATGCGAATGATGGCTATATCTTGGAGGTGGATTTGGAGTATCCGGAATCTATCCATGATGTACATAAAGACATCCCGTCTGTCCCGAACACATTGATCCGAAAACTGGATAACCGCATGTATCAAAAACTCAAACTACCAAATTAATGGCTACAATAAATGCTACAAAAGATATGTGATCCATTATAGAAATCTGAAACAAGCTTTAGAAAATGGACTTAAATTAAAAGCTATTCACAGGATGCTGAAATTTAAACAAAGCTGCTGGCTAAAATCTGACATTGATCTCAATACTGAACTTCGGAAACGAGCAAGGAACGAGTTTGAGAAAAACTTGTTCAAGCTAATGAACAATGCTGTTTTTGGGAAAACGATGAAGAACAAGCGAAAACATTGTAATGTGAATCTTGTGCAAAACTGAGACGGAAGATATGGAGCCGAAGCCAGGACATCCTGCCCGTTATTCAAAAATGTTACAATCTTCGATGAAAACCTTGTGGCTGTGGAACTTCTTAAATCTGAAATATATTTTAACAAACCTATATACGTTGGTAGCATTCTCGACATAGCCAAGTTGACAATCTACGATTTCCACTATGGATATATGAACGCCGTTTTTGGAGATGGGTGCAGAGTTCTTTACACGGATACGGATAGTCTAATTTATAAAATAGTAAATCAGGATACTTATGAAACTATGAAGCGGGATTGTCGACAACGTTTTGATATTTTCGACTATCCTGCCAACAACATTTATGGAATTACGCTAATTAACAAAGAAGTATTGGGGATGATGAAGGATGAAAATAATGGACGACTTATGACAGATTTTATTGGGTTACGATCAAAGATATATGCGACGAGGATTTGTAAGACAGGCGAGGAAGAAGAAGCTGAACTCTTACGAGAAGAGGAAGAATCACCTGGTATCCGAGACTTTGGTATTACAAAGAAAATTAAAGGGATTAAAAGATCAGTGATAAAGAATAGAATTACTTTTGAGGATTATGTTGATTGTGTCGAAGATTACAAGGAAGGATTTGTAACGCAGAATCTAATTCAATCGTCCAAGCATCAAGTTCACACTATCGCTCAGGAGAAGATTGGCCTAAGCCCGAACGATGATAAACGCCACTTGCTTCCTGGTTCATATGCAACACTACCTGTTGGACATTATTCAATTATGGAGCAAGAAGAAATATAATACTTATTGTAAATGTAGAATATTGATTGTAAATATATTATCCTCAATAAAATTTTATATAATTTATACTAGTGTTATCCTATTCTTAAAAACTGAATGTAATAGACGTCGTGGGTATTGGTTGAAAAGTAACCTGAATTTACCCTCAATTCCTCCTTATGGGGATTTCAATGCTTGGTACAAAAATGACCAGAATGTACCTTAGATTTTTCCATAAGAAAATACATGGGAAAATTGCACTTTTTGCGCTAGAACGAAGGTACCTTACCTTCATATCGACAAAGAGCCGATATTTTGTAGAACGGTAGAATAATAGGAACGAAAAGGAAAGGACCAAGATACGTCTACACTCGAAGAAGGCCGGTAATAAATTTTCTTTGTTTCTACGCATCGGCTCCCACAAGCTATCATACCCCCTCCAAGATAGATTAATGTTCTGACGCAAATGAGAAGTTCAATCCTTAGTGCTTCCCAAACCACAAATCATAAATCAATGTGAGCACTAAATATTTGTGTGGTTTTTAGGTAAGGCTAATTTTAAACATAAACCAGCGCGCTCCCATTCGTCGTCAATTACTTTTTATATTTTGCATATAATGTAAAAAAGAGTACACAACGTAGATAATTTTAGTATCTTGCAGAAAGCAGCATTTAATTACCCAAGGTTTAACTCACTATGGAAAATTTAACAGTTTGAACATATTTTTTGCCACTATTTTACTATGGAATTAGATTAGGCACCTCTTTAAATTTGTTGCCCCAGTTTACTGCTTGCTTTTCCTGGCTTTTGGGCCTGCTCTGACCATACATGTAGCGACGTAACTAGGTACCCGAAGTACCCGCAACCGCGGGGGGGCCACGACCACCAATGGGGCCCCAGGTGATATTTCACGCAGGGACCTATCTGACAAAATTTCAATAATAACTAATAACTTAATCAAAAAAATAAGTGTTTAGTGTTCATCTCCTGAATGTTGTATTAGTAAAATGTGCTTTCAACTTTATAAGTTACTAAAAGAACAAGATTAGTATTAAATTAGAACTAGAATGGAGAATACGAATTGAAGCATAATGCCACACAATATAGCACTGAATAATTACCTATTCAAATTTTACATTATATCGACAATTCAAAAGAAAATCAACAGAACATTATTATTTCAAATGGTTAACCCACGCACTAAGGTTCAGTCTATAATGTTTGTAATTTAATATGTATATACTGACGGCTCGCCAATCACCGATGAAATCTTAAATCTAATAGGAAGCGTAGGTGTTACGGTGCTGCGTGAGCGTCGACGCGCTAGCGTTGTCCTTACCCTGCTTGCAGATGCATGCAGGTTTTGTATGTTTATATTATTATTTTAGTCCGTTGCATATTGTTGTCGGTGTTGCCTGTCGCATTGCTTAATAGTGTAAGTGTAACTGTACGAAATTAATACCTTTGTTATTCTTTATTTTCGATTACCGCAAATGTATGAATCACTGAGACTTAACACATAATGAAAAGATACTATGAAAGTGGTTCTGCTAAACGTAAGAAAATGGAAGAAGAGAAAGTGAGCAAGGAAAAGTTTGTGGAAAAAATGCCAAAACTAACAGCATTTTTCAAGCAAACGACTACCTCTGAATTTGAATTTACTCCAAGCGAAAGTGACGCAAGTCCCTCATGTTCAGTCAGTACAATTCCCATCAGAACTTCTTTTTTGCGTTCGTCAGAAGTTGCCATTGATAACTATGTTTTATTAAGTAGTTCTTCACCCTCGCAAGCGACGATACTTGATACTGAACCGGAGTTTTTATAAAAATCTGAATTATCCGAAAGTAAGTATTTTTATAGAGCATTTAAGTAAGTTCAGCAAGCGTCACCAGGCGCAACAGATTTACGAACACATAAAAACAAGTATGTTGACTTAAAGCAAAATGAAACTCCTTCAAAGAAATTTCTTTGAAGAAAACAAAACAATATCTTAACTTAAAGGAAAACGAAATTCTTTCGAAGAAAATTCTTTGAATAAAAAAAAATTAATATATTTGTTTTTTCTGTGAAGAAACGCAGGCAAATTTCACCGCGAGATCGTGTGGCGTCATGTACGGAACTTACAAATTTTGTTCCATGAATTTGTACTACAACCTATAATTTATTTATAGGAAAACAAGATTCCGAAATCAGAATAAAATTTTTTATTGAGGAGAAGTATCCTACTGATATGGCTCTAAATTCTGGTATACAATTAACAACAGATATTAAGAGATTTATTTTGAAATACGGACCCTGTCTTCGACTTGGAAGAGACAATTGTGTAGATAACGTAAATGACGAGATCATTTTGAAACAACAACATTTTTGGCGACAAGTTTTAGAAAGACTTTTTAAAATCACTTTGAAATTAGCAAAAAACCTTAATTCATTCAGAGGAAGTAAAGGCCAGAAAACTATCGATGACATTTATAACGGCAATTTCTTATCCGATGTGAAGCTGCTTGCTGAATACGACGATGTCATGCGAGAACTGGTTAAGAAACCCAAAAATACCATCAAATATTTATCTTCACAAATTTAAAATGAGTTAATTGACTGTCTAGGTAAAACTTTGAGAAAAAAATTATTAGGGGATATCGTGGAAGAACCTTACTATTCAGTCATTGCTGACACAACTCAATATATTAGTAAAATTGATCAACTTAGCATTACTTACCGGTATGTTAAATTTATGAAAACTTACATGTGCGTGCCTAGAGGAATCTGTATTCAAGAGAAATTTTTAAGTAAATTATTTTTATGTAAATATAAGTAAATTATATTTATTATACTTTTAAGGGTTTTTTCAAGTACATTCTCATACTACTGAAGGTAAGGTATTAGTAACCAGATAATGAATATTCTACAGAATGATGTTTTAAATATTAATAAGTGTCGCGGCCAAGGGTATGACGGTGCAAGTAACATGAATCTTAAATTAAAGCCATTCAACCTGCCCTTTACGTGCATTGTGCAGCACATTATTTAAACCTAGTTATAATTTTGCATATTTACAAGACATTTATAACTTTTTCGGAAATAGTATTAATAGGTGGGATATATTAAGTTCTATAACAGATGAGTCGCAAATCACATTTAAAAAAACTAAATCCTACCCGCTGGGCTGGAAGACTAATTTTGATATTAGCAGGTAAAGTAAAATACATGTATATAATGAAGAGTTTATCCAAAATAATTCGTGAAAGCAAACAACGCGAAGAAATTCAGGAAGCAAACAGAATGAAAAGTAACATTAAGAAATTTGAATTTGTTTTTATTACGGCTGTACTGACAAATCTGTGTGGTTCAAAAATACTCCAAAAAAAGATTCGAATGTAGTAAAGGCGTCCGAAACTTTAAAAGAAATATTTGAAAAATTGACTGCAATAAGAAACAAGTTTGAAGCTTTGAAAACAGAGACTACACATATTGCTAGAAATTGGGGAAATTTTGGAAAAATTTTCTAAACGGAGAACTAAAATTAAGAAGAAATTTTTTGATGAATTAGCGGAAGATCGTCGATTTACAAATGAGTAAATGTATTCTAAAATTAATATTTTTTTTTCGAATAGTTGATATTGCAATTATTGAAATTCGTACATGCTTTAAAGGATTTCACGAAGTGGCAGATATATTTTCATTCCTTATTCCTCAAAATTTACTTCAAATGGCAGACGACGAAATAATTAGAAAAGCTGAATCTCTTTGTTCATTTTATTCAAATGACATCCGATGGTTTAGGTTTGTAAATATTATTATTTACCAAAACTTTTAAAAGTGAACCGAAGAAAATCAACACAATAAAAGATATTGGATTTCTACTAATTGTTAACTACTACGATATGTGTTCTACATTTGAAGATTTAGTTTCGGTAATTCTTTTATTTTTGACAATACCAATAACTGTTGCTTCAGTGGAAAGATCATTTTCAAAATTGAAAATTATAAAGAATTATCTGCATAATAGAATGGGCCAAGATAGGTTGTGTATGTTAGCTTTGCTTAACATAGAAGCAGAAACAGCCGCCAAAATGGAGCTCCAGGATGTTATTGACAACTTCGCTGCTATTAAAGCCCGCAAAAATTATAATTTATAATTTTGTGTTGGATTCTAAGTAAAGTTTATCGTGAATTTTTTTATTAATTCGGGCCTCATTATAATTTTTGCGGGAAGGCCCCCAAACTGTAGTTACGTCACTGCATATATGTGGTGTTTAAAGTAACCCAACTCGTGTGCAGAGCTCAACGGAATTTCAAATTTGTTTTTTCCTGTACTTAATGTAATTACATTTGTAAAATATCTAATTTTTCTAACGTGATATCACCGTATAGATCAACTCCTTAAAACACTATTCTTCCCTTAGAATCATAATCTATTTTGTTTTGTTTCTAGGGACAGTTTTACTGTAAAAATTTTCAGTGTAATCTTGAAGAAATAGATCAAAGCGGTCCGTAAGTTTCCGCATAGTAAGTTTCTTAATCAAATTTATGTACCCTGTTTTTCCAATATATCTTGTACGTGTCAGCGTACAAAAGCATATTCGACTAGAAACGCCTAATATATACTGTTGTACGGTGACACCAAATAGATAGAATTTGATTTTTATCCATATCCATTGCTGGCATATTATCTTTTCTGCAGCTGTGAATATATAGTAATCCCTGGATAAATCATCGTCTGAATATGCCGTTTACTAGCTTAGTTTGTGAGTTGTTTGCAATAACTTGTAGTATTTCGCTTTCAGGATAGCTGCAGAGTAGTAAAATTTCAACAAAAAAATTTCAGAAGAAATATCTTCTTGCCTTTACGTTACCTCAAGATGTCAAATTTCTGTAAGCATTTTAAAAACCTTTCTAAAAATAAAGTGTTGGTAAGTACATCCAACACAACTGAAAACTGTAAAAACTTCGGTTTACTTTTAGAAACGCAATGATTGGTGGTATAGTTAATTATACCTCCACTCTCTTGGTTCTTTATGCATTTAGTCGACGCTTTTGATATAGGATACGCTTTATATGTAAACTTTTTAACGTGAAACACATCTAATCCATACCTAAATTAATCTGCTGTGATTTTAGACGATGATTTCACCACTCCGCGTTACTTTACATTGACCATAAAACTTCCTTGAAGTTTATGACTCTCTAAGAATATGCAGCAAGCTGTTCATAAAACGCGAGGCTTTGATCAGCATGACAAACAACTTCCCTGTCACATAAATCTTTAGAATACCAACTCTGATAATGACACTCAATAGAGTTGGACGCAAAATATGTTATAATGCGTTTCTTTCTGTATTTCACTGAAAAAATTTTTTGGCGTTCTTTTTTAAATCGATCAGGGCAAAAACTTTGGTGAAGCTTATACAAACTATTTGATTGCTTGCAAAAGGTATAATGATTTGTTAGCATAGCTATTGTGAAAAGGAATAAAACTTTTAAGTACTACGAATCCAAGAAAGCTTTTACAGATGCAAATAACCCTTAAAATTGAATGTTTGTGATCTATTTTTATCTAGTAGATTTATATAAAATGATTCAGCTTACGAACGCTATACCAAGCGTTTCAAAGTTGCACGCCACTATTTTTAAAGGTATCACTACCGTTTGTATCACGCGGGATGTATGATGATTGTTCTCAAGTATAAGTGAAGACAGGGTAGAACGGGGTAACACAAAGTTAGTTTTAGCCAAACTACTATGATTAAAAACACACTATATTGCAATATAAACAGCACTAGTCTTTAATAAACACGTTTTGATAATTAAAAATTACAAAATCTGCTCAAAAGTGTTTTAATTTTTTTTTAAATTACTATACCAAAATATCCTGTTCTGCCCCACATGTGGGACAAAATGGGGTATTAATCATGTTCATCAACATTTGCATGTCGCTCTTCCTCGCTTAGGTGAGTCCAAGCGATAAAGTTTGAATTTGCATTATTAAATGTCACTTGCCAGTTTGACATAAGACTTCTGTGTTGACTTTGATTACGGTATAAATTCAACTTGTAGGGCGCTATAGTATCGAATGTCCATATAGTAGGGGACGAAGAATACTACTATAGTAAGCTTGCTTATCGTAAAAGGCAATTAAAAGGCGCAGCAAAGGACAGCAGCCTTGCTGGCTAAAAGATATTGGAGGAGAGTCGGTTGGTCTCGGGCGATCTTCAATAATTTACAAAGTTGTTGGGAGTTGGCCGTAACAGATACAGCTTTCTGCTAAAATCTTTCAAAACTGCGTTGTGGAAAGATATGGGAACCTACCACAATATTTCCCAGGTATGCGTGGCCTAAAACACGAACTATGTATGATGTAGAGCTCACAAGTAAAATTTTTGTCCGGAGGTTAGATACCCCCTCATTCGGATCTCCGGGAGGAGTACTTGGGGCTCGTCATCGTAAGAATTTAAAACAACGGTTCGATTTAGTGATAGGGACTTGGAATATAAGGTCATTACTTAGAGTAGGTAAGTTAACGAATTTATTAGTCGAAATGAGAAAAGGAAAGCTGGATATTTTAGGTATTAGTGAGGTGAGATGGCCAGATAGTAATGACTTTTGAAAAGATAATTATAGAATAATTACAACTTCTTCAACTAATGGACAGAGGTAGGAATATTGTTACGTAAAAGATTAGGGCGTAAAGTTAAAGAGTACTTACAATTTAGTGATAGAATAATTATGGATAGGTTGAGTACGAAACCCACAAACATTGTTTTAGTACAGGTTTACATGCCAAGTACTCAGTACGAGGAAGAGGAAGTAGAAAAGGTATACGAGGATATAAATAGTGAGAAAAGTAATCTTAAAATTATTTTTAATGAAGAGATATAAAACCATATAAATTGGGAAATTATTCGCAAGTGCAGGAAAGCTATAGAACAATAGATTGATAAAAAGTGCAAAGAGGAACACACTATGATGGAAATAGGAAGGACAGACGAAACATACAAACTAATTAGAATAAATTTTAGGGATATAAAACCGTATAGCTAGAATAGAAGCGGCGCGTGAGGAGACATTATAATAGAACATGTAGAGAAGGTGGTTAGATGGCAGAAATATATAGGGAATTTATATGCAGGACCGGAACTACAAATACTAGACCAGAAATCATACATTGAAACTGATGGCCTGGGATATCCTATACTTAGAGATGAGTTTGAATTAGCATTAAAGAGTCTGAAAACTAATAACGTACCGCGTATAAATAAGGTACAAGCAGAAACTTTTAAATCCGCTGGACAAGCAGTGACAGAACAGCTCTTCCAACTTGCAACCTATATTTATGAAACAGGTGAAATGTCCAAAGATTTCAAATCTAACATCATAGTGCGGATAAATGTGAAAACTTCCGAACAATAAGTTTAACGGCACACGTGTCAAAAAATATTAACTACAATTGTACAAAGACGGATGGAAAAACGAGCTGAACAAATAATAGGAGAAGATAAATTTGGGTTCAGGCGAAACACGGCAACACACCCTTTAAGGGTAATAATCGAAAAAACAATAGAAAAGGGAGAATGTATGTATATAGAGTTTGCAGATGGGTTGGTAGATTTGGAAAAGCCGTTCGACAATTTAAAATGGGAAAAAAATGTTCGAAATATGTAAAAAGATTGAAATGAGTTATGATAGACATGTGTAAAAAGCAAACAGCTATAATAGAATTAGTGCAGGAACGTACAAAAGTAAATATTCGGAAAGGCATTGTAACGTTTTAAATTTCTGTTACGAATTAATTACAGTTTTCTCTTTCAATTTGATTAAATGTTTGAAGTACGTCGTTAACTTCGGTGAATTTAGCAGTCATGAAATCTTTCCAATTTTATTGGCTAGGCCTTAGTGTTGAAAAATCGTATAATAATATTTGTTTATTAGTAATTAATATGGCAACATGGATTATAATTTGCGTGGAATTATTTTATTGGCTTTCAGAAAATTTCAGATAATGCTCAATTTTTAGTTGTTAATCGTAGGTGTGATAACACTTGTCAAAGCCGAGTTCATTTCCGACAATTCATTCTTTGTTTCTCATCTGGATTTGGCGGTCGTGCATAGGTTAGCACTCTATTTTGGGATTTTGCCGGTCCAGAAAATTTATTGAAGCATTTTTGTGTTGGTTAGAAGACGTTTCGAATTGCTTTAATTAACATATATTTGATAGGATTTGTGAGAACAGGTATGTAATTATTCATTGCAGTACATTTATTTAACGAGCATATTTTGTAGAATTTTTGAGTTGGTTATCAGTTACGTTCGTGTTATCTACAGCTGTTATTGAAGTCGTTGCCCGGCAGGTAATTTAGTGTTTATATTTTTATTTGCGTTAAGAATTGTGTATTCGCACAATTATTATTTGTTTTCTTATAGGGCTTGTGGTAGTATCGCGCTTGTGGTAGTATGGTAGTATAGTACTTTGGTAATACTATGCTACGTACATTGACGTAAGATAAAAAAAAAATCAAGAAAAAGAAAGAGAAAGAAGGATGACCGGGCTCAATCGGTGAGTGGGCGGGGTTTTATACATATAAATAAGTAAAGGAGAACCTGAAAAAAAATAGAAAAAAAAATATAAACACTCACTCATCCACACGCAGAACAAAACATACAAAGGAAAAAAAAACTTATAATTAAACAAAATATTTACACAACACAGTAAAAAAAAATTATGCATGAAAAGGGGCGAGCTGTAGTTTTTAGGTAATTACCCCCTGACAGTAATTAGTAAAAAAAAAAGAAAGAACCAAACGCAACCCTAAAAACCACAGCTCTAGCATATCGTAAATATTCACTTAACCTATTTTTACAAACAATGTATAGTTTTAGTAATTTAGCAACCAATAGTAAGACCGTAACACAAGAGCAGTAAATGCCAAAATAGTTTAATAATTTTCATATATAAAAAAAATCAAATTTGGAAATGCCATCTTAGAACGTTCTGGTTTCGAAGTCACAAGCACATATAAAGAAGAACAAAAAAGGGAACTCACCCTCGAGTTACTGGCATCGGGGTGGAACCAGTGGCTGGTCTTACGTCCAGGCGGAGCGCATTTGACCTCGCATTCCCAGAAGAAGCTGAAGGGATTAACGTGTCCCCCGCAGGAAGCTAGAATAGTTACGAACAATAAATTAATTTAATGAAGCCGAAAAGTATTGTTTTATATAAACTCCATATACTCACCACACTATATAATGCGTGCCGGAAATTCACATAAAGATAACGAACGAAGCCAAATAGAACGTGTTTTCTTGTGGTTATTCGAACAGCAAATGAATTGTTACATTTAGTTTTTACATTAAGTTTTTTAATAGTTTCTATTTAATTATACATTTATTGATTTAGGGGATATGTAAGTCGCGTCATTAATTAATTTTGTTGTAAAGGTGGGTTTACATTGTGCGATTTTGAGGCAATGCAATACAAATACAACATACAGCGCATGCCTTTGAGCAAGTTTTCAGTCAGCTGTTGCAACTTCAAATAAATAGAACATGTTCTATTTTTTGGCAATTTTTATGCAATTCTGGCAATTTTTTTTAGTGATAAGTGAAATACCAAATTAGAAATAAAATTATAATAAGCGTAACACGACCTATATTATAATATCTGATTGTTGAACAACATAAATAACCAAAATGTATGTTAAACAATTATTATATAAATAGTTTATTATGCTAATGAATGCTATTATGTATAGTTTCGATAAAATGTTATTTTCATTTGTTGGTAACACTAAAATTGCATGCAAATTGCACTAGTGTGAAAAGGAAATGACATGCAAGTGACATACAATGCAATGCCCCCTTGCATTGCACCAAAATTGTATAATGTAAAGTCACCTTAATAAATTTCTCTAGCGAATTTTTTGTTACCTGCAATTATATAAAAATCAATTCAGGTAAAACGGAAAGATGTTCTCGGTTACGTGGTGACTAAAAATGAATTGCCAATCAATGTCTAAGAAGATATTATTAGTGTACTGTTTGTTACAGTTATGGCACCGTGGTTGGAATTGGTGTAGGAATAACAAGAGATTGTTCAACACTTATGGTCGCCCAATACTTCAAGAGACGGCGGGAATTTGTTGAAATCTTTATCGTGTCAGGAAGCGGCATGGGAATAGCTGTCATGTCCATCGCCATCAAGAGCACTATAGGGTATGTATTTTATTATCGTTCTATTGTAGATCTCATTACATGTATCATGTTTACTTGTACGATACAAAATTCCTTAATGGTCATCAACTTTAAATGGAAGTTGCAGTCGAAGCTGGTGCAATATAATTTCTTTGAACTAGTTGCTTCCATTAAACTCAAAATAAAGCATCGCTTCACACATTAATTAAATTTATTTGTATGTTGCTAGATATAAAAATGACTTTAAGATTGTATTCCAATTAAACTTACTTGTTATGACTGTTATCACCTATTGTGGAAACTTAAATGCATTACTGAAGGCTAATAGCTGTAATATACAGCATTGTGTATAGAGAAATGGATAAAAGACTATTTAATAAAATATGGTGTGTAAACTGCGAAACCTTTTTTACAATGATCCGTCCATGTTATTATTTCTAATTATTTTTTAAATTTATAGTAGAATAAATAGAAAGTAAGAATAATATTTGGTATACAAAGAAGTTCTGAGCATTAGATTTCATACAACCGAAACCACAATTTAAAATTCATTAGTTTTCCCGCTCTTTTACGGTTTTACAACGTTGACAATTGGTCCTTGAAAATACCATGCGGTTTGACGTTTGATGCACATAACCTGCAAAATCAGTAGTGTTCACGATGGCAATAACAAAAGAGCATATTCGATTTTCTAATCCACTTCGCGTTTGATCTGAAGAAAAATGCTGCTGAAGTCACTGAAATAATTTGTGCTGCATATGAAGAGAATGCTGTAAGTCATGCTACGTGTAAAAGGTGGTATCAAAAATTTCGCCAAGGAGATTTCAGTCTTGAAGATGAACCGCGTGCTGGACGTCTTCAAAAGATTGAAACGGACGAACCGCAAACATTGTTGGATATAAACTCTGCACAAACTGAAAAGGAGCTTGCACAGCAGCTTGGCATTACGCAGCAAGCCATTTCCACACGTTTACATGCAATGGGAAAAATTCAGAAGCAAAGCAGATGGGTTCAGCATGCACTGCCCAAAGACAACAAAAATCGACGGTGTGACACCGCACTCACTTTGCTTTCAAGGTTCCGGAAAAAGGAGTTTCCGTACCAAATCATTACAGGCGATGAAAAGTGAATACTTTATATTAACCCGAAGCGTAAAAAACCATGAGTTGACCCTGGTCAACCTTCGACATCGACTCCAAAGCCCAATATCCACGGCAAGAAAGTTTTGCTCTGCATATGGTGGGATTGGAAAGGTGTATTGTATTACGAGTTGTTACAGCCGGGTGAAACAATTACGGCAGACCGCTATCAACAACAATCGACCAATTTGAGCGATGCGTTTGAAGAAAAGAGACCATTTACTGGCAAAGAACGTCGTAAAGTGATACTGCTTCATGACAATGCCCGGCCACATGTTGGGAAAGTGATTCAGGACCATATCTTTGCGTTAGGGTGGAAACTTCACCCGCATGCGACGTATAACCCAGACATGCCTTCCGATTATTACCTATTCCGCTCGCTGCAGCATAACTTGGCTGATACACACTTTGTGACACTTGAAGAAGTGCGAAAATGCATTGATGAATTTATCGCCTCGAAGCCAGTGAGCTTCCATCATCAGGGAATTTGCAAGCTGCCCGAAAGATGGCAAAAGGTCATCGATGCAAACGGGGAATATTTCGTTGATTGATATCTTTTTGTTTGTTTTTAAATAAATATTGAATTTTGCAAGAAAAAGCTCAGAACTTTTTAGCACACCTAATATGTGGAACGTCTATATTCGGAAATATACCATAAGGTTATGTAAAAATAAAGATAATTAAAGAAATGTATGTTCAATCTAATTTGAAAACGATTTTTACTGTTTCACTGATTTTCGGGCAAAAACTTATTGCACTAACCTTTATTGCATGTAACAAAATACCCTGTGACTCTGGCAAAATCACAACGGACTTGAGTTGAGCTCTGGACTGATTGAGTGGCACATTTAACTTCTGTACCTGATAGCTTTTCATCTATTGAAAGTATATTATTTGCACAGTTGATGCATTCGTATATACATACATGCACACATCTATACGTACATACCTTCATACATGCATGCATACATAGAGAATTGAGGAAATTACTCGAGAAGGGAAGAGGAAGCTATAAATAGAAGTTAAAATTGAACTATATATAATGGATGAGATTTTGATTGACTATTCACTTGACAGTACATCAAAATCAAAACTAAGGAATAATTTAAAACCAGAATCTATAACTTTTAGCTCTATTGAGAAAAAGTCTTGAAAAAGAGGGAATAAACACTCATTACTACATAAAGCGGAAAGGTCTACTTCTACTACTACTAAGAGTGATGTATGCAAACAACTTAAGAATAAGGTTGTTAAATGCGGTAACAAAATTACGATAGCTGACTAGGAGAAAAAAGTGGACATATATATAATGAATAAATGATAATAAACAAAACAAATAATTATTGCTTCAAACACTTATCTTTTTTAACAATAGCGAAACGAAGCACATTTATTGATAGCGGCCGTTCAAACGGAAAGCGATAGTTGACTGTATGATTGCGTCCGTCTAATACGGAACACGAAAGTCGACTATGTTCCTGTTTCTCCATGGCAGGTGACCGATCTCCTGGAATTCCAAGAGCTCTACTTTTGACGACCAGAAGCAACAAGATCAAAGCATCAACCCGACTTTGAAATAATCCAACCCTTTAATATGTAGAATTTGCATGCTTCTACATATTAGCAACCCTGTGTCTAACAAATAATAACTAACAGTAGTAGTATAAGTTAATCTTAAGTAGTAGAATAGGGAATTTCTTTTCTTTTTTTACTAACGCTAAATTTTAAGAACCATACTTACACATACCTGAGGCAAATAATACAGCAAACAAATCCTTTCCTCTGAAAGAACCTAATTTTTTATGTAATAGTATAACTTCAAACATGTACAAAATTATACCAATTCAATCCAACCTTTTGGTAATCTGGGCAAACATATCCACTAATTAACATTTCAAACACGCTTCACACACACGCACACACACGCACACACACGCGCACCCGCGCACGCGCACACCCGCGCACGCACGCCCACACACACATTCAAGCACCATCACACGCACACGCGCAACCACACGCACGCGCGCACCCTATCACGCGCGCGCACGCACCCTATCGCGCGCGCGCACACACACACGCGCGTACCCACACACACGCACACGTAAACGCACACGCACACACACGCGCGCGCGCACACGCACGCACCCACCCACACACGTACGCATCCGCACACACACGCACGCACACGCGCGCACACACACACACACACACACACAAAACACCTCTTATGCACTGGCCAAACACAAAACGCCATTCACACACTTACATTGCCTTTTCAACATCTGGATTTCCGGCTGCCGATGGTCCGGACTGATAAGGCAAATCCATTGAGCGTTCTTCCTTGACGCTAAGATATCCGGCTGCCGATGGTCCTGGTCCTATAGGGGGAAGGTACCACGCACATCAACATCACAAACACAACACACATACACACAACCCTCACCAACACACACACACACACACACCCATAACACACGCCCTCAAGCCCGCGCACTACACACACTCACACACACTTTACAAACACAACCTATTCACACACTTACATTGCTTCTTTAACATCTGGATTTCTGGCCGCCGATGGTCCGGCCTGATAAGGCAATATCCGTCAAGCGTTCTCTTTGACGACTGGGATATCCGGCTTCCGATGGTCCTAGTCCTAAAGGGAGAACGTAACACGGATACCAACATCACACACAACACACATGCACACCACCCTCTCTCTCACACACATCACACACACACACACACACACACACACACACACTTTACAAACACAAATGCCTATTCACACACTTACATTGCCTTTTCAACATTTGGATTTCCGGCTGCCGATGGTCCGAACTGATAAGGCAAATCCGTTGAACGTTCTTCCTTGACGACTAGGATATCCGGCTGCCGATGGTCCTGGTTCTAGAGGGGGAAGATAACACGGACATCAACATCACAAACACAACACGCATACACACAACCACCCCCACACACACACATACACACACAAAACACATGACGGTTACTTTCTGTGGGGAAGCCAGGTGTGCTTAAATTTCAGGTAGCAGACTACTGAAACGTTGGAACAAATAAATAAATAAATAAAAATGGCAGGTGATAAGAGGTTATTGCACAGGCGAAGGACAGCAGAGTTTATCGCTATCGCGGCACTTACGATACGCATAGTGATTGAAGCAATCACACGGTACATGCAATGACATTTGAAATATACCGGGCGGAGGTAAATAATCAACAAATTCCAAACGTCATAACAAATTAAGAGGCAACTTATTTATCATATAAACAAAACATACCGTCCACCAAAATGCAAAGCATTTTAAAGATAATAATTAAAAATAGGTGGAAGAATGAAAAAGCGAAATGAAAAGAAAGAAAGAAAAAAGATTTACAAAAAACAACAAAAAAAATGTTATTCCTACAATGCGAGCAAAGGACAAAGCTTAGACATAGAACGCTTCAGCTCGCCATGAACAGTTTTAAGGATGACCACCCTAACGACACCATCCGTCCCAGGATGCACGGCCACAACACGACCGAGGGACCTATGAAGGGAGGAACATTAGCGACCTTAATCAGCACTAAGGTGCCCAATTCAACTTGAGAAGACTGTGTGTGCCACTTGGAGCGCTGTTGTAGCGAGTGCAAATACTCCTTGGACCAACAGGACCAAAAATCTTATTGAATTCGCTGGAGCAATTGCCAGCGAGAGAGGTGGTTAAGCGGAAGGTGAGAAAGGGCGGGCTCCGGGATGTCGGTTAAAGGGGACCCAAAATGAATGGCGTCAAGCTCGATAGCAAAATGAGATTGTTGAGTATACGCAAGCAAAGGGATTAAAGCATTGTGCAATTCAGAAGATGACAAAGGTCCGGAATACCTTTCGAGTGGGTGACGTAGAGTTTGACGAAAACGGAGAATCCAAGCAACAATGCGTGTAATAAAGGGAAAGGAAGAGTGATCCTCTAGAATTGATTGAATCCAACAGGAGGTTACGACAGCGGATAAAACAATAGAGCGTTGTTCAGTGAGAACTTGAGGAGTATCTGAAGGCGGAATATGTAGACTGTAATTTTCGAAAGACTGATACAGGATTGGTGAAGCTTCCCACCATAAAGAACATTGGCACAAGTTGGTAGGGAGTAAATCACGTGACCCGACATCGGCAGGATTTTCGGTGGAGGCGATGTGATGCTAAGAGGCGCGAGACGTGTTTTCCTGAATGTAAGCAACACGATTGGCGACAAAAGTCTTCCAACGCTGCAGCGGGGAACGAATCCACGAAAATACTACCACGGAGTCAGACCAACAGTAAATTTTATAAAAGGTAAGGTTAGAATTAAAGGTTTTGAGGACAAAGATTAATAACTTGGACGCCAATTTGGCGGCCAATAATTCGAGCCGGGGCAAAGAGATTGTACAAAGAGGTGCGAACTTAGACTTGGCGCACAGTAAGTGTATCTTAACGGCGGAAGGGGTAACAAAGCGAATATGAACAACAGCACAGTAGCCACGTTCGGAAGCGTCAGCAAAGCAGTGAACTTCGCACGTAGTAAACTGTGGTAGGATTAGCAAGCCGGGTAAAGCGAAATCCGAAAGAAGCGGTAACTCATGTAAAAATATCTCTCCCACAAACGGAGGAAGTCGGGGGAGGGGAGCATCCCATTCTAATATTAACGACCATAAACGTTGAATTAAGTGTTTTACCAGGAAAGTAAGGGGGGATAAAATTCCCATAGGGTCGAAAATACGGGCTAAGTTGGAAAGTAGGTTGCGCTTGGTACAACTAGAAAACAAAAATTATCTGAGGTGGGGTTCCATTAAAGTCCTAGAAATTTTTAGGGGTTGAGTATCAGGATCCTCAAAGGAGCGGGGTTGTGCGAATTGCTGCGTAGCGGAAAGATCTTTTAATAATTCGGGATGGTTGCTTGACCATTTATGAAGTACGAAACCTCCAAGTTTTAAAAGAGTTTATTACGTAGATCGAGTGTTGATTCAATAGAATCTCCACCAGTAGCGATGTCATCAATGTAAGTATGGTGACAAAGAGCGAAAGCGGCTAACGGATAAAAATTCCCTTCGTCCACAGCCAACTGCAGAAGCGTACGTATGGCAAGAAAAAGGGCACAATTGATTCCATAAGTAGGTATTTAATTTAAAATTCTGAATGGGCTCCTCATGGAGAAGCGCCAAATAAGTCGTTGATAGTCACACTGAGCGGGATTAACAAGAATTTGTCTGTAGATTTGATGAATATCGGCAGTGACAACATAAGGATGTAAACGAAATTGTAACAAAATTGCGGTAATATCTGGTTGCAGCTTCGGCCCAACAAACAGGTGATCGTTTAAGGACGATTGAGACAGAGTTTTAGCAGAAGCATTGAAAACAGCTTCGTAATTTCGTACTTATGTTTTCGGGTTTTACAACGCAATGATGTGGGATGTAATAAGAGAAGTCCGAATGCGACCCACTAACAACAGATTGTATATGTTGAGAATCCAGATATTCAGGCATGAACGAAACCTACTGTTCGTAAACACGAGGTTGCTTAAGTAAACAATTTTTTAAAGAAACAAATCCTTATAAGGCAAGATCACGAATACCTGAAACAAATGGTTCTTGATCTCTAAACGGCAGTGAGACATGTTGTCTCACTGCCTTGTTCATTGCGGCGAAACGTATCAACAAAATGTTTTTCAACAAGAGTTTTTTCAGGTGTGAAAGATTGAGCGGCGGGGACAGCTTTGACTTCTCAGAAGTTGGCAACAATATCTTCCAATGGGGAAGTAGAATCTGTCATACAAAACAAGCTAGTTACTTCAGAAAGGGGGGAGGAAGGTATGCTTCCCATTAAAACATATCCAAAAATAGTATTAATAGCAACAGGTTGATCGCTAGCACCCTAGATGCGTCCGGGCCCAGATTGAGCAAAGAGCGGGTCAGCTAGCTTTAGCTTAGCCAGATGATTGAAATGTTCTAAAGAAATATTAGAAGTAGTAAATTTTCACAAATTTTGGAAAGTACTACAGCTTGAAAATTAATAATCGGTGAAGAAACACCTATTGGTTTGAGCGAGACAGCGACAGCGCCATGCAAAGCTGCAGAGCGCATGAAGACTAAACCACTAAGAGTAAGGGTAATTTTCATGTATATGCAGATTATGCTAAATTTTTTATATCAAAACTTAATGTAATAATTTTTAGTAGGTAAAAAAATAAAATATATAAACTAAATGTCTGTAACGCTAATTCGTTAAATAAGCATACATTTGTATATAAAAGTAATTATTAATTTAAGTTAGTGAAAGGAGCTTTCTCTCGAAAATACCAGTAAAATTTTATAGAAGCTATGTTGTTTACAGTTTAGAAAGAGGCTATTCAATAATAATATTGAAATAAAATACCGAAATAAATAAAAAAAGTACTCAGTACATTCTTTTACTACCAGCAATTAAAGAGGTATCACATGTTTAATTTTGCATTAAATTGCAACGACCTTAATTGAACACGCTAATCTATACCTTTTTTATGTTATTCTCAAACAATAACAAGTTCAATAAATACGTATTAAAACCGTCCTGTATAAAAAAGTTCATTAGTACGTGGAATATATTCTATAACCGTTTAGAAATTCGTTAAAACAAACAAGCATTCGCTTTCTCTAAACACTTTAATTCGTTGAAATGTTTGCTGGTTGTAAAACCTTTTCTAAAACCTAGCAGCTCGCCTTAACCAGTTCCTTCTAAAACATTCTAACCGCCGCTTGTTATTTCAACAGTCAATTCCTTAAAACAAACAAACATTTTGTTTCTAATAGGTTCTTGTTAACGCTTCTTCTCATTAAATATTTTAAATGTGTTATCAGCGCGTTTACCGTGAAATTCTATTTCATTATATCTACATGTGGTTGGCCGCTCAAATTTTATGGGCAATAAAATTGTCCTCCTAATTGGGTTATTTTGTGGTATATTTTTAGCGTGGACCGATAATCATACAAACCTTTATTCTTTTGTAAAAAGTCAGGCAACTTTATTTGCTTGGCTGTGTTTCGAGTTGTTTATATCGCAGGAACATTTTAAAATGTATTTTGTTTTACCATTGTGACAACGAAATTCAATGGAATTAATTATAATATTTTGCTTTCTTTATTCCTTGCATTTTACAAATGTTTTCGCCGTTGTCGTCTAGAATATATATTTTCGATTACGTTTGTAGAACCTGCAACAATCTATTGCTGCGAATGGTTTTATGTTTTCCTTCCATGGTTTCAAAGCTGTATAAATACAAATTCATCTTTGAAAAGTTCTCTTACTTCTTCGTTCTTCTGTTATACAACGTCCTTTGAGCGTTGTAAAGTCGCACTTTTAAAATGCGTTTGTGCTAGTACAGTTAGCTAAGTTGTTTCAGCACCCTATCATAGACGAATACAGCCGCATTTCCTCATCTTAAGATGGTACTAAAAAGAAGATAGCTCCAGGTACAAAGTCTTTTTCTGTTTGCATTATTTTGTGTTGCTGTTTTGGAAGACAGATACTTATTTTGATTGATTTTGCAATAAATTGCAGACTGACGTTAATACACGCTCACAACACGAACAACTATGTACTTATTTGTAAAACTTACTATTTAAAATTTTAATGTTTGCTTTTTAGTGTATAAATTAATGTGAACGTCAACAACTGGCTAGTTAAAATTGTAGCGCTTCATACAGCAAATTATTAGTTACTGTTTTATTATTTCGTTATTCCTTATACATATTTAGGGTTGGAAAACATTGTAAGTATTTAGATAATAAGATAAAAATTTGCGATAGTTTTAAACGTTTGGTTTATGCTGTATTATATGTAAATTGACGCTTTATGTACATCACGTTGTAACGAACGATTACGTAAATATGTATTTTCCACGTTTGTAATATATTTTTGGGACTGTGTGTTTTCCTACAAGTTCGCAATATAAATTTTTTTGTTATTGAGATTTCCAATTCTTTTCGTTCTAGGTCATTCACTACACTCTACGATGTTTTTGAGCTAGTCTGAACTCTGATTCTTGTGGAGTTTGATTCTACCATTCTGCCCTTGTGTTTTGTTGCGGTATTCGTTGTAGGCGATTTTCTCTACTTACTTTGCTGCTTTCGTTCTTGTCTGCACTGAATCCCGTAACAAAATTAGAAAAACATCAACACATTTTTTCATGTTTATTCAGTCTATGAACGTGTATTTGAGAACATTCTTACCCATTGCATGGACACTGAAATTATTGAAAATTGCTTAAATAGACATAAACCATAAAAAGTCATTAAATTTAATTCGCAGGGCTAACCACGTCGCAGATGTGGTATTAATTGGACTATGTGAAAATGCCAATACATATATTCTCATGTACCGAAAAACTCTTGACGTCAACCACAAGTTCAGTTCAAATCATACAAACCGTGTGAATGGAAAAAAATGAGAATTCTTTAAACTAATATAATTGTAGTATAATTTATTCGGATTCAAATCTTTCGATACAAGCTTCTTGCTCGAGTTCAATGACAAGCACGATCTTTGGCCGCATGCACCAATTTACAATAAATTGCCTAATGGTAACTTGAAATCGGCACTGTGGCAGTGGTCATTCCAATCATATTGTTGTCCATGTTCGGTTAATTTCGTCAACGGTTTGGCAATGTTTGCAAACCCCAAGTATAAAACGTCGGTAATATGTGCACAATCCTAGAAAAGTGCGTAGTTGCTGTATGTCTGCTGGCGTAGGCCACTCTCGTACCGTTTTTATTTTGTCAGGGTCAGCTCTTATTCCAGTCTCCGAAACGACATGTCCTAGGTATTTGACCTCTTTTCCAAATAGGTGACACTTCTTGGGGTTCAATGTAAGGTTTGCCCCGCGTAATCTTTGGAATATCTCTTCTAGGTTTTTAAGGTGTTTTTCAAAAGACCGGCCTAACACTATCACGTCGTCTAGGTACACCAGACATGTTTTCCAGGACAGTCCACGCAGTATCGACTCCATCAAACGTTCAAAAGTAGCAGGGGCATTGCATAATCCAAATGGCATGACCTTGAACAGCCATAATCCAGTTCCAATTGTAAACGCAGTTTTCTCTTTATCGTTTGGCTCCAAGCCTACCTGCCAGTATCCGCTTTTCAAGTTCAAGGTCGAAAACCATTTAGATCCGGATAGAGTATCCAAGGTGTCATCAATTCTGGGCAAAGGATAGCTGTCTTTCCTTGTCACATTGTTAAGCCGCCGGTAGTCTACACAAAACCTTGTGGACCCGTCCTTTTTCTTGACAAGCACTACCGGGATGCCCATGGACTATTCGAGGGTTCAATCACTCCCTGTTCTTCCATGTCGGTGATAATTTGCTCGGCTTCTTTACGTTTTGCCAAAGGAAGCCGCCTGGGGTGCTGTCTTAACGGTTGCGCATCTCCAGTATTGATCTTATGTTGCACATTCGTCCTTTTTTTCTCACTATCATCCCGTGCAAACGCACTTCGATATCGTCCGACCAGTTCTTTTACCTTGCCCAGTTGGTCGCCGTTTAATCCTTGACATGAAGGTATCAACATATCCAGCAATTTTTGTGAGCAACCGTTGGCTGGTTTATCTTTCGTGTCGTCCACACAATGTTTAATATGGCATACTGGAATGCAACTTCCCACAATCATGTCTTTCTTCAGGGTCACCGTATGCGGATTAATGTTTAGCACGCTTACTGGTATCGTATTTCGAAACTTTACTAGCGTTATTCCAATCAGGATTCCCTCCTGACCCATTCCAGATTCAGTTGCTTCCATCATGCATACTTGTCCTTCCCGGAGCGTAGCATCCGGGCGTCCCATTACTATCATTTCCGCCTTCTCGGGTATTTTCATATCACAAATCATTCGAACTTGCATCGTCTGGTTACTAGTCTCTTGAAATGGAATCTCATCATCATCTATCCGTAGCACATTTTCTTTCATGTTCACATGAAACCCATATTCTCTCATGAGATCCATTCCCAAGATCACTTCTTCTGTGATTTCAGCTACCAACACCCGATGATTAATTAGTTTGTCTCCAATTCCCAACGTTACGGCAGTCTCTCCGTGAGTAGAAATTTTCTCACCACTTGCCGTTCGAAGACATACCGATACAGGTAGCACTTTTCCACGACCAACCAAATATGGTCTCACAATAGTCATTATCGCTCCTGTATCCACGAGTAATCGGACAACTCTACCATTAATTCTACCATCAATATAAATGCTATCCAGACTTCCCATCGACGATGCAGCACGGATGATAATCTTCGGGGCACTACGTTGTGCTGTCGACGTTTGCCCACTTACATTGACCTGCTTTAACTCAACCGGTTGTTTCTTTGGTTGAGTACAGCGTCTCTGTATATAACCAACTTCACCGCAGCTCCAGCATCGCAGACGCCATCTCCGCGGTCGTTGTCTCTCAAGCTTTTCAAACACACAGTTGATTATTTCTTCTATGCTGTTCTGCGATTGGCCAGGTTCTTCTAAGGCAGACCAAACTTTGTGACTCATCCTGTGTGATGTCTGCTTAGCTGCTTCAAATTCAAGCGCATGAGCCAGTGCGTCATCTAACACTTTGGCCGTGCTAATCTTAACGCTTGCTGTATTTCGCCATCTTTAACACCATCCATAAATGTTTGAACAGCCAGTTGTTCGAGGAAGCTATCTGGTGCCGTTGGGTATGCCAATCTAACTAATCTGACAATGTCAGCTTCGAATTCTTGCAGGCTTTCATTTGTCTTTTGCGAGCGGTTCTTAACTTGTGCATGGTAAACCTGTTGAAGATGAGCGTCTCCATATCTCATCTCAAGCTTCGATGTTACGAAGCCGTAATCATTCTG
Organism: Platerodrilus igneus; assembly: GCA_036346225.1. Taxonomy (NCBI): domain Eukaryota; kingdom Metazoa; phylum Arthropoda; class Insecta; order Coleoptera; family Lycidae; genus Platerodrilus; species Platerodrilus igneus. The sequence continues at coordinate 723,447 of JARFIW010001134.1, read as the reverse complement.
CTGGTGATCGGTCAATCGTTTGCAAGATATTAAGAGCTTCCCCCGTAGGGCCGTTATTAGAGAGATAGCCTTCTCTTTGTTACACCAACCGTTGGCTATTGCAGCAGCTTCAAATTGTTTCAAATATGTGAGCCAAGGTGTTTTACCATCGAATGTGGGTGGTTTCACTTTAAATTTTGACGGTATTGACTAGCTTCCTTCCATGCTTCTTATTTCTGGAATGTTCTGATTTACAACTTGGTTTGCTAATTCAAGTGGCCGCGTTGTTAGTGAAATCATTTGTTCTTGCAGCCTCATCACATCTTCTTCCATTTTTACCAATTTACTGTCCAACTTTTGCTCAACTATTTTTACCTGTACGGTGACATCTTCTTTCAATGCAATGGAACTTTGCATTAATCTTTGTCCTAACGTGGCTGTTTTTTCATTCAACTCTTCCATTTTCACAGCATTTTCACTAAACCTTTTTGCATTTTTCTTGGCATTTTCACTTAACTTTTCTTCTATTTTCTCAGCATTTTTACTTAACTTTTTTTAAGGGTTGATTCCAGTTCAAAGACCTCACTACGTTTTTATTTAGTGTCACTTCCAGTTTAGCCGACCTCTTTTCATTTTCTCATCATTTTCACTAAACCTTCCATACTGGATTTAAAATCTTTAAGGAAATCCATTAAAGTTTCTGCGTCCATTTTACTTTGGCTTTTTGTTACAGGCATATACAAACTACTTAAATATCTTTAGATTTGTTTTTTTTTTCCTGATTTAAAACAAGTAATAACAAGAGTCTTCATTACTCACTGTTCACAAGTCTAATTAACAGTATATGCCTTATTTAGAGATGTTTTGAGTCCAATTAACAATGAAGCACTATCGCACTAATGAATTTGCAAGCACTAATATCTTCTTAAACTGGTTCCTTTACTATAAGTCTTCCTAGCAACACTAAACACTACTATAATTTATTTATTACACTTTTGTCTATTTATGTATTCTACAAGCTGCATGTACATTCGACACGTTTACATCATATAACATTTATGTTTACTCTTGGACTTCCAAAAGCTCAACTATTTAACTTTACACGATATAATTTATATTCGACATTCTGATATATCAGGTTATCATAAAGTAAGGGATATATTTTAAATTATGATAACTTTTTAACAAATTAAGTTAATAACAAGAAATAAATGAAATCTAATTGCTTATGAAATGGAATTTAGTATGCCCAAAACAGGTTACGGCAATTGCTCAATATGACCTCCATTTTGTTGTTGTAAGATCACCATCCTTACCTCCAAATTATACACAGCACTTCGTAACATTTCTGGTTGAATTGTACCAATTTGCTCCGTAATACTGTCTTTTAATTCTTGTAGCGTAGTTGGTCGTCTTCTAAACACTAAACTTTTTAAATAACCCCACAGCCAGTAATCCGCTGGGTTTAGATCAGGTGATCTTGGTGGCCATGAATTTACGAAATGTCTGCTTAACACGCGATCTTGAAAAACGTTGGTTAATAATTCTTTGACTGGTCAAAAAATGTGCGGAGGTGCTCCATCCTGCATAAAAATGATGTTTTCAATTCCGTAGTGCTCGTTTTGCAGCTGTGGAATAACATAATTTTGTAACATTTGCAAGTATTGTTCACCATTTACAGTTACAGATACGGCTTGTCCATTCTGCATTTCCTCGTAGAAATACGGACCAATAATAAAATCAGCTGTAAAACCGCACCAAACGGTGACTTTCTTGTCATGAAGACCTTTTTGAACGATTTGTTGCGGATTTTCTGCAGACCAGATTCTACAGTTTTGAGTATTGACTCCACCATTCAGTGTAAAATGTGCCTCATCTGTCCATAAAATACGGGATAACCATTCGGGTTCAATTTCCATCTGAGCCATTACTCGCAAAGAAAAATCGTACCTAGTAGCCAAATCTGCGTCCTTTAATTCAAACAGCATTTTCAGTTTATATGGATACATGTTTAGAATTTTGCGTAAAATTTTCCAAACCGTGGTATACGGCATTTGCAATCGCTTGGATATCGCATTTGCACTGCTGATTGCGAGTGAATTGCTTCTGGCTATGTCTTGATTTTCATGAAGAACCTCTGCAACTTGGACATCACTAATTATTGGTCTTCCTGATCTTGGTAAGTCAGTTACAGACCATGTTCTTTAAAATTTTTGTATCAAATTGCGGTACGCTTTCATTTGACAGGGTCCCGCTCTCAAACCCATTCTCGTGCGAAATCTTCGTAATCCAACGGTGTAATTTCTGCCGGATTCATAATAGCACTGAACTAAACCAATTCTTGCTTGTAAATCCATGTTATTACAGTTGAGTCGTTTGAACTCAACGTTTACTTGAGTTTTAATTTCAAAATAAAACTTCAAATTGAATAATTTCGTTTTGACACTAGTGTCAACAATTGTTATGACAACGCTTTTGTTTCTCATAGATACGGTAAAATCCCATTCATTAAGCAACTAGATTTCGTTTATTTTATGTTACTAACTTAATTTATTAAAAAGTTGTAATGATTTAAAATATATCCCTTACTTTATGATAACCTAGTAGACTAATTCTTACATTTATTAGCGGTGTTATATATAGCCTGAATTAAAAAGGATGATTCGTTTTCCAGTATAATGCTAGAAAATTCTAGGCTTCTGTAGTATATACGTTGCTTACGGCTGTGTGTTTGACGGATTGCCTAATAGTAGCTCGCAACAATATTAATTTTTAAATTTCACTCTAAAACATTTTGTAATGCAATTCTCTGTAAAATGCGTCTTTTCAATCAAATTCTCCAATTCATGAGTTACGCTAACAAAAGAGAGCAAATTTGTTGCTTCATAAAATCTCACGACTTAACTATTTGGTATAAACGGAAATAATATCAACACAAAAGTAATATAACATATTGAAAGAGAAAATCTTTAGCTTTTATTTGAGTTAGCTTTACAATAGCACACAGGGTTGATTCTCGGTCTTTAAATACATTTACCTAAACACATTCATCTAAGACCTGCTAAATTTTTGTTAAAGGTGCATCTTTTACCCGGATTTTTAAAAAGTTACCTAGAAACTGCACCATACCTTTATTCCACCCAATTTACCAAAATCTACCTTTCTCTCAAAAAATTCGAGGTGTTTTCATAAACTCTCTTGCTATATATTTCGAACGTGTGCATTTACTCTACTGCAAACTACAGGAAGTCAGCCTTTCGTGCACTGTACGTTCTCATCGTTCTAGGCGTTTGTATAATAGAATTGCGTTCTTTATTACCGCTTTATTTAAAGGTTGTAAAAAATTCAAGCTCAAAAAACTTGGGTTTGAAATCGTAATTACAATCGTTTGAATTACCGAAGCATTATATACGGTACTCTAAGAAAAGCACTAAACTTGATTTATGCGAAGTTGATCTATAGATATTTCCATAAATGGGGACTTAAAGTGTTTGATATGCTAACAATATATCGCGAAGATGTCTCACGTTGATTAAATAACTGTCTTTATGTGTTTACCTAGATTTAATTTCTGCTTTGCTTTGTTTTTACGCTATTTTCATACATATCAGTTTAGACATAAGAAATTAGACTTTGTTTACTAACATATCTTTTCTTTTACAGTGCATTAGGATGGCGTTTAGGATTACAAGTGGTGACAGGAGCAGTATCCATCACGTTCATTCTCGGTACATTTTATAGGTCGGCATCGCTTTATCATCCACAAAGACGGGCGATACTACATATAAAGAACCAGAAACGCAAAATAAAGGACAAAAACAAAGTTGAGGATAGAATTCCATTTTTTGACTTTAGTACTCTAAAAAGCAAAACTGTGCGAATATTACTAGCGTCTACTGGAATAAGCGCCTTTGGAATCAACACTCCTATATTTTATCTTGCATACCAAGCAGAAGCGGAAGGATTAGGAGATTCAACGGTTCTTTTACAAATGTACCTAGGACTTGCATGGACTGTGGGATGTATCGTCTTTAGTACACTAGTACTACATAATTCTACGGAGTGCCGTATTGCAAGACAATATTTATGTCAAACTTCTGTGTTTATGTGTGGATTGTCAATTTTAGCATTAACTGTGGTTAGCGGAAATTATCATGCTTACGTTATGTTTGCATGGATTTACGGTAAGTGCATTATCTCGACATAATATTTTAGAGAATGAGTTAAAGGGAAAGCGGATATAGAAAGAGTAAGAGAGAAAGAGGGAGAGTTATAAAAGATAAGGGAGGGCGAGAAAGAACGAAAGGGAGAATGGAGAAAGAGCAGAATGGAAAAGAGATGAAGGTGATCGTTTTATTATCAGGAACAGATTTGACAATTTTATTGACAAAAGTTAAAATAAACCAAACAAATTTCACATACCTCACGCAAGTTATGTTTAGGGCCTTGGGAGCTGACTATTTAAAAAGTCTTCTTCCAAAACCTCTTGTAACAATTTATTTATTAAACAGTAATTACATATGGGATTTTGACAAACAATATTGAATTATTTTAAGTCGAAATTTATAATAATCGGAGTTTAAATTAGGGCGAGTAGCCTAAGCAAACAACAATGTAAAAGCTAAAATACTCAAGACTGACTGACTGATCTGGGGCTCCCGGGGTACTTATGTTGTTCCTGCCCCTCACATGTCTGTGGGAACTTGCAGAGCTCATGTCTGCTTATTTCTTTATTCTATTCATTATACAATGTAACAATCTTAATTTCTAATAATTGTGGTTTCTTAACTGTCTGTGACCTGCACCTGCAGTATCACTTACGTCTGAAATACAATATATTTACATCCGTTCTCACAACTTGATTATGAACTTTCAATAACCTTTTCTTGGATAGTTATTCTTGTTAATGATTCGCATAAATATTGATTTGGTGTTACTTCGTTACACTTTTCGTTTGTGTAACTATATCTGAGTTTATTTAAGGAAAAGAACTTGGTTTTGGGGATGATGTTTTGATACATGATAGTAATTTTTATGGGAAAAGCAAATAAATGATAATAATTATAAATGTTACTTTCTACTATGAGGATTTCTATTAAAAATGTAATTTCGTTGTTCTTTACATAGTTTTTCACTATCGCTATTTTTCAAATATTAGAATGTTTGATTCTATTACTTCGAAGGGTAATGTACTGTTAGTTATAAATGATTAATTCTTAATAATTTTTTTAATAGGTCAGTTGGTTCTATAATACTAGAGTGTAGTGTGTTTAATTTTGCAAATGATATGGCGTTTTCTAATGTGGCTAAAATTTGTTGGATTACAGTAAGGGTTGATATTATTTGAGTGAATATTGTATTGAATCTGATTGTCTCGCATTCCTAACATCGAGGTTTGCATGTTAGTTTCAAGGATTTGTATTCTATTAGCTTTCTTAACATATCGTTGAATTTTATTATGGTTGATTGGGTTAGAGATATTTGGTTTTTAACAATGGTTTTTATATCGTTTTGTTTTTCTATTAACTGCTGTATGGCGTTGTCATATCGTTCTGCATCTTGGTTATCTAAATTGCCTGTGATAGCTTTTATTATGTTACTTAGTCCCTTAATTAGTCCTCTTTTTCGTCTTGTAATTTGTTGCGTGGGTATTAATCTAGTAAATTTTATCTTCTTTGTTTCTTAAAATGTTTTCTATTATACTGTTGTAATTCATCATTTCTGTTGCGTATTCTTTTCCGAATTTGGCTTGTGTCCATTGATTGTTTCAGTCTGTAATAATTGTCTTTAATTAAGTGAAATGCTTGTTTTAATTCTGTTAAATCGAATTTTTGTGCGAATGTCCAGTAATCTATTGTATTTTACATACTTCCCAATTTTACTGGTAGTATACCAGGGCTGTTTTTTATGTCTTCAACTAATATGTCGTTGTCCGTTCTACCTGGGTGGAGGTTGACAGTAAGGGTGATGACTGTCTATCTGAAATTACATGGTGTCTTAGGTTTTTCAAATGAATGTATTTTACTATTTTTCCGTTGTCTACTACGGCTATATTTTTGTCTGATATTTTTTTAATTTTATTTCTGGGTGCCGTTTTGTGTCATTTACTTTGAAAGTTTTTCTCGTACACGGTTTGTCCTGTTAAAAATTTATTTATGTCTGTATTCTTGTTACGGGTGGTTGTAATACGTTTTTTGTCGTTATCTAGTTTATCTTTTACCTTATCGTAAGTTATTTTTAGTTTCTCTTTATGGTCTTTAGCATACTGTTGGTATACCTCTTTGTTATAATGTATGTCGTAAGAGTTACGGGAATCTGAATGTCCTAATGTTAATTCTAGGGGTATAAAATTTGTTCATGAGCGGGTGGTATTGTTGTAAGCGATTAATGCGTATGACATTAAATTGGTGGTGTGTTCCTTCTTGTAAGTTAATCTTAATAGTCTGATTTGCTCTAATAGGGTTAGGTGTAATCCTTCAATTAATCCATTTAATTTAGGATGGTTTTCGGTTATAAAATGAATTTTTATCTTATGGAGTTCTAGGGTGATTTGTATCGTTTCATTTCTAAATTCGCTTCCATTCATCATGATCATTAGGTCTTCAGTCCTGGAACTGGTTAGACGCGTACCATCATCGTTTCCTATTCTGAACTAACTTACAGATTTCCCTGAAATTTGCACAGTCTGCATCTATCACTATCTGATCTAGGTCTACATCTACCTCTTTTTTCCTATATCTGCTCGTAATATATCCCATACTATTCTTCAAAAATGCTTTAGAACGTTTCCGCCCTTCTATTTCTCTTTTTCCCCAGATGTCCTTGTTCCCCTACTATTTCTATAACCTATTTGTTATTATCTTTGTCTGTCCATGCTATCGTCCTCATACATCTGAAGCACAGCATTTCAAAAGGCTTCTACCGTTTTTCTGTCTGCGTTTCAGACTGCCCGTATTTCATAGGCATACTGTACTGTGCTCCACACATATGCTTTCAACAATTTTCTTCTTGTTCTATGTTTGTTGTCTTTCCTCATAGGCGCTGTTCTTTCTTGTTAGATGCAGTTCGGTCACCTTCTATTGTTTTACAGTTATATACCCTATTTCTCCGACCTTCAATGGTTGTGAAGGGAGGTAAGCAGCCTGTGGCTGCCAAGTTCCCCCAACACTTAACCATTTACCGATTTAATATATTTTCCAATATATCTTTTCGCACAGTCAACATTAGTTGCAGATATTTTGCAACTAACAACTAGTTGTTTATACTAATCATCAGATTTATCTGCGCTTGTTTTTTCGTCATTAAGTTTTCCGTCTCAAAACTGGTTGGACACGTACCTGCACTTATTTATATTCTGAGCTAGCCTACATATTTCCTTGAAATTCTCACACAGCATGCGTATTCAGCTCGTTCCTCTTCTATTGTTTTCCAATTTTATGCCCTATTTCACCGAGATTAAGTGAAGGGGGTTAAGCAACCTGTGGCTACCAAGATCCCCCAACACTTAGACGTTTGCCGAAATAATGGTTTTCCAGTAAATCCTCACACACACTTAACATTATTCGAGAATATTGCCCAACCAATTCTTGTAGTTACTTATAATAATCATCATGTTTAAGCACAGTTATTTTTTCGTCATTGGTTTATCTATCTTGGGATTGGTTGGATGCGTACCTCCATTGATTTCTATTCTGGGCTAGCCTACACATCTCCCTGAAACCCCTACAGCCTACATCTTTTACTATCTGTGTGCAGTAGTCTAACCTAGGTCTGCCTCTTCTTCCCTTTTTTCCTATCTCTGCTTCTAATATATTCCGCACTATTCCCTCATGCCGTAGTATGTGGCCTATCATCCTATCTCTCCTATTTTTTACCGTTTTCCACATATTTCTTTCTTCCCCTACCATTTTTAGTACCTCTTCGTTCTTAACTTTGTCTGTCCATGATATCTTCATCATACGTCTGTAGCACCACATTTCAAAGGCTTCTACCTTTTTCTTGTCCGCTTCTCCTTCTGTCCAAGCTTCACAGTCGTACAGTGCTGTGCTCCACACATATGTTTTAAGCAATCTTTACCTTGTTTCTATGTTTGTGGTCTTTAAGCACAGTAGTTGCTTTTTCTTATTAAATGTAACACGACCTTGTGCTAATCTTTGTTTTATATCTTTTGTGCTTTTCCCATCTTGCGTTATTTGGCTTCCTAGGTAGCAGAAATCTTTAACCTCTTGTAAGTTTGTGTTACTTACTTGTATTCTTGTTTTTGATTTATTTTCCCCACCTTTGCATACTAGAACCTTAATTTTAGTTTTGTTAATTTTCATATCGTATCTCTCTGTTAAAACCGTTTCCATTTCATTAAGAGCAGCTTCTAACTCTTCCTTGCTAGACGCTAATACCGCTATATCATCTGCAAATGTAAGCATATCAATTTTTTGTCCCTGCATAGTAATTTCAAATGTCTTCCTGCATTTGACAGTATCCATTGCTTCTTCTATGTACAAGTTAAAAATCAATGGAGATAGGCCACAGCCCTGTCTCGCCCCTTTCCTAATGTTTACTTCTCTACGTTCCTGCTCTAATTCTATTACTGCTGTTTGCTCTTTGTATAAGCTATGTACTATTCGTCTATCTTTATAACTCATTCCCATATTTTTGAGTATTTCAAACATTTTTTCCATTGTCTAAAGTTATTGTTTCGGGTGTGCCATAAAATGTAAAGTATTGTAAGAATCCTTGGGTTACATCAATGCTAGTTTTAGAGGTGATGAGTATCGCTTGACCTACTTTGGTGAATGCATCTACAATCGTTAAAAAGTTTTGTGCTTCTACTACTAGAGTGTCTGCATGTAATTTTTGGAAAGGTTTGTCGGGTGTTTTGGTTAACATTAAGAGTATTTTCGGGGGTGTTCTGTCGTATTTTGCTCTATCGCATAATTCACATTGGTTGATAAAATCTGTGGTTGACTCTTTCATATTTTTAAAGTAGTATTGTCTTATAAGTTGCTTTAGTGTTTCATTGATTCCACGATGGTTGGTTTTGCCTTCGTGTTGATTTCTAATTACGTCGTTTATCGCGTCAGGGTCGTCTAAGGTTATTAATTTTCTTGTGCATCTAATAAGTTCAGGGCCAGAGTTATTGAATAATTTAACGTATAATTCTAAAAATCGTTTATATAAATGTTCGGCGTTGAAATAAAAGTAAAATCGTTTTTTCTCGGGGGTATATTCTTTTATAATTTTAATTATTTGCTCCTCGTTGATTTTGGCATATTTTCTTATTGTCTGTTTTATGTATTTTACGGGATTGAAGTTTGTTATAACTTCGGTGATTATAAACTGAATTGGTTTTATATCTATCGCTTCGTTTAAAATTTTAATTGCGGTTTTTGGCTCTTTGTTCTGTGTCGAATGTATGGTGTCTATTTCTTCTGGGTCTTCTCTTATCTCGGTTTCGTCTACGTTGCCTAAAATTGACTCCGTTTCTATTACGTTGAGCTGTATTCTGCTTAGGGCGTCTGCGTTATTGTTATAAAATTTTTTTTTGTAAATAATTTTGTAATCTTACTCCTGTAATCTAATTCTTTATCATTGTAATTTTGAGTTTGGTTCCTTAAGTTTGCATAGCCATACTAATGGTCTATGGTCGGTGTATATATAGAATTTTCGTCCATAAAGGTATGGTCTAAAATATTTCGTTGCCCAAATTATGGCTAATAATTCTTTCTCTACTGGGCTGTATTTTTGTTCAGTTTCGTTTAAGGCTCTAGATGCGTAGCTGATTGGTTTATCGCTACCTACTTTTCTTTGGCTTGATACGGCGTCTAGTACTACGTTTGATGCGTCGGTTGTCGATATAAATGGTTTCAAAAAGTCTGGATATTCTAATACAGGGTGAATCTTGATTATACATTTAATTTTTTCTACGGCCTTAATAAATTCTGAGGTATGTTCAATTTTATTTCCTTTTTTTTAAACAATTTGGTCAGGGGTTTGGTTATCTGTGCGTAACCTTTAATTAATTTGCGGTAATAACCACTAAGTCCTAAAAATTTTTTGATTTCTTTGTTAGTTTTGGGTAAGGGGTAATTTAGTACTGCGTTTGTCTTGTCTGGGTTTGGCATTACCCCTTGTGGAGTTATTATATGACCTAAAAATGATACTTCTTTCTATAAAAATTCGCTTTTGTCTATAGTTGAACTTTAATATGTGCTTTTCTTAGTCTTTCAAATCCTTCACTTAATCTTTCAATGTGTTCTACCAGTGATGTTGAATATACATACTATTATATCGTCTAGATACACAAGACATTTTTCGTTGTGTATTCCTCGTAATATGTTATCGATGACTCGTTGAAAAGTGGCGGGTGCGTTCTTCAGTCCAAATGGCATTCGTTTGTATTCGTAGTGTCCTCTAGGTGTGCTAAATGCGGTTTTCGCAGTGTCTTTCTCGTCTATTTCTACTTGGTTATATCCTGAGGCTAAGTCTAATGTTGAAAAATATTGACACTTTCCTAATTTGTCTAAACTCTCGGTGATATTGGGTAGTGGGTATTTGTCGTCTACCGTTTTTTCGTTTATATTTTCGTAGTCTATTACCATTCGATATTTTTGTTTGCCTGAGGCATCTAATTTCTTTGGTACTGTTAATACGCTCCATGGTGAGTTGGAGTGTTGGATTATATTTTGCTCTAATAAAACTGCTACCTGTCTATCTGCTTCTTCCTGGTTTGCCTGAGGTAGTCTGTTTCTTTGGTAAAAATTGGCTTATTATCCGTTAATTCTATATTTTGTTTGACTGTGTTAGTAAAGGTTAAGGGTATTCCTTCGCAATGGAATATGTCGCGGTATTCAAAACATAAGCCTTTAATTGCTCTCTCCTCTTCTTTGTTGATGTCGTTGTTGAAACGAATGTTAATTAAATTTTCTCTTAACAATTTGTCATGTTCTACAGGGTTGTACTCGTTTTCTAAATTTTCGTCTATTTCCATTTCGTTAAAGTTCAATTCTTCTACTTTAATTGTGTTTGTCAGCGATAGTTCTACGGGGTAGTTATTTGAGTTTAGAATTGTTGTAGTGGCATAGTTGTCTTTTATTTGTACTAGTGCTTTGGGGGTCTCTACTCCTTGTTGAAATGTCATGTGGTTTAAAATTACTACGTCGTATTTTAAATTTACTGGAATTTTTATTTGTTTCTCTGTCCGGGGTTCTATGGTGTATTTTTGCACAGTTTGGGTATTTTGGAATTCAATGGGGATTTACCAGTGTTTCGTTCTTAATAAACGGTTTTTATATCGATGTTTGCTCTTAATTTTCTTAGAAGATCCATTCCTATTAGTTCGTCGTATTTAGCGTTAAATTCGAAAATACAAAATTTATGTTTCATTTTTGCGTTGAAAGTTTTTGGTAGGGGTATATTAGCTATGAATTGATGTAGTATCGTTTGATGGGTTGTTTTAATTTTAAAGGGTTCTCTTTCTACAAAGTCTAAATAATGTTTTTTACGGTTAGGGGGCTAATTAGTGTTATTGAAGATCCGGTATCGATTAATAAATTAAGTTCTGCGTGGTGTATTTCTATGTATGGCAATATTTGTTGATTGATATTATTTAAATTAATTATGTTTGGTCGTTTATAAATCGGTCTATCTGAAAATTTGAGCACGCGTTTTCCTCTCTTTGTAGTTTTCACATAGGTCGATACGTTAGTAAGTTTCTAAATGATTTGATTCATCATCTCTATTTGAGTGTGTATAATTATTCTGGTCATTCTTAAATTCTTCTACTTCTTGGTGAAATAGTTCTTCGGAAGTGAAGTTACGTTTTTTATTATGGCTTGGTCGGATTTGCGATATTTTTGTATTTTGTCTGGTATTACCAGAATTTATTTATTATTGTTAATTATCATCGGTGTATTTCGGTTGAGGTTTGTGCTGAATGTTGATTTTTGTTGGTTTATTTGTTGGTTGAATCTTGGTGTAAATGTGGGATTTGTAAAATTTGAATTGAATGTTGGTCTCGGAAATTGTTTAAATTGATTATTGAAATTTGTGTTGTTAAAATTTGAGTTATTGATTCGCGGTTGATTCATTTGTGCGTTGAATGGAAAATTTTGGTTGTGTGGATGTTTGTCTCGCGGCTTGTATGGTCTTTATTGGTGAATAGCATTAATTCGCGTTGGGGTTTTATAGTCTATTTTGATAATACTTGAGGTTCTCTTCCTCTATGATCATATTCATTGCTTTTTCTAAATTTTTGGGGATATTGGAATCTTATTTTGTCTGATAATCGTTCGGGTAGTGCGTTTATGCAGGTGCCCAGTGCTATTTTGTCATACATTTTTGTCTGTAGTAAGCGGATATTTTAGTCGGGTTCTTGGATTTTTAGTTTTGTTAGAATTAAACTTTGTACATATTGGCATTGATACGGGGATTGGTTACTTTTCATTTTTAGGTTTATTAGATCGCGGATAAGACATTTGATGTTTCTTTGGTTGCCGAAATATGCTATTAATATGCGTTTAAAATCTTCCCATTGATCTAAATCGTCTCGGCTAGCTATTAGCGTTAGTGCCCTTCCAGTCAGTTTACTTATTATTAGGCGTAAAAGTAGAACATTTCATTCGTTATCTCCTGGTTTGTAAAAGCTTTTCAAAAATATTTCGCGCCCGGTAATGAAATTTCTTAGGAGAGCTTGGTCTCCGTTAAATTGGGGGATGCTTTCGAGATAAATCTTCATATTTGAACTCATGGTCGTTAAGGGTTGCTTTCGGTTTTAATTAATATCAAGCTTTTGTGTAAATAGAGTTATTTTTTGGTTTGGTTTGTTACTTTCAGTTTGGATTGTATTGGGTTATTTAAAGAATTGCTTTACTTATATTTTATACGTAGTTATACAGTGTTATAATTAAATTGAAGAATTTGTGCGTGGTGATGTCTACTCAATTGCTGTAGCCTTGGATTTGTATATTTTTATACTTTGCGGATGTTATAGTTGTCGCGAGATTTAATTTTCTGAAAGGTTTTTACGTGGTTAATAGTTTCTTGCAATAATTGCCTTATACTTTGTACGTTTTTTGCGCCAGTTACGTTTTTCATTTCAATCTTGCTGAGTACTTAAGTGTCTATTTTAATTACCTCGTCTCCGTAGGTGTTGCTTTGATAAGTGCATAAGATGCTTCCTTTATCATTGTCTACTTATAAAGTGTCAGGTTTTTAGTCAATCGTTTTGTTACAATAGTTGCATAAATGTTTTCCTTATAATTTATACGGTGGTAATATTTGCTGTACATAAAATGGTAAAAATTAATGGCGTTCTATTTTTATACCTTAATTTCAGTTTTGCTGAATTTAAATTCGTTTTCTTTTGTTCCGTATTATAATAATTCGTAATAATTTGTACTAATCTGCGCATATAATTGCGTCTTTTTAGTTCTTTTGTTTAAAATAAATTCTCGTGTTTGAAAATAATTTCTCGTAATAATTGAGTAAATTCTTTTCATAAATGATATAAATTGCAATAATAATAATTAAAAAAATCTGTACATACATAAAAAATTTTCTTATTAGCTAGCATCAATAAATTTGTAAAAAGAATAAATTGGTTTAGGATAAATGAACTTGCATAATTTTCTTCGTCGTTTTCATGTGTTTTCTTTTTGGGCTCGGTCGATTTTTGTACCTTGTCCAAATTTGTTTGGGTTTTTCCAGGTTGGTAATTGAAATTTTTGGTCACCAGTTCTCCAATTTTTGGATTTGTAGTGCCTTTCTGGGTTCGTACGACTGCGCCAGTTTTGTTTCGGGCTTTGGGCGATGCCTTTTTAAAAAGTCGTTTTCCAAAACTTCTTGTAACAATTTATTTATTAAACAGTAATTACATATGGAATCTTGACAAACAATATTGAATTATTCTAAGTCAAAATTTATAATAATCGGAGTTTAAATTAGGGCGAGTAGCCTAAGCAAACAACAATGTAAAAGCTGAAATACTCAAGACTGACTGACTGATCTGGGGACCCCGAGGTATTTATGTTGTCACTGCTCCTCACATGTCTATGGGAACTTGCAGAGCTCATGTCTGCTTATTTCTTTATTCTAGTTATTATACAATGTAACAATCTTAATTTCTAATAATTGCGGTTTCTTAACCGTCTGTGACCTGCACCTGCAGTATCATTTACTTCTGGAATACAATATATTTATATCCGTTCTCACAACTTGCTTGTGAACTCTTAATACCTTTTCTTATTTATCCTTGAATTTACAATGTTGCATCTAATTTAAGTTTCTTTATAATTTCCTAATTATTTTCTGTTTAATTGTACATATATGGGTTGGGGGATACGTACTCGCGTAACGGCTGCAGATAAAATGCTTTTAGCCATATTTTTGTATTTCAACGTCAACTTGCCTACTACAGAAACTACCAACATTCCAGCTCCGATGTCGTAGCAGAAACTCAGGTAGTGTAAATTTTCTTAAACTTTACCTGATATAGGGTATTCTCGGACTTTTTAAAATTAAAATGGATAGGTTAGCATTAGATAAAGTAGGAATCGGCGAAGGTCGCTGGCCAGAGGCCGGGGATTTTTGGAGTGAAGACTTCAGGGTAATTCATACAGGATCAGACGAAGGAAATTCGGATGTGGGGATAGTTATGCGAAAAAAGATAGGACATTCATCACACACCTCTACACAACCGGCAATATACTTTTCGACTGCTTGCTTTCCACCTCACTATCCAGTAACAATTCCTCGTTATTCTGGGTAAATAATGTATTTAACTGCTTGTTTGTTGAGGCAACATCATGAGCGTTTCTTTCAACTTTACTGAGTTATCCATTTCTTGCAAAGAATTGATTTCCCTTCTCCATAACTCTTCTTACCCTTCATTTTTCTCCCTCCTGTTATCTACTCTATCTATATTTTCAACTCGATACCTATCAACTGTCCCGCTTCGATTATAGTCAGCCCAATTCCGATTATTTTCAGTCTGATTTCCCAATTTCTCCTAAACCCTCGACCAACAGTATATTACGTTTACTTTACAATCGTCCGTTAAAATTTGCCCCTGTTTGGTATTTCACTATTTATTTACTTAGATTCTGCTCAAATCCTCCAACAACACCCGGTATATTAGACCGTCTTACAATAAAATACGTTTCTAGTAATTTTCAAGTTCAAATCTATTTGTTTTAAAATGGAAAGTTTAGTCTATAAATTAAATAGTCTATATCTTGTTTTAGGTATCCGTGAATTTGCTATACATTGCGATAACGTGTAATTACTTTCTCAATTGTTTCAATTTAAAACTCGTTGAAATGTGGTATTGGACTGTCCGATAAAACCGTCTTGCAAGTTTCCTAATCACGTTTGATAACAACAATATTACTTTGAGCTCTGGTTATTAGTTAAACGAAATTAATGTTCACTTTCTTTTCGATATACACAACAAAAACATTTGTTGTATTTTTGGTTGTTCTTGTTTTTGTTTGTGAAGATTTCGCGCACGCTCTACAGCGGTCTTCTTCCTCCGGTGACCTGACGGCCAATTGCATTGCCGCTTCTTTTGTTATGAGAGGACACCCACACTGCGTGATATTGAGCTCCTCTGCTCCGCCCTGTCATTAAGGAAGGTATGACCCAAACCTACACCGTGGGCTCGGGTGAGTGTTTTGCACTATTTTCTTGCATGGGTCCTGTGAAATAGGTCGAAAGAGTATATTTATCAGGCTCCACGTGTTGAATAAATTTAGAATTTTTTTAATGATTATCGTCGAGTGAGATGATATTTATTATTAATATTGTATTTATCGTGACCATCCTATATGTTTAATTTTATATTTACAATGATTTCAAGCTGTAGTTTTTAGTGTTGCGTTTGGGTTTTTTCTTTGTTACTAAATAATGTAGGGGGTACGTACCTAAAAACGGCAGCTCGTCATTTAAAAAAATGTTTTCTTTTGATTTTGTTGATATGTGTAACTTGTATTTATTGATTGTCTATTTTTTTTTTTGGAACTACTGTGCTTTTGTACATATTTTTTTTAATCAGAAGTTTTCTTTTGTGTATGTTTAGTTGTGAGTTGTGAATGAGTGTGTATTTTTATTTCAGGCATTTCTTTAATTTTTGTATATGTAATACCCCGCTTACTCACCGACTGAGCCCGGTCAGTCTTTCTTTGTTTTTTATTGTGTTAAACTACGTCGATGAACGTAGCAAGTATTAATTCTTTTCGGTACAAAGCTACTACAGTTTCATTGATTCTGACTATTGAATCCTCCTTTCCCAATCTTGACGATTTACACTGGAACGGACTAGCAAAACCCATTCCACAATGACTAAAGGGTCTTGCAGTCACCACCCTATATTCTGGAAGATCGGCCATATGAGGCTGATGGAGAATTTTTGAAAACCGTACGCACTTGATACACTCTCTAATCTCCTTACGAATTAGAGAATGCCCAGCTTTAATCAAAAATTTTCTTCTCAATTCTGACTTGATTAAAGTTGGACCCACATGCAGATATTTTGAATGATAATGAAAAACTCCTTTCCGAATGGACCTGCGCTTTGCAGAAGTTCTAGATTACTAGAACGGGTGGAATGGCTTCCGTGTTCCAGTAACCTAAAGAGCCAAAACTACAGGTTCAACCAAAGTAGTAGGGTCTTTAGTGATGAACCAGACTAAGGCAGGTCCACAAAGGAGGGCAGCGGCTCTTTCGGTACTTAGATTGGCAAAGACCATAGGGGACGGTATGCCATTCTAAGACTCAGTACCGCGATGTGGAAGGCAACGGGGAACCACCACATTACCTCCCAAGTACACAGCGTACTTAAATTGTATTACGATGATGGTATCCTCTGGGGTAAAAGATTCTAGAGCCAAAATAGTCCACCATTCGGGAGGGGACTACTTCGGAAGATGTGATCGAAAAATTTCGAAAAAGAATCGGGAACATTCTGCGAGTCGGAGCGTGGAATGTCAGAAGTATGAAGCAAGTAGGTAAGCTAGAGAACTTAAAAATTGAAATGGATAGGTTAGCACTAGACATACTAGGGATCAGCGTTGTTCGTCGGTCAGAGGCGGGGGAGTTTTGAAGTGGAGACTGGGGTAATTCATACAGGATCAAAGGAAGGCAACTCTGGTGTGGGGATAGTTATGCGAAAAAAGATAGGGTACTGTGTAGAAAACTACTTACAAAAGAACGAAAGAGTGCTCATGGTTAGATTAGAATTTGAATCCGTAAATACAGTAAAGGGTCTAAAATATGGCAAGGCAATGTGCAAGCAAAAACTATAAAAACTGCTGGACCAGCAGTAACAGAACGTCTTTTCCAATTTGTAAGCTATATGTATGAGACATGCACGATACCCAAAGATTTCAAACGTAACATCATAGTCACTATACCAAAAAAGAGATCCTCGAATAGATGTGAAAATTTTCGAACAATAAGTTTGACAGAACACATGTCAAAAATATTAACTAGCATTGTTCAAAGGCGAATGGAAAAACGAGCTGAAGATATACTAGGAGAAGATCAATTTGGGTATAGGTGGAAAGGGGAACACGGGAAGCTATTTTAGCTCTGAGGGTGATAATGGAAAAAAATAGAAGAAGGAGAATGCGTGTATTTAGAGTTTGTAGATCTCGAAAAGCATTCGACAATGTAAAATTGAAAAAATGTTCGAAATACTCAAAAGAATGGAATGAGTTTTAGGGCTAGACGGATAGTACATAGCTTATACAAAGAACAAACAGCAGTAATAGAATTAGAGCAGGAACGTAGAGAAGTGAATATTAGGAAAGGGGTGAGACAGGGATGTGACATATCCCCATTAATTTTTAACTTGTACATCGAAGAGGCAATGAATACGGTCAAATGCAAGAAAACATTTGGAATTATTATGCAGGGACAAAATATTGATATTCTTAGATTTGCAGATGATATAGCGATATTAACATGTTGCAAGGAAAAGTTAGAAGCTGCTCTTAATGAAATGGAAACAGTTCCAACAGAGAGATATGGTATGAAAATTAACAAAATTAGAACTAAAGCACTAGTATGCAAAGGAGGTGAAAATAAATTAAAAAATAGAATACAAATAGATTAATGAGAACTTTCAAGAGGTTTAGGATTTGTGGTACCTAGGATGTCAAATAACGCACGATAGGAAGAGCGCAAAAGATATAAAACAAAGATTAGCACAAGGTCGTACTACATTTCACAAAAAAGAAGCAACTACTGTGTTCAAAGACAACAAACATAGAAACATGGAAAAGATTGCTTAAGACATGTGTGGATCACAGCACTGTACGGCTGTGAAACCTGGACAGTAGGAGAAGCGGCCAGGAAAAATAAATGTGGTGCTAGAGATCTATGATGAAGATATCATGGACAGACAAAGTTAAGAACAAAGAGGTACTAGAAATGGTAGGGGAAGAAAGAAATATGTGGAAAACAGTAAAAAAATAGGAAAGATAGAATGATAGGCCACAAACTAAGGCTTGTGGGATTAGTGTGCAATATATTACAAGCAGAGATAGGAAAAAAGAGACTAAGTTAGACTCTTGCACACAGATAATGAAAGATATAGTCTGTGGGAATTTCGGGGAAATATGCAGGCTAGCTTAGAATAAAAATCAATAGAGGTACGCGTCCAACCAGTCCCAAGATAGAAAAACTAATGACGAAAAAAGTAACTGTACTTAAACGTGATAATTATTATAAGCAACTACAGGTATTGGTTGTGCAATATTCTCAACTTATGTTAATTGTGCGAAAGGATTTACTGGAGAACTATTAATTCGGCAAATGGGTAAGTGTTGGGAGATCTTGGCAGTCACAGGCTGTTTGTAGTTGTTAAAAAGATGGAAAGCCAAAGACGCCCTTTTCGCGGTTAAGACAAGAAATTCGTTCTCTGCATAGTTGTGATTACATGATACACATTGAACGATTTGGCAACCCAAGTTCGGGACAAACTTCCTACCTTTCCATAACTACATTTGATAAAGTTATCAATTTACTTGCTACCAAATTTAAAAAACATAATCACCACTTATATAAAGTGATCCAAGTATTTTTAAATAATAGTGAACTCAATCCGAGAAATTTCTCACACTGACCAGTTATCTTTCATAATAAAATATGTAATCGAAAATGGAATATCTTTTGAGTGTTTCTTGCATTTTTCTTCAATCTCGGGCATATGCTCACACATATAGCTGATACTGTAGTTAGTGTTTTAGAAGCTCATACAATTCATATAATAGACTGCCGGGGACAAGCATACAATAACGACAGTAATATATCTGGCATTTATTCTGACCTACAAGCTCGCATTAAGGAAATTAACCAAAAAGCATTTTATATTCCTTGTGCTGCATTCTCCTCCAACTTGATAGGCACATGTGCTGCAAGCTGCTGCAAGAGGCATTCTCCTTTTTTAACTTAGTACCAAAATATGAATTTCTTTACTGCTTCTACAAAACTGTGGAAAAACTAACGGAATGTCGTCAATCTGAAAGCAAAGCCATAAAAGGTTTATTGCAAACAAGATGATGTGTTAGTAAAAAGGAGTGTAGGTGACTTCGTGACAGCTAGGATACTGTAATTGAGGCCCTTTAGTTTTACCAGAATGACTGACCCCTATAAAAAACCTCCGGCTAAAAACAAAACATGGTGCATTTTGAATTCATTATCTGTACTGGACGCTACACTGATGCTGAAAATTTGGACATTGATTTGAGAGAGGTTGGAAAAAGGTAAGTGAAACCTTCAAAGTGTTGAGACGTCGATTGAAAGAGTGAATAGACTGTATGACTCAGTGGTAATATACATGAAATCCCTTCGTAAGATGTTTAATGAATATGTAGGAGTAACTATACGTCTACGTCCAAACGTCTCGAAAAAAGAGAAAATTTCAATCAGATGAAGAAAATCAAGAGGAGATGGTTCTTACAGGAAAAGAAAAGTTTAGTAGGTGAAACCTTTTTTGTGATCATTGATCGGCTGAAAAGTGAACGACTAAGAAGAAAATAACCACACTGTGTAGTAGTACGTACTTTTAAATTTTTTCCAACCAGTCAAGCACATCTCTCTCAGAAATATCGGAACATGCAGCAAAATTGCAATCCTTATATAAAAATGATTTGGAGCCATCCCTTGTTAATTAATGTGTTCATTCTTCAAATCTTGTTAAATGTTCTGAAGTTAGAAACTCACCCCTAGATATGAGCAAGTTCATCAGGAAAGAAAATCTTCAGCACACGGTTCCAAATGTTGATATTGTTTTCAGAATGTGCACAGCTATTAGTAACTGTTCAGCAGAAAGATTATTTTCCTCATTAAAGAAAGTGAAATCGTATTTTCAATCTGTGCTGGAAGAACAAAAGTTAAACCCCCTCGCAATCCTTCACATTGAAGCTGATATTTTAAATGGTGAACGATTTGACTATAACGATTTAATTGATAAATTTGTAACAATAAAAATCAAGGCGTAAGTGCTTTAAAATTTACCTAAAATGAGGGCCGGATTTATATTATACGGAACCCTACTCTGAAATCGAGTTGAGGTCCTGCAGTACACGATAATAATAGTAAATTTTAAGAAAAAAGTGATATTGAAAAATTTTAATATATCTACAACTCATCATCATCATTAGTTTTCAGTCTTGGAAGTGGTTAGACCCGCACCCTCATTGTTTTCTATTCTGTGCTAACCTACACATTTCCCTGAAATATGCACAGTCTGCATCTTTCGCTATCTGTGTGCAATATTCTGATATAGGTCTACCTCTACCTCTTTTTTCCTATCCCTGCATGTAAAGTTTCCCGCACTATTCCCCCAAAAATGCCTTAGAACGTATCCTGCCATTCTATTTCTCCTATTTTTTTTTGTTTTCCACAGATATCTTTATTCCCCTACTATTTCTATCATCTCTTTGTTATTAACTTCGTCTGTCCATGCTATCACCCTCATGCATCTGAAGCACGACATTCCAATAGGCTTGTACCGTTTTTCTGTCTGCTTCTCCTACTGCCCCTATTTCATAGACGTACTGTGCTGTGCTCCACACATATTTTCTCCTTGTTTCTATGTTTGTTGTCTTCGAACAGCCGCTGCTCTTTCTTGTTAGATGTGGCTACCAAAGATTCCCCAACACCTAGACATTTGCCAAATTAACAGTTTTACAGTAAATTCTTTCGCACAATTAACATTAGTTGAGAGTATTGCGGATCCAATACTTGTAGTTGCTTATAATAATTATCTAGTTTAAGTACAGTAATTTTATTCATTGTTAAGTTTTCCATCTTGGAAGTGGTTGGAAGCGTACCTCCATTGATTTCTATTCTAAGCTAGCCTGCACATTTCTCTGAAATTCCCACATCCTACATCTTTCGCTATTTGTGTGCAATAGTCTAACGTAGGTCGACCTCTACCTCTCTTTTTCCTATCTCTGCTTCTAATATATTTCGCACTATTTTCTAATGCATTAGTATGTGGCCTATCATCCTATCTCTCCTATTTTTTTTTACTGTTTTCCACATACTTCTTTCTTCTTCTACCATTTCTAGTATCTCTTTGTTCTTAATTTTGTCTGTCCATGATATCTTTATTCTACGTCTGTAGCACCACATTCCAAAGGCTTCTATCTTTTTCCTATGCGCTTCTCCTACTGTCCAGGTTTTACAGCCGTACAGTGCTATGCTCCACACCAATGTTTTAAGCCATATTTTCAATGTTTCTATGTTTGTTATCTTTGTACACAGTAATTGCTTTTTCTTGTTAAATGTAGCACAACCTTGTGTGTGAATCGTTTTCTAGCATGATGATTAAATTGTTCTTTACGCAAAATTCTACCAGTCTATTTTCTCTGTAATTTCTCGTGCCTAAACCCAATAAACCTACTATCGCTCCTTCCTTACCCTCACCTACCACTCTATTAAAATCCCCCGTAATTATTAAATTTTTATGTCCTTTTACGTATCTTAGTATGTCTTCGATATCTTTGTAGATCGCCTCTACCTCTTCGTCACCTTCGTCACTTTACTGTATTTAGCGGTTTAGATTCTAATCTAACCATGATTACTCTTTCGTTCTTTTGTAAGTAGTTTTCTACATGTTGTTCTATCTGTTTTCAGATAACTATCCTACGTTCGAATTTTCTTCGTCTGATCCTGTATGAATTACTCTAAAGTCTCCGCTCCAAAAATCCCCCTCCTCTGTCCACCAAACTTCGCTGATCCCTAGTATGTCTAATGCTAACCTATCCATTTCAATTTTTATGTTCTCTAGCTTACCTACTTGCTTCATATTTTCATATTTTCTGATCACATGCTCCGAAGTAGTCCTCTCCCGGATATCCAAGTGGGGGATTATTTTAACGTCGGAAGTTTTTACCCCAGAGTATGCCATCATCTTAAATAACAATTTAACTACACTGTGTACTTGGGAGGGTTAATGTGGTGAAACTTTCATTTCCTTCCACATCGCAGTAGTGTGTCTTAGAATACCATACCGACCCCCATGATCTCTGCCACTCTAAATACGGAAAAGGCTGCTGCTCTCTTTCGAGGACCTGTCTTAGTCTGGTTCCTCACTGAAGACCCTACTACTTTGGTTGGACCTGTGATTTGGCTTTTTAGATCACTGGAACGCGCAAGCTATTCTACAGAAAATTTGTTGATGTTTCCAACAGTATATTATCTACTTAATCGTTTGTCAAATAGTAATAATCTGTTTTGTTGCAGGTATATTCTGCGGAGGTTATCATTATTCTTTGAAAATGTATACCTACGAAAGGGTACGTGCCCGTAATTTTGCCCGGACGTGGGGATTTGTACAATGTTCTCAAGCAATTCCAATTGTAATTGGAGTTCCATTTTCAGGTAGTTTATAGTTTTACAAACTTTATTTAAGTAAAAATAAGAAATTTTTTATTTAATTAATTCGGACGCAAATTCAAAATTTTGACGACATATTCAATGGCGGCTTGTCCATAAACGTTGCAGAAGTGCAGAACAACTAACACCAAAGACGTTCTGGAGTAAGGGATATTAATAACCATCCATTAAAATTGTTAAGAATTTTAGGTTCGGAGGTGAAAATATAGTAGGCCAATTTTTCACAGTTTATATTGAAACGAGCTATTTTTGACCGTTCTTTATGTGATCCAATATAAGCCAACGAAAATTTGCAAGTTTGAAGCAGATACTGCTCACTTAGCGTAACTAGCCTACCCAACAGTACTGGATAGCTTTTTAGAATGGTGGCAGTACAGATCATTGATGGAATGCGTGCTAAGGAGAACGAGTAAGAACTACTGCTGGCCCGGCCAAAGACTTTACATGATACGTTAATTCCTTCCTTAGAGTTCAAAGTGGCAAAGCAAGTGACTTCCTTTATCTGTGGAGGTGTTTCAACAGGTGCTTCGTGACCAGCAATCGGAGAAGAAATAGCAACAAAGTCAGAAGCGTGGATTTGGGCACATGCAGAACAGATGTAAGCGGCTCAGAACAGTAGAACCCAAATTAATAGAGCAGCTCGACAGAACGGGGTCGACCAGAACAGATTCTGCTCCAAAAACGGTCGTTCGTGTCGCGCGGGTATAATGTGGTCTTTTTAGTTGGACTACAGTGTAGAACGATGATTGTCAGCGTCTACAGCTGCGAACCGATCAGTAGAATTACAAAGATTTAGATGTCATTCTGGGTTGGAAAGCCAAAGGAGAACGTCCATCCTTGCAGGATATTAGTTCGTAAAGTAGTACACTAAAGTCGTGCTGAGCACAATAGGATACTTTGAAGGTAGAGAACGAGATCTTGGTGCGATCCTGGAGAATGGAAATAGATTGGTGGTTGCTTACAAAAGCCGGGTGTCGAAGATTTTAGTATGCCTACATAATCGGGCTTCGGCAGAACACGTTGGCATTAAGATGACTCTGAAGAAAGTATAAGCAAAATTTTATTGGATAGACTGCATGAACGATGTCAATGAGTGGTGCCGCAAGTGCCAACTGTGTGTACTAGTAAGAAACCGGAAGGCTCCGATGAAGCAGTACAACGCGAGGAGATTTTTTGAGAGAGTGGCACTCGATATTGGTGGCCCATTCCTTGAAACCAACTCCGCTAATAGGTATATCTTTGTGGCCTTGGACTATTTTACAAAGTGAACCAACCAAAGAGCTACATCCATCGCTGACGTACTAATGCAGAAACTATTTTGCCGTTTTGGAGTTTCTATTAAGTTGTACGCAGATCTGGGCAGAAATTTTGAGTCAGTGTCATTTTAAGAAGTCTGTTGGTTGTTCAGAATGAGAAAGACTATTGCACCCATAATCTGATGTTATGGTGGAGCGCATGAGCCGTACCTTGGACAAGTACCATTTCAGGGTGTTATCCCAACATCAGAGATACTGAGGCCAATATTTACATAAATTTTTATTTGCCTGTCCATCTTCAGTTCATCAGAGCACTAGATAGACACCTGCATGTGCTATGAGCTGTGATTGGTTCATGTTTCTGTACAGCGGCACAGTTAAAGCGAGATTTGGGGTCGCGGAAAAGATTCAAGGAGATCTATTCAATATGCTATCGGAAACTTCCTGGCACATTGCGTAGCTGCGGATCTTGGTATGTCCAAAAGACTTGTTAGGGTGTTTAGAACTAAATTTGGTGATCCGGATCAACTTCGCTGACAGCAACCAGAGGTTGGAATGGCATCTATTACTTGACGATTAAGCAATGACTTGCTTGTAAATCGAATTATCAGGATTTGTGGAAAGCATTAGTGGACCTCAAGGCTCATATGATCAAATTTGGAGACCAGGAGTTGGCCATACCCAGGGTCGGTTGTGGGCTCGATAGGTTGGACTCGATAGATTGGACCGGCTTTAAGATCTTGGTTTGTGATTACAATTCAAATGGCATGGTGCCTACTATGAACAGTGTTGATTGCTACTTCCATCAATATGGGAACTACAAAAATGGTTTCAACTGTCCTTACCGCCACAGGGACCTAACTTCTGGGTCCCAAAGTCTTCTGGAATTGGTTTAAATGGGGGAAGTGTAAGAGACGTCACTTAGTCTACCCTTGTTCAGAATAATACAGCTGAACGTAAACGATGGACCTGTACGCAAAGGATAATTGGTAGCCCCCTGTAGCGTGACATCTTCAGATGAATTTGATTGACAGTTTAAAAGAAGAACTTTATTAAGCTTACAATGGGAACTTTCTAGATGTTATTTATATAATTCTGGTGCACTCTTAGAATGCCCTAGAACAATAGATATAAATTTCCCGTTCAGAGATTTGTTAGTTTCAATTAAAGCTTGGATTATAATACTAGTTTTTATTCGAGTCTTGACCTATGAAGTCGTAATATGAAATAAACTAGTGCAACACAGTGTTAAATAAATAGCTTTATGTGATATAAATTATTGTAGTGATCGGTATAAATTAACAATGTGTGCTTCAATAGTTAATTATAAGTGCTTCGAGTAGTAATTAAGAATATGTCATGGTTGCTTTAAAGAAGTTAGTATTAGCATAGTTAGCGATTAACTGAAAATAAATCGTCTTGAGCGAGTACCTGAGAGTTTCACTGTAGCTACGAGCAATTGGAAAGGCTTGTGTAATCAGTTGATAATAAAGAATTATTATTGTAAAAGAATTTTCGTTACAGTATTATAATTTAATAATGAATGAAGCGACTTACGTGATTCAGCGCCTGCTTTGTCTTAAATTTATAATTGCAAATAATTTGAACGAATCGGTGGGTGAAGTTAAAAGTTTTTGCAAATTCGTGACGTGACTACACTATGACTACTGTTGAAGCAGAACACAGTTTTTTTGTACTAAAACGCGTTAAATCCTTTTAAAAACTCAATAACTGAAGACAGGTTAATGACCCTTTTACTGCTGTCAATTGAAAAGAATCCATAATGTTAAAA
Organism: Platerodrilus igneus; assembly: GCA_036346225.1. Lineage (NCBI taxonomy): Eukaryota > Metazoa > Arthropoda > Insecta > Coleoptera > Lycidae > Platerodrilus > Platerodrilus igneus. Next base: position 697,518 of record JARFIW010001134.1, on the reverse strand, counting down.
CAAAATTTTAATGAAAATGTGATTGACCAGGTTGCTACAACAAAGACTTTTTCGCTACTATTTAAGAAAACGCCGACTCAATTTTTAAACCTCAGCACTGCAGCATTGCCAGATGTTTTTGGAACGAGCCGCCATTAATTGCATTACATATTTTATTTTTATTTAGAGCCATTAATATTTCCGGATATTGTAGTAAGTTGAATTTTTGGGTATCTATTGTAATTTAATTCTCTGTGTAATTAAGATAACGTATGTACTAATGCAAATTTTTGCAGGTTATATGAACGAGAAATGTGGTGATAAGACAGGGTATTACTTTAGCTCAACATGCGTGCTAGTTGGTAGTCTAACTCTTTTTCTAATTGATTTACATCGAAAGAACATTGCTAGACACAAACACACTAGAGAAAATGGAACTCGCCATGTTTGTGTTAATGAAAATTGTCCTCAACGCAGAAAATTGTCTTTTTCCCAAGAACCTGATAATGAAGGCGGAGTGACTGCTGGAGCAGCAGCAGCTCTTGTTTTGGGAACTGATTTAGCTCCTAATCAACAAGCCGGTATAATAGACAATATTGTTGGCTCAAACGACAAAGCTGAATTAACGTGTATTTCTGAAGAGGGAATTGCAGATATGGACCTTCCTGATAATTTATTAGATGATTTAGATTATATTGGAGACTGTATAACTTCATGTAATAAAGTAGAAAATTATCTAATGCTTAGTGAATTTGAAAATAATCTAATTGCGGAATTGCCTGTGATATTGGATAGGAAGGGCAGAAGATGGTCTTTAGCGCGATCAAAGGTACCACAGGGAGCAAATGAAGAGCATGAAAATAATGGTGAAGATGAGCTAGCTAATGGAGTGAACAAAACTAATAATTCTAGCAAATGGAAGTCGTTTCCAAATCGTGTCATTACAGTGATTGATGAATCGTCCGTTTAGTAATAATTATATTAGTTGCTTAGTTATTTTTAAATGTATACTAAATTTAGGAAAAAAAGACTACCTCATAGGAGTTGAAGTGGCTTGTAAGTATTTTGAATACAATAATTCAGTCCTTAATAATTATGAAATAATAATAATAGTTGTAGGTAAAATCATATAATAGATATGTACTGATTATTGCTAGAGTATTTATGTATTTATATATTTAAAATGTATTTATTATTAAACGTATTTATTACTAAAGGATTTGCTTCAATACCCTAAATACGTAAGTAGCTTAATCTATGGCACTGCAAAAAACACTCCGACAACAATAAAGAAGACAACCCTTAAAAATATGGCAGAGACGAAAATATCAAAATACTTGCAGTGAGCAATAACTAAACTTTATACAATTTACGAAATTATGTTAATGTTTTTATTCCGCACTTTAAACATGTAAAAAGGCAAAGAATTAATCATGGAAACGTGGATACTGTGTGCAATAGCCTAATCTAGGTCTACCTCTTCCTCTCCTTTTCTCCTTTCTCTGCTTCTAATATATTCCACACTATTACCTCATGCCTTTGAACGTTTTCTGTCATTCTATCGCTCCTATTGTTTACTGTTTCCACATATTTTCCCCTACCATTTCTAGTACCTCTTTGTTCTTAACTTTATCTGTCCATATCTTCATCATACGTACACAGCACCACATTTCTTAGGCTTTTATATTTTCCTCTTTGCTTCTTTTACTATCCACGTTTTACAGCCGTACTATTTACAAACTTTTAGAAATTAAATTGGATAATTTTAATAAACCCCTTTGTGTCGGATTTAAACTTAGCTGATCCGTTATGTTTAATAATTCTTATTATATAATAACCGAACTTACCAAAGTTTAACCACCCTCAATTTTAATTACTCCACTTGCACACAAAGATTAACTCACCAAAATCTTACGCAGTTTAACCTACTTAAATTATAAAAGAAATTTTTTTTAAAGATTTTAAAACGATTATATTTTTGTTTTACCATTAAATTATGCTGGTTGTCCTTTTTTCATAACGTAAACCTGCATTTGTGCCAAAAATCATTAAATGCAATTAAACTTTATATATGCTTTCTAAATCTTTATACTAATATCATTCAGTTCTTTTAAAATTAGTTTACCATTAAATACATTTCAAAATTCATATACTATATCCTTCTATTCAAACTAAAGATTCATTTTGCCGTAATTCATCATTGTTCATTTATTTAAAAACCAGTTCAATTATCGACTTCAAAATATTACTTCTTCAGAGTAACCATAACTTTTCAAGTCGTCTATTTATTACTTTATATGTTTAAAACGAGTATTCAACACCGGTCAATAATTCGACACGTTGCTTCATTTATACGGCCTTTTTCTCCTGATTTATTACTTTCGCTAATAGGTCAATGAACGTTTAAATTCCTTATCCTATTATGGATAATCTCATTTATCTAGGATTTTTTCAAGGGTTCTTAATGAAATATGCTTTTCACTTTAAAATATATGTTCCTCGTCAAAAGCCCAACTGCATGTTTTGCGTTATTTATACGCTTTTCAAAACTTTTAATCTTGTTATGAAAATGCAATGAAATTCTTTTAGAATACGTTTAAATAATGTTTCCTTATCGAGTACTTTGATAACGAAATTTATAATAGTCATATTTGCTCCTTGAGTACCTTTTGCATGAGGAGCTTTTTCAAACACCCACGAAATATACAGTATTCTTATGTAAAGATACAACTAAGTTACGTAATACGAGTAAAGCTTGTAAATCACGGGTATATGGATTTATAATATAATATACTGAATGTTTCAATAAATACTAAGCGTTTCTACAAATACAGTACTGTGAAAAATGAGTATTTACAAAAAAAATTTTATATTGCTCAGTTTGGGGTGTTGTATATTCACGGGATAGTACTATATGATGTTTTAAATTTCCCTTAATCACATCAGTATAATATATATTGCTCTGTACTCAAGCTCCACGAATGGGCTGCCATAAATTATCCTGCAATTTTTACCTAACAACGGATGCCTCAGCGTTGGGCTGACATAATTGCTCTGAAATTACCTCTGGAAAGGACGCTCTAAAACTTTTTGTTGTCACAAATACCTGCACCTACCTGAAAATGAAGTCCTGCCACTTAGACTTGCAATTCATATCACCCTATAATAATACTCTCTGAAGATGCTTTCCAATTCGGACGCTTCCTCGGGTATATTCGCAACGGCTGCTCACTTGTCCTCTGAAAATCCTATCCTAGTATTTAAATAAATATAAGTTGACTTCCAAAAGTACATCACGATTTATTTGAACATCAAGTTGCTATTCAAAATTTCAGTTTCACATTCCTCATACATCTCAAATATTTAACACATATTATCAATTTTAAAAGAAGTCATTTTAAATAAAATAATTTTGAAAATTTTCTAATTACCTCAATAATTAACCAAAAGTAACTGGGCTTATACCCAAACTTTACTTTAAACCCCCAGGTCTAATACGAGCTCATAGTAAAAAGCTTTCTTTACACCTATGTGCTAGCTACTGCACTGAAATTACTAAAAACCCTTTTACTTTGTACAAAAAGCCAATATTACACGTTCATTTTATACCACCAAATGGTACATAAATAATTTTTCGTATACTTCTTTCTCAAGGTAAATCGTCAAATAAAATGTCCATACAATACAATAAAATGCACCAATAATCACCAAAGTATCATAATCACCTACAAAATCACAATAAGCAAAAGTTTTACAAACGTTGAATTACCTGGATTGTATCTCCACCAGCTCTCTACGTGGAAACCATCTCCAACGTAGTCATCCCACTCGACTGCACGTTCAAAAATTTCTTCAGGTGGCCACTCACTATCCGGAACAGCACGCTTCTACCCAGATTTCTCTGCTGCTAATGCACGGTACTTCCATGCTCCCGTACATCTGTTACTTGTCCATTCATCTACTTGACTTGTACCCAGAGTACACCAAGCACCTCCAACCACAAGTAGTCAAAATTCTACTTACTTTGCTTTCTGCGTCGATTATTAACAGGATTTTATATACTTCACAATTGCCATATAACTTTGCACCAACTTGTGCATATTAATTTTTAATAAAATCTAAACTCACCTATTTACATTTACACTTGGATGCAGCTTGGTTGAAGGTCGAAAGAAAAAAAGAACCTTTCCCACCTTTTCTGGGTTTATATAGCCTCCAAAACTGCCTCCTTGAATCTATTCTCACCACCCCTATAACATACTTTCTTATTAACGTTTTCAAACTGTCCACCGGTTCCAGAAACCTATTCACAACACAACAACAAACGGTCGCTCAATTCCACAAACTAACTATTACCCTTGAGTTATTCTAGATAAAATTCTCAACCATTTTCAAACCGTCGCAAAAATCTTGGAATTTTCAGTTACAAACAATCGTTTTACGAAAACACCCTTATTAAAATTTTCAACGGCTACACTTTCCGCGAAATCTCCCGACAACTGCCATCCACTCTTGCCTCCAAAACACGCGTCTAATGCACGCGCATATCTGTCCTTTCCGTCTAACCTGCATTTAAAATCTTCCATCTTTTGTTTTTGCCCTTTCTCAATTTTCAACATTCGTTGTGCCTTTCTCTTATCTTTGTCTAACCCGTATGTTATATCTCATTATTTATATCCCCGCTATTCATGAGCTCTGTTCTACCTAACCGATCGTCTATTTTGCACTTATTCACCTAATCTAATAATCGTACTCTGTTTGAAACCCTCTTCTGGATTCCTGATTCCCTTTCCAACCAATATCTTCAGAAAACACATCTCGTCTCTGTCTCGTTTATTTGCCTCTAAATTTCCTTGTCTAACAGACGTTTCAAAGTCAACAATAGCTAACCATATGTTATCTCCCCTTCTTTGCTACCTCATGTAAAATACCGTTTTTCTCTTTATATTATCAATCTGTTTTCGTATGTAACGTGCAACATTTTATCTAACATAGACCCGTGTTTGTTTCTCAACGGTCTTTTACCAGGAATCCTAATACTTGTTGACAAGCTTTAAACTCGATACAAAAAACGTGCTTGCTATGCTAAACCTTTCTAGAAATATTATATTTGTTCCCGCTTTATTTTACACTAAGTTACACAAATAAATAAATCACGCTTTGAATATGCGTTACTAAATAAATACACCCTCTTCCATTATCGATTTTATGCTACAAACATAAAAGCTTTCATATTAACAAATTTACACGCTATTACATTTTAACATCTTAACTACGCTTTACGAAATTACGTTTCCTGCATATTTATGAAACTACGCTTTACGAAATTACGTTTCCTACTTAATTATAATTAATATTTACAGTGAATTTTACAACTACGTACAACTAACCCTAATATTTAATGGAAATTGGTAAATTCTTATTCTATCTTTCGGAAAAACGTCTTAAACTCTACTTGACCTTTATATACATGAGTTACCCTGCAATAACTAATTATTTGACCTTTCTAACACCTATTATAACCTATATATCCACAGTAATATATATATATATATATATATATATATATATAAAGTAAGATGTATCTGTAAACAAACTCTTATGAAAATAATAAGAGCCATTGACAAATACAAATCGGGCTGGTAGTTATATAGCCATTAACAAAACATAAGCTTTATTACTTCATAGGGGAGGATATATATATAGAATGCTGTGAAACCTCCAAAATCCGGGTACTCCGCTATTCGAATCGAGCCTCACGAATTGGGTCTCAAGAATGCTGTGAATCCTACAAAAAGCTATTCATTAACTCAACTGTTCCGTTGACTTTCTTCTGTTCATCGCCTCGGCTGCTCCCCTAGATAAACCTTCATCCTCAATCATAAAAAAAACAAACACATTCCTATCACAAACATCAACGTTAACTCTATTTACATCAATATTCACAATACATTAAAATTTCAAAATTAAAATTCAGCATTAATTTCAGTATCAGAAAATTTCAAGATTAAATTTATTATCATTTTAATGTGCATCCAAAATTAAAGTCCTTGTAGGATGCCTCCTAATTAATATAACAATATATGCAGACCTGAGTCTGAGTACAAAGGAGCATCTACCACCCCTTTACGTTAATTAACCAGGTTCGTCTAATTGAGCTCAAAGACATACCCAAATTTTCATCAAGAACATAAATACTAAATACTCCTTTCGACTTAAACAAGAAAATTTCACCTTAAAATTAAAAATTTGTTGTTAGTAAAACTTCATTACTGTCCATTTTAAGTAAATAAATTATAAAGTTATTCAACACACACGAAAACATCAAAGTTCAAACAAAATAGTATAATTTACCTGAAGGTTACTGCACTCGTAGCTTCAATGTACATCGTCCCTTTTGTTAATCACACCATTCCAACTGGGTTATATTTACGGCTTCTGATTCTCAACGCTTTTAAAATTTCTCCACCACCATTCATCTAAAGTTGTTTCAGGGCTTTTCCGGAACTCATCTGTGTATATCTGAACCTTGTTTTGTGGATCCAGACACGTTTATGAACCATTTAATTATCAACACCCCCGAAAAATAGCAAAGAAATTCATGCTTCTTTCACCAATATACGCCAAAACTGCCTACTTTTGTGTATTCATTTGTCGTTGCAAATTAGACTAATTGGTACTGTGATACTAAACTTTATTACCTTGTATCTTCTTTTCTAAGTGCACTAAAGTACACTCATTGTAGCACGTAAAGAACAAACTGTTTTTAAATCACCAAAATATACGAGCAAACTGTTTAAATTATTTAATCAAAATCGGAACACTAAAAAGCACTGTTTAACGCATTGAATCAATTTGAAAATCTAAGAGAGCTTGTTCATATTAACCTGGGTATATATAGCGGTTAGCCTGTCTGTCGGTCTGTTCCCCAAAACGGACAATTCTTCAGAATTTCGCAAGCTAGGTTCCCATTCCGCAGCCCGGCATGCGATTTTTACGAAATTTGCACTCGCCCCAGTTAAATCTCAGAAATCTCGACACGGCTCGCAACGTCTAATTAAATTTTATACAGAAATGTTATTTTTATCTCTCAAGTTTGCCTTTTACTTTCAACCAATCGCAACCCCGTGACGTTGCTCCACTCACGCCTTTTACTATATGTGTCTCGGTCTTGCGCATATTATCTGTCTCTATCTACCCTGTTCTTATTGGTGCAAATTGATATTCTTTATTATCGATTATTTCAGTCCATGTGGACTGTGAAATAACCCACCTTTAGCATTTCTCGTAACTATTAAGCTACGGTTTCTCCAAGATTCTCTATAACCATTTGTTATCTGCCAAATTTACGCAGAATGAGCTTTTTAAAAATACGCAGGTGTTCAAACATAATACTTCTAAATAATAGGGTTATTTAGGGGTATAGTAAGTCATAAGGGTCGCGCACGACATGTAAATAGCACTGGAAGTTAGAAAACTAAATAAATTTATAATGAAAAATACGTAATTCGCAAATTATGCAAAAGGCAAACATTTAACACCCTGTATAAGGATTACAATTGACGTTAATTTATGCCGGGAAGCATATTCTTCAACAATACAAACACATTCAGCCAGATAGATACCTCTGTACGCATTTAAATTTATTTTAAAACAGAAAGCATTTATAAATTCTAAATAAATACGCGTTAAATGCATCCAACGCTAGAAAATCGTAATACAAATTATGTTACAATTAAACAAACGACAGTGAAAGAAGATAGCTAAGCATACTGATAAGAAACGCATCTTTCAAAACAATTAAATTTCAGAAACGCAGATGTAAATAGAAACATTGCAATTTGCGTCATTTCATCTACGTGATTTTTAACACGGGGTTTACTCAAAACCCAAAACGATATACAAACAAAAGCCATATACTGAATACGTGAGAAAGCGGATTAGAAATTCCTACAATAACACCAAAACAGACGAGTAAAAATGCACATATTTTTAGAAATTCAATACTAAAACTTGTATTATACGTGACCAAGAACATTGTTCCGGCAGGCTATTATCAAATAATACCTGTAAAAGCCCAGGGTATTTACAACATCCTATGTCACATTGTAAACTTTGAACAAACAAGGCCGACAGCCAATGGTTTTCGATAAGGGCGTTCCTTTAAATATCACTCAAAATCGATAACAGGCCGTCTTTATTCAACCTGAGCACGCTTCACATAGGTCAACTCAAGAATTAACGTAAAAGTTAACATTGAAAATTAAATAATTAAATGTTTGTGAAAGTTGTGATAGAAAGTTTTTAAAGTAAATGATAATGAAAAATATATAAGAGAAGTTTACCGTTAGCTAGAAAACGTGAGTAAAAGCTAATTAATTAAATAATTTTAATATTTATAATTTAAGGTTGTAAGGGACACGGTTCTAAGTGACGGGTGAAAACATCAGTATTATCCAAATCTAATTATTGTCTAAGTAATAAGCTGAAATCTGGGAACAGCTCTAGATATCTCTCTAGGGATAAATCTAAAATTGCATAAAAATTATTGGTTTACATCTACGCATCGAAGCACAAAGACAGAGGTTCGTTTTAAGCGGTACTACAAAAGCGACAAGGGGACTCAACTAAAAGTAATCCAGAGGTACTGATCTACATCACGCAATAGCTGATCCAGGGAGAACAAAGAAAGACACGCAAGGAAAACTACAGGTCAGAATATCACAAGGCATTTTTTTTCATTAAAAATTTACTATATTTTTTTAATATCTCAATATTTATGTAAAGGGTCGCCAAAAATCTTTTTATACGTTGAAATTTACGTAAAAAGGAAAAGTCATTAAACGTTCAAGGGTGTTTTCCTATAGTGTACAAAATCATTTTTGCTGGCTTTAAACTAATTAAAGGGAACTATAATTTTAGAATAAAAAATTGAAATTATTATTATTTGATTCAGGAGTGTATTTTGTCAAATATCGAATCATATTAAGCTGTACAGTGTATATAATCTCTCTTTGTCATTATGCAAATCTTAGTCGATTTCGTTTTTCTCATTCAAGTAGAAAAGTATTAGATAAAAAGGGAGGTAAATTCTTTGTTATCGTAACGTTGTGAACTCTGTGTGAATTAGACTGAGCTAGCGGTAGTGGGCAGCAGGAAACTAACGTTTATTACATTGGCGTGCAGCGTTATCATAGCAATATATATATATATATATATATATATATATATATATATATAAATATTTATATTGCTATGACAACTCTGCACGCCGATGTAGTAAACGTTCAGTTTTCTGTGAATAGGATGAAATAATAACTTAGACTTTTATGCAAAGCCCAAATGATCATTTCAAATTGAGCTAGTAATTGAAAGATGGAAAATATAAGATCTTGGACTTGAACCTGTATCCTGGTTTTGACGGATTACGCCACCGAGACCGATGACGACAATTGGAAAATTTACAAATTTAAATCGTGTACACGATTATACATAAACCTAACTTTCAATTACGTTTTGCATTTTTGTCAATCTGCTACGTTGGCTCGTAGCCGTGCGTAACACGAAGAAAAGCAAAGAAATGACCGGGCTCAATCGGAGATTAGGGGGGGTTGTCGAACGCAGACCAACAGATAAGGTACGCGGCTGTAAGGAGTTAGTAACAATACCTGCCATAAAAAAAATTAGAATAGCAAACCTGCAATAAAAAAAAAAGTTGGTCCTGCAAACCTGAAATAAAGAAAAAGCATAGCATGCTGATCGAGCATAGATTGTTCAGTACTTTGTAGAATGTAAAAAAAAAAAACTGTTTGGATAATCTATATAATCTAACAACGGTAAAAGCAATACAAAAATTTTTAGTACAAAGTGAGGTAATATTGGGGAGTAGCGGAAACGTTTCCTCACACACCAATTAAACATAAATCAGACAAAATTTTAACAAAAAAAATAAATAGGTAAGCACAATTGATAGGAGTCATCCAGTATTGTTGATTCTTCTTTTTTTTTCAAATAGCATGCAAGTCTATGGTAAAAGGTATCAGAACGACAAAGATATGGCAAAACAACGGATAGATATTTAAAGTAAGAATAAGTAGGAAATAGTTCAACTTACAAAAGGTCCTGCAGTAACGCTTCCTTGCAATTGAAGTGTGGGATTCACGATGTCCGGCACTAACGCAGCACTTCACCCTTGACTGGGAGGGTGTTGATGGAACTTATTACACGTTACTTTAATCACACCTACGTATTTCACTGGTGTTAGCAGCAGACATTATCACGCGACGGAACTATGTAGCATTGATAAATTTCTTGTTAATTCTATTTCCTGAGACAATAATTTCAAAATATTTTGTAGCACTAGTTTAATTTCAACTGGAACCAAATGTATATTATTTTCATAAACATCCAAAAAGCAGTGAGAAACTTCAACCAATACCTTTGTAAACCGGTAATCTGTTATATTTCGCAAATAACGAAATTTGCGCAAACAATGATCTGTTTTAGATTCTTTGGGGTTAGAAAATTCAGAAACTACAGTATCAACTGTATTTGGATAATCCAAAGTATGCACTACTCTGACAAAAAAAAGGCCGCGAAACTAGATCGCACACACAGTTTAAATATCAAAAAGACAAAGCACCAAAAAAAAACCACAATGAGTAAAGCACGTGTATCACTAAAGTAAGTCCGTAAAATGTTCCGTAAAACACGTGCGTCGACCAAACACGTTCGCCTATCAACCATACTACTTCAATCGGAATTAGCACTACACTTTCTACAGTTAATATACAACTTTTATTTCACAAGAAAAACAACTAAAATCGTGCCGTGCTTGTTCATGAACAATTCGAAAATTCATACCGCATTAATTTTCACTATTGTCAAAGTAAAGAAGAAGCAGTATTTTTAACGTAATTAATATATAGGAACCAAGAACAAACTACAACTACTCCTCTGTTTATTCAACTCGTTCTTATACAACCTCTTATCGTCTATTATCTAGACTTGTATATCCACATAAGGAACAAAATCTATACAAACGGCAAGACAAGAACAATGCAATCCACTCATTATAATACGATGCATTCGCCTAAGGAGTTAATAAATATAGAATACAGAAACAGTAGTCACAGAAATGCATCCACTAATTGGGAAAAAGCGTAAAATGTTAAGCTATAAAAATGCACGTTACAGATTATATCTGACATTGTCAAGTTTTTGACTTATTTCATCTTATTCACTGCAATACGATAGTAACTTACCCTGTGTAGTTAACTATCTGATATATATATATATATATATATATATATATATATATATATATATATATTGCTATGATAACGCTGCACGCCGATGTAATAAACGTTCAGTTTCTTGCTGTCCTAAAATTTAGATATGCCTCGGCTGGCACAGTCTAATTCAGACAGAGTGTACAACGTTACGATAACAAAGAATTTACCTTCCTTTTTATCGACTTTAAATTGTACTCTTACTAATGGGGCAAAATAATTTTAAAACTCGGGCTAGCGCAAAACCCCAATGATAAATTTTATTTCAAAACGTCTAAATGTAGGCAACCAAACTCTCAAACCCATCCTTCTAAAGATCACACACAAGTGGCACTAATGTTGTGACGCCAAGAAAGTTTTACAAAGCTTGTATGACAAAGAATTGGATGCGAATTTTGATTAAATACGGAAAATCGAAATTTTAAAAAAACAAAAAAGCTCTATCTCAGGTAAATCTTAAATTTTGATTAAATTTTACATTCAGTTCTAACCGGGGTCCAACTTAGATCTAGATGTATATAAATAAAATTAGGTGTGCCCTCTCTTAGAGACACTGGCAAGAAACCAATTAGATAACAACAAATAACAGATTTATACTTTACCCCAATTGCTTCTTAACCTACCTTTTTGCAAAATGTGTGTGTGTGTGTGCGTGCGTTCGTGCGTGCGTGTGTGTGTGCGTGCGTGCGTGCGTGTGTGTGTAAAAAACAGTATAATGTTTAGATTTGTCTTTTGTTTATAGTAATAAAATGAGTATTTTATGTAATCCGTGTCCCTTGTGTGTATGATTAATGTTCTGGCTATGAAGTACAGTATATTGCTGTGGCTGAAACGTGTAAAATAAAATCGAAATAAAATGAGCCCCAATGTTGGGAGCCAATAAAAGTGCTTGGTACAAGCGATACACTGTGGCTGAACTAGAAAACGAAAGGTATCTGGAGTGGGATTCCATTGAATCTAAACCTTTCAGAGGCTGAGTGTCAGGATCCGCAAGGAAATGAGGTCGGGCAAACTGTTGCGAAGCAGGAAGATCCTTTAGTAATTCCGAACAATTGCTAGCCAAGGTTGATTCAATAGGCTCCACCCGAAGCGATATCATCGATATATGTGTGGTTGCGAAGGACAAAGGAGGCCAAAGGAAAGGCATTTCCTTCGTCCTCGGCCAACTTGCAGAAGAGTGCCTATTGGAAGAAAATGGGTGCAATTTACCCCATAAGTGACGATATTCAACTGGAAGTCCTGAACAGACTCGTCAGGAGAAGAACGCCAAACAATTCGTTGATAATCACGCTGATCAGGATTAACAAGAATTTGTCTATACATCTGACGAATATCTGCAGCAATAACACGGGAATAAAGACGGAATTGTAACATAATTGCGGTAATATCTTGTTGAAGCTTGGGCCCAACAAATAAATGATCGTTTAAAGTCGATCGAGATAGAGTTTCAGCGGAGGCGTTGAAAATTACACGTAGTTTGGTACTTACATTTTCTGGTTTCACAACACAATGACGCGGGGTATAATAAGAAAAGTCATAAATAGACCCAGCTTCAACAGGTTGCATGTGTTTGAAATTTAAATAGTCACACAGAACGGTATTGTTCATAAATCTAAGGTTGTTTTTTCTAAAGAAACAAAGCGCTGTAGAGCGAGATCACGACTACCGGGAAAGGAAGGTTTTGGATCTTTAAAGGGCAGAGAGCCGATATACCGTCCTTGCTCATTGCGTAATATTTTTCAACTAAGAGTTCCTCAGGTATGAAAGGTTTAGCGTCAGGAACCTTTTCAACTTCCCATAATTTCGCAACAATCTCTTCCGGGAGGGGAGGGGAACTCGGTCATACAATAACCGGCAAGCGACTTAGAAGCGGGCGAAGCCGATATGCTTCCCATTAAAACATATCCAAAAATAGTGTTAAGAGCAATAGGTTGATCACTTGAACCTTAGATACGACCATTTAATAAGACTTTAAAGAAAAATATCCGCGCCAAGTAATAAATCAATACGTCCAGATTGAACGAAAAGCGGATCAGCCGGTTTGAGGTTAGCTAGATTATCGAAATTTTCAGAATAAATATTAGTAGTAGGTAAATTTTCACAAATTTTGGGAAGTATGATAACTTCAAAATTAATAATAGGTGAGGAAGCATCTATGGGTTTGAACAAATGTTATAGAGCCATGCATAGCCGCGGAACGCATGAAGTCTAAACCGGGAAGTGTTAAAAATGCAGAGTAGCGCAAGAACCCAATCGTTTCACACTATTTTGCGAAATAAAGGTAGTCATGCTACCCGAGTGAGTAAACAACGAAATTTCTGGAAAGAACGAAAGCGATCAGCGATTTCCACTTAAAGGGTAGAGAGTAACACAACTGAAGGTTTGACGAGAGAATTAAATAAGACAACATTCGACGTTGACGGGCCACTACTGCGAAATGAACGTTTCCTCAGAAGCAAGAAGAGCGGATGACTTATAACTGTCCTGAAGTGCGGAACCAGTAGCAGGTAAAACCGTAGAGGCAGTTCATTTACATTTCCAATGCTCCACCTGTAGGTACTACATTGGCCAGGAGGCGAGTTTTTGTTGCGTGGAAATTTAGAATTTTGCCGAACCCTTGCCGTTCCAGGCAAAGGTAGGGATCTTTAACGTGCGTGACAACACTCACACACGGGACCTCCATTTAACCTCTCATCCGAACGAGGGCGTAATTTTTGTGAAAAACGCTCACCTGCCATTTTTCAAGCAGTCGGCCGTGTCGGGATTTGAACCCGGGACCTTGGTATCCGTAGTCTTACGCTTACTACATTGATCCACGGCGACGCCTAACCGTAGAGGCAGCGAGAGCAATGCTCAAACAAGCCTTGTTACTAGTAGCAGTAGCGGGCTTATGTGAAATGCAATGAAACTGCAATAAAGAATGATGACGTTCATTACATTGGCGGCAAGAAATAGAAGATTTTCGCTTAGTCAAAGCGTATGACTTACTAAGACAGTTGATACAAAATTTAAGTTTTTTGGCAAAGGAGTAGCTATCTTGTGGATAAAGTTTAGCGAACTCATTACAACGATAAAGACACTTAATAACATTAATAACATTAGGACTGGTATGTACCAACATAGAAACAGCGGAGCGAGACCTAGACATATTGTTATAGTGAATAACTTTGTTTAAATCGGCTCTATGGTTAATCGACAAATTTGACAAGGATTTATAAGTTTTTCTAAGTAAGCAATTACCTTTGTATAGATTGGAATAGAAGTGGAGTTTTGATGCAATTCAAAATTGCGAGCCGTATGTACATCAAGGAGGTCTAGAATTATGTGTATCAAAATAAAATTCCATTCCTCTACAGGTAACTAAAAATTTTTAAGCGTCTGCAAGTTGTCGACAAAGGTGTCCACTAGTTTTTGTAAACCTGACGAATGATCAGAGTTCAACTTGGGAAATTTAAAAAATTTTTCCCAAAGAGCGGATGTAATACAACGAATATTACGATATTTTTCCCTGTGCTTATTGTACGCAAGAGGGTAATTGGCGTCCGTAAAATCGAAGTTTTTAATGGTGAGCATCGCGGAATCCTTCAGCACTGATTGAAGGTATGAAAAATTTATCCATGGCTGAAAGCGGGTCATTTGGATGAATTAAACTATCAAAGCGGCCACTAAAACTTTCAAATAGGGTACCATCCCCTTCGAAGATAGGAAGGGTTAGCGGCGGTAGAGACACTTTTGACTTAAAAGTAGCTAGAGAAACGGGTAAACTAGCTTGGGACTAAGTAGGTTTACTCGTACAAAGTTTCAAATAGAACGTTTTTACTATAAAATTAAAAAGTTAGCCAAGAACGAATCGAGCTTGCACTATTGGGGGTATTTTGGCACATTTTGAGCTACATCACGAAGACTACTGGATCGAAAATTATAAAAACAATATCTTTAGAAGCCGTTTAGAATCTTCTTTCAAATGATAAAACTTTTTATTACCGAATAAACCCCCGCCATTTTAATCTAAAAATATTTTTTTTCTATTTTCCGACTGTCGATATATGTGCGCGCCATAAAGACCTAGCATCATGCCAAATTTCAAATTCCTACGTTACATAGTTTTCGAGAAAAACCTCTGTGACAGACGGACGGACGGACACGAGAGTGATCTTATAAAGGTTCCGAAATACCTTATAAGGTACGGAACCCTAAAAATAAGTATCAAACCGTTTGTGAATCACGTCCACTCTTTCAAACGGATCATCGGCGTCGATTGTTGATGCGAACGCACCGATTAAGGCATTATGTTTGACAAAGGAGCTTTCCCATATATCGTTAAACGTTGTATATTGCGCGCGAAACAAATCTAGCAGGTTTGGGTCATTTTCACATTTGTGCGCAATGTCAAAGATATCTTGAAGCGAGTTTATCGAACTGACACGTAAAAAGTGCATGCGTTTTAGTTTTTACGGTATAACTATTTTATTAGAAAAGAACATAATTCTTGCTGGAAATTAAACTATCGAAACACAAACGACTTTATCAACTTTATAAACAACTCAAATAAAGCAAAGATAAAATGTGAAGCGATAACAATTGTTAGTTACTTGTGATCAACTAATAGCAAATACATTATACTTTAAATTGAATGAACAAACTGAATATATGAAACGATTATTTTACCAAAGCTACAATCGAATAGAAAAGCAAATGCAACTTTGATAAGCATTTGATTTTCCACCCGAAGGTACTACATTGGCCAGGAAGCGAGTTTTTTACCTGGAAATTTTGAATTTTGCCGAGCCCTTGCTGTTGCAAGCAAGGTAGGGATCTTTAACGTGCGAGGCAACACTCACACTCGAGACCTCCATTTTACCTCTCATCCGAACGATGGCGTATTTTTGTGAAAAATGCTCGCCTAACATTTTGCAAGCGAACCGTGTCGGGATTTGAACCAGGGACCTTAGGCATAGTAGTCACGCGCATATCAACTACACCACGGAGCCGCCAACTTTGATAAGCAGCAGGGTTTTTAGGAAATAATGCAGTCATTAATTAAAGTAGCTTGCAGGTAATATTCACATCCTGCTCGAAAACCAATGTTTTGTGAGCTCTAACTTCGATAACCACAGATGGTGGAGAAAGTGAACGTGTAAATAATAAGCAAATTTAAAAAGCGGCAACTTTAAGTACTTACTAGTAATAAAATGCAGGACGCTAAGCGGTTGATCGTTTACGGCACTCAAACGTTTATAGCACCAGAGCTACCAACACCTTTCCGTTTACAGCAACTTTACTGTACAACGGTGCGGCACATACAACACAAAAGCACTTAAAGGTTAAATCGCGGAAAAATCATAGATTATACTATCTACACGACGGAGGGGAAATGACCTAAAAGTTACATCTTATGCTATAATTAAAAGTTAAGTCAAATTATAATTTAGAAACGGAACAACATGATTCACAAAATAAGTACTTGATTTTTCACTGATACCCTCATCTAAATTTTTCTTATCTTCTTGTATTTCATTTAATCCTTCTAATCATCTTATCCTTTGTGTCTATTCCCAACTTCAACTTATCAACTAAATTTATCCAAAAGTCGCCTCCATCTAAATCCGCGTACAACCAAAAATTCACGTACAAACTTTATATTTCTCAATTCACATTTAAAGATTACCATGCTATTTATACTCGCAAACTTTCTGCTATTCGGTGCTACTAAGTTACGTTTCTTTATGGGTATCAACTCATTATTTCATTTTTGAATGTTATTTTTAGTAAAATTTTCCGAAATTAGCGATGCTTCTGCTTTTGTATCTATGCGACTTTAATAATTTTAGCTTCTACATTTAAATTTAAAATAGGTAACAAGTTTTCATTTAAATGTTCTTTTCCTTCTAAATCAAATTTTATAAATTCACGTTGATGTTCATACTGATTAATTTCGAGGGGTGTGCTTGGCCTGTCTCTTATTGAAAATCCTTCCTCGCAGTCGAAGGTCCTGGTCTGTTTACTGTTTCGGTGTATGCTTTGCTGTTTTCTCTAATTAAGCTATCGCTTTGAGCATTCTCATTATTTTCATTTCCTCTGGTCATGATCCTATTCTCGGTGGTTCTGGACTCATTTTCTTCTCCCCCGTCTCCTCTGATTGCGTTGTTCTAACCCCAGTTGGCTCTATTAACATTTCCCCCGTCTAAAGTTTTGCCATTCTAACGTTCAGGTCCGTTGCTTCTCTGGTAGCTAAAAAAAGTTTATGGGCTGGCTCCTAGGTCTAGACTCCATCTTTCTGAGTTGGCCCATTTCATCATATCTTTGTAGATATTCTAAGAATACGTCACTGTTTACGATGTTCTGTAAGGCAATGTATTGTCTTACCTCCGTCTCGAAATGTCCAGCTAGCTATTTAATTATCTGTTAATCGTCTAAAGGAGAATCGAACTGTTTAGCCACACTGAATTTTTTTATGGCATACAATTCCATTGTCATGCCTGAATCGGTGCTATATTTTCCCATGATTAAATTATCTCTTACTTTAAATTGTCGATTATACCCCCACAAATGTTTTAAAAATTTAATCTCAAAATTTTTAAATGAGCTTAACTCGCTTTCTGTAAGTCCAAACTAAATTTCTGCACTTCTTTTCAACATAGATCTTACCATATTTAATTTTGTCTGTTTATCCCAGCTACCCTGTATTAAAGTTTTGATATTATTTAAGAATATTTTTGATTTCTGTTTATTATCTCCATAAAATTTTGAATATTGTTCTAATAGGACACTGCTTGGACTCCACCTCATGGGTTCCCTAACATCAATATTTTCCACTCTATCTTCTAAATTTTCTACTTTATTTCCTGAATCTGTTTTAAGGTCTCCCAAGTCATTTCTAAATGTTTCAAATCCGGTTTGGCAACTTTCCTTAACTTTGTTTACTTTTTGATCTAAATTCTTAATTTTTCCATTCGTTTTGTTCTCACACGCTTCGTGATTAGATTTTATTGACACAATCTCTTCCTTAACGCCATCCATGTCCACTAAAATCTGTATTACTTTCCCCCAAATTTTATTTTCTCTGTGGTATTGTTCCCTTCTGTTAAGCCTTCTGTTAGTTTATCACTCATCTCGTTAAATTTTCTTTCATTCTTCTCGCGTTCTAATTTTAAATTTTACTCCCATTTTGCTAGATTTTCTCCAAATTCCGTTCGTAATTCCTGAATATTTTCGCTCATTCCTTTCGAACCTTTTTCATTCCTTTCACTCATTTCCTTAATACATTTCTCATCCATTTCTACATTTTTCCATGTACTTCAATCATTTCCTTCATATGTTCTTTCTGTTCCTGCAAACTTTTATTTAAACTTAATAAAAAAATCAACCATTTTATATTTCTGAATATCCCATACACTTTGTTCTTTCTTTACCTCTGGATCCTTTTTTTTCAGATCTTTCAAATAGGTGCTTCCTTGAGAACCAATTTCTACCCCTTCAGATCTCAATCCATCGCGAATTTCTTTCATTTTATCAGTCATCCTGGAAACCTATCAGATATGCTACACAGAGAAAATCTCTATAAAAATCCTACAAGACACAAAAACTATAGTTTTTAAGGGGCTTAGTTGAACAGGTTGGGGCGTCAATAAAAGTGCTGTGGATGGTTGCGAATGACGTGCCCAGAGGTGGGGTTTCAATAAAAGTGCTTTGAATTATAGCTTGAAGATGCCCAAATTACCTTGCTAGCTCAGTTTAAATGAAACAACGAGAATCCAACATCAAACGGATAATGAGATTAAATCAATCACTAATAAACAACCCTTCAAATAATAATTGCTACATCCACATACATCTTAAATCTACAAATAAAGTCCAATACCGTCGTCAGCAGATCTTAAGTCTAAAAAAAGGATTTTATAACTATCAGATACTAAAATAAAGTTTTTAAAATCTCCTTTTATAATTAGTATTTTACAAACCTTCCTTATGTAAATCGCGCAATGTACAAATTTTTCTTTAGAAACGAGCCTAGATAATTTCAATAATTCTTCTTACCTCGTTAGACAGACGTAGCTGATCAGGTACATTCGATAAACCCTCTTATAATGGTAAAATTTATTCTACATTCGACCTCAAAAAAAATTATTTTTGCTTACAGAAAACAAAATAATCTTAGTACCAAATTCTTATGCAATCTAACCCACCTAAGTAAATACAACAAGCACAAATGTCTTTAAAAAATCTTAAAACAATGATTTACCATTAACTTGTTGATCGTCCTTTTCTCTCGTTATCGTAAGCTAGTATCCATTAAACTTCATGCATTATTTCTCAAATCCATATCAGTGTGGTTCAAATACTTTTAAAATTAATACATCATTAAACGATTAAACGATCCATATAATATTCGTCTATTTAAATTAAAATTTATCTTGCTGGAATTTACTGTCATTCATCAAAACCCAGTTTCATTATTTACTTCAAATAATCTTAGCATAAAATCACTTTGAAGAAGTTCCAAATTACTAGAACGGGTAGAATGGCTTGCATGTTCCAGTGATATAAAGAGCTGAACTACAGGTTTAACCAAATTAGTGGGGACTTTAGCGAGGAAGCAGGCTAAGACAGGTCCCTGAAAGAGGGCAGCAGTTCTTTCGATACTTAGAGTGGCAGAGACCATAGGGGTCGGTATGGCATTCTAAGACACACTACTGCGATATGGAAGGCAAGGGGAAACCACCGCATTACCCTCCCAAGTGCACAGTGTACTTAAATTGTTATTTAAGATGATGGCATCCTCTGGGGTAAAAACTTCTGAAATTAAAATAATCCCCCTTTCAGATCTCCGGGAGGGAACTACTTCGAAGGATGTGATCGGAAAATTTAGTAGCAGAGTCGAGAACATTTTGCGAGTCGTACCGTGGAATGTCAGAAGTATGAAACAAGTAGGTAAGCTAGAGGACTTGAAAATTGAAATGGATAGGTTAGCATTAGATATAGTAGAGATTTGCGAAATTTGGTGGTCAGAGGCGGGGGATTTTTGAAGCGGAGGCTTTAGGGTAATTCAGACAGGATATGAGGGAGGAAATTCGGTTGTGGGGATAGTTATGTGAAAAAAGATGACACTGTATAGAAAACTACTCACAAAATAACGAAAGAGTACTCATAGTTAGATTAGAATCTAAACTGGTAAATATAATAATAATGATGCAAGTTTACATGCCCACCTCTAGTTACTGTGAGGAACAGGTAGAAGCTATCTACAAACTACCCAAAACATAATAAGATGCGTAAAAGGACATGAAAATTTAATCATTACGTGGGATTTTAACGCAGTGGTAGGTGATGGTAGGGAAGGAGGGGTAGTAGATTTATTTGGTTTAAGCACGATAAACAACGAGGGAAATAGGCTGGTAGAATGTTGCGACAAAAACAATTTAACCATCACAAACTCATTATTTCAACATAATAGAAGTGGCAGGAGCTATAGTGAGATATCAAATAGATTACATTCTAGTTCGACAACGGTTTAGGGATCACGTAAAAAACTATAGAAGCTACCCAGAAACAGTTATAGACACTGACCACAACATCGTAATTATTAAGACCGCGCTTAAATTTAAAAATTTGGAAAAAAGGAACGGAAAAAAGCACTTTGATCTTAAGAAACTAAAAGATAAAGATATCCACAAAAGATTTGAAAAAAATTGAAATGAATTGCTAAAAGATATCAGGAAAATTTCTGATAGTAAAGAAGCAAGCTAAAGAACGATGGATTGATGAAAAGTGCAAAGAAATACAAACTAAGATGAAAATAGAAAATATAGACGAAGCATAGAAACTAATTAGAATATAATGGCGTCGAACGAGACATCATCATAGAAAATGTAGAGGAAGTGGGTAGATGGCAATAATATATAGAGAATTTGTATGCAGACAGAAACTAGCAGCACTAGAACAAGAATCAAACATTGAAAAGGATGACTTGGGATACCCTATACTTAGGGAGAGTTTGAATTAGCATTAAAGGGTCTGAAAAATGGTAAAGCACCGGGTATAGATAAGTTGCAATCAGAAACTCTAAAAGCCACTGGACAAGCAATAACAGAACGTCTCATCAAACTTGTAAACTATACGTATGAAAAAGGCGAGATACCTAAAGATTTCAAACGTAACATCAAAGTCACTATACCAAAAAAGAGAGGCGCGGATAGATGTGAAAATATTCCAACACTAAGTTAGACAGCACACGTGTCAAAAATATTAACTAGAATTGTACAAAAACGGGTGGAAAAACGGGTTGAAGAAATACTAGGAGAAGATCAATTTGGGTTTAGGCGAAACAGGGAACACGCGAGGATATTTTAGCTTTGAGAGTGATAACGGAGAAAATAAAAAGAAGAAAGCGTATATATTGTAATGTCAGGAGGAGCCACAAGGGTTCTAAGGGTGGTTTGGTGTAGAAGGTAGTGTATGCCAAATAAAATAATCCATATATCAGATCCCGTAATTTTAAAATGTATGTTTGCCGTACTTTACATACGTTAAAGTATTTAAAATATTAGTTGAAATGTAAGTGCCAAGACGTAAATTATAATGACTTGATGACGTGATATAATACACAGTGCTCAAGGTTTTATACTGAGTTATAGTTTAATAGGCCATTGAACGTACATTTGCCAACCGAAAACCGGATGCGTCTATGGATGTCCACTATTAACCTCGCAGATCCAGGTTCATAAGTAAATTATTTTGGCTTTTATTTTACTAGAATCAACTTTTGGACAAACATGTAATCTCAAAATTATAAGTAATAGCAGTGTCAAATATGATTGAAGGGTTGTGAAATATTTCGGACCAATGATAGAATATTATGTATAAAATAGGAAAGTGTAAAAGATTAAATTTAAGGTATTTGTGACACGAACTCAGTGATAAAATGTTATTGGATGGTTTTATTTTATATAATATGTAATAGAGTAGGCAGAAAATGTTGTAATTATCACCTAGGATTGTAAACAAAGGGAATTGATTTCGAATTATTTTTGTGTAAAGACGTGTTTTATGAAACTGCGCTAAATTGTTCATATTTTTGGAATTAAATAAATGTGTTGGAATTGTAAGAGTTTGATTTATAAAGAAGAGTAAAGAGAAGCATCAGTGTATAAAGAATTAATAGTGGCGAAGAATAAAAGGTAATATTGGAATTAGTGCGACGGCGAACCGGCGGAAGATAAAGTTGGATGGGAACGAGATTATATAGGTAGAAGGCATCGAGTGAGAAACATAAGAGTGAAGAATATAAGGATTGATTTGGATATAGATTTATGTGTAGCGGGATATTGATTGGTAAAGAGGAACGAAGATAGATTTGGATTGAGTGGTAAACAGGAACGAGGATAGATTTGGATTGAGTGGTAACTAGGAACAAAGATAGATTTGGATTGAGTGGTAAACAGGAACGAGGATAGATTTGGATTGATTTAGAACGAGAGGAGAAAATTTAGAAGGCAGCGTAAGAGTAGCAGGTGAAAGTGAACAAATCAAAGAAGAAATTACTACGGAAGAATTAGCGCAGGGGAAGTAGATAAAAAGGGTATTCTAAATTCTAAATTCGGGTTATATTCATTTCAGATTTGGGCGCGACAAAATTAAAGAAAAGGTACCTGGAGACTAGACGGCAGTTCAAAGTGATAGTGAAACCTTGTGAAGGCGCATACGGCGAAAAGGTTTTTGAGCCAGCATTAAGAGAGGCCAGTAACGACGTATAATACAGTGTATTATAACGTCAAAGTCTTAAATTTTGTGGTATTAATTAATTTGGCACAAGGCTACGTGGATCACATAAAATTTGGCATATACAAAAGTAAATTCTATAAAAGGTACTAAAACAAAAGATAGTGCAGTTTGGTTGGGCATTGCACATCTACTTACCACTGAACCCACGGTAAGTAGGTGGATACCCTGAGAAGAAAGAGTTCATATAGTCGAGGCATATTAAAAACAATTTTGATTTAATTAACCAACCAAACGTTGCTAAAGTAAGTGGCGTGAAATAGATATTTGCACATCGTATAAAATCAGTAAATTAATAAGAAAAGGCGCGCAACGACAAACAAAAAGAAAAAGTATAAAAAAGGGGGGGTGGTATAAGCATATAGATATGGAAAAAGCATTCGACAATGTAAAATGGAAGAAATGTTCCAAATACTCAAAAGATAGGAATGAGTTTTAGGGATAGACGGATAGTACATAGCTTATACAAAGTGCAAACAACAGTATTAGAATTAGAGGAGGCACGTGGAGAAGTAAATATTAGGAAAGGGATGAGACATGGATGTACCGTATCCCCGTTAATTTTTAACTTGTACATCAAAGAGGCAATGAATACTGTCAAATGCAAGAAGACATTTGGAATTATTATGCAGGGACGAAAGATTGATCTGCTTAGATTTGCAGATAATATAGCGGTATTAGTATCTAGCAGGGGAGAGTTACAAACAGCTTTTAATGAAATGGAAACAGTTCTAGCATAGAGATATGGTCTGAATATTAACAAAAATAAAACTAAGGTACTAGTATGTAAAGGAGGGAAAAATAAATAAAAAACTAGAATACAAATAGGAAACGAGAACTTACAAGAGGTTAAGGATTTCTGATACATAGGAAGCCAAATAACGCTAGATGGGAAAATCGTAAAAGATATAAAACAAAGATTGGCACAAGGTCGTGCTGCATTTGACAAGAAAAGGCAACTACTGTATTGAAAGACAACTAACATAGAAACAAGGAAAAGATTGCGAAAGCATGTGTGTGGCTGACAGTCTGTGAAACTTGGACAGTAAGAGAAGCGCACAGGAAAAAGATAGAAACCTTTGAAATGTGCTGCTGTAGACGTACAATGAAGATATCATGAACAAACAAAGCTAAGATGAAACAGGTTCTAAAAGCGGTAGGGGAAGAGAGAAATATGTGGAAACAGTAAGAAATAGGAGAGATAGGAAGATAGGTCACACACTAAGGCATGAGGGAATAGATCGGAATATTTTATAATCAGGGATAGGAAAAATGAGAGATACAGGTAGACCTAGGTTAGACTATTACAAACAACTATAGGTGTTGGTTTTGCAATATTCTCAACTAATGTTAATTGTGCGAAAGGATTTATTGGAAAACTATTAATTCAGCAAACGTTCAAGTGTTGGGGAATCTTGGTAACCGCAGGTTGCTTAATTCCCTTCACATACCACTGAATATTGGTGAAATAGGGTATATATTTATAAAACAATTGAAGATAAACCGAACTTTATCTAACAACAAAGAGAAGCGGCTATGTTCGAAGAGAACTAACATAGAAACAAGGAAAAAATTGTTGAAAGCATATGTGTGGAGCACAACACTGTACGGCTATGAAATAGAAACAGTAGAAGATGCAGACAAGAAAAATGTAGAAGTCTTTTGGAGTGTTGTGCTTCAGATGTATGATGATGATAGCATGGACGGACAAAGTTAATATCAAAGAGGTTCTAGAAATAGTAGGTAAGAAAGATATCCGTGGAAAAAGAAAAAGATATGAGAAATAGAAGGGCAGGACACGTTCTAAGGTATTTGGGAAATTGTGTGGGATATATTACAAGAGAAGATAGGAAGAAGAGAAGTAAAGCTAGACCTAGATCAGACTATTGCACTCAGATAGTGAAAGATGCAGGCTGTGGGTATTTCAGGGAAATGTGTAGGTTAGCTCAGAATAGGAAACAGTGGAGGTACGCATCTAACTAGTTCCAGGACTGAAGATCTAATGATGATAGGGATGATAAAAATCAGTTTTTAACGCAGCTTACTACACATTTAAAACAGATCTTTAACAGTGATCATTCACTCGACTCATTGGCTACGTTATAGTTTTATATTATTATTTATTGACAGATATTTCTAAACGTGTAATCCTGCACGAACGTGAACTAAACGCAGTTAATTACCAATTGACAAGTAATCACGTTCCAATTCTCCATCGGTTTATACAGTATCAACGTTTCTACGTCATAGAATCTGAAAAGGTCGTTAAATTTCTAGTTAATTTCATGCATACGACTGATTTAATTTTCTAGATAATACATTAACCAATACATAAATTGCTGTCATCCTTGATTTATTACGTCGTTAAATGTTTTATTACAGTTTCTAATTTGATCTTTACCGAATGAAAGTTCAAAATGCTTATCTTCTACATTGATTTATGGCCGTCATTGTGGGTTTTACAATCGATATCTTTTGATTTACGGTTATTAAATGCTTTATCGCACACTATAGGCTTCTTAATTGGAATGTCCATTCATGTTATTTGTTATAATTATTTATCACCTGCTTATTTGATTTATGAGTTTATTGGTTCTTTTCTACTTGTGAATAAATCTAGAAATTCAAAAAATCTATAAGAAAGAAGTAGTTTTTCGATTTAAAATACACGATTTCTCGCTTAGCATTAAAAAATGCTTTTAATCTTGTCACGAAATGAAGTGGATCTTGCTATAAAATGAACTGAACGCGTTTTAAATGGTATCAAATACTTTTTAATTAGGAGGATTATTTACGGATTTGTACTTATGTACTTTACGCGTTTTAAATGGTATTAATACTTTTTAGTTATCAGAATTTTTACATAAATAAAGCTTGTCTTGTCGCGGGTTTCCGCATTTAAGGTACACATCTGTAGAGTGTTTTCGATTACGTAGACTGAGTATTTACAACATTAGAAAAGTTTCTTTATTTTTCTCAGATGTTGGAGTGTTGTATGTTATAGTGCTCAATGACCTTTATATGACCACTTGTCATATAAATATATATATATATATATATATATATATATATGATTTGATTAAAGGCCATAGTAAGGTCATATTGCATCATATGACATACATCTGACGTCGCAAATTCGAAACAAATCGAAAAAATTCGAGAAAAATCGAATTATTTAATTATTTGATTATATAGAAAATAGATTTGTGAAATACGCCGTATAAAATGTATCAATGCATGAAGATTGTGACTATTAGACAGTTTAATCGTGTTCAAATAAAAATAAAGGTATTTAGTATGTTTGGCGTACAAACGTGCGCTTGTTGAAAGATTTCATTGATTAAAAACTCGTATTTGTGGACAGACTTTTAAATGATTTAAGTTTTATATGTTAATAAACAATTTGCGTTCAAATGCATGAATATACTCTAAAAGAATTTTTATTTGCGATTAATAATTGAAAGATTCTACTAAAATACTTAAATATTCTAAAAGAAATTTCAGGATCAATTTACGGTTAAATACTCAACTTATGTAAAGCCACGTATATAAAAAGTTCAATTTTCTTATAAATCTGCACAAGAATTTACGTTAGTTGAAAAGCGCATTGATTATGCTTAAGACATTAAATTTAATAACACAGTGCGTCAGTATTTTTAATTCAGGAACATAGTTAATGAACCCATGTTCTAGAAAACAAGAAAATGTTGGCGATAAGCGCAGATGTAAACGTTCGTCCAATTATCATATAACCCGGAGCGGTGGTAATAAAAGATAGTGAAACAATAAATTCTATAAAATTGATAGCATAGGTAATGACGCACCTTCTAGAACAAACCCGAACGCGAAAATAACACACAGTGAAACGAATCGAAAGTTCAGGAAATATCTGGCACGTCTAGAATTTGTTACATTAGAAAAGGTTCGTCTTTATAGGGACCAATACGTGCTGAAAACAAGGCAGTCTTTTCTGAAACGTCAGCATGCAGTCGACCTAATCAGATAATACTTCAAGTATATTTAAAGTGCTACCTAACATGTACAGTACTTAGTAGCTAAAATTATTTAAGTTTAAGTTTAAGTTTAAGAAAAGTGTTATTTGAACCGCGGATTGATACTCAGACGTGAGTAGATTATTTGACGCACTTACAATGGTCTCAAAGTGAAAAATAGATAATTAAAAATAATTATACATACCGCAAAATAAAATGTTTTTAATTAAAATATGGCATATATGATTGGAATGGTTTGTTATATGTTATATCGATAAATTTGCATAAAGGTATTCTTTTTAAAACGATTTTGGAGCATGGATTGGTAATTACGTTCTGGAAAAAAGCAACAACAAGCAAATCTGCAACGGTAAAATAAATATAGCTTGTTTAAATTTCTAAAGAGACACATATCTTTCGATTAATTAGGTAAGTTGCATAATGAGATTTTTCTGGCGCAAAAGCGTAAGAGTTGTGTGTAAAAGTCAATATAATTTAATTTTAAAAGGTTGGCAAACCTATGATACAGGTTTTTGTCATTATACAGAGTGATAATTGAGCCTAGCTGAAATCAAATAAGTTTAAAAAGGATTTAAAGGAGAGGATATTAAATTACATGACTTATTAAGGTAAATTTTGTACATATTGAGAAAGATTTAATTATGGAGTTGTTTATGAATGATAATGACGAGATTAAGATTTGTGTAGAATAAATGAGTGTTCACCCAAGTTATAAAGAGATATTCTGGACTCCAATTTTAGTATATGATATTTGTGTGAGAGGAAGTTATCTTTCATCAATAATACATTTAAGATATTCCTTGTAAGAGAAAGTTGTTGTGTATGTATTAATTTGTATTTGAAATATTATTTGTAAGAGGGTATTTCGAATTATTATAAATCTGATTTATGCTTTCAATGATTTTATTAATAAGAAAGCTAGCAAAAATAATTAGACTTCGGGAAATTTGAAACATTCAGCCTAGCACTTTCATTAAGCGAACGACCCCGGGTGATCCGTAGTAATTTTTATTAGCGTCCAACGTTGGTCCATCCACAGCATCTTTTACTGACGCCCAACCTGAGACTCATTTAGATATCAATCAATCCACAGCAATATAATTAATGTTAGGACGCCTTACATTGCAATCGCACGTCCTAGAAAAATTATTCATTCTGCTGACTCCCTTCTCGCTTGAGCGAATCTACTGTGGGTTCCAGGAGGCTCAACTTTTTTCAGTATGACCTAGTTTTTTAAACCATCACAACACAATTCAAGTGAAAACTGGTTCTACTATTGATGCTTTCAACTGCTAAATCGCTTTTTGTATGAGGCAAACACCTAAAGCCTCAGCAAAGATTAGTCCCACCATTATTTGTAGATTTTTCGAAAATTGTTATCAGCATTGACATCGATCGTGTCCTTAAAATACTAATGTGTAATAAAAATTTTTAATAGAAAACAGTAAATGGGTTTGTCATCTTATAGAAAACGTAGAAATACAAGTTACCTACTTGGTATATCATTTTGTGTACTGTTCGTAATAGCTACTGTAATAGGTAATTATATTAATTTAATTAGAGGCATTTGGATTGGTTGATTTATTGTAAACGGTTCCCATACTTCATAGGTTGATAATTTAAATAATTTTCGTTACGCACCCTACTTAACTAATGGTGTTGTAATCGTTTGGTGTTCCTTTATTTTGACATGATTTTCAGTAATGACGCTTAAAAGTGTAATGCAATTTTGCTATAATTTGATATTACCGCCTACAACATTTTATAATTAAAGTAAATTAGGGTTTTAGTACTCAACGACTTTATTTTTCATTTAAAATTGACCAATCGCAAGCCACGTTGAAAAAGCATTTGTTCTTTGTTAGTGTCGGTTGAAATTGTAAGCGTCTGATTTCTGAAGTCAGTTCTTCAGGTTTTTATTTACAGTGTATTACACAAAGTAAGTAAAATTTTATTATCAAGTAACATTCACGTGCATTTTTTGGGTATTAGAAAATATATGCGTGTTTACTATTTTTACCGCGCTTTTCACACGCTTGCGTTAAACTTTAGGTTATATTGACCTTGCTTTTAGCAAAATAAACAACTTGCTTTTTGTTTATTAGATGGTATATAATCCAATAATAAAAGATTCTAAGGATGCAGCTTCTAAGAAAGTATCCACAAAAGGCCGACCTGATACAGCTACTATTAAGAATGTTGCAGAAGCTTCTTCATCCAGAGTGTCGAGGAAATCTCTATCAAGAGCAGAGGTATCAAAAAGTCCGAGCAGATTAGATAAATCAACTGTGGAAAGTTCTATAAATGATCCTCGTCAAAAAAGTCCGGGACGAAAGAAAAGCCCTGTACGAAGAAGTCCTGCACGAAAAAGTCCTGCACGAAAAAGTCCTGCACGAAGAAGTCCTGTACGAAAAAGTCCTGTACGAAAAAGTCCTGCACGGAAAAGTCCTACTCAAAAGAGTCCTGCTCAACGAAGCTCTCCAGCTAGAAGTTCTACGACAAGGTCTCCTGGACGTAAACTGGTATCTGAAGGTTTAACAGCTGGACGTAAACCGATTTCAGAAAGTTCTACAGCTGTTTCATCTAAACTTCAAGGTAATATTTAGATTATAACAGTATAATAGCTTCATGCTGCTGTTTAAAAAGAATATATTTTTAAAAATTTTCGTCTTAGCTTACAAATGTTTTAAAATATTTAGTTTGAAATGCCACTTTTAGAATTATTTCTTACCTTCGTAGTTTATCTGAATTTTCTATACTCCAATTTTTGTCATTTGATAGATATTTTTAACCATAAATTATTCATTTGATGGTGCATTTGTTACACTTACTTGCGTTTCGAAATCATCTTACTTTAGACCACTTTGAATTTTGTGGAAATTTACTATGGGAATTTAATATAAAAGGCCATTGGTCATGTAGCAGTTCCACATAAAAATTTTGTCGGTAGGATCATATAAGGTTTGGAGCGTGGCATAATCTCCAGTGGACATAAGATTGAGAGAATTCTTTGGGCTTTAAGAGCTTCCAACTTGTATATCTACTAAACCTATAGTATTTGTTTACATGTTACAATCAAAGTGACCTCCATTAAGTTAGACCCCCCACCAGCGATAAATAAATTAATACCTATAAAAAAATTAGGTGCTACATTCCAAAATTAGGTGCTCGAATAGTTTGGCAGGAAATTAAATTTGAAATGGGGGGGGGGGGCTGACTTAACGTTAAGCTGGACCCCCATATGAAAAAACTAATTTGCAACATGCAAACTGAAAAATTAGATATACCAGAATTAAGTGCTAATTAGGTGCTCTTAAAATCAACAAAAACATCACTAAAATAACCTTTTATCTTAATAATTAACTATATCATGTATAAGTATATGATTCGACAAGAGTAAAGTCCCATTAAATAATTAGGTGCTCTTACGACTGTGGTCTCAAAATACTCGTCTAGTAGCGTACTGTCGATATATCCAGTCGCCGAATTAAGTGCTCGTAAGGTTTCGCAAAATTTTGCACTATAACGTGGTCCGCGTCACACGCGTGCAAGAGTAAAGTCCCATTAAATAATTAGGTGCTCTTACGACTGTGGTCTCAAAATACTCGTCTAGTAGCGCATGTCGATATATCCAGTCGCCGAATTAAGTGCTCGTAAGGTTTCGCAAAATTTTTGCACTATAACGTGGTCCGCGTCACACACGTACAAGAGTAAAGTCCCATTAAATAATTAGGTGCTCTTACGACTGTGGTCTCAAAATACTCGTCTAGTAGCGTACTGTCGATATATCCAGTCGCCGAATTAAGTGCTCGTAAGGTTTCGCAAAATTTTGCACTATAACGTGGTCCGCGTCACACGCGACAAGAGTAAAGTCCCATTAAATAATTAGGTGCTCTTACGACTGTGGTCTCAAAATACTCGTCTAGTAGCGACTGTCGATATATCCAGTCGCCGAATTAAGTGCTCGTAAGGTTTCGCAAAAATTTTGCACTATAACGTGGTCCGCGTCCACACGCTGCACAAGAGTAAAGTCCCATTAAATAATTATGGAATTAAACAAATTCATTATTGTTTAATTTTAATCGGTTTTTCGGTATGTATTTTGCTTATTTTTTCAATGTATTTAACTGCATATCATTCAATATTTTACGTACATTGTACTCTGCGTGTAATATTTCTTCTTTTTATCATCGCGTCATGTATTAGGTGAAGTAATCAAAGCCGCCACTTGATATTTAGTATTATTATATTAATATTTTTAATGATAATTTTAATGTAATAATGTAAGGATAATTTATTTTAGGAAAGTTAAAGGATTACAAAGGATTTATATTAATTATTTTTGTTATTTTTACAGATATTTTATATTTAATCTTATAAAAATTTATACATTTTTAAAAATATAAACATATAAAAATATTTTCTTAATATAAACATATAAAAAATAAACATATAAAACATATCTAATATAAACATATAAAAATATTTTCTTAATTATATATATGCACGTTTCCTTTATAAATATGGACGTTTGCTTGTCCTCGTCCGCGTTCTCTTCCTCGCCATTGTCCTCCACGTCCACGTCCTCGTCCACGTCCGCATCCCCATCCGCGTGCTCGTCCGTTCCCTCTATCGTTTTCATTTATATTCCAATGTTGGAATCTTCATATCTTCATATATAGTATGAATAGCAGTTCACGCTCTTGTGCGCGACTAATATTTAAAAGATATTTAGGAATTATTAAATATGATTTACGAATTTTATAATTATTAATATATATGAATAAATAATGTTGGAAATTATAATCAAAATATTAATAATACTTTTATATTATCACTT
This sequence comes from Platerodrilus igneus, assembly GCA_036346225.1. Taxonomy (NCBI): domain Eukaryota; kingdom Metazoa; phylum Arthropoda; class Insecta; order Coleoptera; family Lycidae; genus Platerodrilus; species Platerodrilus igneus. The sequence goes on along the minus strand of JARFIW010001134.1, from coordinate 665,617 downwards.
CACTCAAAATTTAGATTCCAAAAAAGGAGCGTAATCCTTGCACAACTATATTATAGCACAAGGATTAATAAATGAACAAATCTCTCGAATCTCTATAATATAAGAATTACGAATGATCCGTACACTCCTGTGTCCAAACAGCGACTGACTAACCAAAATAACATCTCTTTTCTACGAAAAATATAGAAAATCTATCTCCTTTTAATCAAAACAACCGACAAGTCGTCGCAACTTTATGTAGTATTACACCGACATTTCTTATCGCTGGGCAAACATTGACGTCTTATGAATAGAAGCCATAACAAAAGCCGGCAGCACACGCACACAATGCAACAAATACATTTAAATTATTGTCTACCAAATACTTAGAAATATTATTAAATCAGATGAAATCAATAAAAAGAGTTGTTTAATGGAAAAAACATTATAAATATAGAATTATAAATATGAATATGTAAAACATTATAAATATGAATATGTAAAACATAAATATAAAATATATATTCATATTCAAGATGCCTCTACAAAATGTTATTAAATAAAAGATTGTGAAAAATAAATAACAAAAGTGTAAATGTATATTATATTCTAAGGAATAAATATTTAAAAATGATAAGGAATAAATATTTAAAAATTTCATTAATCACGATATAGTATTAAAATTACCCTTACATTATTACATTAAAATTATCATTAAAAATATTAATATAATAATACTAAATATCAAGTGGCGGCTTTGATTACTTCACCTAATACATGACGCGATGATAAAAAAGAAGAAATATTACACGAGAGTACAATGTACGTAAAATATTGAATGATATGCAGTTAAATACATTGAAAAATAAGCAAAATACATACCGAAAAACCGATTAAAATTAAACAATAATGAATTTGTTTAATTCCATAATTATTTAATGGGACTTTACTCTTATGCAGCGTGTGACGCGGACCACGTTATAGTGCAAAATTTTGCGAAACCTTACGAGCACTTAATTCGGCGACTGGATATATCGACAGTACGCTACTAGACGAGTATTTTGAGACCACAGTCGTAAGAGCACCTAATTATTTAATGGGACTTTACTCTTGTCGAATCATATACTTATACATGATATAGTTAATTATTAAGATAAAAGGTTATTTTAGTGATATGTTTTTGTTGATTTTAAGAGCACCTAATTAGCACTTAATTCTGGTATATCTAATTTTTCAGTTTGCATGTTGCAAATTAGTTTTTTCATATGGGGGGGGGGTCCAGCTTAACGTTAAGTCAGCCCCCCATTTCAAATTTAATTTCCTGCCAAACTATTCGAGCACCTAATTTTGGAATGTAGCACCTAATTAGCACCTAATTTTTTTATAGGTATTAATTTATTTATCGCTGGTGGGGGGTCTAACTTAATGGAGGTATCAAAGTGTCACTTGTTGAATATTGAATAATCAAATATAACTTTTTACGTCAATTTTCTCTTTTTGCCATTTTACTTTTTTATATAAAAACATCAATCGCTTAACATTACGTAACATTCCTCTAGCAACAATAACGGAGTATTATCCCGATACATAAACTAATTCTCAATTCACTGCAATATCTCCCTTTATGAATTAAGCCTGTCTGAACCTTAATATTCCTTCTTGGCCTTAAATTAATACTACTTCGTGTTCCCTTACCTGTGCCGATCTTGTCATGCGAGCTCCCTGATTTAATTATATCAGATCTGCTATGACTCTCTGGTAATTCCATGGTATCAGGTAACCCTACCTGTCCTACTACTTGATTGCTAGGTTTCCTAATGTCTTCATTCACAATTGGGCTGCTGCAAGACTTAGCTACCGTGTTTGGATCACCTTTAGAATTTAATTTCCCTATTACAATCTTGAGGATATTTTGCAATTTGGTCAATATGACGCTTCCAAACATCCTCATTACATAACCTACACCGATCCTCTAAATTGCTTACCGCCTTCTATTACATCCCTGGTGTGGACGCAGTTTATTACGTATTCCCTTACCTATAAAAATATTTTAATTTAGCAGAGCATAACATTACTGTGTAGCTGATGTATTCCTACTGCCTCAGATGATCAATTAAATGATATACTACTTGGTAGTTCATTATATAATCTTATTCCTTCAAAAAATTAAGACTTTCTAGTAGTTTCCTTTCTTACCCTATCAATATACATATTACTAGTATTACGTGTATCATAATTGTGTATATTCTTTATAAATGTAATATTCACATTTAAGTACTCTGGACATAATTTTCTGGTTATCTTATATACAAAACATACCATTTGGTAATATAAGTATTGTTTTACAGTCATAAATTGACAGCAGTCTAACATTTATTTTGCATAACCTGTAGTTTATTCATAAATGTTTCATTAATAAAATATTATATTGATGGACAATAATAAAAATGGGGGCTTATCAATGTTTTATATACCAGCAATCTGGTTTTCAAATTTAAGTTGTGACTTACTCTGCCAAAGTAATTAACTTTTTGACTAACCTTTTTAACTAATAACTCACAATGTTTCTTAAATAATAATTTACTATCAATAGTTATTCCCAAGTATTTAATACTGTCAACATATTCTATGGTTTCATTATTAAACTGTACTGCACTTAAATTATAACTGCTACTCCTAGTACCATTGCTTTTGATTTTGACACATTTATTACTAGATTGTTGCTGTCTAACCACTTTTTCACTTTCACTAATACTGTGTTCAGTTTCACTATAGCTACCTCAATGTCCGTTTCGTCAATTGCAATTAGCATGTCATCTGCAAATAGATTGACAAATGCTTCATTTCCAACTATTTTATTTATATTGTTCAAGTATAGAATAAACAGTAAAGGTCCAAGTATGGTTCCCTGCGGTGTAACGTATTTTTTTATTCAGTTACACTTTCCTTATTAATCGAATATAATATCTCAATAAAATAAAAATATAATTTATAAATATCTGATCACTTAAAATAATTCATAAAATATATAACAGCATATGCGCTCCTTTGCTTTAGAGGTCTAAGTTCCTATAATAAGAATTGCCAGTCTGTCATTTCGTGTCACTTTTCTATCTGCGTTCGAACAGATCTGCTATCCGCAGCATAGAAAGGTCAAAAATTGTATCCAGACACAAGGCATGCTGTCGAGTTCATAAAAGAAGATAGAAGTCCCCCATCATTAAAACAGTTGGTATAATTAATTAGATAAATTTTATTAATGCTTTCCTCATAGTGCAATATCATCCATACCATAAATACTGCTGAAACGAAAATTTAGTTTGAGATTTAAAATACAAGAAAGTAATCGTACTTAATGAAGATTTGGTGTGGTTAAATAATATTTTGTTCGGAAGATCTTTTATAATTCCAGCGTTAAATTCATTTGTAATGGTATGTTTCCTGTTGTGTGCATTGCAGATGTATATGGAATAGTCCACATCTGGTGTCATATGATTATAGTCTAGAAGTTCAAATTTTTTTTATTGCATTTAATCTTTAATTCCAGTTATATTCATTTAAATGTTTTACGAATGATAGAAGGTTGAAATTTTACCTTGATTTAGATATCTTATTTGCTTATTGTAATTGTTTCACAAGCAGATAGCGTTAACTACACTGAAAAAGTTGTTATTGACATATGATGTCAAAAATATCTAGCTATCCAATATAAATATTACATGTTGTTCTGCGTTATTTTAAAAATATCTTTAGTTATTTTGGGGTCATGTAATTTGACTCTTAAAGAACATGATGAATTTTTTTATAAGATATTAAGTAAAACTAACCCTTTGTTGAATGGCTCAATTTTATAAGACGTTAAATAATTAAATTTTTTGTGAAGTCGGCATAGTACTACAGATGACTATAATTGAAATATGAAATATGAATTATTAAGAAAGCATAAACTTTATAGTAAATTTATGTAGAAGTATTCAATTTAGAGATCTTTATATTTTTTTGAAAACAGAACCATACTAGTTTCTTTTTATGTAAATTTTTGTTGAAAAAGTTAATGTTAAAGCAAACCAAGAGAATTTAATTGAATAGAATCCATTTTTGCTTAACTCTTTTATTATTAAAAATTCAAGTAAAATTTATAGGTCATTAATGAGCAAAAATTGTGTCTAATGATAACAAATACCCTGGGTATATATCTTCTTGGAACTTAAATTAAATTATATTATTTTTGATGAATATTTTTAAGGACACAAACGGTGTCTATGTTGTGCATTTGTTTGTTGACAGGTTAAGTCGAGACATCTTTAACACATCTGGTAATTGAGATTTTGGTAAGTGCTTTGCAAGGTTGATATACAGGTTTTGTGGCTATATAAGCGGTGTAGATTTAGGTTTCCGCATTCCCCTAATACAAGTACATGTATTTCTGTATGTTGTTGTATTGAAAAAGACGGTGGCGCTCTTTATCTATATTTTTGGTCAATAGAAAATCCATGACCCAAGCTCATGATCTACCCAGAGCTAACACCCTACTAGCCGTTTATCTCTAAAGCGTTTTTCTTTTCCTCAAGCCGTTTTCTATTCAACTTTACCTTGGGCTTCCATCATTAATAAGAAATTCTCGACCTTGTGATATCAGGTAAGGGTTTATGATATATGGTGGTCCAATTTGCTATCTGATATTCGCGAGGGATTGTTAGAATCTTTCACTGGTGCCCAACGTGGGACTAGAATATTTCACTTGCACCCGAAACGTGAAGCCAGATTATTTGTACACTGGGGCTAGATTGTTTGCACTTATATTCATTACACTTGCACTCAGCGACTGAGGTTTGAATCGATCTTACTAATGTGATTTTGTAGTTTTATTTTTGTTACAGTTTGATGTGGGTTCTCAATATTGTTAGGACACCCTTTTGTTTGTGAATTTATCTTCAAAACTTTATTTAGCTTGGTTATAAATTAAGTAGTGTCACTTTAAATTTTTTGAACAAAGATTGTATTGTTAGGATACTTTAGAGACATATAAATATTTAATTATGGCAGAAATATATAGCATGTTCATTTACTTAAAAATGAATTCGAATATGAATTGAACATTAGAGGCATTGAAAATTTGAGACCAGTTTCAGATAAAAGGAAAATTTTAGCTAGGTTGTTGGCCAAGGAAACAGACAAACCAGGTTGTTTGATTGATCTTTCAAGTTATAAGGTGGATTTCGATATAGAAAAAGAAGAAATTGAGTCTAGTATTGAGTCAGTAAAAAAATGTTGTGTTAGAATTTATAGATGATCCTGCCGATTCTATTTTTAAAAGGATACGGTCAAGATTAATACATCTTACAGGTAGAATTCAACGCTTAAGGCTTCCTAAGGAAAATTTTGAGGAAGTGGTGCTATTTAAAAATGAAAGTTTGGCTACTATTCTTGTTGTGGAGGCAGATCTTCATGACAGATTAAATAAAGATTTAGGCTCGAATCAGAATGATATAAGTATAAATTCTAATGCAGCATCTAATGTGCCCATTCCAACGGTCACATATGTTACACAGACAGTTCCTATTGGATCTTGGTCAATAAAATATTCTGGAAACCCAACCCTCTTATATCAATTTTTAGAAAATATTAGTGACAGTCACGAAAAGTATCTGATGTGGAATTGTTTAATTCTGCGGTTGAATTGTTTACTGGTGATTCATTGGTATGGTATCGTTGCGTTTGTAGTTCATTGACAGATTGGAATTCGTTGGTTAATAGATTAAAGGAAGATTTTTTGCCAGCACATCTTGAAGACGATATTTGGGAAAAAAATTGAAAATAGATTTCAGAAAAATGGCGAATCTGTTGTTTTATTCATTGCTAATATGGAAAGTTTATTTAACAGATTACCTATCATTCCTGCAGAACATACTAAAGTTAGAATGGTCAAGAAAAATTTACTGCAATATTTTATTCACCATCTTGCTCTTGTAGATATAAAAAATGTTCGGACGTTAGTTAAATTATGTAAGAAGTTAGAAGAAGCTTCCTGACATGGTAAAATTGTTCGATAGGGATATCACTGGTCTGTTGGGCTCGGTTTGTGCTCTTTCAGTGAATGGTTTATTCGGAGTGAGGTTGATGGTGGTGATTTGTATTTAGGTTCATCTTCCATTCCTATTAGTTACAATAGTTGTTTGATTAATTTCTTGATATAAGAAATGATGCTTTAATAATTTGGTACACTAGTTTTTGCTGTTGATATATCGTTTGAAAATTGCTCTTGTGCATAGGCACGTTTTTGTTTTGATTTGGTACCAATTTTTTTATTTACATCCGCATTGCAACGCAGTATGTTAAGTTTTATTTAGTCTAAGCGAGACTTGTTGTTGTGGTTGAGTCGCGTAGCATTATGTTAGTCTAGACGAGACTCAGGAAGAGTTGGTCGCTCAGCATTATATAAGTCTAAACGAGACTCGTTTTAAGTTTATCGTTTTAGCAGTTTTGGCATCATTACTTGAGATTAGTTATGATGTAATTTTTTGTTTATAAGTCTAGGTGAGGCTCATAGAGGAGTTTGTCATTCTAGCAAATTTATGCGTTGTGAAGCACTTTTGTTTATCTTGACAGTTTGATTATGAGTAGTGTAAAAGTGTACCAGAACATTTATTTATTGTTATTCTCAATGGAAGGTTAAAAGTAATCTAATCTATAAATTTATTACGTTTAGAATTATCATTGTCTACGAATTTCATTGAAAAGGTAAATTTAATGTTGTGCCCGATTGTCTTAGTCGTGCAAGCCCCTCCGGACAATCCTGTTATCGACTTAATTGAAGTTAATTTAGAAAAATTAGATCCTTGGTACGTTTATTTAAGGAATAAAATTTTGTCTTCTCCAGAAAATTACCCTCAATGGAAAGTAGAGAATAATTTTGTATTTAAATTTCTCCCCTCTAACCTACCCTTATCTTCAAATCTAAGTGAGTGGAAATATTTAGTACCTATGGCTCAGCGATAGGAAATTATTCGTTCTTGTCATGTTCCTTCTGTTGCAGGACACTTTGGTTTCGCAAAAACTAATTCTAGAATACAAGAACATTATTATTGGCCTAAAATGAATATAGATGTACTCCGATTTTGTAAGAAGTGTTCAACGTGTGGTGCTCAAAAGTCATCGAATGTTGGTCCTCTTGGTTTAATGGGTAAAGAGAAAGAAGTAAAGTTTCCTTTTCAGACAATAGCGTTAGATTTGATGTGTCTGTTTCCACGTTTGAAACTTGGACATAAATGGTTATTCGTAGTAGGTGATTGGTTTTCTAAGTATACTTTGTTACATCCTCTACGTAGTGCAAAAGCACACAGCATGCAACGTTTTATGGAAGAAAAAGTTTTTCTAGTATTTGGCATTTCACAATTTATTATATGTGACAATGGACCTCAATTGTCAGGTAGGATTTTTAAAACCCTTTGTAATAAATATGATATTCAGAAGATATGGTATAATACGACGGTATATTCTTTGCAGTGTAATTTTGTGGAAAGGATTAATAAAACTGTGGGGTACTGCTATTCGTTCATATATTGATTCGCACGATTCATGGGATTCAGAATTGCCACAAATTCAGTATGCTATTAACTCCTCAAAACATCAATCTACATGTTATACCCCTAATTTTTTACTTTTTGGTCATAGTGTTCTAGTTGGTGAAAGATTTTATAGTGATGGATTTATACCTAAAGAAGATATTGAATTTATTCCGGGTAGTCGACCATTATATGTATTAGATCGACAAGGTCTTTTCGATATTTTTAAAGAGGTACATGCTAATTTACATTCAGCTTATGAGCGAGCAAGTCGCCAATATAACTTAAGAAGAAGGAATGTGTGCTTTGAAGTTGGTGATAAGGTGTGGAGAGCAAACAAGGTTTTATCTAGTGCAGGCGATAAATTTACTGCTAAACTTGCACCAAAGTTTGTTTTATGTGTGGTTAGGAAAAAGATTTCTAATCTCGTTTATGAGATGAGTAATATAGATGGTTCTAAAGCAGGCCGATGGCATATCAAAGACTTGAAGCCATACTCAGCGTTAAGTGATAATGATGATGAAGATGATCAAAATGTTTCAGATCATTAAGTATTTTCCGATTATAGTTGATGTCAGTAGTGATTTTTTTGTTCATGTTTTGAATTCCTAAGTAGGATGAGATTAAACTTAGTTGAAATTCTTGATTTGCTTAAAGTGATTTTTAGCTTTGGTAGTGGTAGTGTTTTATGATTCTTGATATTGCATGTGTTTAATGATGTTTTAAAGTAGGTGTTTAATGATGCAGTATGTGTTAGATGATATAATGAATATTTAATAAGGTAGTAAGCATTTAGTGATATAGTGAGTATGTAATGGTATAGTGAGCATTAGATGAATGCTTAAATTTTTGGTTTAGTGATTAGAGATTAAGCTTGATGTGCTTATTCTAGTTGACAGTTTTGATGAGCTATGTAGCTCATGAGAAGTTTTTGGTGAGTTGCTGGTGGATATGTTGCAGTTGGCTCAAATTATGGTTTATTGGTGGTTATGAAGTCCTTTAGTGTTAAATTACTGAAGTGATAGAATTTTTGAGTGTAATAGTCGAGTCTGTATGATAGTTGTAATACAACGGAAAACATTTTGTTGATGGATAGGTGTTGTTAATACTTTGTCTACTTCTCGATTATTAGTGATTTGTTTCGTAAATAGACTTGGTAGTCAACATGCTTTAGTACCTTAATAATTCATCAATTCATGCAAATTTTGTAAGCACTTTAAAAATATATGTACATAAATATTTATAATAAGTAGGATAGTGTTAGGAAAAGTATTTGTTGTACAAATTCTTGTTTGGTAGTGATTTTGTCATACTATCACTCTTGTTCGTTTTTGTTTTGATTTATAGTTGGAACTTTTTTTGCTTTTGGTTAAATTTAAGATTTTGGTATGGTTATTGTACCTGAAGTTTTTTTATTATAACATGCATCTAGTGAGTGTTGGATTCCCCTAATTATTCTTAACTGATTAAATAATAATATTGATTATGACTTCTCGAATTTGTCCCTTTATAGGCGTGTAGTATGCGTAGTTACTAATCACTCATTCCCATGCATTTATATTTCCCCATATCATTAACGAATGATTCTTATTTTTTTGGTTAAACTTGTCGTTTGTTATAATCTAAAGATTGTGCTGTTTGTATTGATTAGTTGTGTGTTTAAATAGTTAATATGAATATTTTGATTCTTCTGTCGTTGAAGTTTTGGTAGAAAAAATTCTTCGATTTTATAGGTACCTCGAATTTTTTCTCTTGGAAAGAGGCTGTGTAACGTATTTTTTTATTCAGTTACACTTTCCTTATTAATCGAATATAATATCTCAATAAAATAAAAATATAATTTATAAATATCCGATCACTTAAAATAATTCATAAAATATATAATAGCATATGCGCTCCTTCGCTTTAGAGGTCTAAGTTCCTATAATAAGAATCGTCAGTCTGTCATTTCGTGTCACTTTTCTATCAGCGTTGGAACAGGTAAGCTGGTATCCGCAGCATAGAAAGGTCAAAAATGGTATCCAGGCACATGGCCTGCTGTCGAGTTCGTAAAAGAAGATAGAAGTCCCCCCCCATCATTAAAACAGTTGGTATAATTAATTAGATAAATTTTATTAATGCTTTCCTCGTAGTGCAATAACATCCATACCATAAATACTGCTGAAACGAAAATTTAGTTTGAGATTTCAAATACAAGAAAATAATAGGACGTACTTAATGAAGATTTGGTTTGGTTAAATAATTTTTTGTTCAGAAGATCTGTTATAATTCCAGCGTTAAATTCATTCGTAATGGTATGTTTCCTGTTGCGTGCATCGCAGATGTATATGGAATAGTCCACATCTGGTGTAATATGATTATAGTCTAGATATTCAAATTTTTTTGATTGCACTTTGACACGTGAGTGACATTTAATCTTTAATTCCAGTTATATTCATTTAAATGTTTTATGAATGATAGAAGGTTGAAATTTTACCTTGATTTAGATATCTTAAAATTCATTTAGAAAAAGAAAGATTCCGTACTAAACTTGTGACTTTGCAAAATTTTAAAGATGGCTATGTAGTTTGCTTATTGTAATGGTTTCACAAGCAAATAGCGTTAACTACACTGAAAAAGTTGTTATTGACATATGATGTCAAAAATATATAGCTATCCAATATAAATATTACATGTTGTTCTGCATTATTTTAAAAATATCTTTAATTATTTTGGGGTCATGTAATTTCATTCTTAAAGAACATGATGAATTTTTTTATAAGATATTAAGTAAAACTAACCTTTTGTTGAATGGCGCAATTTTATATGACGTTAAATAATTAAATTTTTTGTGAAGTCGGCATAGTACTACAGATGACTATAATTGAAATATGAAATATGAATTATTAAGAAAGCATAAACTTTATAGTAAATTTATGTAGAAGTATTCAATTTAGAGATCTTTATATTTTTTTGAAAACAGAACCATACTAGTTTCTTTTTATGTAAATTTTTGTTGAAAAAGTTAATGTTAAAACAAACCAAGAGAATTTAATTGAATAGAATTCATTTTTGCTTAACTTTTTTATTATTAAAAATTCAAGTAAAATTTATAGGTCATTAATGAGCAAAAATTGTGTCTAATGATAACAAATACCCTGGGTGTATATCTTCTTGGAACTTAAATTAAATTATATTATTTTTGATGAATATTTTTAAGGACACAAACGGTGTCCATGTTGTGCATTTGTTTGTTCACAGGTTAAGTCGAGACATCTGTAACACATTTGGTAATTGAGATTTTGGTAAGTCGTTTGCAAGGTTGATATACAGGTTTTGTGGCTATATAAGCGGTGTAGAGGTTTAGGTTTCCGCATTCCCCTAATACAAGTACATGTATTTTTGTATGTTGTTGTATTGAAAAATACGGTGGCGCTCTTTATCTATATTTTTGGTCAATAGAAAACCCATGACCCAAGCTCATGATCTACCCAGAGCTAACACTCTACTAGCCGTGTATCTCTAAAGAGTTTTTCTTTTCCTCAAGCCGTTTTCTATCCAACTTTACCTTGGGCTTCCATCATTAATAAGAAATTCTCGACCTTGTGATATCAGGTAAGGGTTTATGATATATGGTGATCTAATTTGCTATCTGATATTCGCAAGGGATTGTTAGAATCTTTCAGCGGAACACCATAATTGTTATTTTTAATTGATGAATATACATCTTCTATTTTTGTTATTTGATGTCTGTCACTAAGATAGCTGTTAAACCAGCTTAATGTACATTGTGATAATTTCATTTCTTGTAACCTCTGCATAAGTATATTTCTGTCTATTGTTTCAAATGCACGTTTAAAGTCGACAAACACCGTCACTATTACATTATTTCTACTGTCTAACCATTTTTTCCAACGATTTAACATTAACTGTAAAGCTGTTTCACACGAGTGATACTCACGGAAGCCAGACTGGTTAGGATAGTGCAATGTTCTACGTATAGATCTTGAAATTATAACACTCACTATTCAATCCTTAGTGACAAACTCATCTCAGGAATTTCAGTGGGGGTTGGCTTCCTGTAGATTTCTTGACATAATGCTAGTCGATCGCAGCTGTGCTTCCCTAAAGGAAAGATAAGAAGGGAGTAATGATTAACTAGGGACTACATCGACAATCGCGATAACATACCTGAAAATGCTGTTGCTTTTCCGAGCTCCAGTACTGAAATGACCGATTTTTGTTTGTGTAAATCACTTCATTTCGTTTCAACATTATATTAATCACTCATGGGATTGACTCATTCAAATTGGCTGATGCCCTACACTTACAACCCATTGAAATTAAGAGCCTCGATACTTCAATAATGTGTGATCGCATTCACTTTTGAAGAGGAATAATAAATAATCATAGAGATTAGCGTAGCGTATCTATACTTATTAGATCATTTTAAACCTACAATGTAACTAACTTTTAAACTAAGTACAGTAAATGTAATGAATATACAAACATGGAAACTGGTTATTCAATAAACGAAAGGCATGTTAGGACTTAATGCACTTGACACATAACATTCCTCAATCATAGTTTTTAGCCAAATTCCTTTTGCTAGGATTCCTCCAATTCCTAACATTACACTACCCTCCCCTATTCTAAATGTTGAATTTCACATCTTTTTATATGCTATTCCCATTTTATTATGTTTTTTTACTTGCCATAACAGATCTAATCTTGTTCTCGGTTTATAACCTAAAACTAAACTTGCAGGCATAAACCCTGTGTAAATGTGGTTCAACTTTCTTTTTTCTATAACTGAACAAAAAAAACGATTTATTAACATTTCTAAGCTCATATTTTTAAATTTTCTACTACGTTTTCGGCTAATCCATTAGTAGGTGGATGGTGTACAGAAGTCAAAACTTTATGGCATTTTTGAATAAAAGTGAATAAACTCTGCTGAAACAAATGAACTATCATTGTTTGTAACCAACAATTCTTGTTACGTCTTTTGAACATTATTTTTAATTTTTGCCTTGTGTTATGTATTTGCATTGCTAAATGTATTATTTGGTGCCATAGCTCATGAAACTGCTTATTCCCTTATGGTTGTACATAGGGAAGGGTAGTAGAATTGTACGAGAACTAGTCAAAACAGCACGCTTTCTTGTATGATGGTTTTAACGTATCCCTTTTTATGCTAAACTTTATGAAAAGATAACGAGGGACTTTTATATGGTTGATTTTATTACTGGAAGTAATGATGAAATAACGTTCTTGCAGCTACGTGATAAAATTAAACAGGTTTTAGATTCTGCAGGCTTTCCATTACAATAATGGAACTCCAACAACATTAATCTTTTAAAGGATATCCGGTTAAGCCCAGCAAACTTGGTTATTTTAGGTAAGGACTTCGATAATTTAAAAACGTTAGGGATTTGTTGGTCTCCTCTATTTAATAGGATAGTTTACAGCTCTCGACTAATGTTAAATGAGACTCGTGTCACAAAGCGGCCCTATCATAACTATTGCTAAAATAATGCAAGATCTTTGGAAAATAAAGACAGGTTTGGATGAGGCTGTGCCAGTGGAACTTTACAGTAGATAGCTAGGATTTTCTTCTCGGCTATCAGAAATATCTTCGATTTCGATAGGGAGACAACTTGTTTTTGAAATGATTTACGGGTGGAAATTCATGGGTTTACCAATGCTAGCGAAACGGCATACAGAGCTTGCATATTTCTATGAGAAGTTTCAACTAAAAGTGAAATCAACAGTGCCATTTTATGTACCAGATTAGAATGGCCCCGTTAAAGACTATAAGCAGACCACGCTTGGAGTTGTGTATCTCTTACCAGTCGAGTTGGTGGAAAAGGTGCTTATGTCTTAATTATTACACGGATTCAACTATCGCATTGTCATGGATTAAAGCGTGTCCTAGCCGATAGAAAACTTTCATTGCTAATAGGGTCACGGACATTCAAACCAAGTCTGCTATGGTATGCTTGGTATCTCGCCAATGCGGAAAATAATATCGCAGATATTGTACTTATCAGACAGCCTTAGCGAATAATAATTTATGTTGTTGCAGTCCAAAGTTTTTATATGACATAAAGTTCAAGCCGAAAATATTTGAACCTAGTTTAGGCAACTCTATTCTCGAAGCTAGTATTTTAAAACTTACAATTTCTGATAAACCCGACAAGGATTCCAAAAATTTTACCCATTATATATTTGTAAAATACGCCGATCTTGATAAATTAATGAGCCGTTGTTACATGCAAAAGATTTGTTTTTGATTGTAAAACCAAATTAAATAAAAGAATTAATAGTCAACAAAATAAACGCCACAAAAATGCCATAATAAAACTAAATCAGAATCAATTGATATGTTCAAAAAAAGTAAAACGCAATTCTAAAACACTATTGCTCGATCCATTTTTGGATGATGGCAAAATCCTGGACGTAGGTGGACGTCTACGAAATTCTGAATTAGAATTCAATCATAAACAACCAGTATTGATTGCAACGGGATTGCTTTATGGTCTAATTATTAGCAAGGCTCACAAATCCAGCTTACACAGTGGTATACAAGGTATTCTGGCAGCTATGGCATTTGAAATATTAACCTTTATCGGGCAGAAGTGCTATCAGAAAAATTATTCGAAGCTGTGTTCTTTGTTTTAGGCACAATTTCATAAAATCCTAGCCTAAAATAACAGATTTGCCAAATATCCTTATTTATGGCCCTGTCGTCCTTTTGCTAAAATCTGAACAGTCCTTTTAGGTCCTTGTTACATTAAAGAAGTTTCACGAAAATTGGTAAAGTCTACGGTTGGCTATTTATATGCATGTTCACCAAAGTGGTGCATTACGAACTTATCGAAAATCTAATGACAGAAATATTCGTAGCTTCACTTAAGAGACTCATTGCTCGACATAGTCTACCTGCAGAGATCTACTGTGGCAATGGAACAAACTATGTAGGCGTGAGGTCAATGAATTGTGCAAAATAAGCAATTTTTTAAAAATGATGCTTCTCACAATACTCTTCTTATGGAATCAAGTTCTCGTAATATTCAATTCTATTTGAATGTTCGTAAAGAACCACATTTAGGTAGATTGTCCATCAAATCGTTTAAAAGTTACATTTTTAAAACTACATCGAATGCTAGTTTGACATTTGTGAAGTTATATACCTTAGTGACTGAAGTAGAGTAGTAGTAGAGTAGTTATCATAAAGGAAAATGTACCATCACGTGCTTAGAGAGTGGAGCGCATTGTGGAAATTTATCCAGATGAAGATGGCACAATTCGTGCAGCATGTGTTCATACAACGAGTGGTTTATTTAAGCGACCAGCTGTGAAGTTTTGTGTGTGTTGCCTGATGACACAAATTAATATGTTTTGAATTTTTTATATAATTAAATTCTTACTGTCGTTATTATATAATTAAGTATTATGTTCATGCTTGCATATACAGTCCACTATTTTAAATTGTTTCTATTGTTTTTATTCATTGAAATTACTTATTTCAAGGCAGGCAGCATAAATGTTATGTCCTCTGAACATTATTTTTGATTTTTGCCTTGTGTTATTTACTTGAATTCCTAAATGTATTATTTGGTGCCATGGCGCATGAAGCTGCCTATACCCTAATGGTTGTCCATAGGAAAGAGTAGTAGTATTGTACGAGAACCTGTCGAAGCAGCACGCTTTCTTGTATGATGCTCTTGAGCACATTTGATAAATGGTTTTAACGTTCTCTTTTTATGCTAAACTTTTAATAAGTTTGCGATCTGTCAACGCTTAATTCTTTTTTTATGAGCAGTATTATAATTTTGCTGTGCCTTATTTAGAACATGGAATTATGTAGCATCAATGCCATTGAACGAAGCATTGTACGGTCTAATAGGTTTCCACACACCATTATATGCAAAAAATTTATCAGTTATTAAATTATTTCGTAGCCAACTCGGCCTTCTCACACCCATGAGTCCACCTAAAGGTTTTATTTTTCACACAACCTATACACAAGGGTTTTAAAACTGTTTAAATATTTGCCGTAAATTTGTGATAGTAATTAACCATACCACAAAACGTTTTGACCTCCCATTGACGTTCTTAGGTTTAGCACATTTCACAATTCCAGAATTCTTATCGTCCTTTTTTAGATCTAGAGCCGAAATATTATGCTCCAGATAAGTCAATATTGTCCTTAAAGAATTCACATTTATTCCTATTTAACCGCAACCTGAACCTTTGCAGTCCTTTCAGAACTGTTTTTAAGTTTTGTAAAAGTTCCTCATCAGTTTTTCCTGTTGCTACAATATCGTCTGTAAACACCACCAACCCTTCTGCCCCTCCTAAAATTTTCTCTAGCATCAATTGAAATATGGAACAGCAGATTTGGTTCCATATGGTAATCTATTTATTTTGAAAATGCTAAACTCTGTGCTCCATACTTAGCAAACTCTAATCTACTCCAAATTGGTTGTAATGCATCTTTACACGTTAACTTAGTAAAATACCCTTTCCCTCATAATGCTACAAAAGTCGTCCGCAGTAAAGGTATAGGATGGTTTACATTGGACAAATATTTATTAATCGACACTGATAATTAGCACACAAACTAAGGCCCCTGCCCACTGTGAATTATCTACTTTTTCAATTATCCTCATATCAATAAGCCTATATATTTCTTTTATCACATATCCTGGTACGTGTACGGAATCGATCGAGCTTTACAAAAAATGGGTTTCACATCTGCACCCACCTCTAGTGAGATTTTGTTGCTCCTATAACACTCATTCCTCCTTAATCATTCAACTTTTTGTTACAAGAGAAATCTGCGTGAAGATAATTAAAATTTGATTTGCTTTGAAGGAGCAGGGATCTCGTACCAATATATGGGTACATTTGCGAACTACAGTCGTGCAGGAGATAAATGAGTAAAGAAAATAAAAAAATACAAAAATAATAAATAACGGCTTAAATACAGAAATTCTGCATTACATTAATACTTACCCTGAAAGGTTTTCTACTCCTCTGAAGATCGAATGATGCCAAACCTTTGGTCACAGCAATATTTTTGATGTTATTATATCTACACCAAGTACTAAAAAAAGTGTGCATAAGTGTATGTTATGAAAATGATCCCACTCAAGACGTTTGCCTGAATCCTCCCCTGGTGCATAGTTACTTATTGACTTGTATCAGAACAATTATATATGAAGTTACAGTCCCTAACAAACCAAACATCATTTTAGTATCAACTATGAAAAATCCAGCTGCGGTAAAATATGGGCATTGGTGAATTAGTAAAATTAATTCTTCTCTGATTAGACTATGATTTATGCTGTTGGATGCTGTCGGAATTTCTAGCAACACAGAGTAGCATATAGAGGCGGTTCGTTGAGCTTCTTTAGTTGATGAGTCGCATGCGATAACAACTACGGAACCCATTATCTGTAAAAAGGAACTTCAATTAAAACTATGATTTATACAGTTTTAAGTTTTATGTTCTATTGCGTGGATTGTATAACCCATATACTAATGCAGCATGTTTAGTGAGGAATGGGACAGTGGAGTATCACTTGTATGTAATATGTCGTAGCAATGAATTGTAAAGGCGAGGTCAGAATACCAATACCTAAACTCGAAAATAGTAGAGACGGAATCGTATAGAGATCACCGGTCTCTAACTACAAATCAACTGGTTATATGCCAACTATTTTGTAATAGGAAAAATTATTCGCCAGATTATTTCTTTTCAATCCTAAATAAGCTTTAATATTCGTAGCAAATTTAGTTCCAAATGAGAAAAAATAAACAATCATTTGTTTTCTATTAATTTAATTGGAAGGTTAAGGTCCATACTTAACTGTAATAACAGATTATATGCTTCAAGTGCATAGCACTAGTCATCAAAACTACAAGGTTGCTACTTAAAATAGCCCTATTACATTAGCTATTGTAGGTAAATACTTTATTACTATCAAATATTTCAAAGGTTTTGCGTTATTTTATAAACACCGCTTGTGGTGTGTCCTGATTTTGTTAAACATGTCTTCGTTTCCATAGTTCCATGCAGATAGGATTTTCTGGGACGAA
The DNA here is from genome assembly GCA_036346225.1 of Platerodrilus igneus. Taxonomy (NCBI): domain Eukaryota; kingdom Metazoa; phylum Arthropoda; class Insecta; order Coleoptera; family Lycidae; genus Platerodrilus; species Platerodrilus igneus. The sequence goes on along the minus strand of JARFIW010001134.1, from coordinate 647,984 downwards.
TTGTTCTTATGTATCGCTCTGATAGTTTTGTCACTTCTATACTGTGCTCCGAGATGTTTGTAATTGAGTGGTTGATAGTAAAATTTAGTTTAAAAGTTCGAACAGTGATTTAGTTGGTGTTCTTTATAGTGCAAAAACGAGGGAAACATAACATCGTTTATCTCTTTAGACATGTTTGTCTGAAGCCTTATAAATTATTAGAAGAGATTGTAAGGAAATAGATAGCCGGTTCAATTACCTTTTCATACCACATCATCACTTCAAGGTACAATTGATGTTAATAAACGTTATGGCTCCACTATGTTAGAATCCTGTATCACGGCTGATTAGTTCCGTCTGGACGATTATCCAGAACTTGTTAAGGGCGAGTGATTTATTTTGCTGCCAAATTCGTTAAAGAATTTTTGAAAACTGGTTGTATTAAACAACTTCCCTTAAAGCTTTAAAAGCAGATACGCCCGCTGATTCAACTTGATACAGAAGTACCTACATTCCATTTTGCGTAAAAGAAAAGTCGTACTCAAAATTTCAATTCATTAGACTCAGATATTTTGTTGAAAGGAAAGTTAACTTAAGTGGATTCTTCTTCAAAGTTTGCAACTCACTTTTGTCTGGTATAAAAATAGAAAATCAACGTTCTTATTATACTATTTAAAATTTAGCTAATTTATTTTGTGGAAAAACTAAAATTAAATATGTAAGTGGTATGCCAGATCTGATAAATCATTAGTAATATAATAAATTTGTAAAAGTGTAAATTATTTAACAATTCTGAAATCAAAAATCTGTGATATTATTTAGTGATATTATTGAATGTGTGTTATATAGTATTATTATGGCAATAGTATATTGTATACCCAGTAGGGAAAGCTCTAATTCCCAGACGACATGAAGATTGCTTGTTGAGGCGCAAGCCGAGACAAGCAACATGGAGTCTGGGAATGTTGCTTTCCCTACGTGGTATACATACTATTTGTTTGCAAATCATTAAAAAACGACAAATTAAAATGCTAATTTTAAAAAACCTGATTAATTTTATTTATAAACAAATGGTGCTGTCAAATTCTTAGTAACAAATTTTACGTAACCATGGAAACATTCCTATCAAGATATTGAATTGTCAAACCTGGCACATTGAAATATGATTGCTGGTATTTTTGAAAGTAACAATACAAATTTTATAATTGTACTAATCATAAAATACCTAAAATATCACACACAACTTACTTCAGAATCAAATACATTCTGAAGTTAGTTGTTTGTTATATTTACATAATGTGTTAGGATTGTTTAAATAGAACTTACTATGAAAGCATGTTCTCGGCCATTTTTGTAGTCCATATGTATACACATATTATTTCTGTATAGTACAGTAATGAATATTTCCTTCTAGGGATTTGTTGTTGCTTGGCAACGGCTAAACACTTGGAAATATTCAACTTTTTTTTAAGAAATTTTATCAGAAATGTAAAAATTTGTGGGAAAAAATATTTATTATCTACAATGAAATAGACGTGTCATTACATTACAATTTTTTCTGTCTTGGTAATTTAAGAGATATACATTAATTATTTTTTTGTTTCCTAAAAGAGTACAGTTGGGAAAGTTATGTAAATGATTGAGACAAGACCTACCTTATATATAATAACATCATATTTATCCAAGAGTTTTGATAAAGAATAAGAATTAATAAACACTAAAGGACTTGTGTTTATTCTTCAAAATTAATTAATGTTTGTTAGATACAGTGGTGTCCAACTTGAAACTACATTCGACTTTTAATGCTCCCTTGGGGTAATTTTCCATATTAATCATGTGACATTATAAATCCCAATTTGATTGACAATGCACTTAAAAACACTTTTTTCATTGTCCATTCCAAAAATACTAAGTTTTTATACTTTTACTAACATTATCAATAAAATTTTCATTTTAGCTTAATATATACAATTCTGTCACTAATTAAACCAACCAAATAATTATTTTCACTTAATTAATTTCTTATTACCAAAATGCATATCATTAACATTTAAAAATGCATAACATTGTTTTTAAAACTTTACATAAAGGCTCATAATAATACTCATTTCTTAATTTCAGAATTTCCAACAACCGTCAGTATTTTCCTTCTCATCATTTTTAGATATTCAAACACAGCAACTCACTGATTCTTTTGACATAATTGAGACAGGACGCTTCATGGACTACTCTAATTCCAAAAATCGTAGACAGTTATTTTTTTAAATAGTTCCTATTTTATTGAAAAGAAATCTGTTAAAACAAAAAAAAATAAACACTCAAAATTTGACTAACGCCTATTCTTAATTATAGTCCATTATTAAAAAATAATAATCTATTGAATGTTCCAAAATTTAGCAGCGTATTCTCTTAATAGTTTTACACATCTGTAATAGAAAGCATTAACTTATGTTAATTAAATTTAACAGATCTTATCACTTGTTCCCTTAATTTATTTATAATGCTGTAATCTATTCAGCTCTTATAGCTTGGATAATAGTACAGTACAATAGAATAAGGTTATTATGTAAACGTCTTGCTCTTTTAGCATATTTTTATTTTATATCGTTAATGTATTAATGTCTGATGTCCGTAGTTGTTTGTTTTTATTAACTCATATAAACATAAGTAGTATTGTAGCGATAAACATTATTTTTTTGATACGCATTTATTAGATTCCTAAAGAAGATAATAAATTTATCGTACGCCCAAATGATTAAAAGAGTCTTTTATTAATTCGGCAAATTTGACTGCATTCTCAATATCGATATTAAAATAATATTTATTTTAAATGTATATACATATTGTTTTAACTCAACTTGATAAATATACTAATTCTAGCTTATTTACAGTCCTGAGGCAACGTAAGCTGCCAGTTGTTGAAGTTGAATCAGATTCTGATAATACAGACTTATCTCATCATGAAGAAAAGCCAAAAGCAGCAGTTCGAGGTCGTGCGAGAAGATTGGAGGAAGATAGATATTCACCTAAGGTGTGTTTTTGTTGTACATATATACTTGTTATTTTTAAACTATTACAGATAAAGTTGCAAGCTATCAAACGCTCTGTAGAAAAGGAACTCGATAATTACATAAGTGCAGTTCGTCAGCCTTCTGTTCAAAAGTCACAACCGCCTGAAATTGAAAGGATTATACATTTACAGCATGAACCATCACTTAAAAAGCTCTCAGAATTCTCTGACGAAGATGACTTTCCAATTAGTCATAAACTGACCCCACATGTCGAATCAAAGTTTATTGCAGATAGCCAGGAAGTAGGGCTTGGTGGAACAGTTGGAGCACTGCTGTTAATTTTTACTACTCCTCTGATTACTCTCATGTTATATGTTTCTTGTAATGAAACACATTGTTCCTTCACCGAACTGCCAAGTTTTCAACGATACGAATATTTGTCTTCTTTTTTTGACAAAAATGCATTTTTAGTTTATACTGGCTACACTACTTTAATAGCAGTTTTAAGTGCTATTCCTTTTGGTGGTCGAAAGGTTAGTGGAATGCCAAATAAGCAAGGTAAATTAAGTTATATAATGAATGGTGTTTTTGTTACTGCAGTTAGCTTTTTAACTCTATTTGCTTTAGAGTTTTTTGATGTACCTGTTATTTCTATCATTTTACACAAATATTTCCAACTTATCATAAGTGGGCTTGCTATTGCCTGTTTTGTATCCCTATATTTATATGTGCATAGTTACTTTGTACCAGTCAGTGCTCTAAATCCACGTGCTGTTACTAATAGTCATTTGCATAACTTTTTTGTGGGACGAGAGCTAAATCCTAGGATATTGAAAAACTTGGACATAAAAGTAGTTCTATTAAGGTTTCTGCTACTTTCTGCAGTAAGTATCTTTTTTTTATTTTTAATTAGTTTTATGCTTAACAGATTTTTGTTATTTATATAGTCAATGTTTTTGTTTAATGGATAAATTTTTTTTCTTTAAATCGACTGCAAATCAACCCAACACCGTTAACTTGTTACTGTCCGTGTTAACATAATTATTGTTGCATGTTTTTGGAATTTGTGAATACTATACATAAGCAGGGGTATAAGATTTCAAAAGAATAATGTATAACATTAATTACATTTTTAAAAATCTCAAACAGCATATAGAAATTGAACAATGGTTATGCAATCATTGAATTCCGGATCAAGCTTTAATAATTCTGTAATCACTATTTTCTATCAATTACTCTATGTACCGTTACGTTTAAACAAGCAGATATATTTATATGAGGTGTGGCTATCAAATGACGAGACTGATGCTAGTATAGATGAACTATGCATGTGCCAGTCACATAATAGACAGCTGTGTAGTGTAAACCATTCTCTTTCAATTGGCTCGTCTTCAGTGTTTGTAGACATCTTAGTCAGTCTGTCACCTTCACTTGTATGAGATCTATTTTTTTGTTTACCAGGAAAAATGTAGTGTTTTAATAGAGCAATGCCACTGAAATTTATCGTTTATTAAAAGAAGTGTTGGCAATGAATGTTTATCACATGCGCATGTCTTTAGTAGTTTAAACATTTCCAGGGTGGCTGATAAGACGAAGATGATGCACCTCCTGAATGCCAAATTTAAATCAATAATGATTGTTTTTTTCAATATCCATGGGATTGTGTTCATCACTGGGATCTTGAAGTTCAAACTGTTAATCAACGTTATTACCTTGAGATTCTTGCTCAACTCTATAAAAATCAGATAAAAGACTCAATTTGTGGACAAAAAGTCATAGGCAACAAGACAACACACCAACACACACTGCATTGTTTGTTATAACGTTTCTAGCCAAGTATATCAATCCAGTGTCAAATAATTTGCCTTATTTGTCATCCTGGCACGATGCGACTTTAATCTGTTCCCCAATGTCAAATCTGAATTAAAAGAAACAAGATTCCAGACTGCTAAAGTTGTGAAAGGAAAAGCGGTACGCATCATGAATGAGCTCACAGAAGACGATTTCCAGTCCTGTTTTCTCTACGGAAAATTTACATGCGACGGTGTAGCAATCACGTGATTAAATATGTATAAATTTAAAACAGGGAGTTTTACAGTATCAGTCACTTTAGTTTATAGCCACATCTTGTAAGTAAATCAATCTGCTAATCCTGTTGCACATCATTTTGCTCTTCTCTGTTTTGTATTAATTGAGGAAACATTTTAAATTAACCGTTTTCGTTAATGTAGCACGCAATAAATTATTAACTGTAGTTGTCATGCATATCAAACTTACAGAGTTGTAATAAAAACAACAATAAAGCATTGTGCTAAGATATGTGCATCTCTCTATGCATGGGTCAAATTCTTTTGCTACTTGTTTATGCATCATTTTGCGTATTAATTTTATGTTTTAATAAATAAATCTCAGTACTTGCAAACATATTTATTAAAAGAGTACTTTATTAACAAAAAGTAGTAAGTTAGGCACTAATAGGTTAATAAAATTAGAAATAAAATAGCAAAATAGTACGATTACTTAATAGGTTAAGCTAAAGTGATAGTTAAATACACTTAAACCATTTTGATAACTAATCTGTTTTTACCATCATAAGCAAATGTGTTGTAGTACAGGAATAGTATATTACATTACTAGTGTGGACAGTGACTCATTTCGCACGAGTGAAAAAGTTGTCGAACAAGGCATCAGCCAAGTGCGACAATCCCACGAGTGTGAAATGGTTCTTTCGACACGTGTATTGTACACGATTTTTCGGACGATCACAACTAAAGAAAAAAAATTAGGGCAAATATTTAAATAAACGTACACCGTATAACTTGTCTTGATGCGAGGTTGTGCGATCATCTAGTGATAATGTCGAACAAATCCTATATTGTGTTTTTTACATTTGGCATGTTAAGTCGTCTAGGTAATTAACGTACTAATATCTCATCCATCATATTACTCTAGAATTGAAAATTATTTCAACACTACAGTGATATTTACTTTCACACTATAAAGTAATGTATGCATGCCACTTTCTAAATAAATAAGTAGTGTAGAATTTGTTGTTTTCATCTGTGGTCATTGAAAAAGATATTTATTTGTTGTGCATTTGTAACAGTGTAAACACTGAAAATTCTACTTTACAAATGGGTAGCTTGTAAAACACTACTTTACAAGTTTATAGCATGATTGACAGATGATCCACATACAGTTTTGATTTTCAGAAATAACAATTCTTGACAATGAAGGAACATTTGATTGCAAACTTTAATTAATTAATTGTTGCAGTCCTCCATATATTCTTCTGCAACTGATAGTTTTAAACTAATATATGAATAAGCAACAATTTAGAATTGAAAGGATAAGTTTGACAATACACATTTGTTTTAATAGCTATAATGTTGTTCAAAGCATCTGAATTGTGAATTGTTTTGTATTAAAATACTTAGTTAGAAAATACAACAAAAATTTAATGAGTAACATATAAAATTGTGTAAGCATATTCTAGGTAATAATTTTTACTGACTTGATGACTGGCTTGCCTATCAGCTCGCAAGTCAATTTCTCATATCGCCATTAAACATCCACCTTCGAACTAATAATGTAAAATACTATTTTGTCCTAAAAGTGAACTATATTGATAATTTGATACAGAATTTTAGTGTTGCACAAAAGTACATATGTAGCAACATTTTTATATTTATGAAGATGAAACTTTAGACTAATTTGTATTTTTCTGTATTAGTTTAGTCATTCAAAAACATCACAAATTTTGCTATCCTGAAGTCGGTGAAGTACCAGAACCGTCAGCTCAAAAATATTTTCTTACTCTCTTCTTTGTTACAAATTCAGTCTTTGGTTTTATTCACAGCCTTGACCAGAATTTCTGGACTGATAATCAATTTAAAATTATAATTTGTACTCAGTTGTGTGCTGGGTCTTACAGACTGGAACGATGGAAGTTTTTGCGGTCTGAATGCCATTGTGGAAAGGGGGTGGCAAAAATAATTAACAAATCCTTTTAGGATTCTGCAAAAATCATTCCCCCTTAACCACTGGCTGCTGGTGGCTGATTAGGCACAAGTTCCACTTGGGTGACAAAGGCGATGGTCTCAGGCTGATATCATACTTGATGGATGAGCTCGATGATACTTAAAAATGTTGGTTGACTAGAGGGTACATGTGAGCTAGTAAGTGGTTTGATTCTACTGCATATTGTTGCATGATTGTTGATGGCCCTACTGGGTCTTTATTGTTGGTCCTACTGGGTTTTTGCGCTGTAATAAAAATCGATTGCGGCACTTACTTTTTACCGTAAAATTCCACCATCAACGACTTTTCAACTTGCTTGACTCAAAGATGACTTGCAAGTGAGGGATTCAGAAAATTACTTACAAAGACAGTTGAATCGGAAGAAATGTTTAATGCCCACTCATTGGGTGTATGAAACAAGTCGAAAACCTTGAGGTATTTCTTGAACAATTTTGAAAGATTAAATTGCTTTTTATGACTTTACAAACCATGTTTCAAAACAGTTGAATTGTGTTGAACATGATTGTGGATACAAAATGTTGAACTTAGCCTTGTATTTGAACTGTACTAGAAAATAACAAATTGCATATTGTTTTCCATATGGGACTAAGAACTTTTTTAAAATTCAAAAATGCACCTAATTTTGCAAATGAATATTCTTGGTGAATTTTTTCTATTGCCTTAATGCTTCCAAGTTGTTTCAAAAAGCAATTTTTTACAAAGCAAAAAAAATTAACACATCCCTCTTCCAAAAAATAGAAAAACTTCGGAGTTCTAGACTAAAAAAAAGGCAAACGACAATATTAAAGTTAAAATCAAAAAATTAAAGCAATAGGACTAAACGTTTAAAGGTTTAGTTACAAAATTATTTCTTAAAAAATTTGTTATAGGATTATTATTCCTTGGGTTGAAATTCTCTCCTTCACAAATATGAACTAAAAAAAAAAATTTTAAGTTGCCGGCAAAATATGGGTTTCAACCTTAGAATACTCAATACTCTATAAACGACAAAGTAACACATAAATGAAGCATTGCTTTCTAGCAATTCTCCACACATCAATAAAAAATTTCAAGCAACCACAAAAACTAAGAAATTTTATTTCAGGAGAGAACCTTTCAGTATTCTCGACTGAAAATTTCTCAACATAACCAAAATCTAACTGCAATTTTAAACTACTCCTTACAGTTGAGTAATATTTTATACCGAAGAAAAATTATGAGGAACTAAGAAAAATATTTAATCTCAACTATGAAGTTAGAACTACTACTTTCGCTTGTCGTTGATGTGCGAATTTAGACATCAACCAAAAGCTCTTATATACTAATCAAAAGAAAATCCAAAACTTATGAATTTACAAATGTAACTTACATTAAAAATTTTAATCCTGACATTACCCTACCGAAATATCGAATTAGAACCAAAATAGGGTTTCAAATCTTTATGCCAGAACCCAGCATCAGCACTATTTATATTTCTTCGATTAAAAACTATACGAGATTTCTTCCTCCCAACAGGACTTAACACTTACTTTGGTTCCAGTTTGGCGGAGAATGGTTTGCGCCATCAGACAAACTGTTTCTTTGTGCCAAACTTTCTCTCCAATGTGAAGCGAAATTTCTTCTTTTTCGAAAATTGTACTGGGGTACATTACGAGTATACGAAGTATGAAACTTCTTTTGGATTTCAGAAAAAATAGGGCGTAAATGCTTTAGGTTTGCGACATAGGACTACCTATCTCCTGAGTTTATGAATCAGTCTTAGAAAGTACTTCTCCATAATATTTTCCAGCCAGCGGGATGTGACTGGTAAAATACAAAACACAAGAGTATCACCTGTAACTTCATGCTTATCTTTATTCAAAGCTTGCCTTATCCTAGACAACTCAATCTCGCAATCTTTATGTTCTTTGATGCAACATCTGATTGCAGTACTTATGGTCTTATTAGTTATTTCCACAAAATTGCATTGTGGAGAATAACGAAGGGTGAAACAGATTTTTTCAACTTCATATTTATCACAGAACTCTTTGACCAAGCGTCCTGTGAATTGGGGCTATTATCGCAAAGAACAAATTGAGTCACACCGAACATTCAAACGATATTATTCTCAATAAACTTGATGATTAAGGGGGCAGTAGCTTTTTTTAAAGGACACAGTAGCATATGTTTTGTTAACCAGTCTCCTACCACTAACAACTGTGTGTGATCGCATTTCAATCTTGGAAACGGACTCATAATATCTACGGTAATAATTTGCCACGGGAATTGTTTTTGTTTTTCTTCAATGCTTGACATCCAAGGCCATTTTGGGTCAATAATATATTTCTTATATTCTGGCTAAGGTTTTAAAGAATTCTAAATGGGCACACATACTAGGGTCTTATGAATCACTGATTGCACTAGTGAACCCGAGCCTGCCATCTTCCACTCCTTTGCATTAGATCTAAAACGAAATTTGAATGACACGAATTTATAAATCAAGTCGTCAGTTATCTTCCAATATGCATAATTATGAGGTTCCTTTAAAATTTTACCTTTTAATGACAAATACCCAGTGTCATTTGGACTGGGCACTACAGTGATTTGGCTTACAACATGAGCACGACTTAGTGGGTCCGGCACTAAATTGGATTTTCTAGGTCTGTGAATCAAATCAAAGTGGTGCTGTCTTAATCGTACATACCAATGAACAAGCCGTTCAGCGGATCTTTTGAATTATTTAACCATAATGAAGGGTGATCTGTGATCACCTGGAAACGAACTTCCTCTACAGAGGGACTGAACTTTTTGATATAAAAGATTACTGCCAAACACTCACTTTCTGTGACGGAATAGTTACATTCAGTTTTAAACAAAGTTCTACTTGCATTAGCTATACTTGTTCTTCATCTTGGATTTGAGTTAGGACTCCTCCTGTGCCTGTATTGAGGGCATCACACTACACTGTAAAGGAGGCTGAGACAAAATAGGAGTCGCCACATATGTCAGCTTAATTTTTAGAAACGAATCCTCTGCTTGACCTTTTCCTCTGCTTTTTAGGAGGTCATTCAAGGGAAAGACTGAAGTGCTAAAATTTTCAACAAAACGTCTTCACTATGAACATAATCCCATAAATCTCTTAATCTCTGTATTCGTGGTTGGTTTAGGATAATTAACTATAGAAGAGATTTTATTAGGGTCTGTTATCAGACCTGCTGTACTAACAATGTAATACAAGAACTTAAGTGAGGTTTTAAAAAACTGACATTTTTGTAAATTGACCTTTAAATTGGCCTTATGCAGAAAATCTCTGACTTCTTCAAGTAGCTCCACACTTTCCTGAAAAGAACTAGTAGTCACAATCACATCGTTGAGGTAGGCAAAGTTCTTTGGGGCATATTTTGAGCAAAGAGGACATCAACTAGACATTGTTGAGTGTGAGCACTGTTACATAAACCAAAAGGCATAACCATGAATTCAAATAGCCCACAACCGGCAACATTAAACGTAGTCTTCTCACGAGAAGAATCATATAACCCAATCTACCAGAAGGCACTTTTTAAGTCGATCATGGAAATGTACTTGGTGTCACTCAACATGTCTAAAATTCTGTCTGTACGAGACGCGGATAACAATCATATTTAGTGATTTCGTTGAGTGCTCGCCCATCGAAGCATACTCTGTAGTCTGCTCATATTTTGTTACTAGAAGGACTGGGCTATTCTTAGGACTTTGTGACTCCCGGACTACTCCTAACGCCAACATTTTATCGAGTTCATAGTTAAGGATATCCAACATATGAGATAGAGGGTATTGCTTCTTCTTAAAGGGTTTGTTATCCCCAGTGTCAATGTACATACTGATTTTGTCAGTCATGCCCAAACGATCGTCCCCATTAATTGTTTGGAAGGACTTAATAATCCTATCTGCCTCTTCTTGTTTTAAGGATGGCATGCTATCGGATCATAAAAAATTTGAGTTGTACTTGTTTCTTATAAAACAGTTGTTGATCTTCACATTTGTCTAGAATACCGGCCCTATAATTTTAGGCTACCCTAGATTGTTTTTTAAAATCTATCAACAATAGAAGCTGGTTGATAAAATCACTTCCAAAAGTTTTTGTGTTGTAATAAAAATCGATTTAAGGCATTTAAATTTTTGTTCGTAAAATACGATCAACGACTTTCAAATCTAATTGACTTGAAGATGATATTATGGAAGTGAGCAGATTCAGAAAATTCCCTGCAAAAACAGTTGAACCAGAGGAAATCTTATCAGAACAAATTTTTAATGCCCACGCGCCATGTGTATGGAACTGATATTCTTAATCTTTATTATCACGTGCCTTTGGCTATTTAACATATCGTTTCCGTTAAAATTAACTAACCTAATATCTTTCTGAGAATGAATCATTTTGATTTCTTGTTCAAATGTCTCGCCTTAGGCTAATTTCACTACCTTAATTCTACTCTGATTTAACTCCAAGACACTTAAAGAACCAGTTTCCTTGTTTGGACATCTAAGATTATGAATAAATCAACAGCAATATTCTACTACCCGAATTAATTTGAATAACTAGAAAATCGTGAAAAGAGATCGAATGGCTCATTTATAGTTGTGGTAAGTGTTTTTTGTTTTGACCTTAGTTCAGGAAGATCACACGAATCACTGAATTTGAAAGGATCTGGCTGATAATCGTGAAGTTGGAGAAAGGGGGTCCCTTTCACCATAAGTCGCTATGTGCGAGCTCATCAGGTTGTAATCCTCGTGTAGCTACATCTGCAGGATTTTGCTTTGGACCCCTAGAATAAATCCTGATACGGATTTAAAATATAAATTAATTGGATGTGTTGGAAAATTTAAGGTGCAGGTGTGTTGGGAAGATTGTTAACAACTTTATATTTATGGAATTTATGTCAACACCTGACAGGAGAGAACATGAAAACAATTTGATAAACTTAATTAGTGCATTGCCCTATGATTTTTTTAACAAACTAATTCTAATTGGATAGAGTCATGGTTTAGAGTGTGGTTTGTAGTGATAGATTATTTTAGATCAAGTTTTAAAAGTATAAAATTATGAAAATTTCAAGAAAAAACTGTTGCTTTCTTCAATATTAGTTTTGCTTATACCTAGAGTTGCATAAAAAAATATAATTTTTATGGGCGTATGCCCTATGGAAGTAATTGAGCGATTATGGTGATATAAATTTAGAGTAAAAATATCAACCTTATTGAAGAAACGTCAACTTCAATTTGATACTAGAAATGAAAAATGCAGATTATATGCAATAAACTGATTCTACAGGCAGGCCATTTTAATCAGGTATTTTGAAAGACATTTTTTAGTAATTTGAATTATTAGAAGTTATTATACCCCTGCCGGTGCGGTACGCGAACCACTACAGTCAGTTGGTTGCAATGTTAAATAATTGCAAAAATGATGCGCAAATAAGGTATTACGTCATATAAATCTTCAAATTATTATCACATACTAACAATGGTTATATTAATTATAAGGAAAAGCAAAAGGTATTCACGTAATCTGTAGGGCTTCTCACAGCATTACTCCATGATGGCGGAAGCGGGGCTCCATTGATCTTTCGGGCGTGGGTATTCATTGGGCCCTGTTGAAACCAAATTTAATCCGTCTTTTTTTTTTTATTTATTAACGGAAACCACAGGAAACGGGTAAGAGGAACGATAATTGGTAGAAGATAACTACATAACTACATTCGTTCACGTCTCGGTCACCCGTCTCGATACATCCGGAAATCCCCACCACCCTTCTTGGCACCCCGCGTCGGCGCAATCTCGCGCAAACGCACTGTCTATAGTGACGGAAATACACACCTGTCTTTTCAAATCTATTGGCACGAAATCCTTACAAATTAAAACTAAAATTTGAAATGTTTATGGCCGATTTTGGCACGTAACAAAGTTGGTGTTTGAATTCATTTCTCACGACAATATATTTTAATTTTAAAAAGCATTTCAGGGATGGTTAAGGTGAGATTGACAATAATTTCTAGGTCATGGAACAAATTTATTAATGTTAAAGGATGTTCTGGATATTTTGGTGTGGAAATTTGAAGCTTTAAATTATAATTTTATGTAACGTATCGACTAATTAATGCGTGGAAACTTTTATGAATAATTTAGTAGGGAAAACTTGATATCTTAAATTATTAATTGCTGTAATAATGTAATTTGAAAATTATTCTGAAATAAGAAAAGATTAAGATTTGTTGTAACAACGATAAATTAAATTTTAAAGGTTTATTTTAATGAAAGTAATTGAAGATTTAAAAGTTCATGATTTAATATGAAGCTGAATTCTAGGAATTGATCAATTAGAAAATGATATACATGGTTTAAGAAAGGAATACCATGGAATATTTGTCCTTGAATTAAATGTTGTATGGTATTTATGAACAGTGTGTAAAAAGATAGATTTTGATCTTTAAATTTTGATTATGTAAATGATAATAGTTTTATATAAGAGAAATATTTGTGATGTTGTGCGTATAATTTAGGAATTTGTGGAAAATTGGGATTTGAGATTGAACAATATTTGTTTATAATTTTGAAATAAACCACACCATGTGGGCTCAGATTTCAAGTTTTAACGAAGTCTTATGTTCTTAATTTTGGGGACGAGAGATCGTTTGTTTTTGTGATAGATTTTTTTTAGGTTTTTTGTATCCAATGGTGCATAGGTTAGTCCAGCATGCGAATGAGTTAGGTTACCAGTCGGCAGTTTTATATATACTGCATTAATCATATTTGAATCCGGTAATGGTTGTAAACTAATTCAGTGGAAGGGAAGAGTAAGTGCTTGCATAGGACTATAGAGTATTTTTGGGAAGTATCTATCTGTGATGATTTAGTTGAATGACATCTTAATTTCACTTAGCTTTGGGCCACTTTTTAGAGTAGTTCCAGATGGGAAATGTAGATGTTACCAAAGCACAAAATTGAAAAATGGATCTGGCAGTGTTCCACTGGACGATGGTAGAAAGCTAATTTATGTACTTAAGCTCGAGGATATGACTTATGTAAATCGTACAATACCAGTTTAGAATATCCTGAGAGTTCTTTGTCGACGACACTACTGTCTGGGACTTTATTTCGCTTTCATAGAACTACTAAAGTACAATTTGATATTAGAGAATTTTTACCAGGGGTTTTGTTATTGTTACGGTAAATTTATACCGTATAAAATCGTATGTGTTCAGAAAAAATATTGTTAGCTCTAGTGTGGTTATGTTACCGTTATGTTTGACAGCTAAAATTCGTTTTAAAAATGAGGTTTTATAGCAAAATAATATTAACAGGTATCATGATTGACAGTTGTTATTTCCACTTCCTTGTTGGAGAAGTTTAGTGTCGCATTTTGTGATTGGTTGTCGTTATTTTATAATATAGTATTGAGAACCAAATTTATGTTAACATTATGGTTTATCTTTATAATTATAAGCATAACGAAAGTATTAGAAGGAAAAAATGATACATCCCTAAACTGTATATTATCACAATATTTTGCCGTATTAACGATTGTTCACTATAATTTCATATACAGTTGGTCACTACAATTCCTACCTACTTACTGCTAAACAATTTTAGGTCGATAAACACATTTAACTAAGCGAAGGGAAAAGTATTTATGAATTAGTTAGCACTTGTTCAATCATATAATTTAGTAATCTACCGTTGCAGAAAGAGAAAGTTCTATATCATGTGTGTGGAGTAATATAAATGGTAAATGCTTGTGCTAGCCATAATAACCATAGGCAATAATGATAAAAACTATTTAATATAGTAACTTCTAACTATGCTTTACTTTATTTCCACATTTAATTTTTCCATTTGAATACTGGGCCTATTAAGGAAGCAACATCAATTGCTTATACTAGGACTTATTTGTTATAGCATTCATTAACTCTTAAGTTAGTCATTTAGAATCTCTTTATGAAGCTTAATCACAGCAGAAAGATGTATTCACATAGACTCGTTCAGAGTAAGTCGTTTATTAATTTAAAGACAATACAAAATCATAACCTCATCAATACGGGAATGGTAGGGACAAACGGAATCTCCTCCTATTCAGTGCCTATTTAGTTCTTTCCCACATCATTTGCAATCTCCTATTTGAAGGCTATACCTACACAAAAAGTTCATCGCTCTATAACTATATTGTTAAAAAGGTACTAGTCACAAAACCCACAAGATAATCGGTACCAGAAAAAATAGATCACAAGAATTTCGATAAAGTTGAGACAGACGAAGATAAACTAAATTGCATAACTTTTTAAAATAATATAATGAGCATGGCTTTTGTTAAGCACTTAGATATATAACATGAACTTATTGAATATGATAGGGTTGATTTTAACTTTTCTAAACTGCTGTCTGCGTGAGCTAAAACAAGTTTGAAACACATCGGAATGAAACTTCCATGGTCTATTTTGAATTTCTTGCCATTAGTAATCTTATTTTCTATTAATTTAAGAATTGAAACCTACTTTTTTTTATTATAGTCAGTGTTGATATGACGCTACTCGCACAAACATATGCCCAACATATTTATAACATTCATGCACAAACAAACATGAATGTTTATAAAATATATAGACAAACTTTTTTAATGCGTTTTTAATATTACAACTCAAACTTTGTTCATTGTTGTATATTAATGCTAAAATTGTATGAAGTGTGTAAGAAAAAAATCAGGGGGCACCCGGGTTTGAACCGGGGACCTCTCGATCTGCAGTCGAATGCTCTACCACTGAGCTATACCCCCACATATATATTCAACTTTTGTTTAGATATAAATTCTAAGAAATATTTCAACTTTTTGCATTTTATTTTTACCTGGACCAAAAATAAAATATTTATACCTAGTTTTTAAGGGTCTTTGTACCTGTGTTTGAATAGTTTTAAAAAGCACAATATTTTTAAATATTATTAATTCCTAAAAAAAGGTATAAAATATTATATTTCTAATGGTAAGGAAGCATTCATATTTCTTTGATCATTTTAAGTTTCACAGATCAGAGATTTGTTTGTATATTAGCAGTAGTAGCATTTTCTTTTTGTCATTTGCTTCATATAACACTGCATACTAATTTTCTAATACCTGGTATTGTGTCGCTTTTATGCGGCTTTTTTTAAAAGTTTCATTAAAATTTGTGCATTTGTACAACCGACGAATATTATTTAGTACTATATGATTAGTGAACAATGTCTTGGTTTTTATATATTAAAAAAAATTGTTCCAATATGCTACTTAAAACGAGGTAGTCTTTATTGATTTATGTGTAAACAAGAGATATGTTAGTGAGATTAACAAATAGAGTTTGGACCATAGTCAGTACTGTTTATTTGTTTATAAATCCATACACAAAGTTCCCTTTAAAATGTGATTAGTAGGAATTTACTAGTGATGAGGAAACACCGAGTCTATAAATACAAAAAGAAATTAAAGTATTTTTAGGTACAGCATTCTGTTTCCCTTTTTTTCTTTTGTGATTAGTATCTTGTAGAAATTTTTTTTCCACTTATGTGTATGTTCTCGAAATTTTTATAATGATTTGAGTAAAGAAAACCAATTATCTTAAGATACTTTGAAAACATTCATAGGAAAGTGACGTTTTAATAGAGCAGTATTGAAAGTTTGCATGAAAATGCAGTATACTGAAAAGATAAACTAACTTATTTAAAACAAATACTTTCAATAGAAATAGTAATGATCAATCAACAAAAACACATATTCTTATTTAGTTGAAATAGCAGTATCTAATTTCAGGGAAGTTGTATTCAACATATTTTTTTATTTGGGCCTGTAATTAGAAATAATAAAAAAAGTGGGCATATCCGGCCAGATACTCCATTCAGGATTATTTTCCGTACATATTTTATGGCAATTGATGTACTTGAGATTCATTGAATAATTCAATTACAAAATGTCGTACCGGAAGTATTCGATTAAACAATAAGAAACACAGTATTAAATTTGTTTAAAAAACATTTTGTTACTTTTAAGTTAATAAGCGAGACAAGTTAAGAACAATGCATTTTCTTTGCAGTTTGGAGTCTAAATGTGTTTGTAGTTTTGATGTATAAATCTTGCCCATAATACAAATTATGAATTGGATATACATAACATTTTGAAATATTTAGATGGCTAGGTTACTAAGAACCACTATGTTAAAATTTGCAGAAAGTTATTTAAATAACATAGAAACGATTTGAATATACCAAGTTTTGGTTTAATTATTTTTTTTAATTTTAAATTTTTCACATTTCTACATTTATATGTTGAATAAATTATCAATAGTGAACAAATTTTTATTTCAAAGGCTTAAGTATGCAGTTCAATTTGAAATATCTTTACGATTAGAAAACCTACAGCGATATAAATTAGCTATAATTTAAAAAGATGGGAGCACCTGGGTTTTAACTGGGGACCTCTCGATATGCTGCCAAATACTCTAACATTGAGCTATACCTTCTGTAATAGGTTAGGTGTATTTTATATAAGTATTCTACATACAGCTTCATTTTCCACTAAAATTAGTAAATTCTTCAATCAAAATAAATGATAAATGAATATTAACATATAATCTTAGGCAAATTAATTTATTTCAATTCAAATACAATTATATTAAAAGATAAAATTGAATTCGTTTGCTTTTAATAGAAATGAAGGTATATCGGTTTTAAGGAATGTACCAGTAGCTAAAGATTAGTTTAACAGTATTAACTTTGGTAGTTTAAATTTGAACTTCTGACTTCCAAGTAATGCTTCCTCACTTGAAAATTACTTTTCCAGAAAACGTTTTTAAATAAAGTTGATTGCTTTGACAGTAACCTCTTCATCATGTTGAATGGAGCTTGTATTATTCTTATTATCAACAAAATATTCCAGCTCTAGTTGAGAAACTCTATTACTGCTCTTAAAGGCAATATTGTAGTAGTAGCCTATTAATTTTCATCTTCAAAATGTACAGCGTACTGATATCCAATGAAGATATTGCAGCTCCACAGTTACTTTTGGTCTCTGCAATTGGGCTTTGTTTAGTATCCAATAACGACATATTACTCTTAGTCGATTTTCTCATTCTTGAGGAATCACAATCTCACAGTTCTCTTCAGCTCTGTTTTTCAACCTTCCATAATGACATTTGCATGAACCGTTCTGTTAGTTTTTATTTGGTCTAACCATTTAGATAGTGATCTGTTTAATCATTTTTCGTGACTCTTCTTCGAACCGCCAACTTTTCCCAGCCCATCTCATCGCAGCAAAATATGTAGCCAAAGTACTGTGTCAGCATTTCATTGATAAGTGGGCATGTAGACTCGGTTCGTGCATGATTGTAAGTTCTTTTGGTGGTCTGAGCGTTACCTAAGAACATTTCACTTTGGTCCTGTCTATGCTTTAATGGTTCATGAATTAGATTGTTATACTTTTGTGATTTGTTTGTCTGATCATATTATAATGTGTACTTTAGGTGTGTTTTTAATTATCACATTAATAATCGAATCACTCATTTATTATCCTTCACAAACCTCTTTTGATCTCAGTGAACTAAGTCTATCACTCAGCACAATTCAGATCCATCACATCCCAAATTATAATCAAATCGACGAGGACTTTATTTTATACCTATCTAAAATTATAATCTTACTTTTTGACTATTTTTGTGCAGTTATGGAAACAAAAATGAAAATACAAGACATTACAATTGTGAATGTAGAAATTTATGTATACACTTTTAATGGTGACCCATACTTTGTTTACGGTTATATTTTTATTACTTGGATGGATTCAGTAGCAATACCAGTTTCATAAGTACACTATGCAAATTTATATTTAATCTTTATTAGTATGCTATCATTTTGTATTTTTCATTCTCCACATTCTTACTTTGATATTTGTTACTGTCAAATTCTTTAACAATTTTTTTCATATTGAAATCCTAAAATACCAAATATTTTTGTCATACCTATAACTCAAGTGTGGATATGTTTGAATAACTAAAAAGATTTCTTGTTAACATTATTCTTCAAATTATTCGAGCTCGAAGTCAAGTTTATGAAGCATTATGAAAATATAGCATTACCATAAGATTTAAATATTGAAGAATGTCACTTTCATTATCTCTTCCACAACTGCATAATTTAATATTTTTTAAGAATCTACAAATTAGATCCGCCAGTAGTTTTGCTTACACTTTTGTTCAATACTATAAGTGATTATGCCTAATATAAACTGTGACTTTCCCATTGTTGTTCAGTTACTTTGTTAAATATATACCTTTTAACTTAATGGAGCAAGTTAATCTGTTTGTCTAAAAGTAACATTATCTTGCTACAGACACTAATCGAACTTAATTGGAAATAGTTCATACATAAAGTAGACCCTCGAATTCCATTAACACTTGACTGTTAAAAAGTAAGTTTTAATCGCATAAATCATGCCGGCATAGTAAAAAGCATAATTCTAAAAACTACTTATGATCTCAATTAGGGATGACGATACCCTATAATGTTTGGACTTGGAACCCGATAATTCCCCTTTGCCCAATAAATATCCATTACCTGAAAGTTATCTGTTACACTTCAATTGCCTGGTTCTACTAAAATGATGTACCTCTGCAAAAACACCTTTAGTATTTCATTTAATAAGTAATTTACTAATTTTTTATAGTTTTTACAAGTATCTAAAACTAAATGAATAAAAATTATTTAAATTCAAAAACAGATTTGTGTTATAGTATTTATAATATATATAATTTAATAGAAGAAAAGCGAAAATACAAAATCAGACTATACGGAGTAGGAAAACAAAGATATTAATTCGCAAATGCAGTAAAGTTAAAGAACAATGGACTTATGAAAAATGCAAAAAGATACAAACTAAGATGGAGATAGGAAAGACAGATGAAGTATACAAACTAATTAGAATGAATTTTAGGAATATAAAATCGTATAGCAAAAATATGAGGCGTGGAAGGAGACATCCTTCGAACAATAAGTTTGACAGCAGATGTGTCAAAAATATTAACTAGAATTGTACAAAGATGGATGAAAAAATGAGCTGAAGAAGTATTAGGAGAAGATCAATTTGGGCTCAGGCGAAACACGGGAACAAGGGTGGCTATTTCAGCTTTGAGGGTGATAATGGAGAAGACAATAGAAAAAGGAGAAAGCGTGTGCATCGAGTTTGTTGATCTAGAAAAAGCATTCGACAATGTAAAATGGAAAACAATGTTCGAAATACTCAAAAAAATTGAAATGAGTTTTAGGGATAGACGGATAGTTCATAGCTTATACAAGGATACATAGCGGTGATAGAATTACAACAGGAACATAGAGAAGTAAACATTAGGAAAAGGGTGCAACAGGGATGTGCTCTATACTCATTAATTTTTAACATGTACATCGAAGAGGCAATGAATACAGTCAATTGCAGGAAGAGATTTGGAATTACTATGCATGGACAAAAGATTGATATGCTTAGATTTTTAGTGGTATTAGTATCTAGCAAGAGAGAGTTAAAAGTAGCTTTTAATGAAATGGAAACAGTCCTAACAGAGAGGTACGGTATGAAAACCAACAAAAATGGAACTAAAGCACTAATATATAAAGGAGAAAATAAATCAAAAACCAGAATACAAATAGGAAACGTGAACTTACAAGAGGTTAAGGATTTCTGCTGCCTAGGAAACCAAATAACGCAAGTCGGAAAAAACGCAAAAGATATCAAACAAAGATTAGCACAAGGGCATGCTACATTTAATCAGAAAAGCTTAGATTTATAAAAAAGATTAGTTCACATCATTGAAGAAGATCTAAAACCTACAAAATTAATACCATTTATTTATATATCATATATACAAAATATTAAGTAAGAAAATGGTTAAGTACAATTGGGATATTTTAGTTCGAAATAATAAACTAAATAATATTTAGCATATATTTAATTATAAATCGACGTTTCGGCTAAGGTCTTTACCTTTATCAAGATTCTAAAAGAAAGAACTACCAATCAATACAGTCACATCACAACATCAATTACTTACTTAATTGTTAATACATAACTATTAATAAAATAATACAAACAACCACACACTATCAGGGTTGTTGATGGTCAACATAATAAAAAATTGAAAATTTAAAATATCCAACTGTTGGAGCACAAAAGGAAAAAGTTTTCAAGGTTCAAATCTACATAAAGTGAGCGACCAGCTAAGAATAAACTAATATAATGCCAGTCTGATGACGACGAGAGAATGTGTTACACATTTTGTACTGTTATACGTAAATAAGTATAAACTCGAGCTTCACCTCTTTGTTGAGAAATTAGAATTTGTCCTTGCTGTTCGGTACAAATTTGAATATATTGGATGCAAATTTTGGCTGTCTTGTCTAAAGTTTAATGAATTTGTTTCATTCCTGATGTAAAATGCTTCTTTAAAAAGCCTAAGTTTGTGATTAGGTTCAAAATTCAAAACTTGAACTTCATTAAAATTTAGAGAATGATGAGTCACTTTTACATGTTGTGCGAGAGCACAGCTGTTTTTTCTCAATTTTGCATCAGACATGTTGAAATAGTCTATTCTTTAACCACTGACTAGAAGTACCTACATAAGTTTCATTACATGAACAAGTTATCTTATAGATGGTGTGCTAAACAGTTTATCGGTTTTATCGTTCAACTTAGTAAAAAAAGCTTTTTTACTGATTTTTTATAGCTGAAAGCAATGTGAATGTTAGGTTGTTTCAAAATTCTAGCCAAAAGAGGAGTTAAAAATTGTACATATGGTAACTTTCTGAACGGAACAGTGGTGAGACATTCATTATTATTGCTTTGGATAGTGGTACAAAGCAGCTTTGTTACTAACTGCTTAGGGTGGCCATTTTTCCGGTGATCTCAGGTCCTTATTTTTAAATTCAGGTTCTGCTATCAATAGTATCCTGTGTTTCAGTGTTAAAACCGTATTGATCTTATGAGAAAAAGAGTGATTAGAAAAATAATTGATATATCTCTCAGTTGGTCTTTTAGAACAATCAAAAATAAGCTTGTTGGTAGGGTCTCAGATGACCAGAGTATTCAAAAACATGATTTTTCTTTCTGTTTCAATTTCAAAAGTAAACTTCAAGATGTTGGTCAAAACCGTTGGAGCAATGTACTAGATGTTCTATTTCATTAGTTGGAGAGGAACAGGTGATATCATCAACATATTTAAAACTAAGAAAACCATGTTGAAATTTAGATTAGGTAAAATGATTTCCAACAAATTACAATTTGAAACGCTTTTCAAATCGTTAGTGTAAACATTAATAATCCTACTGTAATATTTTAGGAAGCTAAAAGTTAATTTTCATAATCCTGCAGATGTAGATATTCATAAGGTATAACGTATATAAGATAACATTTCAAATTTGATAGTTATAAACATATTTTAACAGTTCTATTTAAGTATAAGAATATTTTCCAAAAGCTTTTTGAACGTGAAAGGGCAGAAGCGAGCATCTAAATTTCGTATTATGAAACAATTTAACCTTCATAGTTAAATTATAGCAAAGGTGGAGGCATATTTTCAAAAGCGTTTCTAATATGTTGCATTAGGGGAATATTTTAAACGTTTACTTTGTGAGTTGGGGATGAATATACAAGAGTAGAATTATTGAAATTCGATGAAAATCGGTTAGTTAGGAGTGTGTGTTTGTGAGCAGCTTTCGCAGTATTCTTGGCACCCAAATCGTAGGGCACGAGGAATAGAATGTTTAACTTTTAGAAAATACAGCTTTTGCAGTATTTTTGGTGCCCAAATCGTGTGACTGTAGTATTAGCATTTCAGGGTTTTTTAAGTTGTCTTTAACAGACTGCAGTTCGCAGCAATATATATTATAAAATTGTACATATTTATTCATGGGAATTTACTACTTAGATTATATAAAATATATCGCAATTCAAACACCTGCCGTTCACTTCTAATTATCGGATATCAAAATTCGTACCCAGGTAGGTATTGATTTATTGAATACGTACTGTCTTCATTTCTAATTGCAATTAATAACATTAAATCCTCACCAGAAACTACCTGGTAGTTTTTGACAATCGAAAAGTATTTGACATTTATGCATAATACTCTAGATTATTTTTTGAATTACATAATTTTATTGTGATTTAACCAAACTTGTTTATTAAAAACTAAGATCATAAACTTTGTTTCTGCAGTTTTATCGTATAACAAAAGGCACAACCTCTCTAAATGCAATGTTTAAATTTTTCTTTTAAAACTTAAAATTGAAAATCCTGTTCATTAAACATCAATGTGTTTTAATTTTAATGCGAACAATTGGACAAAGCTTTCAATTTTCTATATGTAGTACAAGCGATGGCAGACCTACCGATTTTTAAATATATAGATGAATTTATTAGGAATTAGTCATATTATATTTCTGTCTTAACTGAATACAAATAGTGTTATAGAAAATGTTCATAGTTTTAATGCCTTGTATTGAAATATTATACAGTAAACAGGTTGGTAACTTAATGATGTTTTTCGCAAAGAAAACTATTTAAGCAATAATTAATTTGGAAACAGTACTTACTACCTTTTTATGTGGATGATGACTGGAATACACAATGCCAATTCTTACATAGCAATTTGATGTTGCAGTATATGCATGCTGATATTATAACCGATTTCCATAATAACCTACTGTGATTTAGTTTCTGATATCATTACAATTTGAATAAGGGCCGCTATACTTGCGGCCACGTCCCAAATGCACCACCCGAAGGTACTACATTGGGTTAGTTTCTGATATCAACAAATATGTGACAAAGCTGCATACAATGTTTTTAGAAATGTTCTGCTGCATTATACTTTCAATGTAGTACCTTCGGGTGGAGCATTGGGGACGTGGCCGCAAGTATATCGGCCCTTATTCAAATTATAATGCATTATACTTTGCTACATCGCAATGCTGTGAGAATGGACCTTTATTCATACCCAGAAATAGTTGTGCCCAGTGGATTCATGTACCCATAAGTTACACTTTTATATTTTTTGCGCCATCTATACTCTACCACACAATTCTTATAGATTTTTTGTGTGCTGAATAATTTTTTAAAACAAGTATTTCTTTTTAGATGTTATTAAATTCAATATTTATCTTCAGTAGTCTTGAATTCACACAGTCCTCTGAAGAAGCATCTGGTTTTGATATAAAATTGTTAAAAATGAATCCATCATTATTGGTGATCGGAGCCTTACAAATAATTTATTGTATGGACGTCTTAATATTTGAAAATACCATTGTAACATCATCTTCTATTCAACATGAAGGTGCTGGTTATTTTATGAGTGTGACTGGATTCACTGGAATGTTTTCTATTGTATCAGCTACCAAGTATATTTATGATTATAAAATAACATTACCAGCTTGGCAACTAATGATGTCAGTTTTATTATTTTGTAGTGGATACTTTTTGTTTCGTAGGAGCAACCTTCAAAAGCATGCCTTCAGAATTAATCCTTACAGTCCATCAGTATCTCGTATGTATTGTATTGATTTGTAATTTATTAATACTTCCAATTCTTTTACAGATTTAGAAACCTTACCTACTGCGCAAGGTAAAAAACTCATTGTTTCTAGTTTTTGGGGGTTTGTCCGGCATCCTAATTATTTGGGTGATATCATTATACAGGTATCGTTTAGTTTGTTTGTATTAACAAAGCCGCCAATAATTGTTTACATTTGTACCATTCTCTACCTTGTATATAAAGCACACCAAGATGGAGTACGATGTAAGCATTTATATGGTGCTGCATGGGATCGTTACTGTCAACGTGTTAAATATGTACTTATACCAAAGGTATATTAAATTGTATATGATAGCGTTAACAGTAAGCCATATTTTTAAAATCAAAGATACAAAATAGTATTTTTGTGAACTTTTGGCCTTGGTATAGATATGTTATGTATATATTAAGATTCTCAATTGTTTCATTTTTACAATTGTAAAGTTTTTAATATTTTATTAAATCATTTATATGTATATATATATATATATATATATATATATATATATATATATATATATATTATATTTACACCGTGATTTAAAAAAAAACGAACCTAGAATTTACTTATGAAATAAGAGGTGAAATGCTGAGTATCTATATTTAAAACACAATGGAGGTATGTTTGAGTTGGCATCCCAACTGGTGTTTATTGTTTTTTTGCCCAAAAATATGCAACAAGTATCAATAGGCATGCCAACTCCTAAGCATTTTTATATCTTTTTAAATTTAGATATTCCATATTTCTTTTTTTAAATATTAGTAATTCCTTGGTTCGCCTTATGAAGAACAACCTGAGTAATATTTTTCATTAACTGCAATGGACGTTTATAAACATCACATTAACATAATTTATTTCAAAGCATAACTTCTACTAACCTAACTTATGCATATCATTTATCAGTGTGCGTTTTACATATGAAAAATATTAAAATATTATCACGTGCACTTTCGGAATTGCAGTTACATTTGAATCCCACACTGTGTCCGCTGTTATAATTACGCGTGGCATAATTACCTGCCATTTTGTAACACATACTGAGCACGTTCTACGGGTGATGCGATTGCTATCTAAGTCAAATTTACATGCACAATTTAAGTAGAATCAAATTACTCACGTGATGAGTATCTCGGAAATTAATCTCAGGATCCAGCGGTGGGTTGGGCTACGCCATGTTGACCATCAAATTTACTATCTGTCCTTCACGTAACTTTTATTACACTCGTAGGGGGTCGGAAGGAAATAAGATACCAGGTACAATAAAGGTAAGATACAGGGAACCTACATACCTATTTCTAAAGAAAAAACACACCACTCAGATAGTTGTTGCTTAGTTCACGTCTCGTGGCCTAATCCTCGCGTTCGAGACTCGCGCACATCCTCATTACTTCTGCACAGACGCAACTGTCAGCGACGACGGAAGTTGACGTTATTAATTTAAAAAATACGCCGCAATTAACTTATAAATTATATCTATATCTAAAAGTTTTAACTGTTTCTACATTGGCAAGAAGATGCCCAAGAGAGCAAGTTACTATACGTTTTACAAATCTTTTTTTTATATTGGTGCTCTGGCTTAATAAACAGTACACATCAAAACTTAATGACGTGGTTGTGAATTAACAAATTTACCAACAGTACCATCTTACTAATTTTTTACATTTCTAACCTAACAAATTACATTACTACCATCAGGTTAGCTTCTTCACTCAATACTCGAAAATTTCCTGCGTCTGATCATAAATACCAAACGTTAGGACAACAAAAGAAAGCAAGGCGTATCAAGTTATTGCCAAAGATAATTGGTAAGATAGATATGTTAAGATAAAACTAGATAACAATAGATGGATCCGAAACGTCCCAGTATGCCAAGGCATGCTACAACTATAAGGTTTAAAAATATAGCGTAGAATCCCCCAGCTTACAAGCCGTTTTGCCCTCCATTGTAGAGATACAAAAAAGAGTGGCTCCCAAAAAGCTTTTAAGTAGGGAAAGTACTCGTACCCCCTAAAAGAGAGAGACCTATGAAGCAGACCCGTTAGTTAAAACGGTACGAGGGACCGGAAAGGTGTTGAACGAGTTCGGTAAGGCTTACATTCATATATACATACGCTCATACATACTTACACTGTTAGCGGCCACGTGTGGTTGACAGCGGCACCGCATGACCTCACGAAAGATTCTCAGAGACGTGGTCCAGGTGTCTATGAAAACTCCCCATGCGACCACACAGTGGCTAACGGAAATAAAAAGGCGATAGACATATAGGAAGGGTAAAAATAGGGAGGTAGGCATTTTTGGAATGTGCTAGCGACTTCCAGGTAAAAGAGAGTAGAAGAAGGGATCGCGTTGAGCAATAGCGATAGAAAAAGGTGGATAGAAAAGCACTACTCAACCAGCCAATGTGGTCAGTAGTCCGGAGTGAGGGAAAAATCACTCTTATGTGGTAGACGGGTGTTCCGGGACAAGAACAGACCTACCGAATGACGAATAAAGAGGAAACGGAGACAGCGGGATAAGAAAAAACTAAAGTTTTGGACAAGCATTGGAGAGAAGGTGTAGAGTTATCCCTGTTAAACGCATATTGGTTTGAGGGACCACTTGCTGTGTTAATCAGACAAATTAAGACACAACTTAAAAATTACTAGACTCCCGATGAGAACTAGTACGATCATCTTCCTATCGAGCGCATCCACTACGATAAGAAAATCATACAAAAAATAGAAACAACCAACTTAAAACTACCACTGAGATACCTTCCCACAGAAAAAAACAACTATTCCAAGTTAATTTGCAGAAACGGTAACGCCATAAACACCCAGGAATACCTAACTATAAGCAGTTAAATGAAGAGACAAACATACTGTCCCCAATATGCTAAAAACAACCAAGAATTCAATAAGATACCAATAAAAAGCGATAACATCTCACCATGAAGTTAAATAAAAAACAAAAAAATGTTTATATGTTCTGATGACTTAACAGAAGAAAAAACGAGTAATGATAGAGAATAAAGTAAGCGACTAATAATTCAGAAGAAAAATGCATGGAATTGAAACTCCTAGCTTTGCAACTGCGAATATGGACTGTTTCTTACAGAGGCATAGGCCACGCCTCCTATGTGTATCCACAAAAAAAAGCATCCACTCAACATCAGCTAAAACCGATCATAACGATTCAATGAGTTACTCCAACCAAAGTTACGACAATCACCACGAAATTAAACAACGTAAGATAAATCCTAAAAACAAAATAATGTGATGCAGAAAAGGTGCCAGGATTGATTAGATGAAGCGACAGGGTGACATTAGGGAACCCAGATAATAAACAGACATATGGTTGACCTATAAAATCAAGGAAGAATTAATAGGCAGCAAAAAGATAATTAAAATGGGGTAAATAATGCAAAAGTGTAGAAGGTATATGCTGTATGAGACAGGAAACAAATAGATATAGGTAACAAATTCAGGACGGGAACAAAAAACATTTGGTGGACCATTAAAGAAATGAAACGTAGTAAATTTAATTAGCATTGGGTCAGCAGAGAACGGTTTAAGGTCTTTGATATGCCACTTTCCTTGACGTTTTACTTCGGTGTCTTGAAGTTCATAGATAAGTGGACTAATGACGCGAGTAACCTTACATAGAATAAATTTTGGAGCTAATTTTGAAGAGAATTTTTTAGTAGCATCAGATGACATAATTCTTTTTCCAAACCTGTTCACCTCGAGCAAAAGAAATATCTCATTTTCGCAGATTATAGTGATCTTTACCCTTTTCGTAGGCTTTTAACAAATTTTTTCTAACATCATCGAAAATAGAAGGTAATGATTGTTGGTCTTCATCCCAGCATACTTTTTCGTCAAATTCGGTTAACGTTAGTATCATCCAGAACTGAACCATAATAACTATCATCAAGTGGCATGTATCTTCCAAAAACAAGGAATGAAGGAGTGAATTGGGTTGCTTCATGTTTAGATGTACGCAAAGCTTGAGCGATTTTAAAAATATTTTCATCCCACTTAGTGTGGTCTGAATCGATATATGAAGAGATAGCAGTGATTGACTCGATTTACTCTTTCGGTAGGGTTTATCTGTGGATGGTATTTGGCGTTGAACCAAATTTTATGCACTTTATAACTTGTATCGAAATTTTTAAAATCTTTTGAGATAAGTTGCGCCCCATTGTCACAGAATAATTTGAGGGACGCCAAAGATAAGAAATACAATTTGTTCTAGAAATTTAATTATAGCAGAAGACGTGCCTTTAGTTAACGGTTGTACAATAACGAATTTAGAAAATTAGTCGGCGACAACTAAAAGATATTGGTTACCTTTTTTCGATCGAGGGAGAGGTCCTAATAAGTCAAGTGGTATTAACTGAAAGGGATAAGATACACGTTTGAAGTTACCCATCAAACCAGAACGAGCTTCTTGAGAACTCTTCTGAGCCCCGCAAATTTTACAGTTTCTAATATAGCGGCAGACAGATTGGTTTAATCTAGGCCAATAATATAATTCAGATATTTTAGCTAAGGTTTTTGTAACACCAAGGTGAGCAGCTGTAAGGTCGTTGTGGTACAATTTAAGAACCTCACTGCCTTACAAGTTACAATAAAAGTTACTTATATATGGATTTTAGTTTCAACATAACACGCACAGGCGCCATTGTTATAATTACGCATGGCATAATTACCCACTATTTTGTAACATATACCGACCACGTTTTACGGGTGATGCAATTGCTAAGTCAAATTTACATACACAATTTAAGTAAAATGAAATTACTCACATGATGGGTATCTCGGAACTTAATCTCAGGATCCAGTGGTGGGTTGGGTTATGCCATGTTGACCATCAAATTTGCTATCCGTCCGTCACGTAACTTTTATTACACTCGTAGGGAGTTGGAAGGAAATAAGGTACCAGGTACAATAAAGGTACGATACAGGGAATCTACATACCTAGTTCTATAGAAAAAACACCACTCAGATAGCTGTTGCTTGGTTCACGTCATGTGGCCTAATCCCCGCCTTCGACACTTGCGCACATCCGCATTCCTTCTGCGCAGACGCGACTGTCAGCGACGACGGAAGTTGGCGTTATTTAATTTACAAAATACGCGGCAATTAACTTATAAATTATATCTAAATTTAAAAGTGGTACATAGCCAGTTTGGCATGTAACACCTCCTCAACCCTTAAAGGATTGGGTAATTCCAACCAGCTGATGTCTTTCATCACTCGAAGAGGACATATTCACATCATTCCCCAAAGAGCAATAAAAATTCTCGATGGATATCTTAACATGTTTATGCATGTCAAAACCATTACTTTTAATGTATATAATAATTTAAAAAATATCCTGGACCAAATTTAGGAAATGAAATGAATTTCTTTTCTTCTTTACAAAATGCCATAGTGTTAATAGATGTAACAAATGGAACTTGGATATCCAGCAAATGAAAAGGCATGCTACGAGTCAATTCGCTTGATATCTAACAAACATCATATTTAACATTTGATTTACCAATGCTTTGCCTGAAGTCGTACTACATTGTCCAGAAAGCGGGTTTTTTATGCCTGGAAGTTTGAATTTTGCGAAACTCTTGCTTTTTCAAGCAAAGTAGGGATCTTTAACATACATACAACATACATAATGGACCTACATTTTACTTCTCATCTAAACGAGGGTGTATTTTTGTGAAAAATGCTTGCCTAACATTTTTCAAGTGGCCGGTGTCAGGAATAGAACTCGGAACCTTGGGCTTAGTAGCTACACGAGAACCAACTAGGCCACGGAGCCATCCTACACACATCATACGCATGTGTCGATTTAATTTTGAGCTATGGGTACATGCCAATAGAAGAATTAAACTTTACTAAATTGTTACATATATTTTTACGTTTTTGAGTTTTAAATGGAAGACAAATTGCGAATTTATTACTCAAACTTAAAACAGCTGCCACTTAATTTACTATTCCGAAACTATACAGCTATGTGAATTGTCATTTAGCTGTAACTATTCTTGCCAGTTTTGGGTAGTAACTCACTGCATTATACATGCTATTTTCAGTACTTTTCATTAAACATCTTTTCTGATAATCATTTTCAGTTATGGTCAGGATCATTACGCAAAAGTGCATATTTTGAAGTTTTTCCTAACACATTTGCATTCATTGCTGTTTGTCACAAGTATTGATCCATAATTTGATTCTTTCTGTAACAAATTTTATCACAAAATGTAATAGGAGAACCGTTTTTGCCTACCGCTGGGTTGGCAGGTTACATTTTCATACTGTCTTTTTCTGTAATAACATTTTGTTGACAGAGGCGGTTAAGTAGACCTTTTAGGAAAGGCAGTTCATTGGTCAGAAAATGGCAGCTACTGTTTGTATGGTCTTGGAACTTTGGAGAACACTTAGGTTGCAGGTATGTACATTATTCTAGGAGCGATTTGATGTTGCCAAAAGTTTTAGATATGTGTTTTTTAAGTAGCGGTTCTTTTACCATTATTACTTCTCGACACTTCCTCCAAAATTGAGCTTTTAATTTAATATATTATAAATAATAACTATTAATCTTTGTTGCAGGATGCAAATTAAATATAATAAAATCCCTTGACCACAAATGTGTGGTTTTTATTACATGTTAATTTAATATGCTAGATTATATCTTCGATTATTTGATTTTGTTAAAATTAACATTGTCCAATAACTATAAAGTTTGATAACTAGTTTTTGTGCCGAACTTAAGAGGTAGATCAGAGGTGGTGCTTAATTGTCTATCTTCTTTGAAGCGGACGATGGATTCGAGTGCAAAGCACGAGAATCGATGCAGAATTAAATTCTACATTCAGTAAGCTCGATTTTTTTGAAGTAAACTTATGCATTGTGTGTCAATATTGCCCCACAGACACAAACGAAGGTCTCCTAAGCGTTGCCGTCATAATTTGAGAATTTAGAATGGAATTCTAAATCGCAAAATAAGGCGATATAAAATGCTTAATATGTATTGCAAGCCTTAAAAATCGATTTAGAATCTAATTTTGTATTTCCCTTATAAAAGATCTATTTTAAAGAAAACTTTATATCATCCACGAACACGAATGAATATTCCCGAAAAGTTCCATTCCTTCATAAAATGTCTGTAAATTGAAACATTTTACGTAGCGTTTGGTAATACAATTGTAGTATAATCTACATCTTCTCGTACAATTTGACTTGGTAGCTCAGAGGGATGACCTTTGGATTATAGTCGTGAGGTTCCTTGTTCAGTACCAGGCCGAATCCTGTTTTTTCCCATTTTCAAAGGTTAAGTGGCACATTTTCATCAAAATCTGTACCACTCTTATTTTAATTTGTTGTTTTGTCAAAACTTATAAAAACTTCATTTTAATTTGTTATATTAAATACAGGGTGAATGTTATATTCCTAAACGTCAATTAATTTGTGAATAGGGTAGATTTGTATCATTTATAGACATTTTTAGGAATTTAAGTTACAATCAAAATATAATACATCTATCTACACTACTGTATCATTACGTTTATTATTGATAGACTCAGCTGTTTCTTTTCAATTATAACAAGTTGAAAATGCAAGGCATTGTCGCAACGAACTTCCAAATGTAGACTTACTTTAAAACAATTTAAAGAAATTAAAATTATTATGTTGTAATAATTATAAGTATTCAGATAAAATACAAAAATTTATAAACAACAAAAGAGACATTTTAATATATTTTATTTTATTGAATAAATATTTTAAAAGCTATATATGTGTGTGTATGTATGTATGTATGTATGTATGTATGTGTGTTTGTGTGTGTGTGTGTGTGTAAATAAGGGGGCATCATATTTCGATTCAGTTTTTTCAGAGGATTCTAAATATGTATCGCAATAAATTTTGGACCTATTTGAAATTTTTGATAAAAATTAATTCCCCGGGGGGTCGGGTATCCGTGGTCAGATTTTGTGGGGGGTACCATATTTCGACTCAGCTATGTTAGGGGAGTCCAAATATGTATCGCACATTAATTTTGGACCTATTTGAAATTTTAATTTTCCCGACGGAATATCGCGGGGGCACGGCGTCCCCGTGGCGCGATTTCAACTGACATCAAAACTTAAGCTCAGGACACCGAGTTGAATCGATTGATGTATCACACATTGATGTCCGACCATTAGAAAGGCCTCGGACGGACAGACAGTCGGACGACAAATCGATTTCATAAACGAACGAAAGTTCGTTGAAAACTAACTGTATTTTTAATGGTCTCGTTCAATTAGATGCAATCTGAATTCGTCATGTTATTTGTTTTAACCATTGTGTAATTGTAATTAATTAGTTGTTAAATGCCATTTACTGTTATCTTAAAGTATGCGGCAATATTTAGGCGGTGTATAATGTCGTAGTTCTTTCATTTAAAAAACATCCTTTAATTTGATGGTTACTTAGATATGATTAATATTAGTACGTGAGGTGTGCAGAATTCAGATGTTCGTCTTTAAACCAGCATTTTAATATTGTTTGCTATCTAAATTCATAAAAGTTACTTCTTAGAGATATTGTATATGTTTTTGTGTTTAATTATAATTTGAGGTACATATGTTATTAAAAAGGATAAATTGGGTCGTATGCCCTGTTTCATACAGATAACAAACATTTCATTCACGATCGGGACAAATTAGGAAGATATAGAGACGTGTATGGAAACAATTGAGGCGATTATATATTTAGAATGTTTGATTATTGAACATACGTGTGTAATACGTCTGTTACTCTTTCTTATTTAAATTAATTTCTAAATGTAAAATAATACCTGCATTAATAAAATAAATAAAATCGCTAATGTGGCTTTGTTACTTATTTGATTTAAAATGGCCTTTAAATAATTGGTTGTTAGGAAAGTTCTTTTAAATTGTTAAAAAAAATTAAAAGGTATTATATTCCACTTAGTTGAATTAAATATGAAATCCAAATATAAATATATGTACAGTATTGCCCGAAATAAACAGTACTGAAATTGTAATTGTTTTGTATATTTAAAAAATACATATTATTGACACTTTATTATATGTTCTAAATGTGCACCTCCTCGTTCGAGACAGACTTCATAACGATGTTCTAAGTTTCTGGTCATGTTATTGAATAAGGGTTGTCTCAGGGCTGCGAAGAAGACTCTAACGGCATCCTTTAATTCATCGATGGTTTGTGGTGCCCGTTGAAAACGGCATTTTAGCCATGCCCCAAATGTATGCGTCTGAGGTGTGAGGTCTGGAGAATGTGAAGGATAAGGAAGTCAGTAAATCGTGATATGAATTTGCTTGGAAAATGTTCTTGAAGAAATTGACGAATTGCGGCAGCAGTATGGCAAGTTGCCCGTCCTGCTGAAAAAATTGGTTTCGAAATGCCAAGTTACGTGCACGACAGAATTGGACGTAGATCAGGGATAAATCGTGTTAAAATTTGTCTGTACCTCTGTTGATTAAGTGTGACTTGCCTACCATTCTCTTCGATAAAGTACGGACCAATGATTCCGTGTCCGGAAACAGCACACCAGACACTCACTTTTTCACTATGTAAAGGAACCTCTTGAACCTCATCGGGTCTGGCAAAGCCCAGAAATCGATTTGTGCGACGATTCACATAGCCTGACAAGTGAAAATGTGCTTCGCCTGAAAACCAAACATTTTTCAAAAATTCAGGATTTTCATACTGTAACGCGAGAATTCTGGCGCAATATTCCACTCTACTGCGATAATCCCGAGGATGTAGTTGTTGATGTACCTGAATCACATACGAAAATGTACCCAGCTCCTTCAGGATTCTTTGAAAGGAAGTTCTTTTAAATCAAGTTGTAACGCTGTTCTTGCCTGGCTGACTTTCGGATTTTCTAAAATTTGCTCAAAACACGCTCATGGTTATTGTTGTTGTTAACTGTCCTGGGACGCCCCGAGTTTCCTTTTCGTTGGCACAATACACTACCTGTATTTCTAAACTTTTCAATAACCTTCAAAATTACAGCATTACTTGGAGAACGTTTATTAAACCTTTGTGTGAATTGATCAGACACGTATAGCAAACTTGCACCATTACGTCGGCCGATTCCATATGAACGAAAATAATGCTCTACCAGAAACACTTTCTCCTCTGTACTTAACACCATTTTTAACAATTAGACCCTACTAATTACTTGTTTGAGGTTTACTTGACAGGTCTATACTAGCTAACTTGAGTGTGACAGCGCACGCATAAAAACACCGCCAACTTAGTTTCAGTACTGTTTATTTCGGGCAATACTGTATATAAATATAAATACAATGCGACGTACAATTTACCTATATTATTAGAGTAACAATTACGTGTCGCCACCTACAGCTCAAGTTGGCAAGTAGGTGGGTTGCCGACCAGTGGAGACGGAGTGGGTCCTAAAAGTGCTATAGACCAAAAAAATAAAATAAAGAGGGCGCCAGATAAATTTGCCTCCAGGCAACTACCTAAGTACCTCGCACTACCAAAAATGCCAAAATAAGTACGGGTACCTATATGCCGAGATATTGTTACTAAAATAATGCCTTGTCATAAACTATTAATTATTAAATGATGCCAGTGAGTAAGTCAGGTAAAAATAAATATATATTGGAGACAGTTTCTGTTCTTAATCTAAATAATCTTTGAGAACATTTAATCATAAACAATATACGTTCAGTACGACAAAAATAATAAAACAAAATAACATGATTAATGCACACAGATGTTTTATATTATGGACGCCGCTTGAGCTCAGGCACACGCACGATTTATATTCAACAATGGTGTCGTCGCACGACAAGTCAAAAGGATAGACAATTATATCAACTACGCGTAAATTAAATAATCTCATTAACTGTTGTTTAACTTGTAAGATTTGAAATAGTTGAATTAATTATTTATCAGTAAGACGAATAAATCGTCACATAAAAAGATATTAAAAACTTGCGTGTTCCTAGGATCCAAGAACGCCTTTCGCTTTCAATGTGAAGCCAGGTGTAACAGCTGCTCTAACTTTTACCAAATGCGCTACCATATTAAATTTCCGATTAATAAAAAAACCCTAAAGAGAAACAAGTATTAGTACTAGTCAATCAATTATTCTCTTAGATAAATTATGACACTAATGAATATTTTATCTATACATCTCAAAATTAACACACACGTTCAACAATTACACAAACAACCAGCTTTAAAACTACGACTAAGAAACAAATATATATCCAACATTTAATTATCAACACGCTCGCACTCAAGTAACATTATTAATTGAACGATCAACCCTAATTAATATGTAACCAAAAAACTTATACAAACTTACCCCACAATAAGGGGTTTTCCGTCCAACAATGGTCTTCATTAATCTTCGCCTTCCTACCAAAAGAAACCATTATTTAGCTTCAAATATGAATATACACTCAATTGCAAATTCAAACATCACAAACCAATTCTTATTTACAAGTATTAAATGATACATGCCCAAAAGATCAATATGGCGAAATTCCACAAGTGGCTTAACAGCAGTAAAATGAAGAACATATCCCTCATAAGTGGTAGAAACTAGTGAAGTCAATAAACAATCAATATTTAGGCAAATCTACAACACTTGACATTTCATAATTGCACTACGAAATAAATTCCTATAAGGATGATTTCAAAATCATAAAATATACCACGGTTCTAAATAAGAACAAGTCTTTATTTCTTCAACTTTATAATTACGGCATTACACACCAGAGGCCTGAACAAGTATCCTGTTACTATATCCAAATTTGTTTACACTTTTACTAAGGGACAATTATACATCTAATTAAAGGTATATTATTCTTTAAGGAATTATTTATATACATTGACTACCTGAAAAACTTTACATTATGTTACAGAAATAGATAATTGTTTAAAAATTGTAGTTATTTATGCAATGTAAAAATGTGACACATTACAACAATTACCAACATATTAAATTACAGTAGATTATAATTAGCAGAAGTTATGTTTCCTTAAATAATAAACAGCATAAATGACTTTAGTCTATTTTCTAAGGTTCAATAAGGCTATTACTAAATGAATCGTTTTATCGATGGAATGAAAAGAAATTCAGCAAAATCCTAATGACGAACAGTGCAAGCGATGCCAACACGTAGCATTTAATTTTTCCTTAATATTACACTGTATAGTTTTGGATTACACTTGACTACAAAATTTAATCTGTGACATCATTACACTGATTCGTGAAATGGACTATACATGTATACCATGCTTACTTCCTGGAGCAAAATGCCAATGTACTTGATAAACGTAAGAATATTGGATTGACGAATAGGCACATATCAAGACACTTACTCTCATCTTATTGGAGTATGTAACTTACACATTTAAATGTATTTTATATTAATACAAAACTGCATATACTAAAGAACATTTATCAAATTCCATTAAACGAAACTACTTTGAAGTTGAATCTGTTGCGAATTAGCTCTGCGAGCAAAAGTGTCTAGGACCGTTCGTTTTGGCTTAGCTGTGATGCGGCGACATGGTGCACAAATGAGTTGAGGCATGACACCAATTTGGTATGGCCACAAAGCGGTGCACGAGAACATGAGAGTAGACGAATTCTTTGTCTTGGGACCATGACGAAAGGAGGCCTGGGCGGTAAGGACACTGGGTCAGAAGGTGTTCCGTGGCGAAAGAAGATATCTGCAAAAGGAGACTAGGGCACATTATATCGTTTGATTTTGAATAATAGACAATGAGCTAAGATAAATAAATAAGAAATCCAGTTCCGAATGAACTGAAACCCGCTTTGTTATAATATTTTTGTCATGAAACAAACACCGAAAAACCTTTTCCAAATATCGCATACTATATACAAACTCAAAATATTATTTACAAAACCAACTCACTATTTTTCATGCCTTAGTTATTAAAAAAAGATGTTAGAACTACTTTAGGCAAAAATTATGTCAAGGGCAATTATTGTACAATTGATCAATCCCCTTTTAAATCACTTTCATAATCATAAATACTGCAAATTTTAAGATTTTTATCTTAATAACATATCCCTCTGAAAGCAGTTAGTTATTTATCGTTGTCTTCTGATTCTTTTTTTAATACTTTAATTATACATATAATACAGTTATTAAAAGATATCCATTGCAGTTAATTGAAAATTTATAATTTCATGAAAAGTATTTTGTTCTTATTTGTGGTTTTTAATGTCAATTTTTTACATCATATAAACAATATATTTTAGATATAAGTTTTATAAAGATTTTATTAATAATGGTTGAGTGGTTGAATTAATGCATAAGAACATTTTTAGTATGAACAAAGAAATATCTTGTAGTTTTATGTTGAAGTTAGTTACGTTAGACAAAGGTTTTGCACCATATCATATTTATATAGTTTTCACAACGCTTTTTAGCTGCATACTATTTTTGCAAATAAACTCACTTCCAAATACAGCATAGAGTCATGCAATATTTACTTAATAGGTCATTGTAACATTATACAAAAGCCATAGATAGACTCTAGTATCAAGTTTTTGTATTATTTGTTCTAGTTTTAATGGATGTTGTGGGATCTGTTAAAAGTTCAGAACAAAGTTTATTGTTGGCCTTTTATCCCACATTTAATAACGGAACATGTAATCAATGAGTTTTATTGAAGCATTAGGATAAATTGTAAACACTACAACAAAAATAGTTAATAAATGATAAACATGCATTTTTATGTGGTCATGTATGCTTGAACATATTCAACACGGCTTCCGTCTCGTTTATTAGTTGTCATTAACTATTGAAGTAACTTTTGTTATAACTGCAGCCGAAAAAATATTCTAGCGTTTCAAATGAACTACACAACAGAAATGCTATATCTTTTTATTTGCAACACAGAATATGCATTAATTTGATTTATAATTGCATCATTTTAAAAAATCAAATGCTGGATTTTGCGTAATGTTATAGTTTTGCAAAAATTTGAATATGTATGCCAAAGAAACGATGTGCATAAAATAATTAAACATGTATTAAATAGGTCGTTTTAGTTTAAGGACAATAATTTGAGTGCCTCTTTAAATTCCAATATTTGTGAATTGTACTTTGAACTTTAATGTCGTCCAATTTTAAAATGGGATTTGTATTTTTTTTTTTTTATTATACTGCACTCTTTTGTTGTAAATTAGTGGTATTTGAATGTGGGCAAGTTCGTATAGTATTACATCCTTGCCAAATTTTACTTAGTATGTATTAAAATGCAATAATTGTAGAGGTTTAAGTATTTAATGATTGTTTTATAGGTAAAATTTTCACGTGATTTTTATTGAATTTGGTATTTAAGTTACACGTTTGATTTTTAGGTAAGTGTGCAATTTGGGCCAAATATTAATATGAATTAAATGGAAACATTTATGTTGTTACCTTGTGCAATTTTTTCGAATACAGCAAGCTTTATTCAGGAATATCATAACAAGACACCTAAATCATTTGCTATTTAAATTAAGAATGTTTGTTTATATGTATTTGTCTCTCTTTAACTCTTATTAAAGCTGAAATTGTATTGCAAAATTTGAAAGAAGTTTGCAACAATAAGGGGTATCTAATTTATCAAGTCACGCCATT
The DNA here is from genome assembly GCA_036346225.1 of Platerodrilus igneus. Taxonomy (NCBI): domain Eukaryota; kingdom Metazoa; phylum Arthropoda; class Insecta; order Coleoptera; family Lycidae; genus Platerodrilus; species Platerodrilus igneus. Next base: position 608,735 of record JARFIW010001134.1, on the reverse strand, counting down.
TGCATGATTACTTGTAACATGAATCTGTAGTATTTCACATTAATGAATGTTAATCAGTGTTCTAACACATAAATTTTTGTAATTGCATCAGATGCTAAGGCATTAAAAATGCTGGTGACTATTAAACATCTGTATTGGTAGTCGCTCGTATTATTTTTTTATTGTTAACAGCAATTTTAACAAAATGTGATTTTACATATTGACAAGACGAAACCACACAACTGTCCTGCTTAGTATTTTCTCAAGACTTATTAAATTATAATTGATGATATTTATGTCTCCCTTTAACTGTTAATATTTTTTATAACATTTTGAATGTCATTTAGAGTTTTATGTTTTAAATGTATTAGTTTTCTTATTTTGAAGCTTTGTTACAATTTAATAAATAAGGATATTTTAAATATTTTGTGTATTAGATGTGTTACTGTGTGCAACATAAGAATAGGTAAATAAAAGTTATATGTATATTTTAGTATGAGATAGTACAAATTTTTACACGATATAACTGAATTTTATATCAATTTAAAAATAAAATTTATCAATTGTGTTGCTTACTCCAAAATTATTTTTAAGTCTACTTGAGACACCACATATGCAACTTATTAGCAGTGCAGCGTAATGCAATTTACACCAGTGGTATCTAGATAACGTCCACTGCAATCTATAGAAATATTACATAATTCTTCAAAGTTTGTCAAAAAGTTGTTTGTTGTAATTTTTAAAAGAATATATGCGTGAATCGATACAAAGAAAATTGCATCAAATAATAATTTCATGTAATGTAACTAAGTAAATACTTTGAACAACACAGGTGATGGGAAAGTAGACAATATTAAGAAAATTAAATAACACAATTACCATTCAAGTTTATTGTTTAGGCTGGATGGGCCTATGCATTACCTTTGCACTTTCTTTCTTTCATACTGATGTATTTATTTTCAAATTTACAAGCGTCTATTAGCAACCATATCCTTTATAGTCTTACTTCTCAATAACCTTAGACTGACCCATTTATTCGGTTTTTATGCCTGTCTTGATGCACTTTTACAAGGTCATGATCAACGCACTCCTATACACTCTCATTTTTGTTTCTTTTGACATCACTTCATTTTTGTAACGGGCCACATGTTTCCAACTACTTTATGTGGAACATTCGCCCCTCTTTCAATCTCATCGTTCTCCAACCCTACTGAACATTTTCCTAGATACACGAAATCATTTACTTCTTTCATTCCACTTATACTGACCTATAAGCTTATCAAAAACAAATACCTTAGTTTTGATAATCAACAGATCCAGTTCATTTTCTACCTAACAGCATTATTAGCCTACAGTAACAAATTTTTCATTCACATTGTTTATAATATACACCATTTCCATCCATGCATTTATTCATAGAAACGTTAAATAATAACAGACTCATTGTTTAATATTTGTTCAAAGATAATTCATATTTAGCTTAGCGATATAATTGAAATAATAATTTAAGACTTTTAAGTAAAACCTAAATAATCATTTCAAATTCAGCTATTACTGACATACTTACTAAATCTTATGGCACCAACAATCGATATTATGTTCAGGATTCTTTTCATTTTGCTACTTTCATCAATGGTTTCTAATTCCCACAGATTATGTCATTATCAGTCTTGATGTAGTGTCTCTCTTTAGCAATATACTTATAGAATTGGTTAAACAAAGCATCATTACTCATTGGCATAATATACAACCTAATTGTAACATAAACCAACATTTCTTGAAACTTATTGATTTTCTTTTTGACACTACTTATTTCGTATTTAATAACAATGTCTACCAACAAATACTTGGTACTCCTATGGGAACTAGTGTATCTCCAATTTTTGCGCAATATATAATGGATGACCTTTTGGATTTTTGTATTCCACAACTTTCATTTAACCCCCCTTTAAAACATATGTTGATGACCTGAGACCTGATTTGTTGTGTTCCTTCAGGTAATATAAATCAAGTACTTCTGATTTTCAATAGTTATAACCCTACTATTCAATTTACTATTGAAAAAGAAATTAACGGCACTATTCCTTTTCTAGATATGCTCATCATCCATAATAATAATAATCTTACTACTGATTGGTACAAAAAACCTAACTCTTCAGGTAGATATCTCAATTATAATTCTTTTCATCCAATTAATATGAAAATAAACCTCGTTTTAAGCTTGAAAAGAAGAATAGAATTAATTTCTCATCGCACCCTGAAATACAAAAACCTGCTTATTCTAAGAGACCTTCGTCAAAATTCTTACCCGATTTCACTACGCAACAAATTACTTTTCAACACCCCTTCTCTCATTAACCAACCCTCTCTCAAACACAACACAACTTCCGCAGCTAATTCGATTCCAAAAATTTTCATTCCTCTACCATATATAGACAACCTCACATCTAAATTCTGTCATATTCTTAAAGATATCAAAGGGATATCTCTCACCAAAAAACCTATACCTTGACGTTAAGAAAGACGCTTTTCAGCAAATTAAAAGATCATACCCCCCCCCTACATCAGTCAGGTGTTGTTTACCGCATACTGTATAAGAATTGTCAAGGCCAATATACAGGTCACACCTGTAGGTGGCTTTTATCTAGAATCACTTCCCACAAAAGTGACTTTAACAGATACACAAAAACCTGCGTATTGGTGACACATGCTCTTGAAACTGGACACACAATCAATTATACAAACGCCGAAATCATGTTCAGGGAAAGCCATTACAGAAAACGCATTTTCCTAGAAATGGTAGCGATAGCGCTACAAGACCACCCTCTCAACAAAAAAACTGACACCCAAAATCTTAATAGTATCTACTCGCATCTTATTTCTGTTATAAAAAATAACAAGGATCGTATATCTTAGTAACTAGTTATTTGCCTTATTTCTTTTACTCTTAAAAAATTTTTTTTTTAACTCAAGTTTGACTCCTTATATTTAATTATTATTTTTATCTATGTTTGCTTATGATATAATTTATGTCAAAAGTATTTTATATTTTGACATTTTCTAAATTAGTTTTAAATCAATAACTTTAATATTACTTTGTTACTAATATTTAATCATTTTGCCACCAAAAAATTTTTTTAATTATTATATAAGCTAGTTATTGAGTTTGGAATGATTTCATCAATTTCGGCAGCGTGTTCTAATATCTGTTATGTTCCACTTATTCATTAAATAGACTGTATAATCTTTTCCTGATGAAGAAAATAAATTTTTCGAAAGCTTGAATTAATTAAAAGAGTTTACTAATCGCCCAAATTGACTACTACCCGATATTTACTTTACAATATCAAATCTTTATAGTCGAAATCCACCTAAATTATATACAGGGTGTCCGGAAAATACGTGTACAACGTAAGAACAGAGATTCTTTGGCTCGAAATAGATCGATTTGAGCCAACTTACCTATTATACAAGTTGCTTCAATTAGCCGCTAGAGGGCTTCAAAGATTGTGAAAAATATTTGATATTTTAAAATAACTCGAAAACGCGTCGATAGATTTTGACTATTTTTGGGGTGCGAGTTTCTACTTTCAATTGACATCTTTTGGTGGTGTACGCAATAATTTTAAAAGCATACGAGTGTCCCAAAAATGATGTATTGTATAAATATCCGACCGTTACCTTTTTCCTGTTTATGCAATGACTACCAATTTTTTTTTATGAGTAGCCGACTTAGTTTGGAAACTTTTTGTCTCGTAAAATTTTGATTAGACGAGCGGTTTAACAGAAAAAAATAATTTCAAATGTCCGCATACTTTCGTCATCATTGCTGCATTAACTGTAAAACGGGGCAAATAAAAGAACATAGTATAGTAGTAGGCTTTGCTTTTGATTTGTTATTTAATTTGAATATTATTTAACCTCAGTTTGCCTGTCAAGTCGTGAATTTCTGCTTAATTCAATAAAAGTTTGCATCGTTCATCTTACATTATGAGTACTTACACAAACAACGAACAGGTGGATATGCTTTTGGTTTTCGGATTTTGTCAAGGCAATGGTCGTGAAAGCGTCAGAGTCTATAGGGAAAGATTTCCTAATCGCCGAATGCCAAACCACCAAACATTCGCAAATATTGTAAGACGTCTTCGTGAAAATGGAAGCTTTCAGTCAAGAAATGCGGATCGAGGACGTCAACGTACCACGTGAACTGCGGATCTGGAGGAACAAATTTTGGATAGAGTTGAAGAAGACCCAAAAATAAGCACCAGACGCTTAGGACTTGAACTACAAGTTCCTAAACATATTGTTCATGACGTTTTAAAGGAACAGTCACAAACTTTTATTTACATAATGAACATGTTTACGCTGTAGAAAATCCTCATGCAACTAAAGTGACTCACTATCAACATGAATTTAAGATTAATGTCTGTGCTGGAGTTATTGACAATTTTATTATCGGTCCTGTTGTGATACCAAATCGATTAAACGGAGACAATCACTTCAACTTTCTACAACAAACATTGCCGAATTTATTGGAAGATCTGCCATTGTTACTTCGCCAAGACATGTGGTTCATGCATGATGGTGCTCCTCCCCACTTTACTCTAGCTGTTCAACAACATTTACACGAAAAATATCCGGATCGATGGATCGGAAGGGAATATGATGCTCCTACAAATTGGCCAACACGATCGCCGGACTTGACGCCCTGTGATTATTTTTTGTGGGGTACCTTAAAATCTAAGGTTTATTCGTCTCCACGTGATAGCGAAGAAGAATTGTATAGACGAATTTTAAATGTAGCCAACTCTTTAAAAAATAATGCACGAACAATGGAGAGGGTTCAGTTAAACTTCTTACGAAGAGTTAATTTGTACATTGAAGAAAACGGCGGCCATTTTGAAAATGTATTGTAATGGTCCAACACTTGTATCGCGCTGTTAATTTTCAATGATAGTAATAAAAAATAAACAAAACAATGAAATAAAAATAAAAAAAGACATTTGAAATTATTTTTTTCTGTCAAACCGCTCGTCTAATCAAAATTTTACAAGAGACAAAAGGTTTCCAAATTAAGTCGGCTACTCATAAAAAAAAATCGATAGTCCTTGCATAAACAGGAAAAAGGTAATGGTAGGATATTTATACAATACATCATTTTTGGGACACTCGTATGCTTTTAAAATTATTGCGTACACCACCAAAAGATGTCAATTGAAAGTAGAAACTCGCACCCCAAAAATGGTCAAAATCTATCGACGCGTTTGAGTTATTTTAAAATATCAAATATTTTTCACGATTTTTGAAGCCTTCTAGCGGCTAAATGAAGCAACTTGTATAATAGGTAAGTTGGCTCAAATCGATCTATACATACATACATATATATATATATATATATATATATATATATATATATATATATATATGAAATCTTTAAGTATCTCGTCTCATACATATAGTTGACAAGTTGAGATGCGTTTTGTTACTTGTCCAGTAACTTTTAGAGTTTCGAGCTCTTTAATGCTAGTTCAAAATTGTCTCTAGGATATTGCATGATCCTTTTCAATGTCTGTTTCCTCTTCTAGTGCTTATAGATCTTGTTGTGCATATAGATTGCTTATATATTCTTACCATCTATACATTTTCAATAATGCTCTTCCTGCGCCATATTTTTGCTATATGGCTTTATATTTCTGAAATACTTTCTAATTAATTGATGTGTTTGTATCGCTTTACACTTTTCCTCAATACATCGTTCTTTAGCTTTCCTGAATTTGCAAATAATTTCCCATTTTATGGATTAGATACTCCCACACGTAACAAAACCACTTAATGTAGTTCTAAAAATAACTGTTTTATAGCAGGAAATGAAATATGAAGGATAAAAATGGGCTATGTAAATTGCAAAATGTCAAACTAGCAGAAAACAGAACACCCTTGATACTTGGGCTGTGTTTTACAACGCAAGTTTTGGGAAAGTTCATCACATGCAATCCCTAATTACATGTGATGAACTTTCCCAAACCGATTTTTGCTGTTTGCGCCTTATATCGGTGGATTCTTCTTAAAATCATTTGTCTCTAGTTTTATTTTTTGTTAATTTTCATACCCTATCTCTCTGATAGTACTGTTTCCATTTCATTAATAGCTGCTTCTAACTCTTTCCTGCTAGATGCTAATACGGCTATATCGTCTGAAAATCAGCATATTAATCGTTTGTCCTTGCATAATAATTCCAAATGTCTTTCTGCATTTGACAGTATTCATTGTCTCTTTGATATACAAGTAAAATCCATATTTGTTTAAACCATTTTTGGTACGCTATGTACTTGGGAGGTAATGTAGTGATTTCCTGTTGCCTTCCACATTGCAGTAGTGTGTCTTAGAATGCCATACCGACCCCTACAGTCTCTACAACTCTGTACGGAAAGAGCTGCTGCCCCCTTTTAGGGACCTATCTTAGTCTGGCTTCTCACTAACGACCCTCACTAATTTGGTTAAACCTATAGTTCGGATCTTCAGCTTAATAAAACATGCAAGCCATTCTAGTATTCTAGAACATCTTCAAGGTGCTGGCCAATTCAGTACAAATAAATTAGTATTACAATGAATACAATTCCCATACATATTTTCAACAATTTGTTGCAGCCTTTTAAAATGACCAAATGCTTTTAAAATATTTTATTTGCAACTTACATAACATAATACAATAATATTATACAAACAATACATATGTAAATTCAACATCTTATCATAAATAATACATGTGCTATTTGCAGCTGAAACTCGTGGCACACTACATTAGCGTTAATGCAGCAGTCATAACTGCAGTTGCTGCTAGCATTATATAACCAGTTCTATAAATATCTCTTTTATTTATCAAAAATCCACAATACCAAATCATAAAACGAATAGCACCACAGAAATGATAACTAACTGGAAAAGCCAAAACAAACTTCAGTGCAAAAATAGGAACCACACCAATATTTGCTGTTTGTAGAGCATCTAAATAATAAGAGATGTTTTGAGGTAAGATTAGTGCTCCTGTACCAAGTAATCCAGCATATCCAGTCAACACAAGTCCTAAAAAATAAAAACTATAAGCATGTTACCTATATGCTGTTATAAAAGAAAGGTGTGCTAATTTTGTACACGAAGTAATAGAAAAAATAGATTATTAAAAAATTTACATGAGTACGTGCAGAAAATGATAGTTTGTACACATCGCTCAAATTTGGCACTTCAGAAATGGTTAAATGAAATTGATAAGTTTGATATCAGTATTAAACCTGGCTTAAAAAGATCCTTGTACTTGAATGTGTGTGCCAAATGCATGGCTTTTTAATTTACTATTTTTGCAATCTGAGCATGCTTAATTAGAAACATGTTTGTTATTATTATTTAAACAATCAGGGTGTCAATTCTTAACCGTTCGCTTACGCTAAGGTTACACGCTTACTAGCGAACGCAACCAAATATTATTCTTGGTCAGTCGTTGATAAGCGAACTCGCTATTTTCTATTCGCTACACAGCGAGCGGGCTTAATAAGCGGTTACAGATGGTAACTTATAAAATTAATGTTGTGTATTGTAATCATTGTCATTGTTTGACGTTTGAAAAATATGGACAATTTGTTTAACGCAAAGGTATTGTTAATAGAAAATCTAGAATTGGCAGAAAGAAATGTAGATACCTATAGAATTCCGCGAAATCCCATAAATCCATTCTTAAGTATGAATGATGATGCATTCTTTAAGACATTTCGGCTACCAAAAAAGTTAGTTACTTACTTATCTGATGTTTTGGAGACGTATATGATCCGTTAATTAATTTGATAAATAGTCTACCATCATTTTCCCTTGACTTTCTAAAAATTTTTGACCACGGGTGTTCTTCCTCTGCATTATTGTTTCAAAATTCAAGAAGAATAAAAATGTGAACTTAATGTCAACTCGCTATTAACGTCAAATGTTGTATGCGAAACGTACAAAATTATAAAAAATGTTACTCATCTGCAGTGTTGCAATATTTCTTACTCGCTTACTTTAAGGTGTTGCGAATGCTTCAACGAATACCCGTCAAGAATATGTTCCTAATAAAATCGTCGCTAAACAGCATTCGCTACGTAGCGAATACGCATCTTAACGAAGGATGTCAAGAATTGGCCTGCGCGTTTACACCAATGTTGTCATCTGTTTGACAAGCGCATTCAGTTTTTGTAACTATGGATAAACTTTTATAAATCCTAAATCAACTTGAAGTGCTAATTTTTAAAATGTCATCCTTAGTTTTCTCAAATTTTGCAGTAGACAAAATATTTTAAAATAAACATATTGAACTCTTCTTTATTTGTGGTGGAGTTTCATACTCTTTGGAGCAAAATTGAAGCCATGTCCTCTAATTCCTATATTATAATGGTTGAATGAGTAGCAGCACTGGAGAAGCAAATTAAAACTTTTCTGGTAAAATAACAGAAGTAAAAGCTTTGCCATGGTGTTGTTTGTACTGATCAGTAAACCATTCGTAGAATGAAATCAGCCCTACGTTGTTGGGAATGATGTTACCATCCTGACTGATCAGTTGAAGTGGTACAAACAGTGGGATATTGTAAACCGTACGTAATACCTGGTGGTTAAAAGGGAAGAAAGTTGCCTTTTTGGAAGGTTAAGGAATTGGCATCAAAACTGAATTTCCTGCAGTTTAAAGGATACATGGAAAGTTAAAAATTAGATCTAAACAGAATTATAACAAATGTTCGAATTAATCCATTGCTTCTGACACACACTATTTCTACGTAAACATCACTTGTAAAAATTGTTTACGTACAAGAATTCTACTGAGCCATCCACTACCATAAATTCGAACATTTATTATAATTGTGTTTAGATCTATTTTTGGGTAAATATTTGTGTATCCTTCAGTTGTTTCTCTGAATTTAAATAACATTTTTTCATTACTTTGTATTGATGATAATTGTTTGTTCAACAAAACGTTGTAAAATGATCAATTGGATTATATCGTAATTTTGGTTTTAAAAGGCTATCAAAACTTTATATCAAAATACAGGTCCATATTTACAACAAAGTTGATGGTGGCCCGAAGATATGAAGCAAACATCAACTTACAATAACTAATGTGAAATCAAATAAAAGTTCCTCTATAATTTTTGGATACTTTAATAAATAAACTGCTACGTGCAAAAATTAAAGTAGCCACTTTTAATTTTCCCTGTATAACTGTTAAACTACAAGAATGTCAGATACGTTTTGATGCCAATATATTGGCATCCCAAAAAGGCAACTTTTTTCTCATTTAACCTACTATGTCCCAATGGTACCACTTAAATTAATCAGTTTGTACAATCATTTAATCAAAAATACATTAACGAGTCCTCTGTTAATTATTTTCATGATATAGGTAGGAGGTACTATAGTGCAATGCTGCAAAATTTATATCTGTAAAGTACCAATTAACTTTAAATGTAACAAACAGCACCTAAAAAATCATTGAAAAAACAATTGGTCTCATGCTTTTCATATACATCACAGCATAAATAAGTAGTATGGTAGAATTTATTTAAAAAGAGTCTGTACGTCATGCACACACTGCTAAAATGGTGTCAGATTAGTTCATTGTTTATAAATAGGCGTGTTTGTTCAGCATATCAGTGACCTATATAATTTGGTGTTAAATGTCAATTGATGTTTGTGACTTTGATATACTATATTTATTTTTTATGCTTTCATATTTTTCTTTGTTTCTTTGTGTTTTATGCCTTGCTTATTCGCGTATTCGACATGTAAATTTAAACCACCAACAAAATAAAACTTGATTTTAGAATATTTACTATATGGAGTTTGATAAAAATTATTAAATCCACTACGCCACTGACTTTCAAGGTTTGCGCATGTCAAATGACGTACAGGCTCTTCTTAAATAAATTCTACTCTACTATACAGTGTGTCTGTTTTTTGTGTCACAGCGAGTATCTCGGCTATTGTAAGAATTTCAGAGAAATGTTATATACAAAAGTTGTGTAACTTTTTATTTGCAATAATATGTCAAAATAAAAAAAAACAATGGAGCATCAAATTTTTGAGATACAGCAAATCGATTCAAAATTTTAAATAGAACTTATGCATTATTATTGCATATTCTGAAAGTGCTTAAAATTTTCTTTCCAACGATATATAACTCAATAATAATTGTCCAAGCAATTAAACGCAGAAATAGATTATTAAATCGCGCTTAACCTCAGGCGTCTATTTGAAATAATCATTCAAAACAGTGGGCGGTGAAACAATTGATAGCGCTTCTTGACAGTTGTTCCTTGGTAATTTAATTCCACATTGTTGATCTTCATGTTTGGTGCAAAATGGATCGGACATGGAGGGCCCATAAACTGGCCAGCAAGATCACCAGATCTTTCTGTTTTAGATTTTTTGTTTGGGCATATCACAAACAACATGTTAAGTAACGCGCCCAGAGAGTCTTGATATCCTTAGAGATCGCATTCGAAGAGCGTGTGGTCAAATAACACTATGTATGTTGCAAAAAGCACGAAGAAATTTAATAATTAGATCTCAGCGATGTCTTGCAAATAAAGGAGGCCATGTGGAACATAACCTTTAACATTTTTTATTAATTTTTGTAATTTAGTATTTCATTGTTGTTGTTATTATCAATTTCTGCGTTTAGGTGAGCGCTAGCAATTGTTTTGCCGCCCACTGTTTTGAATGCCTATTTCAATTAAGTATGTGGTAAGCGCTATTTAATAACCGATTTCTGTGTCTAATTATTATTGAGTGATACATCGTTGGAAAGAAAATTTTAAGCACTAGAAATATGTAATAACAATTGTTCCATTTAAAATTTTGAATGTATTTGCTATATCTCAAAAATTTGATGCTCCGTTGTTTTTTTTTATTTTCACCTATTATTGCAAATAAAAAGTTACACAACTTTTGTATATAACATTTCTCTGAAATTCTTATAATAACCGAGATATTTGCCATGACACGTAAAAGCAGACACACTGTATGAATCACTTGCACATTCTCCATTTTTAATATTAATTAACTTGCTACCATACAATTCATTCATGAAGTTTAACAATTTAATTATATTTTATTGATAGGTTAGAATTTCTAATGTCCTTACCCAGGTACAATTGTGACATACTTTCATTAAGGATGATTAAAATATGAGAGTGGAATGTTTAGAATAATGGAAACTATTTATAGTATGAAGGAATTTTCTCCGATGTTCAAAATAATTTTCGTTCACTGCAATGCACTTATTAATCAAAATGTTTTGTTGATAAAACTTTCTTGTCGTCTGTAAACAAATATTAAAAGAGTTTGTAATTGTCACATCAATTTCATTTTCCAAAAAAATATATTCTCACAATATTTGTTCAAGTTACGGAATAGTTAAAACCACAAAGCGAAATCTGGTGAAGAGGAAGGATGCTTGATATTTAAGATGTTTTCACACAATCTGCCAGCACTTACCCCTGATACAGCAAAGGACCCTTTATTTGAAGATGTCCAAAAATTTCTAAGACATTTTATAACATACCAGTTGATAATAACTACATGCTGTGCTACCAGTTTTATAGATTTCACCAAACTAATGTTCTGGGTCAACATAATATACATAACCTTTATAATACCGTGCCATTTTTTAGCTTGTGAGTGCTGGGCAAACCTTATGAATTCAGACGTATCCTGATTTTGGAATTTGCATAACCATTTCTTTTCTACATTTTTATGAACTACTTGCTCTTTTGATGATTTCGGAAGATACAATAGACTGTGGGATGATCAGCAGCAATTAGATTGTTACTTCATGCTAAGTTCTCCTAATACGATTTTTCAAATTACTGTAGATTGATTCCTCAAAAACTCATCAATCATCTTGTTTGTACATCTTGGATCAGACTGACCATCTGTTCCATATAACATTTTTCTGGTGTTACACTAGATTTTTATTAAAAATTATTAAAAAAGTAACCCCATAATACTTGTTTTTTATTATTTTTTATACCCAATCCTGAGATGAAAACAGTTGCACAAGCACTAAACATGAAATAAATCCCATGTAATATTGGGGAGATACTGCATAAGATTGAGGACATGCGTTATACAAACGTATTTATCCTGTTTTCATAGTACAACTGATATCTAAAAGTAAAGGTACTTCAATGAAGTGGATGTTTCATTTTCATGCAGGGTAATACATCTTCGCTTACAGGTTCATGAACTGGTAAATGTGTATTTTGATATATCATAAGATAACTTTTTTTCAAATTGCCACTTCAATTATCAACATCTCAGATGAAATAATACAAATAATTGTGTATTAGCAATACAACTAAGTAATATAGAATCAATGTTTATTGTATTAATGTAGAATAGATTTTGTACTCATATTTATTTTTGGCATTGAAATAAGAAAGCCTGAGTTGCAACATTTGGAATTTTACAATTTTTCTTAACCTGTGCCGTTACAAGGGATGACCTTTGATGTGTATAACAAAATTCATACAGAGGAGCTTTACCTCCAAAAGAGGGCATATTACTTAGAAAAATGCTTGCTTTATATTTTTAAGGGTACTGGGGGTGGCATTCAAAGCCTGTATCTTTAGGCTAAAAGTAATTTGCATAGTCTACAGTACCACAACGCCCCACTTGTAAATATTACTGACCGAGTTTGTAATATAAGCCAAACGTATTGAGTCAGGGTGTCTACTCAAACAACTGAATAAAAATTCTGTACTTTTCAGTACTTTAATTGAAAAAAATGCAGTACTTTTTGTTGCATGAAAAACGGAAAATAAGCGTGATCAGAACATTCGAATATTTTAATTAGTTAAAAGTGAATATACCTACATATTCAAGAATAAAGTGCATAGAAAATATTTTTATTTATGAACTCTTCGGTCTTTTTTTAATTTTTCTAATTCAGCATCGATCTCTGCTCTCTTCTTCCTTGCGCTTTTCTGTTACCTCAACTTTCTTTAGCTCGAGTGTATTGATATCAGCATGCAATTGTTGAACCTCTCGCTTCTTAGTAAGTTTTTCATTATGCTTAACTTTTAATGCCTCTCGCCTTCTGGAAGATGCATTTCGAAACTCTAAAATCATCTTCTTAGAAATTGTAAATTCGGAAAGGTATTTTATTTTAGAAGTTAAAATTTTGTCATAAACAAGTCGTTGGGAAACTAGCGGTTCGTTTAAAGTGTTTTCTACGTGGTATTCTTTATTTATCGAAAAACCCCTTTCAACCGAAGCATTGCCGTGAAACATGATTAAAATTTTTTAAATAAAATTTAAAAATACAAATTCTGATAAGCCACACTCTTTACACAACCTCATTAAAAATATATCCAATCTTTCCTTTTCTGGGGAATTGTTCCAGTTTTCCAAAGCATTCTTCTTGTCCTCACATAATTGGTTATAATGTTTTTTTACAATGTCTGCATCAGAGGCAATTATCTGCTTTCGCTCAATAAATTCCTCTAAAGCAATGTTTAACCTGGATGTTTTTAAGACGTTGCTACACATTACCATAGTTGACAAACAAGAAGCACCTTTGATAATTTTGTATTTCAACGGACTTTTCTCTGTAATTTTTTGGAAAAAATGTTTTAGAAAATCTAAACAATCATTTTTAAATTTAACGACATCAAGTTCCTTCAAACCCTTCACCTTACAAACAACAGATGCCTCAAAACCAATATCCACATTTGCAATTGACTTTAACTTTGCAATTTTGGTTATATTTATTTTAGTTAATTTATTAGGGGCGTTTGTTTCATTTATAATTTTCACACTAATGAAACGACTTTCCATAGTAATATCGGAAGTCGTTTCATTAGTTTCCTTACGCAAAATAGTATACAATTCCTGAAGAAACGTATTATAAACTTAAAATCACATGTTGTGTATAATGTATAACTATAGTTGCAGGGTACTAACGTGGACTGACTAGTATAGTTTTAGATGGTCAGCTGCTAACAGTCGATACCGCTATGCTTAAAATATTCAGGAATTAAATATAAAGTATTAATTCCTGTACCCGTCGAAATGAGACGGCTACTTTAGCAAAGATGTAACCCGTCATTATGTACTTTAAATCGCCCTCGTATTAACAGTATACTTCGTTGTAGTTAGTTTCAAATCGGTAGCATTCACGCTCTGCGTGTTTAATGTGTAGGATGAATAATATTACACTTTTTGTATAATAGACTTTATTGTGGTAGTTGAATGATAAAAATCCGTTTAGTACTTTGCTCAAACTAAGCGTTACAAGAAACGGTTTAGTGTTTTAAATATATAGGATTTTCTTTAAATTCTCACCTGATCAGAGCACGTTAATAATAGCTTGCTCTTTCATATTATCTTTCAATGATGTCACATTTTTATCTTGACATGGGTATGACAGTTGAAGAAACCGCTTTGATTTTAATAAAAAGAACGAGTTCTATGTCACTATTATGTTATTCTACTATAATAAAAAAGTTTCACACAAACAAGTTAAAATTTGGGTAAAATACCTATCTTTTTTATTTTTAAATATGTATCATATACTGAAACTGATTATTATTCAAATAAATATTAAATAGGAAGGACAAAGAAATATTCACAAAATTTAATTAAACTTAATTAGGTAAATTCTTCTATCCATTGACTATAGGTATTCTGTCAATTTCAAGTGTTTTACTTGTATCTTTTCTAAAAACTGTAATAGAACAAATTAATTATGTATTTTCCAATAAAAGAACACTTTTGTAACATAGGTGTGACTAATTGCGTAGACACTACAAAATAATATACTAGTGCAATGTTTCACTTTCAAGTTTTTTATTATGCACGATTATTATTTCTACTTGTTTATCACACGCAAATTATGCTAACTTGCATTTGTATTTCACGCATTAACGTCATGACATTAATCAGACCTGACGGAAAAACATCAAGTTTAGTATTGATTACGGGTCATATAGTTACATAAACAAAAGGACAGAGCAGAGGGCTATAATATTATAATTTATAACTGAAACAGAGTATGTAAACAGAATATTCTAAACCGTAACCAATACGTTAAATTTTCTCGTGTGGTGTGATAAAATTAGAACTTGAAAAGCATAATTATGTTTATTACTGTTAATTACATATTTACCTTTAAAATTACGTATCCACAAATTATATTAATTTTTTATTTTTAAAGGTGTTGTGAGTTTTGCAATAAAAATGCAAAATAATTTTACGAATATTCACGAAAATAGGTGCCAAATATTCGGAAACATTTCCAATATTTCCGAATATTCCGAGGCGGATTTTCCCTACTTCCAACATTATATGTACCTATAGCAATCGCGAAAGTTTTATTTTATACACAATGAGACTACAAAAGCAGATGCTTAATTTCCGTACGTGAAGTATAAATTCCACACTTTTTCCACATATCCGGACTTGCTCTACAAAATCAGCACTTTTTCAGTACTTTCCGGATTTTCCGTACCAGTAGACACCCTGTAAGTAAGCAATGCTACGTGAATGATGTGTTTTATCTCTACCATTGTTTGGCAGACATGATATATCTCAACTCGAAAATAAGTTTATGTTGACTCAGGTTAAAATTAAAAGGTAAGTGTTATTTTTTAAACGCTGCCAAATTTAGTCCATTCCATGATTTATACTTTTAAATTACGAAATTTACATTGCTTTTCATTTACAAAATAAAATATACAGCAATGCATTTTAGTGGTGCACGGAGCTTTGCTAATGGTGTTTTTGCACATAACGCTGATATTCTATGAACATTAACAATAAAAGATTAATAAATAATTATTATAATGTACCTTTATAAAGATTACCAGACTTTATATACAGAGTAATACGATTTATTATTACTCATTCAATATATTGAAATAAACAGGATAAGACCATCCATTAAGATGGTAAAAAATATGTATGCTTATATAAAAACAATAGATGTCTGCCTAAAATGCTACTCAGCGAGGTCTACCCAAAACAACGGTGTTCTTGCTTTCTCACTACGATGTCATTGCATACTTTAAATCAAGATTATATTACTATGCTCGTCAATAATGTTATAAAGTTCAACTAACATAATAGGTCTAATAATAAACGGCACCATTTTAAGACCAGTGACTTTCAAATGAAGGACAAAATATAAAAGTAACATTTTTCTGGTGACATAGTATCTTTTTATGGCCAGATAATATAGCATTTGGTAAATTATTACTAAGAAAAATGTAATTGACTATTGTATTCAATGTTATTATTCAGTTGTAGTTAGTAACAACTTAAATGGTAATCAGATGTTTTATTTTACGGTTTTTTACGCTTTTAATTATCCTACACACCTGAAAATCGATGAAAAATTGATATCATGCTTGTAAGTTGTGGTTTGTAAATAGTTAAATGAGGAGATTGCGGCCTGTGTTTTTTCATGTTTACATCATCATAACTCTCTTCTTCTGCAGGTACAAATGGCACGCTTTTTAATGTTACATGTCGCGCCAGAGCAGAAAATTCTGGTTTATAAAAATTGGAAAGTCCAAGCAAAGAATGTCGATTTGCTAACCTAAAAGTATTACATAACCAAATAATAATGATTAATATTTTAATGTACTTCAATTCTATACCTCAAAATAGACATTTTGATTTTGCGAATTAATAGTCCGCAGTTTTAATTATTTAAATAAATAAATTTAATTTAAGATGACATAACCAAAATAAGAACAATCACATAAATATGGCTGTGTCTAAGTTCTAATAGATACACCCATAGAATATGTAACCCACGGGCAAAATATCACATGAAATAAGGGTGACAGCGCCAAGCACCATCTACACGTCTAGGAAGAAAAGTAAATCATAAATGGCGGACATGGCAGGTGCTAATTTTAAACATATATTTAAAAATTACAGTTTCAAATGAAATGCAATCATAAAAATGATCAAGTTCATATACTGAAATTACTTATATAAGTATATTCTGAACTTTAAAATCATTTAATATTCAAAATGTAGTAAAATAAGTAATGAAGCATGAAACTTTACCATTTCGCGAGTAGTATTTCATCTGAACAAAAAAAAATTAGGTTTGTACCACCAATTAATAAATATTACCTTTTTCATGAGAAAAATATTATACTTTACACTTGAGAAGACATAAATTCAACTTTGGCATCATCATTATATTGAAACATTGTACATGATCTTATTTTATTTAGAATTCTAATATTAACAATGTAATGTGTAATAATAGTTACTTATATACTAAGTCAGTAGTAATTTTTTATTGAACGAGTCTGAGATTATGAGCCGAGCGAGGCGAGTTTAATAAAGACACTTTACTAATATGGTGCATACAAACTATCGCCAACCGCAGAAACATACAATTTAAGAAATGGAGATATTATAAGCATGAATTATGACGTTTTATTATAAAAAAGTAAACATATAAAAATAGCAAACATTTATTTAATGTCTTACAGTCATTGATGTTGAAAATATTTGTGAAAGGTGAAATGTTTGATTTTACAGTAAAATAAAGTGTTTGCTTACTTCCAAAAATCATTTTGGTAATGCATGCTTATATTGACGGTTGGCAATAATAGTTATTTATGTACCAAGTCAGTAAAGTGATTATTTATTGAACGAGTTTGAGATTATGAGCCGAGCGAGCGAAGCGAGCCAGGCGAGTTCAATAAAGACACTTTAGTGACGGGGTGCATACAAACTTTTATCGCCAACCGTTAAAATTTATAATTTAAAAACAATGTAGATATTATAACATGATATTTTATTATGACAAAGTAAACATATATAAAACTTTCACTGTTAGAGACGTGACAATGACGACTAGTTTTTGTTTAATGTCATATATCAGTCATTTGTATGTTGATTAATTTGCGGCAGGTAAAACATTTGATTTTTACAGTAAGATAAAGTGTTTTTCTTCCGAAAATTGCTATGGTATTGTATAGTTATATTGACGGTTGGCGATAAAGAAAATTATAATATGAATAAATATTCAACATTAAATTTCAAAAACATTGAAGACAACAAAATAACTACATACACAGAGACCCTACATCTAAACATAAACTAAAGCGCAAGCTCGTTTAAGACAACCCTAGGCTTTGCTGTCAATATTTATTCTGTCCTGCCCAATTCAAGCATCTTATATGCAAAGTTGTCTGTCTGTGTGCAATTTTAAATGAATTATAAGTATTATACTCCTGCTGTCCCATAATAATAGTAGCAAGCGAACATTTTAATGGGAATTATTGGTAAATGCAAGTGTACATTATGTTGTAGCGCAAAATTGGAATGCCCTCAATCAAAATCAAGTTTTCTCTACATGATATGTAGTTAGTCTTGGCATAACTCTAAATTCTCCACTGAAGTTATTCAAAAACCATACTTTTTCAATGTCTTCCCACTTTGCTTCCTGACGTTTATTATTCACAGTGTAAGAAATTGACTTTGATAGCATATTATTCCGACCCTGTCGCAAATATCTTGCCGGAGTATCATTCACCAGTCGATTAACTGCTGCACATTGTTTGTGCCTTGATCGCAGATAGTTGCTACTACATTAAATCCAACTTGTTCTACTGCTCTCGCAATATCTTTTATGGTTTTTGCTGTTTCTTGTGAACTGACAACTGCTTTCACAAATTGACACAAAATAGGTTGTTTCCATTTTCTGTATAGTCCTCTGCGAAAAAACACCTTCAATTAACAAAATTATAATATAAGATGTTGACATATTATGCCAAAAGACTAACACTAATTAAGTATGAATTGATACAATAATATTTACCTGTGCATGATCTGCTATTTTAGTACTTTTACATAACCCGTTTTTATTGTAAAACTGACGAATGCACTATTCATATATTTCAACACAAACCTACTATTTTAAGCTGTGTAAGCCTGTACAATGACGTAACCAATCAAAGTGAAGTGAAAACCTACCCTTTACTTTTTATCACTTTATTCTAAGCTGATACGGACTATAGGATTTATCGATAGCCAAGTTATTGGGCAGTTGTAGTTTTGAAGTTTTGCTGATAAATATTGTTCTTTAGGAATCTGCCCTTCTTGCTAGTTTCATAGAGCTTGTTAAGTTCAAAACCCTGCAAGTAATTTTTTCTGCATTCATTTTTAAAACACCCTAAAATTGCTCAACAAGCTCAATTTCCTGCTGTTTGAAATTAGTGTTATTTTATAAAATTTCTCAGATAATTACTCAATAAAATTTTGCCTTACAAAATCAAACAGCTACTTAGGAAACGTTACGTTACAAAGTAGTTGCAATATTTCCTACCACCTGCAGTGACTATATTTTAATTAAAAGCTGCACGTAAATTTACAGCTTTCTTCTAAAAGATAAGGCCACTTACCACCTGTCCACATCTGCTTACAATGGGTTTGTTATCTATAAGTATGCTGTTATTCTGCAGCTGTTAAGATGTTTCAAAGTAATAAAATTATTTTCCTTTGTCTAAAAATTCTTTGTTAATTGCGTTATCTGCTTGTTGGCAAGCTGTTACAGTTTGTATTTCGACAGCTGTTGTATGGAAATTTTGCACACCTGATTCTTCGGCGATATCTTTGAAAGCCAAATACCTACCCCCATACATGGTTCTGTCCTTATAAAATAGAGACCAGGCTTTGGAAGAAACATTGAGTACAACATTTTCTTACCGAAGAGACATGTTGTAAAGTCGCGTTTTGACAATGCTTTCTGTGCTAATATGAGTTAAGTTGGTGGTTTCAGCATCCAGCCCGTAGAGAAATGCAGCCGCATTTTTCCATCAACAAGATGATACCAGCATGAAGCCGATAGCTCAAGGTACAGTTTCTTGTTTTTGTAATTTTTGATGCTACTGTGAAGAATAGACATTTCATTTGCTGTTCATAATGTATATTACTCATGATTATCCAGTAAATTACCAACTCCACGTTACAAAACTTACATTCACAATAAGCGAGCGACTATGTAATCTTTCTTCAAATTAAAAATTAGTTAATTAAAGTTTGTGTTAGAGTCTGTTTTACGGTATCTTTTGTCCTTTTGGTATAAACATTAACATAAAGAACTTACGCATCAATTTAAAAGTAGTTAATATTTGATTAATTTAAGTTAGGGTATATAATTTTAATGTTACACTATTTCTTGAGGAGGTAAACTTCACAAACGCTGTAACAAACGATTACGCAAATTATTTGTTGTTTTGTAAATAACCTTTCGAGATTGTATATTAACAATATAGTTATACAGAGGTTTCTAATATGTTTTTTCTATTTCACCCACGCCACTTTACGACGTTTTCGAGCTATCCCAAATTCTATTATTCTGTCCCAGTTTTGTTGCGATATTTGGCGTAAACGATTTCTTTACTGACTTTTACTGTTTTCTTTCGTGTTTACGCGGAGTACCGTAACAAGCTCGACGTGATATACTCTGTAGAAGACTATATTTAAATTGTATGCGTTTTGTCGCTTAGGATGAACGGGCATGAGAATTCAATTATTAGTGTCGTTTACCTAAGTTTCATAGTTTCCTTCATTTTTAAGCCCAAAATCAAACTGTGAATTAGTTGGGAATTTTTCTATTTAGAATCGTTTCTATATTTTTGTAACACTATGATTTTTTGTACAGTAGTGTGGGTAGACTATTTGTTAATATTTTTATATCCTACATCAATGGAAATTTTTGTCTGCGTATCCTAAATAGCAATTACCTGTATGGTATTTACTAAGCGTTTCATAGTTATTAAAAATAGCTTTCTTAATTCGATAATCTGTGTAAAAGCTTCGTACTATAAGTACTTTTTATTTGTATCTAAAATTTATTCAATAGTTGTCATATATTCTTTTGTGTTTTCATTTAAAAGAAGGCCGTTTCTTACATATGATATTTTTAAATTGTTTTTAAATATTCGAATTTTAACGTTTAGAATTTTCCGGATACAATGTCGTTGAATACACTGGGGGGAATTCAATGCTAAATCTTGTAACAATTTTTTTTGACACTTATAAAAGTCTATAAATTTATTTATAAAATACACTGCACTATTTATTTAAATAAACCATTAATTTTTGCAATATTAATAAATGTACAGGTCAGTACAGTATAGCCCAATAGCGAGGCGTATATTAATTAAGCTTAGGCTCTATTCGTAAACGTTGGTTGTCCGAATAACATTCCAAATGTCAGACGATTCTTGTGCCTTCTGCGCATTCCCTCCACTAAGTTGAATCAAGCTCGAGCTTTCACTCTGGTGACACGCACCATCTTACGGTTTAAAAAGCGATAATTCTTACAATTAAAAAGTCGATAATTACAGTTAAAAAGTCGATAAATACATCGCGCAAGCGCAAAATAAGCGACGTCACGGGCGGGTGGTAGCTCCAGCTTACACAGGCTTTAGCGCTGCCATCTGCCAATGACGTCACCAATGCACAAATTACGACGCAATTATCGGAAAAATATATAAAGTTAAGGCAATACATTCTAATGCAATTACTCACATGAATATGTCTCTGGGTTAAAGTTGGCTTCTATTTTAAGTCCATCAGGGCTCCGGAGGGCCCTTTTGAGGTAGTTAAAGATGGTACGCCCGACGCTCTTCCAAAGCGTTCGGACCAGCTCCGGTAATCATGAGTTCGTCATCCAGGGTCGTGCAGTACGGTTCGCCAAGGCTACAGATTACCTACCTATGCAGGGAAAGACGGAAACATGGTAAAGGACGACAGACAAGAACAATTAGGCAAAGGAAATCTACATAGATAAGATAAGCACGATACGATACCTCAAAGCGTCCACTCCACTCGAAGGTTCGGGCGAAAAAGCCACTTTCAAGCGTCTAACGGAAACCTCTCACCACTTTTGTCTTTTCCGCGTCGGCGCGAAGTATTCGTCCAACCCACTATTGACGTGACGGAAATACGCGCACCGCGTCTTTTGAAATTATGGCGCGAAACTTCCGCACATCAAAATTAACCTAAGACATGTTTAAGGGCCAATTTGATTGGCACGTAACAACCATGGCTCAGAATTTAGTTCGAGCGAGTGACTAGGCATGGCAACGAGATCAGGTGCTGAAAGAACTTGACTTTAGTTCTGTTTCTGATAATGCGCTCACTAAATTATTAATAATAATGTCACTGATTTATTATTAATAATCTCATTGGTTTGCCGACTTTAATATCAATGGTTTACCAATTTTTAATCTCAATAAGTTATCAAGTTTTAATTTCATTAACAAAAATGTAATAAATATTAGTTCTTCACATTCACCGTTGATAAGCTTACGAATTTATAAGTTCTAATATGTATAATTTCTCAATTTTTCGTTAAATAATCTCGCTTTAACATAAGTTAAAGAAACGTCAAAAATGATGTACTTTGGATAGCCCGTTCTATGGATTGGTTTTGTTTCGATCTGCTTTGGTGAATTGCACAACAAGTTGGTGTAAATGGTTCCCAGTAAGGATCCAGTATAATACGCAATAATATGTGGAAAGTTCGCTGACGTCACTTGTTTGTCGAAGGATTGTAGGCCAACACATGTGGTTTCGACAAGGTATTTGTTTCAATGAAGTTCAAATTACCAGTTTGCAAGGTAAACGTTTTTCTAACAACTTGACCTGACAACAGTTGTTCGTATAACTTGACAGCGAGGCAAAAAATTGAAAATAACATTGTAGCATTTTACGACTTTTGTTTTACAAAATAAACAGGAAAACTTTTGTTGTTTGGAATTAACTATAGTATGAATTATGGGTTATATTTGATATTGCTGCAAATAATTAAGATTACGAATATCTTTATTTAATCCTAAAAGTATTCAATTTAAATTCAGTAACACATCAAGTAATTAGAAGAACGAATTTTAATTGTCTTTGAATATTTAACATATATTTGTAAACCAAGGTATCAGATCTGTGTATTTTGGGTAATTAATTTAAAAAGCCTCACACACATGTTTAATACATTATTAATATTTTGATTTAAAGTAAAGTCAATCATAATTTCCATATTTAAGTATCTGCGTCTAAAAGATTAGACCACATTATTGATGTATATTTTATGTATAAAATTTTATCACAAAGAGAGCTAAATTTAATTAAAGACTTATCTTATAATTTAATTGAACAACTGTTTTATTTTGGACAAGTGAGTCCAAAGGTAGGGTTAATTGAGTTAAAAGGTAAAAGCACATATATACCCTTTTATAAAAGTAAAATTTTTAGCTGAGACTTGATAAATAAGTACTAAACAGCACTTCCAAGATGTTTAATATCTAAATTTCCCTTTATAATAATGTTTAAATTATTGGTATCAATAGCGACATCTTTTTTATCGTATAAGGTAGCATCTCTTGCGTCTTTTGTTATTATATTAACACAATTTTTTACAGCTCCTGTTTTAGCAGTAAAGACGATGTTTCCCTCTAAGGACTTCCAAGTTCTCCCTTACAGCAAACCCGTGTTTAAAAATTCTAGGATTTGGTGGCACCCCTTTGCACTCCTATTTAGTATTTTAGAGTTAGTCAAATGATTAATGTTTTTATTGTAAAACCCACGACCACTCCTCATAAGCTCTACCCGAAGAATAGACCCCTGAATTAGCCGGAAGACTGTCGATTACCCTCCATCAGAAGGATTCGATTAAATTAGCTATATAATAATTAAATAAAGGTAAATGCATTATAATGTTTTGAATGGTGTTGAGATAGCTAACATATTGTTACGAACTATTGTTAGGCAACCCGTCAAACACACAGCTGCATAACCGATGGTATATGCTACAGAACTCCCGAACGTTCTAGCAAACAGTAGAATATAAGTCATCTATTTAATTGTAGAGTATATATGAGATCGGTGATAAATGTAAGAGTTTAGTCTATATCAGAATGTCGAATATAAATTATATCGAGTAAAGTTAAATAGTTAAGCTTTTGGAAGTCCAAGAATAAACATTAATTTGACGAGCGTCTCGCGCCACATCTGATCTCGGCTGCCGTCAAGGCCATAGCTTCCTTGTTTTCATTACGTTGTCATGTGCCTGGATAGTTATGTTATGTTTGTTGGTGGTTTTAATTTAATAATTCTAATTCTGTAAATGAACAAGTGGAAACCATATCTTCATTACATTATAGAAAAAATTAAACCACTTATTGTATCAGTAGTGTATCTCACAGAAAGGAGAATAATTCTTGGGGCATATAAACAAGGATTTATTAGTAACTGAAGGCTAATAAGTCATTTATACATAATATATTTGGTAAAGTCCTCACAAGTGTAATTTTAATTGCTGAGAGTGCCATCAAAGTTTTGATGTTTAATCTTCACCATGTAAACAAGTTTCACAATTGTCAACTGAAAACTATGATGACCTTAGCGGCAGCCGAGATTAGATGTGGTGCGAGACGCTCGTTTAATTTGTATTATGTGAACGTGTCTACAGTACAGACAGCTTGTAGAATACATAAATAGACAAAAGTGTAATAAATAAATAGTAGTGTTAGTTTTGTTAATAAACCTATGGTTAAGAATTTAGTTTAAAAAGATATTAGTGCTTGCAAATAGCATTAGTGTGATAATGCTTCACTATTAATTGGACTGAAAACATCTATAAATAAGGCATATACTGTTAATTAGACTTGTGAACAATGAGTAATAAAGACTTTTGTTATTACTTGTTTTAAATTAGTAAAACGTGGTAGTAGTAGCCCGCTACAATATTATTATCGACAAAAAATGCGGTTCCACTGTATTTTTAGTACAATTACTTTTTTATATACATTAATGATCAATGTAACACCGCATTATTTTCTAATTAAGAAGAAACATGATTGGTGGTAACATTTATGTTCCATGGAAATAAGTACTGTTTATTATTAAGATAAGATTAAAGTAATTAAACGCTAATTGAGACCACTACTATTTGAGTATTACTGTATACAGGTTAGAACTACTTTTCCAATTAGTTGACAGAGTTTGATGATGTCACTATGTGGTAAAACAGTTGTCACCTGCATATAGTAATATACAAATTGTTGTAAATAATATTATATAGTATAACGGGGTTGTTATGTTATTTGATTTGAAAGGGGTTCTGCTCGATTTAATCAACAGATGTTAAATTGTGTTAAACATTTAATGAACGTAACCAAATATACATAAATGTAAAACAAACAATCTTAACATTTAGGTAAAATCATTGATATAGATTACAACAGTTCACGGCGCGTTCTTAACCGACCGGCGTATATAGATGGACTCTGTCGACTTACTACTGATAAGGGACGCTCGGCCTTGTTCCGTCTAGCACGGACACTATGCGCAGGGGCGGACGTATTGTATTTGTTACAATAGTTAAAAATGCATTTGCAATGTAGATTACTGTTATAAAGTGTCTTTTTTTAACAAATTTAATACTTAGCATACACAATAGAACCGTCTGGTTAATGGACATTAACATCCGAATGTTTTGAACCATCAAAACGCGAAGCGCAATTTGATAAATTACCGGTATTAACAGAAGCCGGTATTGCTTGTTGCGCCATTGACAAACGTCCTAGCAGTTCTTGGAACTGTTCATTACTAAGAACCACATTGTTTACAGCCATTTCGGATTCGCGAACAAACACTTTGTGTACAACAATTTCTAAAATTTCCGAAACAAGGTCTAGTACTGAATTTTGCTTGCGAACAATTCTACTCGTAGTAGAGCGAAGCAAATATCTTTCTTGACCTTCCAGATTAATTATGTGTGTATACAAAGAAACAAAGCTTACTTACAGGTTTTTATCCAAAACATCCAAAAGTACCTTACAGAATGCCAGCAAGCGTATCAAAACACTACTAAACACTACTGCATCAATAACTTTCTGAATCACACACAAAACTTTTTAAAATTGTATCGCAACGTAAACACGTAAACAATAACAAACGAAATCGAAATATTAATCTATCAAACTGCGCGGCGCGGTCACGGTCATGAACTTCAAGCTGTTTACGATCGATCGATATTTATTAACAACGTTACGAAAACATCTGCAATTGAATCTAGGGCGTCGCGTTGGGCGCCACTTTTAATAACGGGGTTGTTATGTTATTTGATTTAAAAGGGGTTTTGCTCGATTTAATCAACAGATGTTAAATTGTGTTAAACCTTTAATGAACGTAAACCAAATATACATAAATGTAAAACACACAAACTTATCATTTAGGTAAAATCATTGATATAGATTACAACAGTTCACGGCGCGTTCTTAACCGACCGGCGTATATAGATAGACTCTGTCGACTTACTACTGATAAGAGACGCTCGGCCTTGTTCCGTCTAGCACGTACACTATGCGCAGGGGCGGACGTATTGTATTTGTTACAATAGTTAAAAATGCATTTGCAATGTAGATTACTGTTATAAAGTGTCTTTTTTTAACAAATTCAATACTTAGCATACACAATAGAACCGTCTGGTTAATGGACTGAAAAGTAATACCTTACATGTGATTTTCCAATGATTCACCCGAAGGTACTACATTGGCCAGGAAACGAGTTTTTTGACTTGGAAAATTTGGAATTTTTGTCGAACCCTTGTTGTTCCAAGCAATGTAGGGATCTTTAACGTGCGTAACAACACTCACACACGGGACTTCCATTATACCTCTTATCCGAACGATTGTGTATTTTTGTGAAAAATGCTTGTCTAACATTTTTCAAGCGGACCGTGTCGGGATTTGAACCCGGGACTTTCGGCGTAGTAGTCACACACATACCAACTACGCCACGGAGCCGCCTGAGAAGTAATACCACACATGTTAGAATAAGACATTGCTAACATTATTTAAACTCAACTTTTGTACTTTAACTGTATCTTAAATGTGTATTTGCTAGATGAGACTGGTGCTTATACAGCAATAACGCAACGAACTACTTAGACCTAACTGTATTGAAATCGCTTTAGCGTTTGCTATTGTTTCAATTAAATTTTTTATAAATTTATAGTGCAAAGTACTGACAAATTTTTTTGAAAATCGAGCTCAAGCAAAGAAAACTCGATATATTTCTGCATGCTTATGAAAAACACTTTGGTTTACAGTTATTTCTAATAATTTTATCAACTATATATATTCAGAAGCGTATTGAAATCACGTAAGAAGTTTCTATTGCTTTAGACCAATTGTACAAATTCTTTTCCCAAAATACGGCCGAAATAAACAGCCAGCTACATCTTTCTTGTGTTTAAGAAAAGTAACTCGTAGGCCACATCTTAAAAATAGAAACAAAATCATAGTTTCAGCGTATTAATCGACACCGTTACCAATTTTCCTAATATGATTTTATAACTTACATAATAGGTTTCTACGGCGCATTTTATTATTGACATTTAGAATATTAAATGAATACATCAAGTGTTTGTTCCATAAATTGAACTACTCTAGTGTGTTCATTTTATTGTTTGTATACATCCTGTTTTGCAACAGTTCTAACCTACCAGTAAATTTGAATTATTTCGGAACGCATCTGTTTATTTTATATAATTAGTTTTTTTTATTCATTGTCAAAATGTGACCAGAATAACAAAATGAAGAACCTTAATAAGTACACCAATAAATGTAGATAAAGTAATAGAACAACACCCCATTTTCTTTTGTTTTTATCTGGTAAGTTATAATGTAAAATTTGTTTTTAAACAATTGAATACAAATTTTTGTTTTAGATATTTAAGCAAGTTCCAATTAGGATGCCTTTCAAACTTAAACTAAAAAAATCCAGACACTACAGTGTTGTATCAAAGTCTCTGTTTGTTATATCTGTTGAAATGCTAGATGGTACTAATGTAGAGTGTACTTTATCATCTGAAAGCACAGGCCAGGACTGTCTTGATGTTGTTTGCCAAAAGCTTAGTCTAAATCAGCCTCGATTTTTTGGGCTTCAGTATATGAGTAAATCAAAAGATAATAGTGGGTGTTGGTTGGAACTTGACAAACCACTTAAGAGGCAACTTGATAAACGTGCCAGGGGCTTATGTGTTTATTTGAGAGTTATGTATTACGTTATTTCTGGTTGTAGGCTATTAAATGATGAAGTTACAAGGTAAGTTGTAATTCACTGGTTTTTTAACATTGGATCATATTTTACACAGGGACTTCTATAATATTTTGTGTATTGAATTCCTCCAATAATTCTATTTATGTCTTTGTAATGTTAAGGGGTTGTATCATTTCATAGAAAATTATAATCAAATTTCAATTTAATAGTTTATGCATGGGAAATCCCAAAAACAGCTTTATTGTTATGTATTTCGTTATGAAAAACATCAGAACAAAGATTCTGAGAAGGTATCATATTTTGCAAGATAATGTCTGGAGTGAATTCTGGTTTATGTCATAATTGGTTGTTTTGGATAAAAATGACGTCACGTTAAGAATTTTAATTTGCCCAGAAAGGGTGGAAACCTCGTAACAATTTTATAGGTGCACCAGCTAACTTTCAATGGTATGAAAATAAGTGATGTTATAAAATAAAAAATATATAAAATGTAAAATTGGCCAAAATACAAAACTACTTAAAGTACCCACTTATCTTGAAAGGCTTTATTGTCCAATACTAAGGGCACCAAACTGTCTTATTCCAGCAATTTCGTCAACATATTCACTATCCCGAAGACGATTATTCTAGATAGGTCCCCTTGCTTTTGATGTTCCAAAATCTCATCACCTAGCTGTTACCTTTTGTAACATTTACCTTAAGAAAACACTCCTTGATCTTCTACCAAATCGGGCCAGTTCATTTCAAAAAATCATTCAAAAAAATTGAAAATCAACACCACCACATCCGATTTTGATGAAACTTTGTATTTTTTTATCTTTCCATATAGATATTAACATATACTAAATTTTATCTTTATTTTAACTGTATTTTATGGATACTCAGATGTAAGTAAAATAAGTGTTTTTACCATTTCCGAGGCCTTCGGATAAACATATACTTTATTGAGAAAAATTTCTATCTCTTCTACTTTTATTTATTTAAAATTATAGTGAAACAAAACAGACCTCTTGGCTAATTACATTGTATCACTAAATGAATGTAACAATATTTATTATTGAATTTGATTAAGGGAATATCAAATAATTCTGTTACAAGTCTGTCATTATACATGTTACACACAGAACAGACAGAGAGAACAAGAAGGAAGCGTAAATTAGTTTATAAGTTTCTATATACATTGAAAAATTATATCTTATACTGTGACTTGGTATACTAAATTGAATTGAGATAGTAGTACGGGACAATCTATAAAATTATTCAACATGTTGAATAAAAATAATACTCTAAAACCTTTCCTTCTACTTTCGAACTTGAAACACTTTTCGCCTCCACTCGTTGGATACAAGTGAAGCTTTATCCTTTTTTACTTGTTTGCGGCTAAGTCTGGGAATTACCCCAAGGGTGAGCAATGAGATAGGACGTGGGGATGGTATAAACTCTACAATAAGCTAACAAAAAGAAAAAGGGAAATTGAGTGCCACTGTATCTATATGGATAACACAAGAAAGCCAATACTCCTATGAGAAGATACAGAAACTCATTGGATTTAAGCTCCATAAAAAACTTACAACTTAATGAACTAACACATCTGGAAACCTCTGGAACATACAACCTCTTCAATCTCGATGATCCTGAAAGAAAAAGTACACAACAAATTTTCTATTAAAAAGACACTGTGTTTTTTAATAAAAAAGCATACTAATAATTACAAGTGGATAATCTTGAGATTACCACACCAAAGGTATTTGAATTAAAAATGGATATCTAGAATAAATCAATTGTAACATATCTGTGTTTTTAAATTACTTCAGCATTCGTCTAATTTCATTATTCAAAAAATTTATTTTCTCTAAAATATTCTTATTAAAATTAATTATCCATGGAATAAAAAAACTTGAGTCCAAAAATGTAATTTAATATAGTTTCTCTCTTATCGTTTTTTTTTTGTTAATATGGTTACAAATACAAAATAATAAATTGAATTCTGGTTTTTCTTGTAAATCTGTCTTGATATAACAAGACCTTAATTTTTAATAATATTTCAAAACAAGATTTCTGATGCCCAATGGACAGATCTGTGTATTGGTTTACATGTATTTCACATCAGTTTAATTTATTTCTTTATAAAAAATTTAAATCACGTGCAGCTAACTTGGATAAATAAAATTTTAAACTTATTCAGATATAATGACCTTATTAAAGATTAGACATCTGTAATGAACTTTTTTAAAAAAAAAGGAAGTGGACTTTAGAATCACAATACTTTAAACACATGGATGTTCCGCGTGTCTTACAAAATTATCTTATTAGTACTTCTTAACAATCATATTTCACGTTATTATTCGTGCACAAAATCTAGCATAATTAAGCAATCTTCGATTAAAATTTTATGTGAGCACTTTTAAAGTCTGACAAACATAAAAACTGAAAGAAAAATTTAAACTACCACGACACGCCTATTCTGAGGCCCCATTTGTGACGAATTCGTGACCCCATCTTTATAAGTTGCAGTCTTGATTACATCTTCAACTATAATGGCCGGTCCGGCTATCCGTGCCGTGCACATAAAGAACAGCTGATCCCTCGTGCGTCACCTCGTGACCGTATTTACGCAAGCGCTATCT
The DNA here is from genome assembly GCA_036346225.1 of Platerodrilus igneus. Classification (NCBI taxonomy): domain Eukaryota; kingdom Metazoa; phylum Arthropoda; class Insecta; order Coleoptera; family Lycidae; genus Platerodrilus; species Platerodrilus igneus. The sequence continues at coordinate 578,007 of JARFIW010001134.1, read as the reverse complement.
TAATTTTAACAACTGAAAGAATATAATCCGCCTATGGATTAGACAACACAAATGACTAGTTCCTTTTTAAAAATGTTTTCAGAGTGTATATTGTTATTAAATATTTCTGGGTAAAGCATTTAAGCTAATTAAATGGTCATAATTTCCTGTTTCATTGTGGAATTGTTTCTTTCAGATATAACAATATCAAATACAAGAATCAAATATCACAGATCAACAATGCATAGATGTGATTCCTTCAAAGCTAGTGCTACAGAATATATGTTTGTTACAAACTTACAGAGATTGACGGTTTCTCTTATTGGTTGATATAGCAGAATTTATTTAAGAAGAGCCTGTACGTCATTTGACATATGCGCAAACCTTGAAAATCAGTGGCGAAGCGGATTTAATAATTTTTAGGGTTCCCATAAAGTAAATATTCTAAAATCAAGTTTTATTTTGTTGGAGGTTTTTATATTAACATGGCGAATACGTGAATAAGCAAGACAAAACACAAAGAAGCAGAAAGAAAACTATGAAAGCGTAAGAAACAAACATAGAATGTCAAAGTAACAAATGTCAATTGATATTTAACGGCAAATTATCTATGCTACTGAAATGCTGAACGAACACGCCTGTTTATAAACAATGAACTAATCTGACACCGTTTTAGCCGTGTGCGCATGATGACGTACAGGCACTTCTTAAATAAATTCTACTCTACAATGAGAATTCAGGGTTATGCCTATTATCATCATCATCAGGTTTTCAGTCCTGGAACTGGTTAGACGTGTACCCTCATTGTTTCCTATTTCGAACTAACCTACACATTTCCCTGAAATTTGCATAGTCTGCATCTATCACTATCTGCGTGCAAAAGTCTGATCTCGGTCTATCTATACTTCTTTTTCCCTATCTCTGCTTGTAATATATCCCGTACTATTCTCCAAAAATGTCTTAAAACGTATCCTACCCTTCTATTTCTCCAACTATTTTTTTCCACAAATATCTTTCTTCCTCTACTATTTCTATAACCTATTTGTAATTAACCTTGTCTGTCCATGCTATCATCCTTATACATCTGTAGCACAACATTCCAGAAGACTTCTATCTCTTTCTGTCTGTTTTTTCTACTGCCCCTATTTCATAGACTTATTGCACTGTTTCGCCTAAACTCAAATTGATCTTCTCCTAGTATTTTTTCAGCTCGTTTTTCCATTCATCTTTGTACAATTCTTGTTAATATTTTTGACACGTGTGCTATCAGACTTAGTGTTCGAAAATTTTCACATCTATCCGTACCTCTCTTTTTTGGTATTTTACTATGATGTTACATTTGAAATCTTTGGGTATCTTGCCTGTCTCATACATAGCTTACAAGTTGGAAGAGACGTTCTGTTACTGCTTGTCCAGTGGCTTTTAGAGTTTCTGCTTACACCTCATCTGTACCCGACACCTTACCATTTTTGAGACCCTTTAATGCTAATTTAAACTCATCTTGCAGTATAGGATATACCAAGTCATCATTTTCAATGTCTGGTTCCTGTTCTAATGCTGTTAGTTCCTCTCCTGCATATAAATTCCCTACATATTCCTGCCATCCAACCACTTTCTCTACATTTTCTATAATGACGTTTTCTCTCGCGTCCCTTATATTTTAGCTATACGGTTTATATCCCTAAAATTCATTCTAATTAGTTTGTATGCTTCGTCTGTCTTTCCTATTTCCATCTTAGTTTGTACCTCTTTGCACATTTCATCAATCCATTGTTCTTTAGCTTTCCTGCATTTGCGAATAATTTCCCATTTTATGGCTTTGTATCTCTGTTTCCTGTTTCTTCTGATCAATTTTTGTATTTTTGTCTTTCTCCTATTAAATTCAGGATATCTTTTGGTATCTATGGTTTCTTATTTTCTTTTTGTGTATACCCCAGAATATCTCTGGCCGCCAAGTCTATGCTGGATTTAATGTTATTCCATTCTGTTTCTACCTCCTTAGTATTAGAAATTAGCATTAAAATCCCCCGTAATTATTAAATTTTCATGTCTTTTTATGTATCTTAGTATGTCTTCGATATCTTTGTAGATCGCTTCCACCTCTTCCTCACTGTGGTTAGAGATGGGCATGTATACTTGTATTATTACTGTATTTACTGGTTTAGATTCTAATCTAGCCTTGAGTACTCTATCGTTCTTTTGTAAGTAATTATCTACATAGTGCCCTATCTTTTTTCGCATAACTATCCTCACATAGGAATTTCTTTCCTCTGATCCTGTATGAATTACCCTAAAGTCTCCACTTCAAAAATCCCTCGCCTCTGGCCACTGAACTTCACTGATACCTACTATATCTAGTGCTTACCTATCCATTTCAGTTTTAAGTTTTCTAGTTTACCTACTCGCTTCATACTTCTAACATTCCACGCTCCGACTCGCAGAATGTTCGCGATTCTTTTTCTAACTTTACCGATCACATCCTCCGAAGTAGTCCTCTCCAGGAGATCCGAATTCGGGACTATTTTACCTTCGGAATTTATAACCTCATACAATGCCATGATTTAATACAATTTAAGTATTCTTCTTAATCTTCTTTGGGAATTAAACCACTCATAGTTTTTAAAATCATCTTTATTTACGTTTCGATCCATGACAACGATCCTAGGTCATGGATCGAAACGTAAATAAAGACGATTTTAAAAACTATGAGTGGTTTAATTCCCAAAGAAGATTAAGAAGAATGCTAAACAAACCACATCAAACATACAGGGAGTATCTACAATTTAAGTAAGCTTTGTACTTGGGAGGTAATGTGGTGGTTTCCCGTTGCCTTCCACATGGCGTTAGTGTGTATTAGAATGCCATACCGACTCCAATTTAAATACCGAAAGAGCTTCTGTCCTCTTTTAGGGACCTGTCTTAGTCTGGTTCCTCACTAAAGACCCTACTAATTTGGTTGAACCTGTAGTATAGCTCTTTAGATCACTGAAACTCGGAAGTCATTCCACCTGTTCTAGTAATCTAGAACTTCGACAAGGTCCATGTCCATGCGGAATGGAAACTTCTTATAGTGTAAAATATATTAAAAATTTATTCTGAACTCTTTCAAGACTGAATTAATGATTTGGTGTAAGGACACCAGACCAATGATGCATATTCGAGATTGGAGCGAACAAGTGACACATAATAATGTTAAGGTAGAATTATTTTCAAATCTATGAGGATTTCTAATTATGAAGCCGAGCATTTTTAAGCTGTGGATATCAAAACTTAAATTTGCTTGAAAATGTACTCCAAGGTCTTTCACCAAGAATACTCTCTGAAGGCTTTCCATCAGATAATTAGCAAATTGGAAATTTTTTTAATGAATATGTCATAATTACACATTTGGTACATTGAAATACAAATTATTAATTTTGCTCCATTTAAGTAGGTTATCAATATCATTATGCATGTTATCAACATCATGTTGATTACCGATAGTTTTATCGATTTTTACATCATCTGCATAAATAAGACAATTTGAGTTAGTTATATATGTATGTAGATCGTTAATAAATAGTACAAACAGTAAAGGGCCAAGGTTGCATCCTTGAGGTATACCAGATGTAGCAATATAGGAACTTGATAGCGTCTTCTCAAGTAAACATATTATTTCCGATTTTTAAGATAGGATGAAAGTAAGTTGATTAATTGTAAGGAAAATCCATATATTGCACAGAGCTTATATAACAGAACTGAGTGATCGACTTTATCGAAGGCTTTTTTGAAGTCAGTATAAATGACATTAACTTGTTTTTGTGCATCTAGAGTTGAGCTAAAATCATCACAGAAAATCATCAACTTTGTCTGAGTTGAACGCATATTAACAAAGGCATGTTGTTTTTCACAGATGTTGTTTTTGACATGATAGTAAATTTTACAGTGCAGTATGGATTCAAAGATTTTTATTGGTATTGATAAAATAGCTATTCAGCGATAATTAGGAATACGACTTGGATCACCAGCTTTGTGTATCGGTATAATTTTAGTTTTTTCCACTCGGTTGAAAATTTTGTTATTTTTAAAGATAAATTAAATATGGGCAGCAAAGGTAATGTCAAGTAATAAGCACATTCCTTGTATATATAGGTCGGAATAGTGTCAAGTCACAGGATTTTGTAGATTTTAACTTTAAAATGGTTAGGTAAATATTCGATAATTCCAGAGGTTGAATACTTAAGGTTGAGAACTGTGAAATATTACTATAAATGTTTGAATCTTAAGGAGAACTTTTTTCTTCAGAGTAAACAGAAGGAAAATAATTTGCAAACCCATGACATTTTTCAGTGTCAGCAATAAAGCAATAGCAATGGAATGGGATTTTCTACTTAAATCCACACTTTGTTTACTTTGTGAATGCAAAAGTTTCCTGCTAACTTAAATATTTGCTTCATTCATAAGTAATCACTGTCCATGTTGGCAAACGTATAATACATTACGTATGTAGGATATTGACAAAGCGGCAACACTGCAGGAATATTCTGAGGGATGCACATAAAATGGTAATGTGTATAGTTTTGTAGCAAATATACGGATGCATAAGCAATAACAAAATGTACGGATGCAAAACGGTAGGTACTATGGATACTCCTAAATTTCCCTTAAACTATTTACTTCATTTTAATATACTCTGCATATAAAGGAAATAATGTGAACTTAACATTCAACGCTACAGAATCCTAGATATTTGCAGCATATGTGATACTCTACTAATTAAAACAGTAAAACATAAAGATTGCAATTTTACTAAATAATTAAAATAGGAAAAAATAAGAATAATTGCAATTTAATTACAACATCCAAAGGACTCAAGACAGTTTATATTATACAGTATACTAACATACAACCTCAATGGACTAGGTCTTTGGAACTGGATGTAACAGCAACTTCCACTTGCACCATTCAAGAGTCTGTATGTGAACTTCATTGAAATAGGAAACCGGTGGTCCAGTACGTGAAGTTACATTTACAACAGCATAGAACGTATAACAAAAAAAAATCCAATCTATTACCCAAGTCTAAGACGGTAAGAAATCAGCAACAAACGGTACGACACCAGTACAAGAAAGCACAAGCATCCTGCAAATTCATAACACAATTAGATTCGAAACACGATTAAAACAAAATACAAAACTACTTAACACCAGATGTGGGAATAAGGATAATCAGGTGCTCTTCACACTTTCCATAATTTAATTACATAGTCTAGTTGACAGAAGGCAATCAAATCCGCTAAAGCTTAATTACTATTCCATATTAAACACAAAATGGCATCAGTAAATATCAACCCAGAATGCTTGCAAAAATCCACAAATAAGAGTGTTTCAAACAACTGCAGCACTCAGAGTATAACCTTCTTCAAACGATGACGGCACCAATAATAATAATCCACATGATTTCGATGTATATTTAAATATTGAAGTGATAATAAAGTTCACTCTATCAAACAACTTTTTACACACTATTAATGCAGAAAATATTGGTTCCAACAATCCCAAGATATCAATAAAATCAAGGTTACAACCAACAAGTTCAATGAAACGAAAGTGATATAAGAACCTGAAGTATATTAAAGCGAGATAACTGTGTGTGCAGCATAGAGTTACAAGAATTAGAATGCGCCAGGGCGAGACGTTACAAATTACAACCAAATTTGGGGGCATAACAATTTATGCACAAGGCTATGCAGTGATTAATGGCGCGGATAAAACGTGACAGTTGGCGCCTAACGTGACAAGTTTCTACAAAAATGTTTAATGTTAAAAAAATGTTTTAAAAGTTGGCTCTTTATATTAGTAATTTTTACCGATTGCGTCATCCATATTTTACATTCGTTGTCTATCTATTCTCTAAATCAAAAGCTTATAAATTTTATCATTAAAACTAAAAACATTTGTCAAATTTGTACTTTGATAAAACTCCTTCACTTATTACCTCAAAGAATTCTGACATTTTAGAATATACTGCAGGCGCCACCTAGTGATTTACTTATATATCGTACCCATACTGTATAATATCTTGAAATAAAAAAGTGGTGAATTCCTTATAGAGCACATGTTCTATTAAATAAATTATTCATGCATTAAATATCAATGTTTTGGTGTAATTGAACTCGTAGCTTTGTGAATGTTCACGATTTCCACTTATTTTAAGAAGAATTTTATATAAATAATTCGTCTTAATTTGCGTTACCGAAAAATTGTTACTTTTTATAGAAAATCTGTTGATGAGTTCTAATTACCATGTATATTCGTAATTCTGAACGAACCTACACCTTGAAGAAGGACTAGAATACTAGAACGGATAGAATGGATTGCGTGTTTCAGTGAGCTAAAGAGCCGAACTGTAGGTTTAACCAAATTACTTGTGCCTTTAATGAGGAACCAGACTAAGACAGGTTCCCGAAAGAGCAGCAGCTCTTTTGGCAGATATGGAAAGTAACAGGAAACCACCACATTACCTTCCAAGTACACACTACATTTGATTTTCCAATGCTCCATCCAAAGGTACCTATATTGGCCAGGAGGCAAGTTTTTTTTACCTGAAAATTTTTTATTTTGCCGAACCCTTGTTGTTCCAAGCAACGTAGGGATCTTTATCGTGTGTGACAACCCTTACACACGGGACCTCCATTTTACCTTTCATCCGAACGAGAGTGTATTTTTTTAAAAAATGCATGCCTAACATTTTTCAAGTGGACATTTAAATTTAGTAGAATTTAAAGCATTTATCGAAAGGTGAAGGACTATGTGTGACTTCTAATTCCAATAAGTGGATTTATAGTATACCTTAATTTTTGTAATTATTTATTTATTTATAAGGAATAAGGGACTCAAACAAGACAAACCTAGTTAAGAGTCCTCTACACAGATTACAGATAAAAAGATATACGTAAATTAACCTAATTAACATAGTGTGTGTAGCAATAATAATAAATATATAAAATGGTTCAATGTTCAATAATTATCTATGATAATTAGTAATTATTATTGTTGTTAGTATAAATTTAATGAATTACACGTTTAGAATGATGTAAAATATGGTGGAATAAGAGTGGTTTGTTGAACAGTGTTTAGATGAGGTATGACATGATATGATAATCAAAAATTGGATATTCAACTAGAACGGTAATATAACTTGTATGATGTGCAATATCGCAATACGCAGTTCTGCGGTATATTATTAACAGTAATCGATTTATAGTCTGTAGTTTGAGTGGATTATGATGTTGAAGTGGAACAAGAGCCTTAAATACATTATTAAGGAAGATCATGCCTAAGTTTGGTTTTTACTAGCCTCTTAAATGTCACTAAATTTACTGTAGCATAGTCAATTGTCGAACAATAACGGTTATATAACGTAATTATTTTGGATAGGGGTGAATTTAATACATAATTAGTTCTATTTGTTAACTGCATAAAAGGAATCTGAGTCCGTAACACTCGTGAGGGAGGGTACATTGAAGTTGATTGAAGCTAATAAATCGGGTGAATCAATCATATTGTTTAATACTTTGTATAAGAAGCAAAGGTTAGATAAAATTCTGATTGAGGACAACGACTGTATGTGGAATAATTGTTGAGCATACGTATAACTATGTATATCAATGGTTACTTGGGTTCTTTTTGTTAGAATTGACAAGAATTTATTTTGAATTTTCTGCAATCTATTAACATATACATTATATATTGGGTTCCATTTAATACAGCCATAATTCAGTCTGGTATGTATCAACAAAAACCAGTGTTAGGTAAGCTTTGATATTTGTAAAAGTTTTTGTGGTGCGAATAATAAAACCTAATAGTTGATAGCATTTAATAGCTGTTGCATCGATATGAGTTCGAAATAGCAGTTTTTTATCGAAGATGATTCCAAGATCCCTAATTTTTTCAACTCTATTTAAGGAAGTGTCTGAAAATTGATAGTCGAATCTAATAACATTCTGAATACGGGCAAAACTAATGACAAAGCATTTTTGAATATTTAAATTGAGACGGTTTTGCTTGCATTAATTTTGTAAGCGCAGTAAGTCAGCTTGTAGTTTAGAACAACCAAGTACATTTCGAACTCTCTAAACAACTTCAAATCATCTGCATATAATAGAAATTTACTGTGTCGGAAACATAGATTTATATCATTGATGAAAATTGAAACAGCAATGGTCCGAGATGTGAACCTTGAGGATTCACCTGATGTCACTTTATATGCGTATGATGAAAAGCGGTTAATCGTAATAATCTGAGATCTGTTTAGTACATACAATGATAACCATCTTAGAAGGTTCCCGGAGATACCAATTTCAGAAAGTTTCCTTATTAGAATGTAGTGATTCACAGTCGAATGCTTTGGAATAATCGGTGTATATACTATCTATCTGTTCTCTTTGATTCAATGTAGAGAGTAAATATTCCTAATAATTAACTAAGTTTGATTCTACTGAATGGTTAGCTACAAAGCCATGTTGCTCAGCTATTGATAAATTTTGGAATCCTTTGTATACAGTATCAAGAACTATTGCTTCAAAAATTTTCCCAAAGATACATAACTTTGAAATTGGTCTATAGTTAATGACTGCATTCTTAGTACCGGATTTGTATATAGGAACTACATAAGTAATTTCCATTTTTGGGGATAAGTGCCTGTTTTCAATGATTGTGGAAAGCTAATAAATAATGGTTTAGCCAAATGATTAGCAGCTTGCTTCATGATGGGGGTATCCCATCGGGACCTGCTCCTTTGTTAATATCTAATTGAAGTAGCCTCTTTTTGATATCTTCATGAGAAATGGTGACAACATTAATATTGACATAATTAGATGATATAGTGGGGTTTGAAGTTAGGGGATGGGATTTGTGTAATGACTAATAAAATAATCTGCGAACATGTGGCCACCTGAGGCAGAGCGATTTTTGTGTGTAACAGTATATGGTATAGAATTTGAACTTTTCCTTTTTTGGAAATGTACGACCAGCATTTTTTTATATTATGAGGAATTGCGGATTCACCTGAGTTTATATAACTTTTGTAGTCAATATTTGAGAGATATTTTGCTCGCAATCTTAATAACTTGAAGGTATAATAGTCATTTGGATTTTTGAATTTCTTCCATTTTTTGTGAAATTTTAACTTATCTCTTGTTACTCGTATAGTGGTATGTGAATAATAAGAAGGAAATCTAGCCATGTTACTACTTTTCTTTGGAATAAACCGATCAATGACTTCGTTTAGAATTTCATAAAAGATTTCAACTACTTCATTTACTGAGCAATTCTCCAAATGCTTGTCCCAATCAAAATTATTTAGGTAAGCTGATATTTCGGCATAATTGCCTTTCTTAAAATTGTAATAGAGATTTGGGGCACATTTTAATGATGGTAAAACATTAATTGTTAACAGTAATTCAAGGGCTACATGGTTAGGGTCTTCATGTACGAATGGTAAGTTATATTCCTGAACTATGAGATCTGTACCAACGTTATATAATACTAAGTCTAATATTTTATTGTTGATATTGTGTATGTGATTATATTGCATAAGATTTGAAAAAGAGAAAATTATTGACAAAAAAGAAAACCACAAAAAACGAAAAATCAATGAAGCTGCTTATATAACCCAATGAATCTGTGACTTTTAGTAAACAATGGATTCCATTACTAAAAGAAATTACAAATGAAAATCAAATATAAAATCAAATATCTAGGTAGCATTGCAAGTTTTTCTTGAGTTTTCCTTGCGATATTAACATGAAATACAGCCTAGATACATGATTTCTATATATACATACAACAACTAATTACATAACAATAGACGTATTAGTAGCCCCGGCTGTTAAAGCCTTACGGTAACATAATCACACACTTCTTTAATAACCATCCCTTCAACCGTATAAATAGAAACATGTTAAAAAATGTGTCCGATCATCAAGTTATTGAATTTATATAAAACTATATAAACTATATAAAACTTAATCAGCTGATTTCACGTTAAGCTTATGAGCTACCTTAAAAAGCTGCTCCCAAGGCACAACACAAATTAAAGGCACTCATTCTTCTAAACTTTAATTTTTCACCTAATGTATTCAAATCAAAGATTAATAAATCAAAGATTAATAAATCAAACTCACCTTCAATGTATGTCATAAATGTCAAACTTACAAATTTTTATTATTTTGACAATGATTCTAGGTCATGGATCGAAACGTAAATAAAGACAATTTTAAAAACTCTGAGTGGTTTAATCCCCAAGAAAGATTAAAAAAAATCTATTAATATACTTGTCCTAGCATTATAATTAGTTGGAACCAAGTAGTAGTTTTTGATTTTTGACCAGCAAACGGAGGGGAGATTAAAGTCGCGCACATCAAAAAGGTTGTAATGTATTTTATTTATTATTGTTATTACTTTTATAAACATATATACTTATTTCCAACATTTTGTCTTATAACATATGTTCAAAATGACTGCCTTGTTCATTAATACACGCATGAATTTGTTTTACCACGTTTGTTGACACTTACTTTGTGGAGTAATGTTATATACGTAAACAAAAATTATAAAGTGTATTACTTTGTATACACTTGAACTAAAAAGTTAATCTTGAATTACATTGTATTCTGCCCGGCGCCTCCACCAAATGTTACGTACGCTTTCGACCTGAGTCGTGATGACGGTTGGGGAAACGTAGTCTCAGGTTTAGCCACTGCTAGCTGCAGAGGCCGCACATAACAATGACTGGTGGTTAGGTCATAGGATCGAGTTAATACAACTGAGAAATTAAAAAGACTAAAGAACATGTTGACAACAATTAACAAGTATAATAAAATGTTACTAAAATATAATGGAACATGATAGTATATAAACATAACTTAACCTAGTATAACAGTTATCTAAAAATAGTTTCGACTTACATTGTCGTGCTGGTTTGTGACTATCGTTGGAAGTACATGGTAGCTCTGGCCCTTTGACCGAGGTGGATGGTCTATTTGAGCTGGACCAGGACTGACTTTACATTGACTAGTAACCACACATTCACTAAGACTTCAACTACTACTAATGCTAATTAATACTGATACTGATTATTAGTAATACTAATCAATACTAATACTCATCAATACTAATGCTCTTTTCCAGCATCCATCGAGTTATATAGATTTCTCGAAGGATATTGAACTGAGCACAGCTCTGATCTGGAACATACTATCAAAGACTTGGGTAAACCGCTAGTCTTGATTGTGGTATCTGTACCCTAGATAATCTAATTCTCGGATGTTAAACTAGGACAACTTGAATGTAAAAGGAAACTATATTGCAAGTAGGTTGTGATAAATCTTAAGAATACAATGTAATTCAAGATTAACTTTTTAGTTCAAGTGTATACAAAGTAATACACTTTATAATTTTTGTTTACGTATATAACATTACGCCTACACTAATTTTGTTAATCGCCGTTGTAATGTTCATTTTCAGTTCATACAGTGTATGAGGCCTATTTTTATAAACCCTTCCTTTAAGATAACCCCACAGGAAAAAATCTGGAGTCGTTAAATCGGGAGACCGTGGGAGCCACAACTCTTTAGAGATTATACGCTCGCCAAAAAACTCATGTAAGAAACTCATTGTTTCATTGGACATGTGACATGTGGCACTGTCCTGCTGAAACCAACAATCACGTTCATCGGTTTTAAGCAACGAAATAAACCGTGTAATTATGTCTTTGTATACAGCACTGTTCACTGTAGTTTCAAAGAAAATAGGCCCCACTATTCGATGACGTGATACGGCACACCACACTCCAATTTTCAGACAGTGCAATGGATTTTCATGAAAAACATGAGGATTAATCTGGTTAAGGTCGACTTGTTAGACACACTTACATCCGGATGTCACACGAAATTGATCAATAACAAATCCATATGAATGACTGATAAAATACTGCTCAAGAAGGAACGCTTGTTGCTCTTGGGGAAAACGACATGTTTACCTTATCGTAATCTAGACAATACTGCAGACCTGTTGTAACCTGTACATACAATAATGAGCTTTACATATGTTGTTTATATTACCAGTGGTGCTGTCTTGCGGTAGCCACTAGAACTAATATAAAAACCTACTATTTACAGACTCCTCGTTTATTTGGATGTGCGCGACTTAATGAACGCACTGTATTAAAACTGTTACCACCGTAGATTTCTGAATTAATCGTTAGTTTATCTGTAAAACATGAGTATGCAATGTCATGTTCAAGTGAAAGGTAAACGCAATATAAATATAATTTTTAGTAGTATTTCCTGATGACATGGTTACCCATACATCTTGAGCATCACTTTGCCATGATACGAGTGATGTAACATGAAAAGTTTTTCTTACTGCAATTAACACACCTCCCCTTATTTTTTTACTGAGGCAGAGGATGATCTGTCTCTTCTGAAAATTAGATAATTGTCTGTAAATAATTCACCAGATGTGATATTATCGCATAGCCACGTTTCTGTCAAGAAAATTATTTCATAATCACTTTGCACTACGATAAAACTCATCACATTTTGATCTTAAACCTCTAGTATTCTGATAATTAATTGACAAGGACATGTAATTATTACAACCGAGACAGAAAGTTAACAAAAATGTAAGTGAGATGTTTGAGGTGATATGAGATTATATGAGGTGGATACATCTAAACCTGGAGAGTGGATGAGACAGATTGTATAATTTTTGTGGTATTAAGATTAGTAAATTAGCATGTCTAATTCCTACAAATCAAATTAAAATAAGAAAGGAAAAGAAACAAACAAATCTTAATTTCTTTAAAATAATTTCACAATTCTCTTATAAAAGAAAAATTAAGCCCTTTTTAATAAGAAAATAATTATTATGCATTTGTTTATACAACTCCGAGATTCAATGAAATTGTGGTACATAACCTCTTAAAGTTCTCCAAATTTTTGCTGTATGGATTGGAGATTTGCTTCATTCTTGATTGATATAGTTTTGGACTTTTCGTCTTTCTTTAAAAATATAGAACCATTCTTAGTCCAGACAAAGCTGAAAGCTGCGTTCTTGGCATAATCACATTATGTTTGTGTAATAATTTAAATTTTATTGCAATAACTTTTTCCGGAAATAATACATCTAGCACATGATAAATAAATATGCACTTTAATATTTTATACCATTATACGTCCAATTTTTATTTTAAATTGCAGATATCATTATTTTTTACAACTGAAGATGAATGTCATTGAAGGTCGTATTTGGTGTAATGCACAACAAGCTGTTGAATTAGCAAGTTATTCAATGCAAGCAGAATTTGGCAACTTTGATGCGGAGCGTCATACTGCTCATTATCTTAAAGACTTCCAACTTTTTCCAAAGGTATATTGTGTTTTCACCATTTAATGTTCATTTAAAGATATTTTCAGAATATTACTGATCCTGGTTTATTAGAATCATTAACTGATGCAGCTAGTCATCAACATGCAGCTTTACACAACTTACCTCAAAGTACTGCAGAGGAATATTATATATGTGCTTGTCAAAGACTAGATGGTTATGGGCAAGAAGTGTTTGTCGTTAAGGATAACAATGGAGAGGAGGCTGTTATTGGTGTGTCATTAACTGGTGTTACTGTTTCGTATACGACAGGCCGTGATGGCCGTAGTTATGGGTATGAACGAAATTTATTTCTTGTCTTTTTAACTGTTACATGTTAATTTAAATATGATTTTGTTTTGTCTTTAATATAAGCATCAAAAATAAATCCGAAATACTTTATTAATTGAATGCTGCAATTAAGACGTGGGCAAATGATTGACTCTGATCGTCTGAGGAATTCGTAGTTGCAAAAAGTTACATTTTATTTATATATTAAACTAATAATTCGGTAGTTGTTTAGTATGAATTATGTTGGACTGATATTGAAATATATTAAATTACTACTGGTGGTGCAAATAAAATGTTATGTTGAAATGTATGTACGTATTATTACTTTTTAAATCTTCTTGATTTTTCCTAATTTTTTTTATAATTATAAATTCATAAATGTTCAAATAATTTTTGTAGGGGTGTGAAAAGAATATGCAGTTTTAATACAAAATAAGGTTAGAATTTTTAATTTTAGGCAATAATGAAACTGTGTAGGTTAGCTCAGAATAGAAAACAATGGAAGTACGCGTCCAACCAGTTCTTGGACCGAAGACTTAATGATGCTGAATGAAAATAATACATAATATAGGATCGAACACATTTCTCAACAGACCAATTCTTTTTATTTTAAATGTTAACAGTATATTCACTGTAGTTCGATCTGTTGATTTGTTTACATTTATTTTAATAAAAATTGATATGTTAGTCACATTTACGAATTTTGATTTAATTGTGCTAGGTTTATTTAAGATATGAAGGCAATCACTTGTTTATTCTACAGAGATAAGCAGGCAGTTTAGTAGTGATACAGATGTGAGCAGTTAATGTTCATACATTTACAATGCAAGTAGTCGTGAAACAAACACAGTTCTTGAAACATAATAATGTGGTTTATGTTGAAGAAAAGATTAAACACTTAGTTACAGAAGCAAAAACAATGTTCACAAATATAGTTGCAGCAATATGAGAATGGAACTGTAAAATAAATTCTGTATCTTGATTTAAAATTGCACCCTTATATTAAGTAGTGGTTTAAATGTTGGACAATATTGGTTTTGTCAAAAGATTAAATTTGGTCAATGAAATTTACCTGCATGATTCCGAATTCATCACTAAACTTTTAATAATTCTAGCGAGATACATAAAAATATTACGTTTAGTAAACTGCTCTTTCTTGTGAGGTGAAGGAATTCTGTTTTATGAACAAAAATACTGTATAAGTGAATGGACAGAAATATCAAGATACACTTAATAATTGCTTTGCGAATCATGATAGCAATGCTCAATTTAAGCAAGATGCGGAAGTGACCCGGCTCCTACAGCAAAGGGAAACAATTTCTTGATCATGATGTGTCGGTTGCTGATTTTATTTACAAATTAAAGAGTGGATTTAGGAGAAAATTCTAGTGTTATGTTAGGTTTCAAAATTCTATTCGATTTTATAATTACTTAGCTATTCAGTTTATGGTGCATCAGAAGCTCTTACCATCCTATAGTAAATGACCTGTACTTGTTATACTATGAAAACTGAAAACTCTTGAAAGTTATCTAAATGTAGTAACATAGAGAAAGACAAAAAGTAACTAATATGATATATCCATTCCACAAATCAGTCTAGTGACTTCATATACACTGGCAGCTGCTATGTTGCCATATTGTTCACAGTTAGTTTAGAATAACAAAACAAAAAGCTAAATTTGTTCTGAAAAGAACAGTTTTAATACAAAATAAACATGAGAAATTCGTAAAAAAGTCACAAATGACAGGCGATGGATAGAAAATGAAATGAAATTTATCATAGTGCTAATGACAACAGGACAAGGTGATGGCAACCTGTAGCATTTATTTTCGCCTAAATATTACACATACATTATTTTGGATTACGTTTGGCACAAATTACAGTCTGTTATGTGACTACACTGATTCGTGAAACGGACTATATCGTTAGTTAATAAACACTACTTATCGTTTGTATAATTTATTAATTTTTTTATTGTGTTTCAGATGGGTTGATATTAGTAATGTTATAAATCATAAACGAATTTTTACAATAGAATCTGTAATTGGATCTGATAAAACGGAATTTTATTTTTCCGATATTGAAACTGCCAAAAATGCATGGCGATTTTGTGTTTTACAACATATGTTTTTTCGTGAGTATGAAATGGATAGTAGTTTTGACCAGACAGATAAAAGTCCTCCCGTTTTTCAACAATCTAATGATGTAAGTCCTTTGATTAAAAATTTCTAAAATTTTAATTAGATTTTTATAGGATAATTTACGAAAACTAGATAGCTATGAAGATATATCACATCATTCAGTTAAACATGCCTTAACGCAACGTGCTCAGTCGACTTCCTGCCTTGATGTAAATACACCTACGGATATCGATAAATTACGCAGCATGCTACCTTCCTACAGACCAGCACCTGATTATGAAACTGCTGTCCAACAAAAATATCGTAACTCTGCAAGTGCACTTTCTAATAATTGCAATACTCATGCCATGCTATACAGTTCACAACCAGAAATACATCAGACTGAATCGTATGCATCACATTTAAGGTATCCTGATGTTACCCACAATAATATAGAAAAAAATAATATTATAACATCAGCTTATAACCCTGCTTATACTAGGTCACAGATATTAGTTGGTGAAAATCAGTTAGCTGAAGGAATGCAACTAATGAATTTATATAAACCACCACCTCCATATCCTAGCAATAGAATTGGCTCAAATTCCACACCAGATTTAGCAGGAATTTCGCAACATCCAAAGCCACAAGTAAATTTTATTAATAATCTTGTTTCTGGCTCAAGCCCGGATTTAGTTTCAAATGGGAACCTGATCAATCATGACTATTTTCGTCAAGCAATGTATGTGCAACCACAAACACATCCAGTTCACCGTTCGCAAAGTTTTCTTCCACCAACTTCCCAGCATGGAACTTACGAAAACTTGGCTTCATTTTTTGGAAGATCGCAAGCCGTTATTGTTGATAATCCCAATGTTACAAAACATATTAAAAAAGTATATGATGAGCATGGAAATATCATTTATTGTATGCCTGCTAATATGAAACAGATATTACAAGAAAATCAGCTGCCTAGCACAGGATTTGTTGTCACACGCAATCAAAATGCTGTAGTATCGCATGATAATTCAACAGAACCTATTTATGAAAATATACCACTTCCGTGGCAAAATGACAGTGGACAGATACGTTCTCGTACGCAAAGTATTCAGTCAGCTCCTGAAACAAGTCAGGTGATAAACCATTCTTTGGTAAACAATATAGCAGCTAATATTCAAAATAATAGTAGTAGGGAAAATGTGTATGCTAACATTGACAGAAGTGGTGGCATTAAGACTGATGTAAATTCTCCTATTTCTAATCTTAATAATTCAGGCAGCACAAGTAGTTTATTAAATCACTCGTCAAAAAATCTTAATACAAGTAGAATATCTTCCAATCATACAAATATCGGCGAGCCATCCGCTTCTATGGTAAGAATGAATACATTTACTGTAAACAAAGCAGCTGCTACAGCTAATACGCCATACCACGATAGCAGTGTAAATACCAGTAGTGAAACATTTACTGATAACAGTAGCTCTTCGAATAGTCCTAGTAAAACCAAACGAAAGCGATGGGGTATTTTAATGGGTAGGAGTAAGTCTAGTGAGAAAGTTAAAAGTGCAACATTAGGTCGAGAAAAAGACAAAAATAAGGATAAAAATCAAAGCAACAATCGACATCGATGGTCAACAGGACTTCCACGGTTATATCCATTACCACCTTCAGTTAGTAAGGAAACTATGGTAAGTTTTTTTGTTATTAGATGTTGATAATGGGTTTAATAGAATATTCTGTAGGTTTTATATTAACATTATATTTATTAATAAACTTTAAAAGTCTGTTATCTACTTAGGTTTGTATATTAACTATAGTTGAAATCAAATAAAGCCAAGCATGACTCATCGTTGTGCATATGAATAAAACACAGCCACAATATTGTTATGCTACTCTAGTACCTGGTCCTCCCCCATCTAAAAAGGATAGCTAGAAAAATATTCGTCGGCTGTATAATTCAATGCCACCACTCTGAACGTATGTCCATAAAATGTTTCCATTTGTAATTAATTGTCAAACATTTTTAAGGTTAGGTAAGAATTTATACTTTGTTATTTAACTTGCGATTTTCTACTTTTCTTTTAAAGATAATTCTGATATACAACAAACAGTTTACAGAAAACTTGTTTGCTTTCAAAAGTTAAAAAAGGATACAATCATTACATCATTACCACCAACGTGACGATTTAAATCGGCCAAGTGTGTTGGCTACCACAAGGAAAGGAATACGTTAGGGCTTTCAGTAAACTGAAAGTGTTTTCGCTATTCGATTATATTGATATTGTAAATCGGCAAGTCATAGAACCCCTAAAATATTAGCTCTGTACGTATTCAAAAATATAATTTCTACAACCAGACAAACTACAATAAGGAATTTTCTTTGAGATATTTTGCACACACACGCTCGATGTTTTAATATTGTAATAAATTTAACGGTTTGATTCTTGCATACTCTTCAATAAACCTTTGCATTGCTTTGTTTATAATCGAAATATAATTGTTCACGGAACAAAATATCCAATTGGGTAATTAAATAGAAACCTAACATATCCGTCATAACCTATAACTTGTTCATGGACCGACTGAAGTGTAGAGATGAGTTGCTCATTCAATAATATTTTTCAATCCAGGTATCACGAGTCACTTTAAAGCGCGTTCGTTTAATGTATTTAACATGTTCTTTAATCGTTGCTATTTTTCGCACCTCTAATAAAGTTTAATCGACGACTGTATAAAGTTAAGAAATACGTTGTACTACTATTAGTTCTTACAGATTTGAATAATGAGTCATGCTCGACTTTATTTGATTTCAACTATATAACAAATTGCTTCATGTTAATTTTATCAATTTGACCTATAAGTTTTTCATTATGTAAGCAATGTTTAGATTTCATGTGTTCATCCTGTTATTTTTTTATTCTATGGTTCTAAAATACCCAATAAAAATATACACTATTTTACAAACACTTAAGTAGAACCTCAGCTTCTATTAATTTTTAATGAATACTTGGGATACCTGCTATGGCCATTTTAGATCTTATTAGTTTAGTTTCATTTTATTTTGTAAAAGATTTTGTGCCGTACAATAGATCAGTGGATGTTAACCTTTATAATAGTCAACAACCACTTGAATCTAAACATAAGCTCCTGTATACCCTTGAAAAAGGTATTTCTATTTTTATTTAGGAAAGACATTTATTGCATAAACAAATTAATGCATTTACAATACATATGTATTATTACATATAAAACAATATCTACATTTAAAATTGCTACGTTGTTGTTTGTTCATAATTATTCTTTTAAGATCAGGCTCTTCTTTTGAAATTAAAATTTTAAGACCTTGTCTTGTGCTGTTGTGGGTGAAATGAGCATTGGGTTAATCAATTTTGATTTGCCTGGAAGATGCGGGGACTCTGTAACAATATAATAGTGTGTCGGCTAACTACAGTGGTGCAGGAGTGGGTTCCTGTGAAAGAAATTATAAAAGAAAATAGAAAAATTCGAAATAAAAATAAGGAAGTTACAAAAAAGGCTGAAATACAGAAAACGTTACACTGATAATTTACCCAGAAAGGCTTTTTCTTTCTCAAAATTGAAGGGTGTTAAACCGTCGTTCACAGCAATCCCTTTGATATTACTTCTACGCTGAAGACGGTTTTTCCATATAAATCTCCATTGCTTCCGTATCCTAAACTTTGCCAGGTTATACGTTACCTTCCTTTAAAATATCGTAAAACTTATTAAACTTTTGTTAAATTACATAAATTCTTTAAATCAAGGCCTCTCCAAAATACGATTTCATCACTGGGATAGCTGGATATCTTCTACAAATGTGTCTCTGTACCTAGTTTTAAAATAAATGCAAATAGAATGTCAACCTAATCTTAATCTCTATTCACATAAAATAGTTTTAAGTAAAATTACATAAAATGCTTTTCTTAAAAGAACCTAAATTTCTTAACCTCCTTCTGGCCAGGTATTGCTAAAAAAAAATTGTAAAGAACCTTAAATCTACTCTATCCACAATGCTATCACTCCACATTTTTCGTTTCCAATATTCAATATCATGACTTCCCAATTATTGGTAATGCCTTCAATAACAACATAGAAAACAGTTAAATTCCAATTTTTCTTTTCTCGTATCATTGTCCATTCCAAACTACTGAATTTTTATGTTTTAACTAACACTAAATTTCACCAATAAAACTTTCCTTCTAAAAGCAATATACAGTTTGCTCTGGGTAAAATGAACAGTAGGTTAATCAATATTGATTTGTCCTTAGGGGCTGGGTCTCGCAACAATATAAGGGTGTGTCGGCTAACTGCAGTGGTGTGTTAGTGGGTTTCTATGGAAAAATTATAAAAGAAAATAGAAATTTGAAATAAAAATAATAAATAAAAGGGTTGAAATACAAAAAACTACGTTACATTAATCACTTACCCTGAAAGATTTTTCTCTGTTAAAATTGAGGGGTACTAAATCGCATGTCACGGTAATTCTGTTGTTATTATTTGTTATATGGAATACAATTATTCCACATCAGCTTCCATTGCTTCGCTAATCTAAATTTTATCACTTTATATACCTCCTTTCTCAAAAATGCTTTAAAATACTTATTCTGTCATAATTAAAGAAATTTTTCAAAATAAAATACCTCTTCGAAATAAGATTCCATCATTGGGGTAACTGAATATCCTTTACAAATGTGCCTGTTTACCTAGTTTTTAAATAAATTCAAATAACTTTAACCTAAACTTAAACCATATCATAAAATAATTTCAATAAAAAGACAAATTTACTTTCCCAAAAAAACAATTTCTTAACCACAATTCTGACTAGGTATTGCTAAAAGAAAAGAATATCCTAAAAAGACCTTACATCTAATCCATCCACAAAGCTATCGTTACTCCCGGTTTTTACATTTTCTAATATGCACTTACATGACATTTATAAATCCTAATGTGTGGAAATACCTTTAAAACAACACAGAAAACAGTTAAATAAAGTTTGTGTTTAAATTAATTCTAAACGTTTCAAAAGTTTCAAACTGCCTTTCCAAAAATATTAGACGTAGATACCAAAAAAACCATCTCCGTCGTTGTACGAACCAATTAGAATTTATCTTTATAATTTTACATGTACATATTTATCAAGTGTAAACAAACAGTATTCATATTTATAAATTCCACTCCTGGCTTGTTTCAGTTAATTAAGCACATCCAGGATCATAAATGATTCACCTGTTTACTAACTCCGATACGTTAGGTCATCCCATCGTATCTATTCAAATTCCAGCGTTTGCTGAAAGAATGAAAACCCACTTATCGCTCTTGTTTGAAATAATGCCCTTTTGCCAATGCTCGACCGATGCGAATATAATTTCATGATATTTTGTAAAAATACATTAAGAAAAGTTCAAAACAGTTTGATACCTCGTCGAAGATACTGGTCGATGGTCTTCTGTCTAACTTTCCTTTATAAAAACAAATTACTAGGTGCTTTACAGTTTAATTATTTGTCCTAATTTAATATTCTATTGAAATAGCCATGTTACTAAATGTAAGCACGCAAGCTTTTATAAATTTTTCAGGGCGCTTTCGTTGTTAAAAGCTCATCGAACTAATTGAAATTATGTGCATTTATTTCTACACCTTAATGTGTACTTAAAGTATGTACAAATATTACAACTTTCATGAAAAACACTTTCCACAGGCTACTGGAGAAAGAATTAATAAAGTTAACAAATAAAAAGTGACAATAACTCGTCATTGTTAAAACATTGCCTAAAATCATTGAAAGATAGAAGATTATCTCTGTACGGAAGATTTGACTATTGTTTGGGAGTGTAATATGGAAAATTTTTGTTGAAAATAATTGTTTATTTTAAAACCTTTGCAGGGTGCGTTTTTCTAATTTGGTTATGTTGCTTGGTTTCCAAAGAAATGTTGTTGATTTTATATACATATGTCAGTTGCAGTATTTTTATAAAACATGTATGTCATAATTTAATGTTTTTCATATTTAATAGATTAATTTACATCGTTTCTTATTCATTGCATCAAACCACTCTGTGATTCTAGCATTGTAGAAAACCACAAGAGTTTTCCATATTGTCTAGAAAACCACAAGAGGTTATGGGCCCAGGTTACGTATCATCTATGCGTTATAAGTTTTGATGTAATTATGGAATTAGATCGAGTAAAAATTAATCTACTGTGGAGCTGAAAATTGGACAATATGGAAAACCAACATCGTGTTGATGTTAAAGCGGAAGCATGTCTACGAGGCAATACTACCTACGTACAAAGACAGTGAGCCTACCATGCCCGCACCTGATGCTGATGCAACCATAAGTTCAACCTATGAAACTGCAAAATTGAAATATGTGGATACAGATTTGGATGCCCAAATCTTAATCCGTCCGATCAGTGAGGATTTGTGTTCAATGTTGTCAACTTGTTCAAATGCAAATTCTATGTGGGACAAACTTCTGAGCATCTATGAACAACGCTCTGAACAACGGTTAGATCTACTCTATACGAAATTGTTCACTTATGTGAAAGATCCCAGCGTTAACATTGCCACGCATTGCCATGCCATAGAAAGTATTGCAAAAGAAATCAAAGACGAAGTTGGCTCTATGACGGTGGAAGAAGTAATTGACTCAGTGGTTATAAATCGTATTTTGAATACACTGCCTCAAGAGTATTTTGAGTTTAAGGACACCTGGTCTGCAATGCCTAAAGAAAAGCAAACAATGCAAAAACTGCTTGAGCGACTATGCCTTAAGGAGCTCTCTCTAAAAAATCGCGATGGCGGTGAGTCGGTTACAGATGCTATGTATCTTAAGACAAAGAAGAGTGATCCAAAAGTGGGCGAGTATAAGAAAACAATAGCCGACGTCATAGGAAAATATCGGTTCAATGTTTTGCCTGTAAAAAATTTGGTCACATAATGAAAGACTGTACCAATGAGAAAGCTTTGAAGAAACACGCTGAATATAAACAGCGTAAGCAGCAGCAACAATTTAGTGAAAACCAGTTCAAGAAGGAATTTTAGTTGAATGTAGACTTTCTGACTCGACTAACTGCTACGCATTTGAATCAACGCCGACTGTATCTGAAGAGTGGATTCTGGATTCAGGAGCGTCCGTCATCTATGTAATAGGCGAGAATGGTTTCAATCGCTCACCTTACTAAAGGTCCCTGGAGTTGTTCGAGTAGGTAATGCAGAAGCTATCTATGCATTTGCAGAGGGTGACATTCAAGTTCAAACAAAAATAGGTAATAAATGGAAAGTAATCTGGCTACGTGGTGTTTGGTATGTTCCAAAATCGTCAAAACATTGTATCTGTTGGAGTCGTCACAGCTCGAGGCTGTAGTTGTGTCTATGTTGGTGGAAAGTGCTCTATCACACGATCCAGTCAAACGATTGTAACAGGCAAAAGGTAAATGGAATATACAAACTAGCAATTAAAGCGAACGTTTCAAACACATCTTCTACCTGCGAGGTTAACTTAAGTGAAGATGTGCAATTGCAGATGTGGCATGAAAGGTTAGCTCATCAAAACAAACGTCATGTCAAGTCGTTTCTGCGCCTAGAGGGTATTGATGTGAATGAGGATAACGAATTCTGTGAAGGTTGTGTTTACGGTAAACAACATCCTTCGCCTTATAGATCTAGGCCCAATCGCATAACCTAAAGTGTGTGAACTTGTCAGTACTGATGTTTGTGGACCAATGGATGTACCTTCACTATCTGGTAAGCGACTTTATGTGGAGTTCAAAGATGACTACTCCAAATTTCGCATGGTGTATTTTATTAAAGAAAATCTGAAGTTATTGATCGGACTCGTGAATTTATTGCTCATGCTAAACAAAGTGGACATGTGATAAAAACAATGTTGTCAGATGGTGGTAAAGAATATGAGAATTCTGAGTACCACAAACTACTTGCTGATAATGGTATCATTTTTAGGAAATCGGCCCCGTATACTCCGGAGCAAAATGGTGCTGCTGAGCGTGAAAACCGTACCCTATGTGAATCAGCAAGATCCATGATCCATACAAAGAATTTATCTAAAAAGCTATGGGCTGAAGCGGTAAATACTGCCATGTACGTTCTTAATCGGACAGGTAATACACCAGTTAGTGGTAAAACGCCATATGAATTGTGGTATGGAAGAAAGGCGAAATTTGACCACTTAAAGATATTTGGAACTGAATGCTATGTACATGTTCCTAAGCAAAATCGAAAGAAATTTGATAGAAAAGGAGACAAAGGTATTTTTGTTGGTTATCACGGCGATTATGACGGATATCGTGTTTATGTACCACACAAAATCAAGTACGATATCAAAAGATGTCAAATTTACAACAGAAGTGACAGTTAAACAATCAACTATTGTAAATATGCCCTCCTCTAGTTCATGGTTCCAAACTAATGCTCCTGTGGTAGTGAAACCAGATGATACATCGTTAAGCGACAACATTGCACCTATAGAGTCTAAACATCGTGAAGGCACACGGCAACTGCGAAATCGTAATATGTTGAAGAAACCCGCTCGCTACTATGATGGCTGTGATGATGAAGATGAGGTTCTTATTTCCTATGATGAACCGACCAAGTATAGTGAAGCAATAGAGTCAAATGAGTCAGCACAATGGAAAAGTGCTATGGATGATGAAATGGATTCACTAAATGAAAACAAAACATGGAAACTGGTTAAGCTTCCAGAAAATCGAAAACTAGTTAAAAGTCGATGGGTTTATAAGGTCAAGGTAAATGCAGATGGAAGTATTGGTCGCTATAAAGCTCGACTTGTAGCAAAAGGGTTTACCCAGAGAGCTGGCATTGACTATGAAGAAACTTTTAGTCCGGTAGCACGGATGGATACAATCAGGTCACTCATTAGTATAGCAGCTGCAAAAGGTATGAAAATGCGTCAGTTTGATGTAAAAACCGCGTTCCTTTATGGAGATCTTCAGGAGGAGATTTACATGGAGCAACCTGATGGCTACAATGATGGCTCTGGCCGTGTGTGTTTACTTCAAAAAGGTCTATATGGTTTGAAACAAGCTTCCCGTTGCTGGAATTCAAAATTCACATCTGTTTTATTGAAATATGGGCTCAAACAAAGTATGTCTGACCCGTGTTTGTTTATAGGTTATTACAATGGTGAAAAACTAATGATAGCCATCTATGTTGATGACGGTTTAGTATTGTCTACAACCGAACAAACGGCAAAGAAGTTTCTTGAAGAGCTGAAACGAGAGTTTAAAATCACAATTGGTGAAGATTTACATTATCTCGGACTATGTATTCAGCATAATAGTGATGGTTCAATTACTGTCCATCAAAAGGGTTACATTGAGCATACTCTTACAATGTTTGGAATGGATGATTGTAAGCCAGTTATGACTCCAATTAGTAAACCCCTGTCTTGTGACAGTGACAGTGAAGTATCTGTAGATGTTCCTTATCGACAAGTCATTGGTCGATTAATGTACTTGGCTCATTGCACTCGCCCAGATATTATGTTTGCAGTGAACTACTGGTCAAGATTTGTCGAAAAAACCAACTAGTCATACGTGGATTGGTGTTAAGCGGATTCTTAGATACCTTGCAGGTACAAAGGACT
Source organism: Platerodrilus igneus (assembly GCA_036346225.1). Lineage (NCBI taxonomy): Eukaryota > Metazoa > Arthropoda > Insecta > Coleoptera > Lycidae > Platerodrilus > Platerodrilus igneus. The sequence goes on along the minus strand of JARFIW010001134.1, from coordinate 552,563 downwards.
ATCAACTCACTTACCGCCATGGCCATGACAAGCTTGAAATCTACAGCGATGCAGACTTCGCCAGTGATAGTGATCGAAGTCTATCAGTGGAGTTTTGTTTAAGTATGGTGACGCAGCAATCTGCTGGATGAGCAGGAAACAATCTGATATCGCTCTATCCACAATGGAAGCGGAATTCGTGGCAAGTTGTGAAGCTGCTAAACATGCCATGTGGATCAAGCGACTTTTCTTCGAGTTAGTCAATTATGATGAAGTTCCTGTTATTAATATCGATAACCAAAGTGCAATTCAAGTTATCAAGAACCCAGAGCTGCACCGCAGTACAAAACATATTGAAATTCGTTATTTCTTCGTCCGCAAAAGGTTCAAGACGGTCAACTTAAAGTATCATATGTGGAAACAAAAATCAAGCCGCAGACGGGTTAACGAAAGGGTTGGAACGTTGCCGTTTGGTTCAAGTTAACAATCTTCTCGGATTGCTTTAACGATATAAAAACTAAACAATTAGGGGAAGTGTTGAAAATAATTGTTTATTTTAAAACCTTTGCAGGGTGCGTTTTTCTAATTTGGTTATGTTGCTTGGTTTCCAAAGAAATGTTGTTGATTTTATATACATATGTCAGTTGCAGTATTTTTATAAAACATGTATGTCATAATTTAATGTTTTTCATATTTAATAGATTAATTTACATCGTTTCTTATTCATTGCATCAAACCACTCTGTGATTCTAGCATTGTAGAAAACCACAAGAGTTTTCCATATTGTCTAGAAAACCACAAGAATTTTAACTACTAATTCATCAGTCGTCATTCTTTGTTTTAAAATTAATTACTATGTTCTTACTTTATTGGAAATCGTGTTATTCTGTCATTTAATAATAATTACCTTTTTTCTACTTATAAAACTAAAAAAAACTAAAAAAATTATTTTACTTTATTTTCAATGGCATTATGTAATTATTTCAGAATAATTAGATGTTTTTTTAATTCAATAACTAAAGATATTACATAAAGATTTTGCTTTCAAATATGTATGTAGAACAAGATACAAATACAGTGATCCTTGTCATATTTCTTCTGGTAATATATCATTGTTGATAAGTCACGCATACAAACTAATTAGAATGAATTTTAGGAATATAGAACGGTACAGCAAAAATATAAGGGATGCAAGAGGAAACGTCATTATACAGAAAGTGGTTAGATGAGGAATTTGTTATGCAGGAGAGGAACTAACAACATTAGACCAGGAATCAGATATTGAAGAGGATGACGTGGGAATTCCTATACTTAGATATGAGTTTGAATGAGCATTAAAGGGTCTGAAAATTGGTAAAATGCTGGGTACCAATAAGGTGCAAGCAGAAACTCTAAAAGCCGTTAGACAAGCAGTAACAGAACGTCTCTTCGAACGTGTAAGCTATATGTATGAGACCGGAGAGATACCCAAAGATTTCAAACGTAACATCATATTTACTATACAAAAAAAGAGAGGCATGGATAGATGTGAAAATTTTCGAACAAAAAGTTTGACAGCACACGTCAAAAATACTAACTAGAATTGTACAAAGATGAATGGAAAAACGAGCTAAAGAAGTATTAGGTCAATTTGGATTTAGGCGAAACATGGGAGGCTATTTTAGCAGTGAGGGTGATAATGGAAAAAGAATAGAAAAAGGGGAAAGCGTGTATATAGGGTTTGTAGATCTGGAAAAAGCATTCGGCAATATAAAATGGAAAAAATGTTCAAAGTACTCAAAAGCATTGGAATGAGTTTTATGAATAGATGGCTAATACATAGCTTATAAAAAGAGCAAACAGCGGTAATAGAATTAGAACAGAAACGTAGAAAAGTAAATATTAGGAAAGATGTGAGGCAGAGATGTGCCCTATCCCCATTAATTTTTAACTTGTATATCGAAGAGGCAATGAATACTGTCAAATGCAGGAAGACATTTGGAACTATACTAGGGAGGAAGAGTTAGAAGCTGCTCTTAATGAAATGGAAACAGTTCTAACAGAGATACGGTAGGAAAATTAACAAAAATAAAACTAAAGTACTAGTATGCCAAGGAGGGGAAAATAAATCAAAACAAAAATATAAATAAATAACCAGAACGTACAAGAGACTAAGGATCTCTGCTACCTAGGAAGCCAAATAACGCAAGATGGAAAGAGCACAAAAGATATAAAACAAAGATTAACACAAGGTCGTGCTACATTTAACAAGGAAAAGTAACTACTGTGTTCAAAGACAACAAACAGAAACAAGGAAGAGATTGCTTAAAACATATGTGTGGAGCACAGCACTGTACGACTGTGAAACTTGGACAGTAAGAGAAGCGAACAGGAAAAAAAAATAGAAGCCTTTGAAATGTTGTGCTCCAGACGTATGATAAAGATATCATAACAGATGAAGTTAAGAACAAAGAGGTGCTAGAAACGGTAGAGGAAGAAAGACATATTTGGTAAACAATAAAAAATAGGACAGATAGGATGGTTGGCCACATACTAAAACATGGTGGAGTAGTGTAGAATATATTAGAAGCAGAGCTAGGAAAAAAGAGAGGTAGAGGTAGACCTAGGTTGGACTATTGTACACAGATAGTTAAAGATGCAAGGTGTGGAAATTTTGGGGAAATGTGTAGACTAGCTCAGAATAGAAATCAATTGAGGTACACTTCTAGCCAGTTCCAAGAGGCAAAACCTATTGACGGACAAAAAATAATTTTAATTATACCTGATAATTATTATAAGCAACTACAGGTATTGGTTTCGCAATATTCTTAACTAATGTTAATTGTGCGAAATCATTTCCCGGAAACCATTAATTCGGCGAATTTCTAAGTGTTGGGGATCTGGGCAGCCACAGGCTGCTTAACCCTTTGAAGCCTGGTGGTACACGTCAAGTACCATATTTTTCTAGACCTATTAAGCATGGTGACCCATAAAACAGACCACATTTAAAATAATTTGTACTAGACATGCATTGAGATTTGTTTTGTGAACCACATTACGTATATGTATGGCAAAGTATAAAGTTTACAACTCAAGAGCAAAAATGTAAAAGTTGATACCTGCAATATTCTACAGCAGCTCAGTGTTCTTGAGACACCTGAATGTGCCAGTAGTAAATTGTTTTCTTATATAGACAATTTCTATTGCATTTTCCTTCAAATTTCTTTTAAACTTTTATTAATCATATATTCAGGTAAGGTACATTATGTGGAAAATTTGTATAATTATTTATCTCCCATACTGGTAGATAAATTTGTGGGTGTTCAATATCTGTACCACCGTGCAACTAGGATATGTTTTGTTTTAGCACCAATATGGATAATAATGAAGAATTACCATTTAGATTAGTAGATATGACTAGAGACGAATTATATGCAGAATTGTATGCTGATATTTCTTCAGGACATGAATCTGGAAACAATTCTGACGATAACAATTATTATACTGAGGAGACGGAAGAACCTAGACATATTGAAACCTATTATGGCACTTGAAAGTGATAATGAATGGGACGGTGAGAATTTGCTTCCTGTTTCTAATTATATACTGCGACAGAAACCAGTATGGAATAAAGCTTATTATACATCTGCCCCCACGCCTTTTTTAGGCGATACTGGTCCGGTGGATATTACTTGTAATGCCGAAATTCCCTGTCAACTCTTTCAGTCGTTTTTATCTGAAAATATGATAGACCATATTGTCTTCCAAACAAACTTATATGCAACACATATGTTATACCTTTAACTAAAACTGAATTGAAATGTTTTCTGGGTATCAATTTACTAATGCGATTGAAGAAATTACCTAGTTACCGGGATTTTTAGTCATCTGCTCCTGATTTCCATGACAGTTTTGTGAGGAGTTTGATGACAGTGAACAGATTTGGTTGAATTCTTACAAATCTCCATTTGAATGATAATGAGCTAATACCAAATGGTAACTCAACTGACTATTACAAATTCTATAAACTTCTACCCTTTGTCTTCATTGCAAATAAATTTTTTGGAATATTTTAGACCATCTGGATATATGGCTATTGACGAGTCAATGATTAAATTTAAAGACCGTTCATCTTTAAAACAATATTTACCAAAAAGCCCATCAAACGAGGGTACAAGGTGTGGGTATTGGTCGATAAAAGCGGGTATTGTTATAAATTTGACATTTACACTGGAAAGACGGGATAGTCACCTGAAAAAGCTTTAGGAGTAAAAGTAGTTAATAAATTATGTCAAGGACGAGAATAAAGGCCATAAGATATTTCTTGACAATTATTTTAGTAGTGTCGGGCTTATGCAAACTTTAAAAGCACTAAAAATATTTGCATGTGCAACCATAAATCCAACTATGAGGGAATTGCCAAAGTTTCAAATAGACAAAGAGTTAAAGCAACGTGATTTTGATTATTTTGTCAGCAACAGTGGTATCTATTCAGTGAAATGGAAGGATAAACGATGTGTTCACTTGATTTCAAACTACCACCAACTAAATGAAGTGACTACGGTTAATCGCAAAATGAAAACAGGAGTAATACAAGAAATTCCTTGTCCCACAATTCTTTATGATTACAATACAAATATGAATTCTGTTGATAAATTGGATCAATTGAAGTCTTATTATGAAATTGACAGAAAGTCTAAGAAATTGTGGCACAGGAGATTCTTTCATATTTTTAGATGTGTGTTGTAAATTCATACATTATACACAAACAACTAATATCAACTTCTAAAATCAGTTTGAAAAATTTCAAATGTGAAATAATTATTTCGTTAATATCAGAAACCCAAACCCGCAATAGAGAAAATATACACCTACCTAGAAAATCAATACAAATAAAAAACATAAACCTTATGTTCCACCAGAAATAAAAAACAAAGAAAATGTTCACATGTCAATGTATGGATCTAGATGTGCTCACTGTAGTACTAGGAAGACGCAAATACGCACTGATTGGATATGTCAAACCTGTAATGTTTCATTATGTTTATCCAAATCTAATAATTGTTTTTCAGAGTATCATGCAGTTTAAAACGAGACATATTTTGGTACTATGTTTTTAGTTTGTATAATGTTTCTAGTTGCATGGTGGTACACATAGAGTACCACACCAAAATTTGCATTATAACAAAAAATAAACATTGATAAACGTAAGTAGAGTATATTGTAGGAGTTAGTAATCCATTACTCTCTAAAAAACCAATAAATAAAAAAAAGAAAGTCTGTGCTTCTAGGGTATTTTTTGTACCAATGATTCTGTGCTTCAAAGAGTTAACCCCCTTCGCATACTACTGAATCTTCGTAAAATAGGACTTATAATTAGAAAACAACAGAAGGGAAGCCAAACTGTATCTCATCATCATCATTAGGTCTTCAGTCCTAGAACTGGTTGGATGCATACCCTCATTGTTTCCTAGTCTGAATCAACCTACACATTTCCCACAAATTTGCACAGTCTGCATCTATCACTATCTGTGTGCTAAAGTCTGATCTCGGTCTACCTCTACCTCTCTTTTCTTATCTCTGCTTGTAGTATGTCCCATACTATTCCCCAGAAATGCCTTAGAACGTATCCTGTCCTTCTATTTCTCCTATTTTTTCATTTTCCATAGATATCTTTATTCCTCTACTATTTCTACAATCTATTTGTTATTAACTTTGTCTGTTCATGCTACCATCTTCATACATCTGAAGCACAACATTCCAGAAGGCTTCTATCTCTTTCTGTCTGCTTTTCCTACTGCCCCTATTTCATAGATGTACTGTGATGTGCTCCACACTATGCTTTGAACAGTTTTCTTCTTGTATGTATGTTCGTTGACTTTGAACATAGCTGCTGTTCTTTCTTGTTTCATGCAGTTCGGTCACCTTCTATTGTTTTACAGTTATATACCATATTCTTCCGATATTCCGTGGTATATGAAGGGGGGCAGCCTTTGTGTGCCAAGTTCCCTCAGCACCGGAACCTTTGTCGAATTAATAGTTTTTCCAATTTATCCTTTCACACAATCAACATTAGCTGAAAATATTTCACAACCAACACCTGTAGTTGTTTATAATAATCATCAAATTTAAGAGTACTTATTTTTTCGTCATTGGGTTTTACGTCTTGAAACTGGTTGGACTTGTACCTCAGCTTATTTATGTTCTGAGCTAGCCTACACCGTTCCCTACAATTCTCACAACAGCCGATATACATTACATGTGATTTACCAATGCTCCACCCGAAGGTATTACATTGGCCAGGAAACGAGTTTTTTTTACCTGAAAATTTGGAATTTTGCTGAACCCTTGCTGTTCCAAGCAAAGTAGGGATCTTTAACGTGTGTGACAACACACACACGGGACCTCCATTTTACTTCTCATCCGAACCAGGGTGTATTTTTGTGAAAAATGCTCGCCTAACATTTTTCAAGCGGACCGTGTCGGGATTCGAACCCGGGACCTTGGGCGTAGTAGTCACACACATACCACTACGCCATGGGGCCACCAGCCAATATACAGCTCGATTCCCTTCTATTGTTTTCTAATTATATGCCCTATTTTACCGAGATTCAGTGGTATGTGAAGGGGTTAAGCAGCCTGTGGCTGCCAAGGTTCCCCAACACTTAGACATTTGCCGTATTAATAGTTTTCAAATAAATCCTTTCGCACAATTAACATTAGTTGAGAGTATTGCACAACCAGTATCTGTAGTTGTTTATAATAATCACCATGTTTAAGTAGAGTTATTATTTTTGTTATTAGTTTTTCCATGTTGCGGCTGGTTGGAAGCGTACCTCCATTGATTTCTATTCTGAGCTAGCCTACACATTTCCCTGAAATTCTCACAACCTACATCTTTCACTATCTGTGTGCAGTAAACTAATCTAGGTCTACCTCTACTTCTCTTTTTTCCTATCCCTGCTTCTAATATATTCCGCACTATTCCCTCATGTCTTAGTATGTGGCCTATCATCCCGTCTCTCCTATTTTTTACTGTTTTCAACATAGTTCTTTCTTCCCCTACCATTTCTAGCATCTCTTTGTTCTTAACTTTGTCTGTCCATGGTATCTTCATCATACGTCTGTAGCACCACATTTCAAAGGCACCTTTTTCTTGTCTGCTTCTCCTACTGTCCAGGCTTCACAGCCATACAGTGCTGTGCTCCACACATATGTTTTAAGCAATCTTTTCCTTGTTTCTATGTTTGTGGTCTTTGAACACAGTAGTTGCTTTTTCTTGTAAAATATAGCACGACCTTGTGCTAATCTTTGTTTTATATCTTTTGTGCTTTTCCCATCTTGCGTTATTTGACTTCCTAGATAGCAGAAATCCTTAACCTCTTGTACGTTATCGTTACCTATTTGTATTCTTGTTTTTGATTTATTATCCTCTCTTTTGCATACTAGAACTTTAGTTTTATTTTTGTTAATTTTCATACCATATTCCTCAGTTAGAAGGGTTTCCATTTCATTAAGAGCAGCTTCTAACTCTTCCTTGCTAGATGCTAATACCGCTATATCATTGCTTTCTCCATTATCACCCTCAGAGCTAAAATAGCCTCCCGTGTTCCCCTGTTTCGCCTATACCCAAATTGATCTTCTCCCAGTATTTCTTCAGCTCGTTTTTCCATTCGTCTTTGTACAATTCTGGTTAATATTTTTGAAACGTTTGCTGTCAAGCTTATTGTGTGGCGGCTCCGTGGCGTAGTGGTATGTATGTGACTACTACGCCCAAGGTCCCGGGTTCGAATCCCGACATGGTCCGCTTGAAAAATGTTAGGCGAGCATTTTTCACAAAAATACACCCTCGTTCGGATGAGAGGTAAAATGGAGGTCCCGTGTGTGAGTGTTGTCACGCACGTTAAAGATCCCTACCTTGCTTAGAACGGCAAGGGTTCGGCAAAATTCCAAATTTTCCAGGTAAAAAAAAACTCGCTTCCTGGCCAATGTAGTACTTTCGGGTGGAGCATTGGAAAATCACATGTAATGGCAAGCTTATTGTTCGAAAATTTTCACTTCTATCTGTGCCTCTTTTTTTGGTATAGTTACTATGATGTTATGTTTTAAATCTTTGTGTATCTCGCCTGTCTCATACATATAGCTTACAAGTCGGAAAAGACGTTCTGTTACTGCTTGTCCAGCGGCTTTTAGAGTTTCTGCTTGCACCTTATCTGTACCTGGTGCCTTACCATTTTTCAGAATAATTCAAACTCATCTGTAAGTATAAGATATCTCAGGTCATCCTTTTCAATGTCTGATTCCTGTTCTAATGCTGTTAATTCCTCTCCTGAATATAAATTCCCTATATATTCCTGCCATCTAGCTACTTTCTCTGCATTTTCTATAATGACGTTTCCTCCCGCATCCCTTATATTTTTGCTATATGGTTTTATATCCCTAAAATTCATTCTAATTAATTTGTATGGTTTGTCTGTCTTTCCTATTTCCATCTTAGTTTGTACCTCAATGCACTTTTTATCAATCCATTGTTCTTTAGCTTTCCTGCATTTGCGAATAATTTCCCATTTTATGGCTCTGTATCTTTGTTTCCTGTTTCGTCTGATCTATTTTTGTATTTTCGTTTTTCTTCTATTAAATTCAGGATATCCTTTGTTATCCATGGTTTCTTATTTTCTTTATGTGAATATCCCACAATATCTCTGGCCGTCATGTCTAAGCTACAGTTAATGTTATTCCATTCTGTTTCTACTTCCTTAGTATCAGAAATTTTCCCGATATCTTTCAGCAATTCATTTGACTTTTTTTCAAATCTTTCGTGGATATCTTTATCTTTTAGCTTCTCAAAGTCAAAGTGCCTTTTTCCATTTCTCTTTTTCAGATTTTTAAATTTAAGTGCGGCCTTCATAATTACGATGTTGTGGTCGGTGTCTATATCTGCTTCCAGGTAGCTTCTACAGTTTTTTACTTGATTTCTAAACCGTTGTCTAACAATAATGTAATCTATTTGATATCTTTCTATATCCCCTGGCATCTTCCACGTGTATCGTCTTCTAGCATGATGTTGAAATAATGTATTTGTGATGGTTAAGTTGTTCCTTGTCGCAAAATTCTACCTGCCTCTTTCCCCTGTCATTTCTCGTGCCTAAACCAAATAGACCTACTATCGCTCCTTCCCTACCCTCACCTACCACTGCATTAAAATCCCCCGTAATTATTAAATACATATCTTAGTATGTCTTCGATATCTTTGTAGATCGCCTCTACCTCTTCCACACTGTAGCTAGAGGTGGGCATGTATTCTTGTATTATTACTGTAAACTGTATCTATGCTGTGGAAATTTCAGGAAACTGTGTATGCTAGCCCAGAATAGAAATAAGTAGAGGTATGCGTCCAACCAGTCTCAAGACGATAAACCTTGTTCGAAAGGATATATTGGAAAACTATTAATTCGACAAATGTTCGAGTGTTGAGTGTTCTTGGTAGCCGTAGGCTGCTTAACCGCCTTTACATACCACTGAATGTCGGGAAATAGGGTATATATTTGTAAAACAATAGAAGGGAACTGACTTGCATCTAACAAGAAAGAGCAGCTGCTATGTTGGAAGACAACAAACATAGAAACAAGGAGAAAATTGTTGAAAGCATGTGTGGAAAACAAAAAAAAAATAGGAGAAATAGAAGGGCAGGATATGTTTTAAAGCATTTTTGGGGAATAGTGCGGGATATATTACAAGCAGAGATAGGGGAAAAAAGAAGTAGAGTAGGTCTAGATCAGATTAATGCACGCAGATAGTGAAAGATGCAGACTGTGGAAATTGCAGGTAAATGAGTAGGCTAGTACAGAATAGAAAACAATAACAGTACGCGTCTACCCAGTTCCAGGACTGAAAACCTAATGATGATGATGAGGAGTCCCGACCTGTGCTGTTCTTATCATTCTCATAGCAGCTGCTGTTTATTGTTCATCTTTTTATGTAGTTTCCTATAGCTTACTACAGTTTTATACTTGGAAGATGAAAAGACTAAAATAATTGTATGCGTTCGATTAACTTGACTATTACCCCAAGGGTGAGTTAGAGGTGGGTCGGGGCTAAATTTACTTGGTTGAATTAAAAAAAATGTAATTTTAAGTTGGACGCCACTGTATCTGACAGGTATTAATTAATTTTAAAGATCAGATACAGAAAACCATTTCGTGTTTATTAATTCTTATTCTTTATCAAAATTTTTGGATAAATATAGTGTGCTGAAATATAGGGTAGATCTTGTTTCAACAAAAAAATATTTTAACATATGCAACTCTTAAATTACAAGATATAAGAAAATTTCTAACGTAACGAGGTGTCTATTTCATTTTCTAGAATTAAATATTGTTATCATAACAATGCTATAATATTCATATTCAATAACATCATCAAAAAATGTCACAGGTTTTTGGTTTTAAATATTCAAACAGAAGTTTAAATAGTTAATGCATTTACAAATTCGTTATCTCAACTATGATTTGTCAGATCTGGCATACCATTAAATGTTCAGATTTTTCTTTTAAATTTTTAAACAAGACATTTGTTGCAAATCATCACACAAAGAAATCTTTTAAAACTAGTTCGGCCTCTTGCAAATGAGAAGGATTAACAAAAGAAAGCTTTAATGAAATAAATTAATAGGAATTTAGGTAAGTTATTTTCTTTTAATAAAACATCTGAAACCAAAGAATTGAAATTTTAATTATAATTTCTGTTTTACAAAAAGAATCCAATTAACTGAAATGATGGTATTTTTACTTCTAGTTCGGTTAACAAGTGTATTGACTTCTCAAGCTTTAAGGGAAGTTGTTTAATACGACCGTTTTTTATAAATTCTTTTATGAATTCAGCAACAAAATAAGTTACTCGCCCTTAATAGTGAGTTGTGGATAATCACCCTGATAGAACTAACTACTCTGGTGTTATATAGGATTTGAACTCGGCAAACCATAAAAATTTATTGACATTAGCGGCACATTTTCGTGTAACAGAACAAACTACCTCAGGCCAACATCTCTGAAGGGAAAAGCGGTATTCGAATCCTTAAGTTTTGCGTAAAAGAAACGCAGATTAAAATGCTGCCTTACTTCTTAAACTAAATTTTACCATCAACAACTACATTAGAAGCTTTTCTGATGATGGAATTGGAGTGGACAAATTATCCAAATGGGTCATAAGAACAATTCATCCCGGAAAACCCTATATACATGAAGCCATGGCAAAGAAGACAATGCTCAATCAAACCATGCGGACCACCGACCGTGCTTATAAAACAACTTGGAAGACCTTGAAATATTTGAGAGTAATAACGTATTTACTTACAATTCCTTATGTTAAAGTGTTTCAAAAGATTACCCTGAACTTTTAATGACGTTCACAACAACATTTCAATCATCTTAAGTAAATAATTTATTACAACGAAGTTTGGAATTTAACCTGCACTAATAGGAAATAACGGATTATATATTGTTTTCCATGTTGAACTAAAAATTTACTATGAATATGAAAACTTATTTAGAAATGCAAATAAGCAAATGTAGCGAATTTTTTAATTTTTTTTCTTTATAAAAAATTGTTACAAGCTACTGAAACACAGCTTTTATATGTTAAGATTAAACAATAGTTTTCATACTATACAAACATGTAATAGTTAAATATTTTGAAAATATTAAATTTACTATAAATCTATTTTTACAATATTACTTATATTTCAGTGCCAAGTATTAGAAAATAAACTAGCAGACAGTCAGCTGTTTTTCGAATTTGATAAAATTCCAAAGAAGAAACAGAATGCTGACTTTTCTACTGCATTACTTCCAGACAGTGCAAAGTACAACAGATTTAAAGACGTTCTCCCTTACGAAGATAATAGATTTAGATTAACACCAACAAGAGATAACAAGCATGGGTACATAAATGCCTCTTATATTACAGTAAGTCAAATAATTTTAGTTGTGACTAGAAATATAAGGAATTTTTAAAGGCAACTGTAGGAAGTAAGCAAAGATTTTACTTAGCTACTCAGGGTCCTACAAAAATTTCCTTGCCATTTTTTTGGCAGTGCATCTGGGAATCAGAGGTTTATCTTGTGGTACAGTTAACAGATGCTACCGATGATATAAATTATTTACCTAATTCTGATAAACGGTCAATTGATGCTAGTCAGGTGATTTTAATTAACAAATATTTGTACATGTTATTTATGTATAATTGTAGGAGTATCAAATTTGGTGGGAGTTTTCACAAAAGACGGGTCATTGTGTTACTAGTAAGATTAGGTTGTGCCATGTTACATCTCGGAGATATCGAACATTGTGGCATTTACATTATACCGATTGGGGAGAGCATGGATGTCCACAATCAGTAGCCCATTTTTTAGGGTTTTTAGAAGAATTGCAATCAGTCCAACGTCATTCGTTAGAAGAAATACCTCCTGGACATAATAAAAATCCCCCTGTGTTAGTTCACTGTACAGCTGGTGTAGGAAGAACAGGTCTAACTGTACTTTCAGATCTGTTGTTATATACAATAGATCATAACCAGGTAAGTATCCATACTTCCTCATATTTTTTGTTAAACCTTTGTGGATTAGTATATTTAAGAGTTATAATTAACACCACTATTGATCCTGTATGTATTTAATCTATCTTTTTGGAATGATATCTTTTTATAATCTCACTAATAGGAATCGGAAATATTCAGAACGTTTATGTTTTAAGACACCCATTAATTTTTCAATGCATTGTAGCTTTTAAATTAGAAACCTATTTCGGCATAACCTTGAAAGTATGAAGGGCTTACTAAAATATCTACAATCAGCTTGATCTACTACCTTGTTTCAACATAGCAAGCCTGATTCAAAATTAACTCTTAAGTAGATCGAAATTTCTACTGACAATGTGGCTGTACAGTTTTCGAATCCAATTAATTCTTTTAATTGGTTATGTACTTATTCTTTGCAGGCAAATTGCAGAAAAAGATACTAATTATAAAAATGTGGAAGTCGGCAGAAGAGCGCAACATATTTTATAACAATTCAATACCAATTGATAAATAAGCACTGACAGCCTCTCGCAAAAATTGGTTCTGAGTTGCTGTTCAGTCTTGTTCCTTCATGTACTTTTTCATAATAAACAAATAATTTTGATAAAATCAACTTGTGAGGATCAATTGTGATGCTATTCTTCAATTTTCCTATTTCTTTTTTCAGAAAGATATACAAATTGTATTATTTTTAAGGAAATTGATGTGGCTCGTGTAGTTGGTCTACTACGTCATCAGCGTCCATATATGGTACAAACAATTGCTCAATATCGTTTTGTTCATTCTCTTCTCATCCACTACTTGAAACAAACACGCCTTATCTAAAAGTGCCATTAATCGTTTGTATAAGGCAATCGACGTGTCTATAAGCATGATTTTATGTACTTAATTACCACTAATCGTGTATTATTTTGAGTATTTTTAACTTTTATTGTGCGTTAATAAGAAATCGCTTTATTATGATTTTAAAATAAATAAGATATATTAAAAGGCTGTGTAGAAATGAATGAGATTTAGCAATTTTAACATGTAATTTTAAGTGTGTAAGCAATTATGAATATTGTGATCTTATAGTGTGCCTTGTATTGATAGTATTAATTATATAGTTAGTAATTCTATAAGAAAATTCAATATTAATTTTATCATTATATAAAACAAGCAATTCTTGTTACAGTGAAATGTATTAAAGTTTAAATAAAAAAAGCTTTACTTTTTGGAATGTTAATTATATGTGGTTTTTAATGGGGATGATAGATTATGTATTTAAAATGTGGGAATTGCTTTGGTAGCATCTCGAATCTACTAATGTGAACAGTTGTCTATATGAAGTAGGAGTTATACTTGGGATCAAAACAATATGGATTAAAAATTATTTAATTTATATTTTTTCACACAGTTTGAATAAGTTTGCTCTTATACATATGAACACTGTTATGTATGATACTAGTACTCACGTAGTAAAACTCATTACAAAAATTGAAATATATGCTTATGTATTCATATGCATAATAGAAACTGAAATTGTGTTATAAAATATGGCAAGAAATATTAATTAATGTAAAGGCTGCGCTGAAATTATTTTATATTCAAATCTAGCAGTGACTCCAAATTATTTATGTAGTTGGTATTGTGATTGGCAAGACAAAACATGAACAGCGATTGTATGTTGTTGGTACTATGGTACGTATCATTGTGACACAAAACCCTTTTACATGTAATTCTATCATAACTTTGTTTAAATTAACCTCTTCAGGCTCAAAATCTCAACATTTTTTTATAACTTTTATTTTATTAAATATGTTATAAAAACGTAATTTAAAACTTTTTTGATTTTAACAAAAACTATATGATAAAAAAAATTCTGACTCCAGATGTGGCTACAACGCAGTATTGACTTAATTGTGAAATGCTTCCATACATTCCGGACAAACAGGATCCTGACACTTCTTGTGTGCAACCACGTTCATCTAACACAATTTCGATAGTGGCATGGTGGGTAGATTTTGTCTTTTTTTCAGGATAGTGATTATCTAAGCACGCCTCTGGTATTGATTTTGTTCAAGCTCTTTTTTTTAATTATTTCTATCTCCCATTGGCCTTCCTATTTTTTTATTTGTTTTGATGAGTTGACAATATTTAAAATTTTAAATTCTAGTAACGGCATCTTGCTTTCATGAGCTTCGCGAAAAAGTATCCAAGCGTTTATTATTGTGACATTTATGAAATGAAAAGCAATTCTGATTTAAAATTTTCGATACAGCATGTGGGTAATGAGCCATCATTCTGTCTGCTATATCACCTATAAAGCGATTATATTGTTTCACAGCATGGGGTCATGATATCTCTAAATAACATTTTTTGATCTATCCCATCTAACTATATCCTGTGGGTCTTTTCCTACAAAAGATGAAGTGATATGGACGACATTATTGTCCATCCAACAAACAATAGTTATATTGTCTGATGATGTGGTTACTGTACTGTTACCTCTCCCTCTCTTTTTTAGATCTTTCCCTCACACCAATTTAGTATTTGCATTAGCAATTCTGTTTGACCTCACTGTTCCCACCATGTAAATGCCTTTGTCTTGCAAAAATGAAACTACATTTAGAGATGTAAAAAGATTGTCAAGAAATAATGTGAAATTTTTCCTTCAATATCTGAACATAGTTTGACTACAGTATCACCACAATGACCCCTAAATATTTGGTGAATGATATAGACCACCTATTAACCACTTATTGCTACCCATCTTTACTTCAACAAATTGCAATCATTAATTCAACTCTAAAACAAAAGAATTCTTGATTTTGTAATCAGTATTGTTTTGATATAAATTAAGACACCACCAGTATGCCGGCTACTACTATCATAACGAATTACATTATAATTGTCTATTATTATTTCAATATCTTCGACATCTTTGGTCACCCTAGCTTCACTAAAAATGATTACAACAGGATTGTAACTTACTATATTCATTAAAACATCGTCCTTGTGAGCTAGATAACTTGTAATGATTACATACATAATGTCTTGATTAAATGCAGGCCTAGAAATCGAAGGAATCGATGCACTTACTGTAGACTTGCCCGGGAATTCCAATTCTTACAATACAAACATTAAGTATAATGAAGGCGGTGAGCTTTCGTTTGTTGTTGGAAATATATTGACGGGCAATAGCCAGGAGCAAGCAATAGCTTCTGATCTTCTGAGTTTAACCTTTTATTACGATAAGATGCACCAAATCCTATGACCAGGGTCCGGACTTCCACCAAAGGAAGTTACTTCGTAAAACATTTTGGTATCAGCATTTGTTGCTGCACGCAGTTCACCGAGACCTGATGTCCAAGTCGTCCAAGATGTCTTCGCCTTCGCTGCCCACCATGTATTTCGACTGAGCATGCATTTCCCAGGCAAAAGGAATGTGTGGTCATTGTGCTTAGCGATTGAGAGACGTATTATGGTGGGTGAAACCGAGTTCGTGAAAATGCGAGTTTTAAACGGGGATTTGACTTCCAACTACCGTAGATATCAGGTATTAAACACGAGTGCGCGATAATTAAATGCCAGGTGTACCTATTGCATTCCCTTTATCTGTCCAATTACCTTAATAATATCATGTGTTCCCTAAAAGTGTAGGTTCGATGCATTTTGCAGCCAGAATCTGGGTTAAATATAAGCAACGGACTCCCACACAACCTGATCTACCTGAAGACATCTGTGGAGGATGCCCTAGTTGAAGTAAGCTCTTAGTGTAGCTTTTATGGCTTCCTTAGCATGTGAATCATTATCCGTTTGACGACAATAATTTATAACCAAGTTTGGAGACACCTGGGATTAACGTAATAATTAACACCAAATGGGGAAGCAATAATTTATTTATTTCATACCAACAGCAACAGCCAATTACAAGTATAAATATTCAATAAAACACATTTATCATACAAGTCCTAGCAACTAACAGAATTTGTTCTATTAACACCAGTCAACTGTTTTTAAGTGTTCTTCAATTGATTTCAAGTCTCGAGTATATGTCTATGTTTATTTTGTTTATTGTAGCACAGGTTCTTAATAATGGACTATTGCGATAAGTATTTGTTGTTGGAACATTTACTGCATAAAACGTAGATGAGCATCTTGTATTTATTGATGGACAATGTAAAGATAACATTGCAAGAAACTTATTATTGTCTATCATGCCTAATAAAAGTTTAATAATGTAGATAGCATGTAAGTATTTCCTTCTATTTCTTAAGCTTTTAAATTCAAGTACAGTTTCTAATAGTTGCTGATTATATCCTCTTGGTGGGTATAGTCCCTGCTTTTTATAGAGCAAAAACTTCAAAAATTTTCTTTGTATTTTCTCAATAGAAACAATGCCTACTCTATACTGTGGATTCCACATTACTGATGCATACTCAAGTTTAGGAACAACAAGTGAATTATATAATGATGTAATTACTGAAGAGTCTTTGAAATATTTTGTATTTCTTACAACAAATTCTAGTATCTTATAGGCTTCGCTTGTTATAGCTGAAATATGTTGATTAAATAGTAATTTACTATCATATATAATTCCAAGATCTTTATGACTAGCCTTTCTATTCAATACTGCATCTTCTATTTTATAGTCATATGTTGTAATATATCTACCTGTTGTAAATGACACCGCCACACACTTGTTTATATTAAATGTAAAGTGGTGTCAGTCACACCAGCGTACCACATTATTTAAATCATTTTGCAATGACACACAATCCTGCATGCTGTGTATGGCCTTAAAAATTTTAAAATCGTCAGCATACATTAATCCTTCAGAACTTATGAGATTTATTACAATTAGAAAAAGTAATGGGCCAAGATTGGACCCTTGCGGGATTCCAGATGTTGCAATGTAGGTATCTGATTTGCATCCCTTAATTTCAACATATAATTTTCTTTCCTTTAGATATGATATTAATAATAATATCAATCACCCATCAACGTCTGATTTATGTAAAGCTTAGATTACTTGTGTGATAGACAGTGTGAAAAGCTTTTTCCAAGTCTGTATAAATAACATCAACCTGTTTTCCACATTGAAAAGAATTATGCACAAACTGGGTAAAATTAATAAGATTGGTTGTAGTTGACCTTTGTGGATAAAAGCCATAATGTATAACAACGTACATTACTTACTTCAATTTAAACAGCAGCTACAAAACGATGTTCCTGTAAACAAATACGCGCATGCACACAGAATGATAAAATTTCATAATAAGTTCACATTCAATTAACCATACCTTGATGATCCATTATAATAATTTACTACATTGTCTCAAATTTTCAATTACAACTTGCAACGTCCAGGTTTTATATCTATAATAACTTAACACTATCTTTAACTACGCGTGGACATTTTATAATTTTATCAATATTTTATGTAATAAATGCTTTTGATTTTTTTAAATTTAGGACCTGAATTTCCTGTAATAGAATTAAAAATCTATTGCAATGTTATACATAATGAACGCTGGTATTTATGAAATCAGAATATACGGGATACATCAATATTAATTTGTCCGTTGAAGATTAATTTTCCTCTTTTTACTTCTGCTTTGTATTGAACGTAAAGCTAAGGTGTTTCATAGTATCAAGTACTTTTATTTAATATATATTACAAAATTATGGTTTACATACTGAAAGTATTGTGTCAAATAACGGTATAGTTTTAAAGAATGGTCCTTAGTGTTCTTTATGAGAAGATGAATGTCAAAAACGATTTTATGGGCTTGAATACCCCCATGTATTAACTATATTTATAAAACTGTGGTATCGGTCTTTTCAAAATACAGGGAGTTTATAAAAGAACTCGTTGATTAAAAAAAATCATAATTAAAAAACGAAACGAGTAATAACCTTTCGGGTTTTGAACTTGAGTTCAGTATATTGTCAAGATTGTTTTGCTAATATTCGAACGCAGTGCGTGGCCTTGGAGCGAGCAAGGTGGGGGAAGAGTGCTACTGCTTCTGCCGGCCAGCAGTCGTCACTCACCAGTCTTGGCTATGCCACAGCACAAGCTCAGTGTGTGATTTGGTTTATTCAATCTAGTTCAGTGATCACAGTTCAGCGTAATTATCGACGTGAATATGGCGGTGATGCACCTAACAAAACTATTCTGCGGTGGTATAATCATTTTCGGGAACCAGGTAGTGTCTTAAAAATTAAGCCACCGGGTAGGCCTTCAGTCTCTGAACAGAATGTGGAACGGATCCGTACATCTTGTATTCGTAGCCCTAAAAGTAATTGACAAGAGAAGTTTGGAGCTGGGAATACCTAAGTCTAGCACGTACAAAGTGATGCGAAAGAGGCTTAAATTATGTGGGTATAAGATTCAACTTCTGCATGAAATCAAGCCGAATGACAAAGTGATAAGATTCGATTTAGCAGTCTACATTGTAACTTACTTTTTCCCGGTATTATGAAAAAGCAAATACACGACGAAGCATGAAGCATACTTCGGTGCAGCTGGCATCGACCTTTAAAGGTTTCGGAAACTGCATGGACTTGTAAATCTCAGGGAGATAAATAAGGGGATGTCAATAGACAGAAAGAGAAAACATAAATCAAATACCTGGGCTATATTACAAAATTTAATTTAAATTCGAAAGAAAAATTACATTCTGATTAAATATGCGGTTGAATGTGTTTATCATTAATTTTTAATTTTATGATAATTGAGAAAACCCTCAAGCATAAATAAATTTCTCTATCATATGCGTGCAAGAAAACTTTCATAGTTACAACTATGTTAATATTATTATAAGCATCAATATGAGAAAACATTTCAATAATTGATATATCAGAAAAAAACATATATACTTATTTTGTGTTAGCAACGTAAGGACACTTTTATTGCTTTATCAAAACCATTAGCAATAAATGACTTAAACCTCAAGTTTCATGAAACCTAGGGTGTACACTTTTTTTACTAAATGACTTTATACAAACATATTTTATGTTGTAGCAAGACAATATAAATTTGACAAGTATGTATTAATAACACTATTGCTATTCATAAGTTATAACAAGAACTTTACTTCAACTTTTTCTTTGGAAATTATCACTGAAGAAAACTTAGGTGTAAACCACATACCTGTATACTTTCCTTTATTACTGTAAGTTCGAAAGATACCTGCTGCTCAATATTGTAGAAAATTAGGAACACGAACAGGTGGTTCTTGAACCATAGCCGATGTTGGTAGTTGAATTCAATTCAGGCAAGGAACAAAACATCTGCCATCCAATGTAGATAGACTTTTAAAAGTAACAAATCACCAACTTCTTTTTATTAGCTGTGAAGGTAAAAACGGCAAATACCAGATAGATGAAGTGCAAGTAATATGAAAGCTTTGTATGATGCATGATTTAGAAGACAACTTAAAGTTTCGAAGAAATTTTTCTTTGTATATAAAGTGAAGGTACTATGAAGTTAACATGGTGAAAAGATATTGTAGCATAACAGTGGAGTACTCATAATCTGATGCAAGGACCATCACAACCTGACGGAAGGACCCTACAATATAATTTGAGCGTGTGTAACACCCAAGAACATTTTTAAATTAATTTAATTTTCAAATAATATTTTCGGCCAATCACAAACAAATCTGTATAAAATGTAACCTATCACTGACCTGAATTAAGATAGTTATCCAATCCTAGTTTGACTTTGGGTGACAATTGACACTTTAAATGAACATAACCTATCAACTGATATCTAACATCCCATGAAATGTAGAAGATTTTAAATTTAGGCGCCAAAGGAAATGCCAGTTTGTTCTAGAAGAGTCAAAACCGGAAGTATGTAATAAAATGTAATTTTTCGTGATATCTATAAAAATATTAACAGGAAATACATTAGAATATTTCAGAATAACTTAAATTTAATTATAGGGTAATTTCAATTAACAATGGCAATAATAAAAATGGATTTAAACCACTAACCTAAAAGCACATGTAGGGATGATATACAATTGTGAAATATGTAAGATTTTTGATTGGCTAGGCCAGTCACGTGATAAAAGGTATATAAATACAGTGATAGAGAAATTTCAACACACGACGACACACAAAGACTCACCAAGACACAATGACAATAAAATAGATGAAAGTAGGCGTGAAAACGAAACGTAACTAGCCTGGAGCTAGGGCGTGTTACGCGGTAAGGTCGCATAGCGGTAAATTAAAGTAAAGTTTAGTGAACAAATATAAGAATTAGTACGTTTATTACGGAAAGAGTAGTGAATTTAAATAGTGGATAAAGGACACAGATAAGTTCGGCGCTTAAGAGAATTAAATAGTAATAAATTTAAGTGTAATTAAACGACGAAATGGTTAAGCTGCAAGGCGGTCAATGGTAGGAGGTGCAGGTTTATTAACTGCAAAGAACAGGATACTTAAACATACCTATATGGTTCATTATTGATTGATTGGGGGAAGTTTGGGTTATGGAAGTTCGATTCCAAACCAAGTTGTTACAGCAGTAGGGAGATATCAAGAGTTTCGAGCACAAAATGCATCAACACCCGTGTTAAGCATTATCAACCCTGGTGAGAATAAGTTGCCTTGGAGGTATTGTAGAGAGTGGAGCAACAGTGGGTATTGTATACCCGAACAGGTATTGAGTGGGGTTGTAAGTATGAACTTTTATATAGTTATATATATGCTTTTACATGAATATGTTAAGTTGCTAGATTAAGGTTGGAATTTTTGGACATTATTAACATTAACGCTTATTATTATGAATTTTGTAGAGAATATCAAGAGTTATTGCCTATGTTTCAGTTGGGAGTCAATTTGTTTTAACTATAGAATTTACAGTGCTTAGTATAATATTTAACCACCCGGATTAAGGGAACTTTTAGTTAAGTAAGAGTTATTGATTTTATTGCATTCAAGTATGTCAATATAGTACATGTAAATAGTTCTATCAACATATTAAAGGTTATTAAATTCAGTACTTAATACAAATGTTGAGCTATATATACATATTACAATTAAAAGGGGTTTGTTGAAATACATTTAGTTACAGATACTTTGTAAACTTTTGGGTAAGTTAACTCACCAGTATCGGTTTCAGAATTCTAAGCCTATCCACCCTGGGACATGTCTATGTACTTTCCGCTGTAGAGTAGCCGAGGCGTTTGAGGAAAGTAGAGTAAAGACTATTGGAATAGGTAAGTGAACCCTTGTATTGCAATTTTGAACCATAAAAAGTGGTATAGAGTTTGCATTCGATTATATATGTTATTAGGTAACTCGGTCCTTGTTTCTTTGACTGCTAGATAGGTTAGGAAAGTAGGGTGAAGTGTTACAAGTGTTAAGGAAATACCACAAGGTACATTGAAATTATAACAGGTTTCACTCTATAGCAATCCTTACCATCATTAAACCAACTGATGAATTAGTAGACATATCATCAAGTGATTCTAGAAAATTATTTATATTAAAATATTTCAACATAACGCCAGACGTTAATACATACCATCCGAAGGTCAAGCATCTTGAGGAACAAATGGCGTGACAAGCTCACATCTCAATTTGAAAAAGAATCTGCTATGCGCAGATAAACAAAGATAAACCGGCCGGTAATACAGGAATGAAACTAACGTCAAGGTAAATCTTTCACACAGTGTAGATTCGAAATTACAACACTTGTGTTACTGGAAAATAACTATCAATAAAATAGGGGTTACGTTTTATTATGTTTCTTTCGAATTGATAATCCAAATAACTTGTTATATTATAGAAGATATATTTATTTTAAAAGAAAGTAAATTCTTATATGAATGAAATTACTAATTCGTATTATAGCACAACACAAATATAACTCATACTTTAAATTACAAGATACAGTGCATTGTTACGTACAAAATCGTCGTTAGATGATAGGGGGAGGGGGAATAGTACGAACAAAGCACGGTGAACTACTTGACATAGTGCACTCAGCCGTGGCTCGTTAGCTGCAGTCGCGGTTGGAGCGGGATCGGATGGTGGTGGTGGTGGGGGGGGATCTGTGTTGGAATGTCGTCGCAAATCGAAATTGTGGGCACCGCCCTTATTTTAATTGAGTTCCGCCTAATATCGTACGATGATGGCACGGATTCCTTGTTGCTACCAAAGGCCTGTGAAATAAGGGAAAAGTCGACCTCTTCTGGCAAGAACCCGTGATGGTGAAATATCGGGGTACCAATTATCCCCCTAAAGTTACTGAAACAAAGCTTATATGTAGTACCTGGTCGCTGGAAATAGGACAAACAATTTATCTGAACTATGACTTTACGATGCAATGATCAATTAATAGGTGCAACACCCTGTATATTAAAATACCTGAGTTCCTGTGTACAGTAATTAATTTCCCTCTCTTTAACAATATTAACTCACGCTGAAAGCTAACACCATGACATTCAATATGAAACACATTCAGTTAAATTATAAGTTACTTTTCAAATAATACGCTTCTATTTTCTACGTTACAGAAATTATTGTCAACATCACATTTGTACATCTCATGAGGAGTGTAAAATAATAATAATAATTAACCTATGCCCTAACGGATCCTCCTATACCTGTGCGAGAATAATGATAGCTGCTAATAATCTAAAATAAGGAAAGAATTTTAAAGTAATGTTATATGAGAGACATCTATACATGTTTTTAAACCGCACACCTATAGATTAAAAATGTTTATGGCAATGAATATTACTTACAGCACAGAAATATTGTTGTAAATCCAGGAATTCAGCACGGGGTTTCTTTGACGGTATTACAAAAATATGTGGAAGCTCCAGGACTAGGACGGCAACATAAGCAATCTCTGAAGACGGTTTCAGAGTAAATCACAATGCACCTATCTTCCTAAAATATGAATGTTAAAATAAAATATACGAGATAGGTAATGTAAATTTATTAAATAAAACCGAAGGTTAGAGGCATGAAGATAAATTAAAGGGGAACCTTCTTTAGTTTGTAAAGAAAAAAAGGGGGAGGGGAGGTATAAGGAGGCAATTTAAAAGCTGGAACATGACCAGTGGGAAAACTGGCATGTTACAACATTTTAAACAGGATTGAAGAAAATGAGAACTTCCTAGAAAATGTTGCTTTCAGATGAAGCGACGTTTCACGTAAGTGGGTCTGTCAACCGACACAACTGTAGATTTGGAGGCAGCTGTAAGCATTTGTCACGTCTGATATGCTGCTGAATACCTGGGAAGATGAAACTAAATTTTTTGTTGTTCTAGACCCACGTTGGATGGGCGCCAGTGAAACTTTATTTCTTCTACATTAAGGCGCTAGTGAACAAAAGTCTTCCGACATAGCTAGGGATCTATTCCTGGGTAGAGCAATAAGAAGTGGGGGGGGGGTCGAATTCTGTTTGCAAGCCAAAGTTAAGCTAAATCAAATAGGCGCCACCATGTCCTGAGATAATTACGATAATTGCAAAGCACAGTTCTAAGGGCGGACGTGGAAACCCAAAGATAAAATGATCGCCTTCGTTAACAAAAACCTGTCTTAACAAAATAAGACGCAGCTCCTGTAAAAAATTGCAAAGATTAAATAAATAAAAAAGTAGGACACCATTTGTGTCCTAAAAAGTATATAAAAATAAAAAAATGTATATCCAATATAATATTGGCACCAAACTATTATTCAGAATTTTACTTTTGTGTATTTAGATTTGATCGCATTTGACCAAAATAAAAGCCTTAAATTTGAACTATTTGTTTACTAAAAAAAACTCTTTCAAAATATCGGAACTTTTAAACAAAAAAAAATGTCATTATCAACTACAACAAAGTTAAAGTTTTGACTTATTTTCTCAAAACAACCAACTATACTTTAAACATGACTTGTTATAAATATTAGAGTGATAATAATTTATAAGCATAACACACTGAATTACGTTCTAACCTGGGCAGATCTTTTCAGGTGGATTACAATTACTAGAATCTTATATAACGTGATTTGAACTTTCATATTTACGTTTAATAATTTATGTATAGATAAGGCTGATCACAAAAATAGGAATGTTTTGTTTAAATTCCAGTACAGCTGCACGAAGCATCTGCTTTCAAAACAACATCTGTCAACTGTGCAAGACAAAAAAAAAATATGACGTCGAAAACATACGTTAAAATTATCGAAGGTTCAAATGGAACAAAGCTTGTTATTATAGAAAACTAATCTGACAAAATTTAGTTCTGTGGCTTATAAAACCAGTTCAATAATAATTGAAACTTATTCAACTTACATGTTGTAACCATAATAGCAAGTTTCCGTGCTCTAACCTTTTAAACACATACAAGAAATATCTTATTACTAATAACGAACCAAAACTGCTTTTGTTGTTTCACGATGAATTGAGATGGAAATCACGTTCTCCAAACAAAGTTACCAGCCATTCCTAATTAAATATGACTGCATCCAAATTACACCCATAATTTCTAATCGACTGTTCCCAAATGACGGTAATTCTAAATTTTTAGATCCTACATGACGAATTATATTTGTTTTATTCTTCGTTGTCGCGCTAAATAAATTAATTCAAATTACATTAGATCGCAAAATGTATACTTTACCAACCGTTAGTAGAAGATACCTCAACAGTTAATAGTTGATACGAAGATTGCCAGCCTCTAGCCGAAAATACATCTTAATCAAACTGATGCCAGCGGCCGATTGACTTGTCGAAACTAGGACCGAGTAGTCGCGACGTTAGAGGCGTGTAATACGAAATAAACAACTCGGGAAGCGCTTGGAACTGGCTTTATGTGACACAGGTATATTAACACAAGTAGATCACTAAGGAACGATGCACGCTTAGCGCATTATTCTTGTAATTCTATGCAAATAATTATTATTGAAAATAAAAATGTTACAAAGAAACTGATTATCATTTAGACGTGGACAGGGCAACAAATGGTGCATATATAGAACTTTATTAGGTATCAAAAAAAACTCTAGAAGATTCTCTTTAATATTATATAGGTTAAATAACTATTATTTTAACTTTACTGTGTACAAATAAAACTTTAAAACAAGTTCTTTTATAAACTCGCTGTATATCAGAATTCTTTATCAAAAAATTCATGGTGTACTGGTTTCATGGGTGTTGAAGCCCCTGGATACATCTACTAAAAATATTTTTGTTTTAGAAACAGGTAAAATAGTTACAATATTGGATAAATCTGTATGCAGAAAAGATTACATTGACGGAATATATAATCAAATCAAATAAACAATGTCTTTTATTTTTTTATAGGTATTCTACAGTCACAGAAATTCATTGCTAAAATTATCATTTTAATTATTTTTTATAAGTTAATAGATTATAATTCGCTAACAATCTAAATCCAGGTAACAGGGAATAATTAAATTAAAGTAGTTTCATCTTGTTCATCAAAAATCAAGAGCAGTGAATGTTGAGAAGCTGAACGTTCTGTGTGACTTAATAAAGCAGTGCGCTCCCCATTATCATTTAATGAGCAATCTGGAGAGCTGTTATCAGCATGTATATAGTTAGTTACAGCACTACTAGTAGATGGCAGATCAGGGGATGCTAAAGGTGGAAGTGGTTTAGTCAATGTTTCGAAATTTTCTGCTAATTGCATTGACGGATATGATTCACGATAACCTGAAGTACTTGATGTTTGAGAAATTGCACTATCTTCATCCCATGATCCTTCTGTGGATTTAATACGTGCTGCTATACGAAGTCGATGGGGTTCTATCATCGGATGCTGAGGTATAGCTGTTAGACTTAATTCTACAGGAACCTGTTCTGTTGGCGTTTTGGTGGTGGGTAAAATAACTTGCAATGGAGTTGGAGCTGGCAGAATTTCTTGTGGTTCGATGCCTATGTGTGGAACCTGTTTAAGAGAGCTCAATAAATATTTGGTTTTCCTATATAAGCATGCATTGAAGTGGAAGTGCATTAATACTCAATGTAGTAAATATATTTGTGTGAATATCGACAACCATCGTGTTACAGTTATGTTAAATACTTAATAAACAACCGGTGTTCTATATTCGTAAAACTGATTCCTAAAATTGAACTGCTGACATCAGCTGTATGTTCCTTACAAAAAGTTAGTTCTGCCTGCAGGCATAACTGTTACCTCTGAATTACAAGTTATCATCACTGACCGCTCAGCCACAAATACATAACGTATGAAGTACACTTTAATGCTTATATGTTGTTGGTGATGTGGTCTTGCAGAATTAATGTGTTAACCATAGTCATTTAAGATAAAGCCGGTTGATAGCTTAAACAGTACAACACAGTTAATTTGATATAGTAAAAAACATAAGGCTATGTAATATAGGTTATTCAGATATTTACTTCTCGTAAAATTATTATTGTGTATTGTATAATTAAAAAGTGATATAATAAGCAAATCATTACCTTTGGCTCTGTTTAAATTTCAGCCAACACCCTCTTTTTGAAAAGTCAAAATTGATGTCCAATCCGAGTGCCCCTGCATACAAATATTTCCACAATACTTAATAAAATGATGATAAGATTAATCTAAAACACTCATTTGATTTTGGTTAGGAATAAATTCTAAATCAGTTATTTTGTTCATTCGTGATAATGATGCAAGAATGAATATAACCACAGACATTTTATTAATTCTCACATTACAATTAAATTTATGTCATCGTTACAAACTGAGTAATACAATTCTTGGAAAGCATATGCAGTTTACATTAATTTATAAAATAAATTATTTAATCAATAACAATAAGAATATTTGGAAAGGCATGTTTCTACAGGTCTAATCTTGTATAGGTATTATTTCAATCAAGTGTTGGAGCTAAATCAATTCAGTAATTGTTTGTCGTTTGTGGGATACTGTTATATTACACCTCAAAAATAATTTGGTAGGAACCAGCATTATTATATATTGAGAATATTAATACTGAAGGTAATACAATTTCAAAACATTTTATAGATTAAAACTTAGTTTAAAGGATTTTATAAAAATTGAGTATAAGCACATAATTTGAACAGATTTATCTCCTGCTTATATAATATTGACGTTTCGCCACTTAATTTTAATGTAAACGTATTAAGGTAATTAAAATGTTTTGGTTACTGAGGGATACACTTCAGTGTGTTTGAAATTCTTTGATTACATTTATGTACTTTCGGAACTTACATTCCCACATCTCGATAAGTGTGCATCCTTACTTTAATCTCTCTGCTTTGGCTACTGTAGTATAATGTCTCGGTGGGATCATCATGTAGGGAATCATATCTGCCATATCTATTACAACTATAATAACCATAATAGTAACACCCATAGAACTCAAACACCTGCTTGATATCAGCACAAAAACCTCTACTTTGACCCCATGAAGATTAACTTCTTGTTGTTTTGCGGCATGCAAGATGTTAATTTGACGCAAATTTTCATTTCCACACAAGCCACTGAATTGCTATTTTGGATTGATTATAACGCCATCTATAACCAAGTATCTGGTTTGAGAAAATTGCATTTGTATATCTTGTTACAAGCCAAAGCCATTGTGCATGCTTTAGTAAAGGAACATACATTTCCTGTTTCTAGCATTTCTTGTCTGAATTTTAAATACACGGCCCTCAAGATTTTAACATAAATGTAGTAGTCAACCATCTCATGCTGCATAACAATCTCGTCTTGATTATGTTCCTGATACCATTTTAAAAACATTTCTCTATTCTACTCCTTCATGCTGTCGGCATCATAAACTTCAACTGGTGGTAAAGACCCTACATATTTGGTGTTGGCAGCTGTTACGGTTTTTTAAAAGGCTTCAACTTTTTATTGTATTACTTAAAATCAGGGAATTTTAAACCCCTGGGAAAATTCTCCATTATTATTATGTGTAATATAAACGTTACATGTAAGTCTGGACATTGAGTTATACGATTTGTGGTTTGGGAAACCACCAACACATCGTTTCCCATGCTTAAAGTGCATCCACTGCTATACTTTGAGTGAGAACATTAACTTACCTTGGAGTGGAACGATGGCTCGTGGGAGCCAATGTGTCAAAATGAACGGACTTTATTACTGACCTACCTCAAGTATGGACATGTTAGTTAGTTCTGACAGTTGACGAAGTGATCCCTTCTTCCTTACGTCTTCCTTTATCTAGCTTCGTTGATAGAAAAGCTACCGCCAACTAAATAATGGACCTATACACACCCCCTGAGTGAAAGACGCACCAGGATTAGGATAACCACAGGATAAGTTTTTCCTTTATAATTTGAGAAGCTTTGATGCCCCGGGAAAATTTAACCGCGTATAAATTTGATTGTTATATTATTTTGTATAATGTTAGCGTTTCACAGTAGTGTTAAAAATATGTGGAAAATATCCATTTTTTAAAACCGTTGTCTAGCCCAAAGTCCCGTTGGGAGCTTGGAAAGGGCGATAAAAATATAATTAACTAAATCCATGATACGTACATTTCGCACAATCATTGATATTATTTTTGTTACCCACGTAATTAGTTCCAGCTTCAGATTGGTTTCAATTAATATGTAATTTATATAAAGCTGCCGTTCCAAAAGACCTACACCTTGAGGAGGGTGGAATGGCATGCGTGTTCCAGAGAACTTAACAACAAAACTACAGATTCCACCAAATTACTAGGGTCTTTAGTGAGGAACCAGACTACGATAGGTATCCAAAGAGGGCAGCAGCTCTTTAGATACTTAGATTGGCAGAGACCTAAGTGAAGGTATTTTTCCAGAAAATTGGAAATTGTCGGTGGTAGTACCAGTATATATACAGGCGGCTCCGTGGCGTAGTTAGTATGTGTGTGACTACTACGCCCAAGGTCCCAGGTTTGAATCCCGACACGGTCCGCTTGAAAAATGTTAGGCGAGCATTTGTCACAAAAATACACCCTCATTCGGATGAGAAGTAAAATGGAGGTCCCGTATGTGAGAGTTGTCACGCACGTTAAAGATCCCTACCTTGCTTGGAACAATAAGGGTTCAGCAAAATTGCAAATTTTCAGGGTAAAAAAACTCGCTTCCTGGACAATGTAGTACCTTCGGGTGGAGCATTCGAAAATCACATGTAAGGTAGTACCAGTACAAAAAGTGTATGGCTCAAATCTATGTGAAAATTTTAGACCAATCAATACATTGCCTATTTATGAGAAAATAATATAAATTTGTGCCAAAACTCAGCTTGAAGATTATGTGAAGACCAACAACATTTTACTGTCAGTACAATCGGGATTTAGGAAATCTCATTATTGTGAAAGTGTGTTACAGTGTGTAACATCTGAGTGGGTGAAAAAAATTAGCAATAATGAAATAATTGTTATACTTCTTGACCTTAAACGTTCATTTGAAACTGTAAATAGAGATCTCCTAATGACAAAACTAAAGAAAATAGATACGAGATGTAGCACTCAAATGGCATGGCTCATATTTAAGTAATAGGAAACAAGTAACTACATATAAAGGAAAAATATCAAGTGTAAAGATGTACCATGCGGAATACCACAAGGGTCATTTTTAGGTCCCCTTCTTTTTGGCATATTCGTAAATAATATAGCACGTATGTCATAGCACTCCGAAATACAACATATTTGCTGATGGCACTATGCTATTTTTAAGTGGTAATAATATAAATAGTCAAATTAAGCTAATTGACAAAGATCCAACAAGTATTTATCAATGGTTGTGCAATATCAGTTTAATGGTCAACATTGACAAGTGTAAAGTTATGTATGTAGGGAAAAAAATACATGTTACAGAAAGAAATCCCAGTAGCTTGGACCAGCATTAATGTGACTAAATTAGAGCACGTAAAAAAAATACAAATGTTTAGGAGTTATAATAGATGAGCCTAAAACATAATGTAGAGTACATAGTTAATAAAGTTGCAAAAAATTGGTTTTCTCAAAAGAATCTCTATTAACTTATTATTGTATGCTAAACTTGTGGTATACAAATCAATCGTTGCCCCACACTTTGAATATTGCTCTACACTACTACTGTATGCGAATTTAAATGAAAAACAAAGATTAAAAAAATTGGAGAATAGGGTAATGAGGATCATATTAAGATGTAATTATTACACTCCAGTTAGTGCAATATTAAACACATTAGGTTTCTTAAATGTATCTCAAAGAATTAATTTCAGTATATTAAAATTTGTATATTTCACCTCGTTGTAATTTAGTCATAACACCTAGGATACGAAATATGTAAACATATTCATAACAACCCTCAGAAACAAATCATTTTTTTAGCTGTTTATGCACCAAGTGTGTTATTAAGTTTTCTTCACAGCCCTGTTTAGATTTAAGGGGTAGCAAACTTTCAGTTGCTTTTAGAGCTTGCTTTGCAATTATTGCTGGCAACCTTGATCAGCCATTTTGCACTATTATTAATATTAAATAAATGTGACAAATGTCAAAAACATAGGAACGTCAACCTGTTTATTGTCATCATGGAAAACATGATGTAGGTGTGTCTATCGCCTATTTTTTATTTTATATATGAGGTAAAATATAAAATCTTGTATGCACCACTTGTGTTACTAGATGATAATGCCCATCGGGCGACTCAATCCATTTCTTGGGCCATAGGCCCTCGGGCTGGATGAATCGCCTTCTGAACATTATCATCTTAATAACATACTTGGTGCATAAATAGCTAATTTTTAAAATGAAACATACATTATTGCCTACTTATTTATGCAATAAAATAGAAAATGTATATAATAAACATGCATTCAATACTTGAAACAACATAAAATTAGTAATAAAAGCTGTAGGATCTCTTTTAGGACAAAAATTTCAAGAGTATAGTGATTTACCATTAAATATACAACAAGCGGAAAATTACAGAGACGTTATAAATTTATGTAAAGTACATGTACAGAAGAATACAGTATAATTTATGTATTTTTATTAAAAAATATTTGTTTGTATAATAGCTTTAGCTAAATAAAGAGGTTTATTATTATTACTACTGCGATATGGAATGCAACGGAAAATCACCGTATTACCTTCCAAGTACATAGCGTACTTAAAATTGTAATTAAGATGATGGCATCCTCTGGGGTAAAAGATTCCGGAGTTAAAATAGTCCCCCATTTGGATCTCCACGAGGGGACTACTTCGGAGGATGTGATAGGAAAGTTTAGAAAAAGAATAGGGAACATTTTGCAAGTTGAAGCGTGGGATGTCAGAAGTAGGTAAGGTAGAGAACTTGAAAATTGAAATGAATATTTTAGCATTAGAGATAATAGGGATCAGTGAAGTTCAGTGGCCAGAGGCAGGGGATTTTTGGAGCGGATACTTTAGGGTAATTCATACAGAACCATAAGAAGGAAATTCGGGAGTAGGTATAGTTATGCGAAAAAAGGACACTGTAGAAAACTACCAACAAAACAACGAAATAGTACTCATGGTTACATTAGAATCTAAAATGGTAAATACGGTAATAATACAGTGAGGAAGAAGTGGAAGCGATCTACAAAGATATGGAATACATACTAAGATACGTAAAAGGACATGAAAATTTAATAATTACGGAGGATTTTTAATGCAGTGGTAGGTGAGAGTAGGGAAGAAGCGGTAGTAGGTTTATTTGATTTAGGTACGAGAAACGACAGGGGAAATAGACTAGTAGAATTTTGCGACAAAAACAATTTAACCATCACAAACACATTATTTCAACATCATGCTAGAAGACGATACATGTGAAAGATGCCAGGAGCCTATAGGAAGATATCAAATAGATTACATTCTTGTTAGACAAGGGTCTAGGAATCAAGTAAAGGACTGTAGAAGCTACCCAGAAGCAGACACAGACCACAACATCGTAATTATGAAGACCACTCTTAAATTTAAAATTTTGAGAAAACGGAAAAGGCACTTTGACTTTGAGAAACTAAAAGATAAAGAAACCCTCGAAAGATTTGAAGAAAAAAATCAAATGAATTGCTGAAAGATAACAGGAAAATTTCTGATACTCGGGAAATAGAAACAGAATGGAATAACATTAAATCCAGCTTAGACATGGCGGCCAGAGGTATTCTGGGGTATATCAAAAAAGAAAATAAGAAACCATGGATAACAAAGGATATCCTGAATTTAATAGAAGAAAGATGAAATTATAAAGTTAGATCAGACGAAACGAAAACAGAAATATTCGCAAATGCAGGAAAGCAGCAAAGAGGTACAAACTAAGATGGAAATAGGAAAGACAGACAAAGCACACAAACTAATTAGAATGAATTTTAGGGATATAAAACCGTATAGCAAACATAAAGGGGCACAGGAGACATCATTATAGAAAATGTAGAAAAAGTGGTTAGATGGCAAGAATATATAGGGAATTTATATGCGGGGAGGAACTAATAGCACTAGAACAGGAATCGGACATTGAAAATGATGACTTAGAATATCCTCTACTTAGAGATGATTTTGAATTAGCATTAAACAGTCTGAAAAATGGTAGGGTACTCTAAAAGCCACAGCACAAGCAGTAACAGAACGTCTCTTCCAACTTGTAAGTTACATGTATGAGATAAGCGAAATACCCAAAGATTCCAAATGTAACCTCGTATGCACTATATCAAAAAAGAGAGGCTGATATAGATGGGAAAATTTTCGAACAATAAGTTTGAGAGCACACGTGTAAAAAATATTGGCTAGAATTGTACAATGGCGAATGTAAAAACGAGCTAAAGAAATACTAGAAGATCAATTTGGGTTTAGGCAAAACAAGGGAACGTGGGTGATAATGGAGAAAACAATAGAAAAAGGAGAAAGTGTGTATATAGGGTTTGTAGATCTTGAAAAAGCATTGGACAATATAAAATAAAAAAAAAATTCTCGAAATACCCAAAAAGATTGGAATGAGTTTTAGGATTAGACGGATAGTACATAACTTATACAAAGAGCAAATAGTGGTAATAGAATTAGAGAAGGAACGTAGAGAAATAAATATTAGGGAAGGGGTGAGATAGGATGTGCCCTATCCCCGTTAATTTTTAACTTGTACATCGAAGAGGCAATGAATACTGTCAAATGCGGGAAGACATTTGAAATTACTATGCAGTGACAATAGATTGATATTCTTAGATTTGCAGACGATATAACAGTTCTAACAGAGAGATAGGGTATGAAAACTAAGAAAAATAAAACTAAAGTACTAGTATGCAAAGGAGGGCAAAATAAATTAAAAACTAAAATACAAATAGGTAACAAGAACTTACAAGAGGTTAAAGATTTCTGCTACCTAGGAAGTCAAATAACGTAAGATGAAAAGAGCGCAAAAAATATAAAACAAAGATTATCACAAGTCGTGCTACATTTAATAAGAAAAAGCAACTACTGCGTTCAAAGACAACAAACAAGGAAAAGATTGCTTAAAACATATGTGTGGAGCACGGCACTGTACGGCTGTGAAAATTGGTCAGTAGGATAAGCGGACAGGAAAAACAATGGAAGCTTTTGAAATGTGGTGCTAGAGACGTATACTGATAATATCATGGACAAACAAAGTTAAGAACAAAGGGGTATTAGAAATGGCAGGGGAATTAAAGAAATATGAGCAAACTAAGAAATAGGAGAGAGCATGATAGGTCACATACTAAAGCATATGGGAATAGTGTGGAATATATTAGAAGCAGGAATAGAAAAAACGAAAGGTAGAGAGACCTAGGTTAGACTATTGCACACAGATAGTGAAATATGTAGGCTGTGTGAATTTCAAGGAAACGCGAGGCTAGCTCAGAATAAAAATCCAACCAGTTCCAAGATGGAAAACCTAATGAAAAAAATAACTGTACTTAAACCTGATTATTATTATAACAACTACAGGTATTGGTTTTGCAATATTCTCAACTAATGTTAATTTTGCAAAAGGATTTCCTGAAAAACTATTAATTCGACAAATGTCGGGAGATCTTGGTGGCCACAGGCTGCTTAACGCCTTCACATACCACTGAATCTCAGTAAAATAAGACATATAATTAGAAAACAACAGAAGGGGAACTGAGCTATAATTTAGGTGGGAATTTCAGGGAACTGTGTAGGCTAGCTCAGAATAGAAATAAGTGGAGGTATGCGTCCAACCAATTGACGAAAAAAATAATTGCACTTAAATCTGATGATTATTATAAACAACTACAGGTATTAATTTTGAAATATTTTCAACGAATGTTGACTGTGCGAAAGGATATATTGGAATACTATTAGTTCGGCAAATGTTCAAGTGTGGGGGAATCTTGGTAGCCGCATGCTGCTTAACCCCCTTCACATATCACTGAATGTGGGGGAAATATGATATCTATTTGATAAACAATAGAAGGGGAACGGAACTGCAGCGGCTATGTTCGTAAACAAATATAGAAACAAGGAGAAAATTATTGAAAGCATACGTGGAAAACAAAAAAATAGGAGAAACAGAAGTGCAGGATATGTTGTAAGTAATTTTTTCTAGAATAGAGTGGGATATATTACAAGCAAAAATAGGAAAAAAAGAGGTAGAGGTAAACCTAGATCAGACTATTCCATACAGATAGTGAAATGGAAATTTCAGGGAGATGAGTAGGTTAGCACAGAATAGGAAACAATGAGGGTACGCATCTAACCAGTTCCAGGATTGAAGACTTAATGATGATGATGATGATAGATTCTTAGCAAATATTCTTATTGTTATTGGTTAAATAATTTATCGTATGCATTAATGTAAACTGCATGTTTCCAAGAATTGTATTACTCAGTTTATAACAATGACAAATTTAGTTGTATCGTGAGAACTAATAAAACATCTGTTGTTGTATTAGTGCTTGCATCATTATCACTAATAAACAAAATAACTGATTTAGAATTTCTTCATAAGAAAAATCGAATAAGTGCGCTTTAGATGAATTTGATGTCAACATTTTATTAAGTGTTGCAGAAATAATATTTGTATGCAAGCTTTTTCGAATTGGACATAAATTTTGAAGCCGGGGGGGGGGTGGTGTCAGCAATTTGCATTTGGCTTTCTTGAAAAGAGGGTTCTTGCTGCAATTAAACAGAACGAAAGGTAATGGTTCACTTGTTATATCAATTTTTGTTATACAACACACAATAATAATTTTATGAGAAATACATGTCTGAATAACCTATATTACAT
Organism: Platerodrilus igneus; assembly: GCA_036346225.1. Classification (NCBI taxonomy): domain Eukaryota; kingdom Metazoa; phylum Arthropoda; class Insecta; order Coleoptera; family Lycidae; genus Platerodrilus; species Platerodrilus igneus. The sequence continues at coordinate 516,841 of JARFIW010001134.1, read as the reverse complement.
AGCCTAATTTTTACTGTAGTGTTCTTTTTAAGTTGTCAGTCAGTTCTATTCAATAATAATTTTATAAGTTTTACATTTATCTTAAATAACTACAGTTAATACATTATGCAAGACCGTATCACCAACAACATAGAAGCATGAAGGGGTATTTCGTACGTTATGTATTTGTGAATGAGAGGTCAGTGATGATGTCTTGTGATTGAGTGGTAATGGTTTCGATCCTATAATGCTGTGAAGTCAGCGGCCATATTTTTAAAGATCAATAATCATCCAAATTTACTAAAGGACTGTTTTATAACCTATGAACATTTGAGAAATGGTTCGTCTCATCCCAAAAGTTAGCAAACTAGAATATCCTACAAAATTTATAGAATTCAAAAATTTAGGGAATGGCTTGCCCCCACTTGGAAGTCTGCAAACATCAAAGGGCTACGTGTTACTAAGAAATTTTTACAGGGTATAAAAAATTCTCTAGATTGGCGTCCCAATACCTACTAATAATATGAAATTAAAAAAAAACTTTGAAATCCATACGAATTTACATGCATTTTGAAGTTCTTGAAAATAATAATTTTTTCACCTAGTATGTAAGACTTCAACATTCGTAATTTTTGTTTATATTAGCCATTCTCTCTGCTATAGCTTACAATTTGAAAAAGCAACTATGTTGAAGCCTTAATAGCATTATATGATTATCGTAACTAAGCCGGCCAAAAGAAAATCATTCATTCGAAAGCATCCACTAAACACAAATAAAAAAAATAACAAGCATTAACTTACATTTCCAAATGTAAACATCTAAAGGGTTTATATAGATTGCCTAAGTAATAAAAATTGCTATTTTACTACAACTTAACTATTGTCAGCCAAATTTTTATAATTAATAAGTATGACAAGTAAAACAATCAAATCAAACAAATGCACTTTAACTAATGCATGCATTTCTTACAACATTACCTCCATGTTAGATTTTCGACTTTTACGAAATCTGAATGTTTTGCGACTTTGTGCTTTAACACGTTGCAAACGTGGTTTATTAGAATGCATTTCACCAGAACTTTCATCAGCAGGGCTGCTTGGACTTAGTGGTGTAGTTGATGTTTCACCTAGAAAGTGTTTTCTTGCTAAATATGTTAAAAAAATTTGTGATATTGTTAACATTAATATCCTCTAAATTTTATGACAGTAGTTAAAATAATGACCAAATTAAAATTTTTAAGCGCAATGCATGAAAGCATTCTTATATATTCATTTATTTATTGAAAATGAGCAACCAGTAATTATTTCCTTGATGCTTTCATCACCAAAAAAATGTTTATACTTATCTAAAATGTAATTACAGAGTTCTGCTCAACAGCATTGTAAATTTTATTATTCATATTGCAGTATTTGGGACATAATGTAAAGGGCAAAAGAAAAATATGGGTTTAATTTTTAAAGTCAACTTTTAAATATTCCAGTAAAACTTACAATACATTTTGTGGTTTTGAAATTTTACAGAAGTTATCGCGGTTATAATATTCAATATATTGCAACAAACAAAATATGTTAAATTGAATTCTACCCTTCTACTACAGTCTTGTAGAGAAAGATGTCATTTAATCATTTTTGGACACCACCAGTTCTTCATTTTATCTCATCTTGATTTTCAGTCTTCATTTCTGTTAATTAAATTATTGGGACATTTAATTATGAACATATGTTTATAAGTACATGTAGGTATAAACACACGATGCATGCATGCATGCACCCACGTACGCATATACAAATGCATTCATGCACACACACATGCATGCACAAATACACACACCAACCCTCACACATGCACGTGCACACACACAGACACACAACACACACACACACACACATTCCACACACACCATATACCACACACACGCACACCATACACACATGCACACCACACACGTGTGCCTGTATGCACATGCATGCATGCACATGCACGCATACACGCGCACACACACACACACACACACACTGCTTTGTCTGATTTCATTCACGATCTGTTTTCAGCTTTTATTATTTTACCAGCATGAATACGAGCAAGTTTCAATACACGTTATTTCAAAATAATCCACACTATTGATCCAAATGCCAATTTTATTATTGTGACATAAAAAGTGGCATGTGTGTTGCTTAAAAATTAGTCAGTCATTATTCTAAATTTTCTAAAAATAAATTCTCATTTTGACAATTAGGATATTAATAGTAACTATTTTCGAGCACATATCTTGTTTAAATAGTAAACAATAGCATGCATGACGAAAAAGGAAATGTATGGAACAAAATGAAAAGTGAGAATGCTATAAATACATTCATGCGAAGTGACGAGATTGCTATGTGCACCGCTATTGAAACTCTTTAGTACATTTAGGACAAACATTTTCTCAGCAGCTTAGAGTGATTTCTTTCACTGCCTGCAATATAAACCAAATGTAATAATAATAGTGGTTTTACATATTACTATTTCAAACACCTTTCTGTATTTTACAAGAGTATTTATGGCAAATATTGAGTGTTAATGCAAGTATATTTTATGTTGACCTTCAACAAATGCTATACAAAAAGAAAAACAATAAAGCATATTAAAGATTACCTGCATTATCACTTTTTTATGTATATATGTTTATATAGTCATACTAAATCCATCTTTTACTCCAAAACCAAAATCACACTAAGTTTCAATGTTTTGAGTATATATCAAAATGAACCGTTTTCATATGTATCAGCCTTGCTACAAATACTATACATTATGCTTTCTATACTCGAATGTAACCAACTAACTATCGGTGACTGTTTTAGGTCTCCAACATGATAGTAAGTGGCATGCCAGACAAAATTTTGCAAGTTTTAGTAGAATCTGGCATTCACAAATAAACAATCAAGTACTAGTTTTGATATGAAGTCGAACTCGTGTACTATTGATGAAACACCTGATATTACAATCAGATGTCCTAATAAAACTGGTAAACTTAGAAAACGTATCATTCCTACTATAAAAAATATAATTCTTTTATGACCAATTTCGTAGTCTCAGATGTAAGTCAATGTAAGTCTTTGATTAGGACTGATTATACTAATTACATTGCTAGGGTAGAAGATGAATTAACTACTAACAAAAAGGCTTTTTGGAATTTCGTTAATTTAACTAAGAATAATAACTGTTACCCATCACGGATGTTACTAAATGATCTTGTAGCAGATGGTAGTACTGAAATAGCTAACCTGTTTGCAATTAAATTTGGTCAAATTCATACTGATCAAAATTTAATTAACAAGTGTAACTTTGCACCAAATGACATCATCTGAAAAGGACATTGAAAATAGTATAAATCAGCTTTGGGTCCTGGGCCTGATAATTTACATCCATTTTTTATTAAATCTTGTCGCTTTTTAAACTTGATAGAACCTATTAAAGTGATTTATAATCTTTCAATGAAGTTTGGTGAATTTCTAAAGATATAGAAATTAAGCTACATAGTTCCTCTATTTAAAAGAGGTGACAAAACAGACATAAACAATTACAGGTCTATATCTAAAATAAGTATTCTTGGTAAAATGCTACACAAGTTTGTCATCATTAAAATACAATTTTATCTTAATAAGTACATAATTGAACAACAACATGGATTTATGCCTAAAAGATCTGTTAACACTAACCTATGCATTTACCTTGAATCAATAATTACAGCACTTTTACATAACTACTGCGTAGATTCTATTTACATTGATTCGGTAAGAGCAATTGATAAGGTAAACCACAACTTATTGCTATATAAATTGTGTTGCTATTAAGTAAGTAGCGTTCTATTATTATGGTTTAAATTGTTTCTTTGCGATCGCCAACAAAGGGTAAATATAAAAGGAATAATCTCTAATGAAATTTTTATTTCTTCAGGCGTCCCCCAAAGGTCACATTTGGGCCATTATTATTCTTGCTCTACATAAATGATGTATGCAATGTAATTTTGCATAGTAAATTTTTGTTGTTTGCTGATGACTTAAAGATATTTAAAATAATAATGAATGATTCAGATTCTTTTGCATTACAGCAGGATTTAACCAGAATTCAAGTTTCCTTTAATTAAGGAAATTGAAATGGTATTTAACTCTTCAAAATGTTCAGTTACTAGGTTTAGCATTGGTGGCACTGGCGTTTGATTACCAATGTGAATCAGGTTTCTTAGGAAAAGTTAAGATTATTAAAGGTCTTGGCGTATATGTTGATTCTAGTATTAGTTTTCATAGTATCATTGATTATGTTGCATGTAAAGCCAGAAAAATTTTATATTTTATTAAAGCAGTATCCAATGATTTCAAAATCTGATTACTTTTAGAACTATTTATTACTCGTTTTTATATCCTATATAAGCATATGGTTCGGTTGTCTGGAATCCATTTCTTTTGGTTCAGTCAGATAAGTTGGAAAGTATACGAGGAGGTTATCTTCAGTATGCTGCATCCCGTATAGGCATGACTATGAATTTCTGTGATCATAATTATAAACCCATTACAACTAAATTAAACAGTAGTACTAAGTTCAGTCAGAAACAGAAGTGATTTAATTTTTCTGTATAAATTGTTTAATAATCAGATTGGTTGTAATATCCTTCTTGGATACTACAATTGTCTATGTGCTTGGTAGAAATCTTCGGAATAAAAATATTTACTTTGTTTGCCCTACTATAAAGTATAACTTTGTTAAACATTCAAGTACATTTAGGCTAAGCAAACTAGCAAATAACAATTCTCTTTAGTTTGATTTATTTAACACTACTATCTTTAATATTTATTCTCAATCAAAACAAATACTAACTATGGAATAATTGTGCTCTTTAGATTTAATAAATATTATGTAAAAAGGGATTATTGTCCATTAAGGAAATAAATAAATAAATAACTAGTCAAAAGACAAGATGAAAATAACAACACTATCTAATTTTTGTGACATACAGGTGTTGAGAAGATTATTGTGTATATAGATACATATTTTTCCTAACTATAACTAAGAGAATAAATTTTTTATGACGTTAATTTTGTTAGAATTCATTGTATATATTTTTCTATTGACAACTAAGAGAATAGAAACTCATTTTGGTCATGTCTATGAGTATTATTTGGAATGAGTGAGATTTGATTCTTAGTAATTGAAAATTTTTTGATACAATTAACAGAACGCACAAACTGCGCTAGTATTGGTTTAGTTTGATTACAGGTGTAGTAGTGCATCTTCATCAGGCCATATCAAGCAGGAAGGTAAGCTCTTTGTAAGGGTTATGTTCATGTGATATATTTTGTACAGCGGTATTGGGATTAGGTTTCCGCATTCCCCTTATACAATAGGACTAAGGTTAGGCCTTCATTGTATTAAAAAATTCAGTGGCGCCATATTCACTACATTTTTGGTCGTAATCCAACCGCGACCCAAGCTCATGTTCTACCCAGAGCAAATCACTCTACTAGCTGCTTAGCCTTTGGAGGTTTCCTTATTTATGAGCTGTTTTCCATCTAAACTAACCTTGGGCTCTTTACTTGATCAGAAAATTCTCGTTAATTACCCTTCCGCCTTTCAGTTGACAATATAGGAGTAAAACTTACATACCCCCATAGAGAGGGTAAAACGTCACAACATATTAGGTAATTTAATTACACAAGGTAAGTTGATAAATACTAACGTATTTTAGTTAATAAGATGAAATAATAACTTGAACTTTTATGTAAAGCCCAAATGTCATTCAAACTGAGCTAGTAATTGAAAGACGGAAAATAAGGTTCCACGCTTAACGTGAAATAGCTGATAAATTTTTATATACTTAAATTTCATATAAATTCAGTAACTTGAGAATTGGAAAAATGTTTCTATTTATACTGTTGATAGAATGGTTATTAAAGAAATGTGCAATTACATTACCACAAGGCCTAAGCAGCCATTTTTTTATATTTATTTATAAGGAGGAAAACTACCTTATTGTCATGATATTTAGTGGTATGTGAAGGGGGTGTTAAGTAGCCTTGCGACTACCCAGATCCCCCAACACTCGGACATTTGCCGAGTTAATATGCCTATTGTTATGTAATTAGTTATTGTATGTACAAATAGAAATCATGTATGTAGGCTGTATTTCATGTTAACGTAAGGAAAACCCAGGAAAAACTTGTAATACTAACTAGATATTGGGTTTTCCTTGCGATATTAACATGAAATACAGCTTACATACATGACTTCTATTTATACATACAATAACTAATTACATAACACTAGGCATATTAACTCGGCAAATGTTCGAGTGTTGGGGGATCTGGGTAGTCGCAAGGCTACTTAACTTCCTTCACATACCACTAAATATCATGGCAATAGGGTAGTTTTCCTTCTCAAGATAAATATAAAGAAACGGCTGCTTAAGTCTTGTGGTAACGTAATCGCACACTTCTTTAATAACCATCCCCTCAACTGTATAAATAGAAACATGTTAAAAAATGTTTGCAAATTCCCAAGTTATTGAATTTATATAAAATTCACCAATAAAAAATTAATCAGCTGATTTCACGTTAAGCGTTTTGGCTACCTTAAAAGTTGCTCCCAGGGCGCAACAAAAATTGAAGGCACTCATTCTTCTAAACTTTAAAATTTTCATGTAATGTATTCAAATCAAACATTAATAAATCAAAGCCACTTTCAATTTGTGTCATAAATGTCAAACTTAAAATTTTTTATTATTTTCACAACGTCATGGATCGAAACGTAAGTAAAGACGATTTTAACAACTTCGAGTGGTTTAATTTCCAAAAAAAAAAATAAGAAAAATTGGGAATGGATTGTAAAGTTTAGGCGTACGAGAAATAAAAATCAGATGAAAAAGGGAGGTAAGAAATTTAAAACAAACAACTTATTATTGAAGCACCCTGTGTAAGTTTGAGTGCTTGTAATAATGTTTAATAGGGTATTGAAATAGATAGGGGTTCTACAAAAAAAATCATAGATTTAGAAATTGCAACTTTTATTTCTATGCAATACGCTTAAAATTTATTAATTATTTTAAAAACCATCAAATGGAAAACAAATTTCAATATGTTTCTCATTACATCTTAAGAAAGTTTTCTTTTACATTGATTTTTACAAAGTAATACACAACGAAAAAACTGAATTGATAAAACTCACAGGGATTAAATTACATATCAAACACTGTATTCAATTAGGTATTCATTGTATTAGCAGAGTTAACAAAAACAAACCCTGATTACAGGTCAACTTACACATGTTAGGTATATTGTAATAGCCTATCCCTCTAAGAAAGAGCAGTGGGAAAGAATGACATCGCAAGACAGTTACTTGAATAAACGAAGTCACTTCCTATCAAATCATCAATACAAATAGATGTGGGGTTAGAACAACAAGTATAAGTTTGGGTTTGTTGTAAATTGTTCTGCTAATTATGAAATAATAACGAGGGTCCGTGTGATGGTACACGGATTTCTGACATAACCAACAAACAAATTTAGTGTGGGATGGTTTGTTTCCAAGCAGAATATTTTGGAATTCCAGGCCCCAAAGGAGGAAATGATTTCTTGATTAAATGGAAGTTTGAACCTGTAAGATAACATTGTTAACAGAGATGATTGTGAAACAAGAACAACAAATGAATATAAGGTTAATTGTATTAAGAATGGACTTCTATTATGATTTTACCAATGATTGTTTAATATATGTACTTTGTTGTAGAGATAAGTATAGGAACTAACCCAACTATTGCTGCAAGAACGTTTTAAATTTTGTTTTTTTTTCCTATTTGTTAATGTTTACATAATGTTTTGTAAAATAGATTTAAGCCAGATGAGTGGAGAATAGCCTTATTTCTTTTCATTCCACCAAGAAAATCAACAATCCCCTGGTTTACAAATCGGCCTTATTTCAGCCTTATTTCTTTTCATTCCACCAAGAAAATCAACAATCCCCTGGTTTACAAATCGGCCATTGGAATTCCTATTACCTCAGAGGTCATTGGTGCCCTTTAAGCTTGACAAATTGCTTGAAAGCACACCTAAGTGAAATTGAAGTAATTATGCAAATTTGTTTAATTTTCTGCTATTTAGTAATATAGAAACCCACTGCCGCACCACTGTAGTTGGCTGGTGCAAACTTATTTTGTTAAGGGACTTCCATCCCCTTTTGGGCAATTCCAAATTTAAAACTTAATGTTTCAAACATCCGTAACCAGAATTACTCCTGAAAAGTCAGAACCTTGGTTGAGTCAAAGCCCAACCGAATCTAAGTGGTAATAAAATCTAAGGGCGATGTTACTCCATATCAGACATCAAAACTCTTGTTAATTAGAAATGATAGAATAAGTATTTTGATTTTTGTGTTGCTGGATTGGCCCTATTGTTTTTGATTAACTAGTTACTTAGTATTAAATTAAAAAAATTATTATAAAAACAAACAAACTGTCAAATACCAGACATATATGTTTTATTTTCTCCCAATATATAGTCGTTAAAACTCCTATCTATAATTGTTGGCCCAGTAGCCTAACCTGAGGACAAATCTTTACTTCTATGAGAAATGCAGGTATGTATGAAAAATATTGTAAATAACTTTATTTTTATGGAATTTAGATCAACACTGACATGAAAGTATGAGAAGACTTGATAAAGAATAACAGCGCACTCCCCCTCCCCTGTGATTTTTAAAATAAATAACTGTAATTAGAGAAGAGGCATAAGTTGTGGCAGGAGTAGTTGTGTTGGAGAAGGTCTGACATGATGTGATGTTCTAAAATTATAAAATAGGAATTTGTAAGAAAATCACCAATGTTCTCTTCAAAATTAATTTGATTATTCCAGGCATTGCATTATAAAAAGTGTAATTTTTCAAGGGTAGATACCCTAATGCGAATATGCGTGTATAGCTGGGTGAAGTAAATTTACAAAAAAGACCATTAAAGAACAGTTTACCTTGTACAATTACTAATATTTGTAATTAATAGTTGGCTTACAGCCATGAATTTGAGCATCACTTCCTCTCTATATCTGGCATAAACCAAAAACTTGACATTATCAGTATGATAGACAAAAATGCCAAACTAATTGAAAGTTAGATTGATGTAAGGCTGCGTATGTGATTTACATTTGTGTCTTTCCGATTGTAATCACCAAATGAAGATTATAATCAGATTTTTCTTACTTTGCAAACAATGTTAATAAAAATTTCAATGCAAAATAAGAAATTACCTGAAGAATGTCTAAGTTCTACAGAAGAAACAAAGCGCAATTTGTGTGCTCTATGCTGAGAATCAGTTTTGTGTATACCATGTTCATCACTAACAGAAGTTTGCTGGGAACGATCTGAAACATGCAACATTGAACACATAGATGGTAACTAAACATTGATACAGGGGTTTCAGGGTCTCACTGGCTTAAGCGGTGTTAAGAAGGAGCAATGGGATTACTACTGGTACACTGTTGCTACATGAACTCACCTAAAAATAATACAATTACATTTATGATGGCAAGTTGTGTAAAGGTGTAACGTATAATTGATGTGTCACGATGTATTATGTAACATGTTATTAAAACCTGAGCTGTCGGTGACTTTAAAAAGATATCTAGAAGTATGATTGCGTACATCAGCACCACTCCTTCTGTATACTAGTAACTCACGCGGGCCCTACGAGATCCTGAAACACCTAAGAGTCACTAATAGTACTGAATAAGAGTATGTTCTTTAAGTAATCAGTAAAATACAGATTGTAGAACTTAAAAGAAGAACACTTCTAGACATTGATATCTTATAAAGGAAATTCTTTAACACCTTACCCATTGATGCACTACCAGCAAATGGGGTGGACATATCATTAACAGGTTCTTGTACCTCACTTATACTTGCGTTTCCTTGATTGGGTGTTGAGCCATAACTTGCACTGGATGATGATTCTGTAATTAAACAAATCAACAAATTGTACTGGTTTATCATTTTTCCAATCTAAAAACCATATGTTGTGAAAAAAGACTACCACAATGAATTTTGTAAGAAAAGTACACTATTATAATAAAAATAGTAATAATGATAAACAATATCAAATACTTTCCATAGTGTGAATAATGATATATTCAATATATGAGTTGATAAGGCAAAGGGTACAAGTACGGATAAATAAAATATAGGAGACAAAATGTACTCTTTCAATTTTTTCCAAACTGATATGACATTGGTTACGGTTTTATTATTATTTTATAGGTTAGTCATTAATAACTGCAACATTTTTATTTAGATTGTTATGCTTTTTTTGGCATCACAAGTGTTGGTTTAATAACTAAACATAGGGGATTTCCAATCCTAAAAGCATGATATTATGACACATAAGAATGCGGTTGTTGGATTCCCATACATTGTCAGGAACTATTAGATATAGTTTATAATATTTATTTTATACTTCGCGCGAATGGAATCTTAAACCACACTTTTTCAGATGCTCGAAGTTATGTATATCACTGCTTCAACCAATGAGGATGCCGATATAGTAAAGAGGTTTTTACAAGTTCATATGAACGGCTGCCATGGTCGTGGCAGATTATCTTGAGCTTTTTACCGAACGGACATGGTGACCAGTTAGTGCGAGTTAAATGCGTTGAAGTTATCTGTGGAATCCTTTTACCTTTCCTTCTCTTAATATCTTACAGGTTAGGTTAGCAACAACTTCACTGCGAATTTGCAGAGTAAGGCTAATGAATTAAAGAGGACCTTGACGTACGTTGAGAGGAACAAATTCTGTAATACGATGGTGTATTTAGTTCTCCTTAAATATCTATATTAATAAAGGTATGCTTTTTTCTTGAAGTATATTATTATCTTTCATTCTTGTTGAAAACCCATGTAATATTGTTATGCCATCTATATGGTAATGTGATAATTATATTATATTATTATTTTTATACCTGTCATTTGATAAGTAATAAGATTGTTTAAAAAATTACACAATTATGTTTATTTTTCGTCGACTGTTTATTAATGTCAATATTAACGAATGATTTTGTTTTAAAAAGGATGCATTAATGGACGTCATTAATGCACTCTTTTTCATTAAGTAACTCTTTTTGTGACTTTGACGTTTTGATGTTTTAGTAGAGGCATAACCTCAACCAGATATACGGATACACATCCTTGTTGTTAAATTCGCATGAAGTTGACATTATTGTATTCTGACGGTCTTTGTGGAAAAGTAAATTTTATTGTACTTGCGGTCGACAAAACAATGTTGTAATCAACTCGTTTGTTAATAGGCGATTAATAATCTCAACTATTAAAGCACTCACTCGCTTTGCTCGTTCGTGCTTTAATCAGTTCGATTATTAATCGCCTTCATTAACCAACTAGTTGATTAAATAACTATTAATAAATATACAATATTTTGTTACACAGAAACTCTAAGTAATTTATTTTCCTTTTGATGTACTACTTGTCAGAGAAGATGCATTGAATTTAATTTGAATAATGCATATTTTAATACAAAATTTTCTTTAACCTGGGAATATTTTTATTACATTTTTGCATATCAAAAATACACTTGGGACTCTGCCCAAAAAGCATCATATAGATATGCTCAGAAGGAAAATAGATATTACAAGACTGAATGGTAGAACGGCAGATGGAAAAAGAAAATTACCCAGATATACGGCTTGGCTGCTAGCAGAGAGTGAGGTGTATGGTATGTCACTCGAGGCTACAAAACTGCAAGATAAGAAACAAAAGGAAGCGAATGAGATGCTAAGAACCAGGAGTAGCCGAATTAATTTACCTAAGAACTGCCGTAAGAAAAATATAACCAGTTAGGTACATTAAGAGTGAAAGAGTGACTACAGTTTGTATAATACATATACTAAATAACATGAAATAAATACTTTGACATCGAAACAGATTTACAAAACTTTACTTGAAAAAATAACAATTTAAAATAGCATGAGATATTTTTGAGAATTTTCTTGTAGCACCCTTTATAAACAAAAATTAAATTACAAAAGTAGAGCAACAAGAGTTTTTGACACATATTTAGTAATAAAACACAATATGTTAAAGCCACATGAAAATGTGTGAGGCATATTGAATTTGAAAGTAAAATTTTGAACTAGTTGTGTAGACAAAATAATATTATAAATTTTATGATATCAGTAATGCGAATGCAATGAAATCAAGTAATTAAAACTAATATTAGTAATTGTTATTGGAAATATTCCAAGTGGCAGACTTAACAACTTCTGCAAGCCTCTGTTTAGTTTAGGTACTTATCTTCAAACACGTCTAAAAAATACACAAAGCACTGGTAGAATACGATTTCAGTTAGAATTTACCATTGACGTGAAACCCGCCCGACATACATAGAGACTGTAACAGAGTACACAATTTGAAGCATAGTCAAACTACAGTAAAATGGAGTAGGAAAACTGAAAATTCTTCCGGATTCAATATCCTAATCAAATGTGAATTAGCATTATACTGCTGTCTTTATTACAAGTGCAGAATATGTACAAACATAATCACCATATGTCAAGAGCATCAACAAATAAAAAGTAACAAGATAATTCAATAAATAAGTATTACTTGAATAGTATAATTTAATGCAATACATTACAATACCTTCCACTATTCTGAAAATAGACAGATTACAATTATCAGTATCGACCAAAACTCAACTACATTGTTACGCCCCATGTGGCTCCACAACGATTTTATTTTAATAATTATTTTACGGAACTTTCTTGCAAAATTAAGTAGGTTATGACGCATTATAAATGTAGTTTAGAGTTCGCAGCACTGCTCGGGGAATTAATCATAATTATATTATGTATTTTGCATGCGTAAATATTTCTCAACTTTGAAATACATAACGTTAGTGGTTCGGAATGAGAACATGCAAAGCTTAACGAGTGGTGGATAGCCGACAGGAGTTGGAAAACGAACAGTGGCCCTGATATTGAGACTACTCTGGGCTACCTACCTAAAAGTTGAAGTAATGAGTCAGTGTTAGAGGAAAAATGCGTAGAAATTTGTGTAGTGATTGTCAGAATACGAGGATCAATAATTGGCTCCACGTTAACTATCTGATAACTAAAGGTAAGCTATTTCAGGGTACTAATTATTATTCTTTTTGTATTGTACAATCTGTGCAATATTACTATGCCCTCTGTACAACTCTGCAATGAAATTAATAACCTCTATAACTGTCTAATTGACAAGTAATAATATATGGTTTTGGATTGTTGTGCATGTGCTTAGACAAAACTGATAGTTTTAAAATTTAGTAGAGGTGTACAATTATGATCCAAACCGTTCACACCTAAATTTGGTTTTGAAACAACACTGGCATTTGAAAAATGTTAATATTTATGAGGCGATTTTATTGACTTAAACAAAACTTTGAGTTGACCATGACATCCTGATAAAGAAGTTGTATTCCTTAAATAGTGATTAAAATTGTGTCGTGCTTATCAAATCATATTTAATCGGTAGGTCTTAATCAGTGTATTACATAGATAAATTTTCTGCGTTAGTTAAGGTCTCAAGGTCCAATTTTGGAGCCCCTTCTGTTCTTACGTTTTATTAATGATTTACCCATGTACGTATGTAATACTAATTTGATTCTAAATGTCAATGATACTACACTTTGTCACCAAGGTGGAAATTTTTTTCAGCTGCTATAAGACCATAGCACATCCTTAACCTTATCACAAAATTGGTTTTATCATAATAGGCTTGGTCTAAACAGTGATAAGACTGAGCAAGTGGTTTTCACTGAAAACATGCAAATCTTGCTTGGAGCGGTCTGTTAAATTTCTGCGAGTAGCAATTGATGGAACTTTAAGTTGATATAAACATTGTCAAGTCTAAACAGAAAACTTTGTCAAACATTAAATTTAATTAATTCGTTAAAAAAGTCTTTATCACTAGATGTTCTAAACACATACTACTTTGGAATGTTTCACTGTCATGCGTCATATGTAATTGAAATGTGGTTTCATTGCTCATCTAGCAAACATATTTTTCATTTACATGCTGTGCAACATATGCCATGTCACATCCAGTTTATCACAATGAGTGGCATAGTAATTTTGCAAAACAGTATTCTTACACTTCCATGAATTTATACACTACAATGTTTAATTTTTACTCGAAAAATTCTACTTAAGTATCAAAAGCACGTAAACATACACACCTTTAACACATATAGTGTGCTTCCTTACAATAGGCTGTTTAAAAGTAGATTTAAAAGTAATTACTTTGGTTGAATATTTTACAATGGCTTGCAGTCTAATACGAAAGAACCGCCTTTTGTACAATTCAAAGCCACAATAAAAACGTTCTTAATAGAAAATAAAGAACTTTCTATTCTTTTTAATAATACCTCAATAGGGTCCTAGATTTTCAGAAACCTCTTCTAAATTCTTAAAATTGATTCACGTAATGGTGTAATGCCTGGGGCTCATTTTTTTAAGCATTTGCTTCGCTATTTATCACTTATAATTCTAGGATCTTTCTCAGTCGTTATTCTTGACTCATCGTTATTTAGCGCATACGTATAATAGATAATAATATTGGATGGTATATGACGAACGGAAAATTAGCAATGATTGGTTATAAAGGTGGGGTTAGAGTTATTTCAAGTTCGGCTCGTTGTTTGGAAATTTTGAACAAAATGGACAAACTAATGAATATTTTTTAATAGAAAGTTTGGAGGAAGCCTGACAACTCGTTTAACTTAAATGAAAAGCAGTTTCAAAAACTACTTCGGCTGAGTAAAGAGTTGTTTCGAATCTTAATTGATACATTGACACCTTACGTGCGAAATCCATTGAGACCTACCAACTTGGAAATACAGACAAAGGTATTCAAACTTGTCCAACGAACTAAACACTTTTTTTGCTTACGAACTTTTATAGATACTGACAGCGTTACATTTTTTTTGCATATAGCAACTATTATGCTAGCTTTGGAGTTAATAAATTTTTGTGTGTAAGCCAATTATCCGTTAGCCATTGCTTAAAAGAAGTTACAGATGCATTAAATAATCCCCATGTTTTTAATGAGGTGGTTTCTTTCCCAGACACTTCCGAAACATTAAACTCAATTCGTCGCAAGTAAATTTTTACACATATCAATATTCGAAGCTCTATAATTTTATTTTAGATCTTATGAAAAACATTGTATGCTAGGAATAGTTGGTTGCATTGATTGTACCCATGTGGCAATACTTTCTCCACAAGTGGAGCATCCCAATTTCCCTGAACATCTGTATGTTAACAGAAAAAATTACCATTCAATAAATGTTCAATTGGTATGTTGAATAACAATACATAATATGCAATTTATGTGAATGTTTAAATTTAGGTTTGCTATTCAGATTTAAATATTCTAAATGTATGTGCAAAATATCCCGAAAGTACAAATGATGCTTATATCTGGAATCGTTCGGGTTTACATCAACTGTTAAAAGATTTACATAGCAGAGGTCATCAGGATTATGCACTGTTGGACGATTCTGGCTATCCCCTTTGAACATATCTTTTAACACCCTTAGAGCTTGAACCTCCTCCCAACTCTGTAGAGAAAGCATACTATGATCGTCATAAGAGCACAAGATCAAAAATAGAATGCTGTAATGGTGTGCTAAAATCGTGACTTGGATGTTTGTTGAAACATCGTGTTCTCCATTATCACCCTGAATATGCATGTAAAATAATCAATGCATGTGTCGTTTTGCACAACATGTGCATTCGCTATAATATTCCAGAACAAGAATAGCACGATGATGATTTAGATTTTGGAATGAACTTGAATGCTGATAATGAGGAAGTCGATCAGGAAGATGTGATGCAAAACATTAATGCAGAATTGGCATTAGGAAGGCTTGCAAGACTCCGATATATTACACAATCACGTTAAAGAGTATATTTGAAACAATAACTCATTCCTTGTATTAAAAATAATTCTAAGCATATTTATATTAAGAAATTAGTTTGTAATATTAAAATTAAGTGTAAATAAACATATATGCATCTACATACATGTAATACTTATGTTGATAATTATAAGATTTGATTCACCATTTCGGTTACTTTACTAACAAGTGCTTCTAATAACACAACTCTCTTTCCTTCTAATTTTAAAGTTGTTTTCATGGTATTAAGTTTTCGGTTTCCAAGTTTAAACCCTGCTGCATCAAACGTAATTTTCTACAGAAATTTTCGAATGGCTTCAAAAATACCAAAATCGTAACGTATGTGGTATCAACCAATTGTTATATAATGAAATCGTTATGTAGCGAACGTGGTAAAAAATTTACCCCCTGACCTTTATTTTTGTACTTATACTATTATTGTTCCTCTATTGCCTCTATTTGTATTTTATTTGTGTATATTATTTTATGACACATCCAACTAATTGTATAATGGAAATAAATATTTGATTGATTTACTATCTTGATGCATTGCAATCATTTCATCAACCGCATTCAATTCATTTAGTATATCGTGTTCAACGTTGATATTTTTGGTCTTTATATCATTAGCATCCCATACTCTATCACTAGTATTACAATAATCAATGGTTTGGTATACATGTCTACACCACTGTTTATTTAATTCCGGCACAAATACTATAAATGTGAGGCCCATTATTTTAATAATCTTGGCTTTAATCCAATCTGGCTTGTTAACACATCAGTAGTTCCTAACCACAACAAAATCATTAAGGCTTAATATCCTTTCGTTTTTTTATTAAATTATTTTCTTTGACCAGCCTGTTTACGTTGAACCATTTACAATCGTATTCTTTCGGGTTGCCAAGTATCATCGGTTATCGTCATTTTATGGATGACACTTATTTTCTCTTCCATCTTGGAGCAATGATTGCAGTCTACCGGACAAGGTCTCGGTTTTGTCTACCTTATGGTTGATGCAACCGTACTTTTGGGGAAGAGTAAATTTCAACAATACTGCAGTAACTGCCCAAACATTAACATGACAGGTGTGTATTTAACTTTAGTATACGCTGTGTTTCTAGTCAAATACAAATCTATTTAATATTAGATCAGTGTCAGAGGTGTTTCTCCTGTACTAGGCTTTCAAGATAGCATATTTAATAGTTTTTACCACGTTTTCTGCAGCCCCATTACATGCCGGTGGGTATGGTGGTACTGTTTTAAGGCAAATGCCATTATTTAAAAAAAATTGCCTATTGTTAGAAACAAAACATTCTCTGTTACTAGTTG
The DNA here is from genome assembly GCA_036346225.1 of Platerodrilus igneus. Lineage (NCBI taxonomy): Eukaryota > Metazoa > Arthropoda > Insecta > Coleoptera > Lycidae > Platerodrilus > Platerodrilus igneus. The sequence continues at coordinate 499,565 of JARFIW010001134.1, read as the reverse complement.
GGGTAACCCTAACGGAGCAAAAATTTCATGCAACCCATTTACAATTGTTTTACTGTATAAAATATTGAACACAAATCTCGAGTCATTTGCTATAGGAATCTATAGTATCAATACATATTTTTCATTTAGCAGCCCAACGATATCCGTGTGTATGTGTTCCTGCCGATGATCTGGATATTGCCAATCTATTAAGGAAGGCATTGCAGCACTGTGACGAAATTTTAAACATGCTTCATAAGACTTCACCATTGTTTTAATGTCAGGACTCATTTGTGGGCACTTGATTTTTACTATTCTCGTATGGGAAATTGTATAGTTGATTTAAAACACTTTCTTTTAGAGAATACGGACTAAGTATCCTATCACTAAATAAAGTTATTACGTACATTATCAGAAAACAGTGAGAAACCATAAATAATTAAACACAAACTACGAAATTTTGTAAATACAGAAAATAGTTTTAATTTTAAGATATTATAGTAGTTAATAATATTTTAATTCAACATGTCCGCTGCCAATAAAAGTTTACTTGCAAGTAACCTGTAACATCGGTAATTTTATAAAAGAATTAATGTATTGTAATTTAAAATATATATATATATATATATATATATATATATATATATATATAACATATATAATATTTAAAATCAGAAAAGAAATAAGCTGAGGTCATGGTAACATATTTAATTTGTTGTTAACTTAAAATAATTTGGTTGGCCAATTTATTATGGTCGAATGACAGTTACATATAAACGTTACTTAGTTACCGTACGTAGTTCTAAAAGGGTGCAACATTGCATAAATTTGTTTATAGAGGTAGGTTGTTTAGCATCCTTTGCTTCTTGGTAAACCTGCTCTGGTGTCTAAATGTACGACAGGGTCTGTTCGAAAGCTTTTTTCTTTACAAATTTTTGCAGTGAAGTTGGTTGCTAACCTACAACAATTTGAAACAAGATAAAGGTAGTTAAAAGATAATAGGAATTCACACGTAAACTTCACTCTTCTTCTTAACACGCACTCACTGTACACGTCAATACAGTAAGGTAGTTCAAGATATATTCCCTCAAAATATCCATCATTCACAATGAAATCGTCACATCCCGCCAACCACCGAACATTTTCATTGGTTAAGGCAATAATCGCATATTCCTTTGAATGTTCGAAAATGCAAATTTATTTGGTCCCATATAATAAACTATAGGTCCTTCACCTATAGTGCATAATAACTTACCAACCACAATCTCGTGTGTAATAACTTAATTTATGTTACAATAACAATGGAAAATAAAGCTTTCCGTTTTCCGATTAAAAAAATTCCTCATACCTGATCTAAAAATAAAATGTTGTGATGCCATTAAAGCATTTCAATAGATAGCAGTATCTACTAATGGTACTATTTCCCACTTTTATCTGATTACAGAAGTTGGATTTATCTGATTATTCCTTCCCTTCTTAGGTACTACCTACTTGCTGCCTTTTTTAATTTGACCCACCACTAAAATTATTTTCCCGGCCACCAGCGCAATAAACTACAGAAGGTAGATTTACATCCAGTTTCAGACATTGTTATGATATATAAATATCTGTAGGTTTACTTTTTATTAATAGTTCCTGTACCATATAATTTGTATGAATCGCTTCTTTGTTCCATGCAATTTTAGATAGCATCATCAAACTTTAACGATAGAACATCTCCCTCAAAAATCCACCCATCACTGACTCCGATTGGATACCCTGAATAAATCTGTCCCACATTAATTCAGGTAAGTCTGTGTTTCCAAATCTACATTTAATACCCAAATTACATACTCTTGAAGCCCAATCTGTGATGTTGTTCTTTGTGTTTAAACGCGTTAAAAATATTTAAGCCGTTCCGAAAAACAAAATTTCTTTGGAGTATAATGTCTGCCAAAAATTTCTACCAATTTGTAAGTTTTATTTGTAGGATTATCTATGGCACAAATCGATAATTAATTATAAACAGTCATCACTTTAACTGTTTAGAAAAAAGGTGTAACATGCAAAAATTCCGAACTGAATTATTCGTCAAGATTACTGCTACAAGGCCGTTATTTTAGCATTTATTTATTTAACGCTTTACCCAATATGACTTCCAATACTTTTGTATATTTAGTAAACCAATAAAATTAAAGCATTTTATTAATATAGCTGATAACACCATTACAAATCTTGCACGTGGCTCCCTACTCGTAAGTGGAATATCTATGATCCTCATGTTGGTCGACTTGTGTGACATGCTCACTTTTTGTCCTCTCCTCGAGCCGAAAGGTCACTGCTCTGCGATAAAAGCAGACGACATGTTACAGGAAATTAAGTTTTCCTGGTGTAAGTGCCGAAACAAGTAAAATTTAATCTTACAGTTATGAAGTAATTAATCTTTACGACGGTTTGTTTTATAGGTAATTAATTACGATTTCTTTTAATAAAGTATATTGCAGTGCAACTTCAGTAAATTTCAATGCAACTTCCGTAATTTTCTATGCAACTTCAGTGATCAGCAAAGGTTCTAATGGAATATTAAGATTATTCTACTTAGTTGATGTGTAAATAAATTATCTACATGGAAATCCAGTTCGTACAAAATTGGTAAGCAGATTTGTTGGATAGTACCGGCACGTGACAGGATGCTGACGTCGAAACAATTGCTAACAGGTTGTTAGGTCATTCACGCCGGTGAGTAAGCCCATTTGATTTCCTGAAATTTTGCTGCATGTGCCGTATTTTATTTCATATACACATATATAACTCGATGTAACATTTAATTGTTCATTTGTGAATTACTCTATGCCTTGATATACAAATACCTTCCCGTATAGATAATTTAGCAACCTATTTATTAATAGAAAGAAACTTAACTTTTAACGGTTCAATATTTAAATATACAGAATGATTTTATTTTATTAATCACATGTTCAAATTTAGAAGTCATTCTTTTTCAAACTATGTATAAAAAGATATTAAGTTACATCAATCATAATAACACGTTGTTCGCAGCATTTCCTTAAACAAATGTAATTCTTATCTTGTTTACCGAAACCTTATTTCAACACGTTGTTTGCGTGCTTTCATTCTAACAAATGAAATTTTGATTAGAGATTAATTAACAAATACATTATTGCATGTATAAAATATTTGAATTTCTTGTAAAGTTCCCGTAGCGCTACTTCGAACTATTAAATATAAATGAATATTGTTAAATAAAATACACATTTCAATTAAAATTCAGTAGATATAAAAAGCAAATTTTTCATCCCTTACGTAACGTAATAATTATATTCATAAGGATTTATCTTTGTTGAGTTACATTATCATGTACATAATTGTTTAAAATGAGAATATAGAAACCTTTTTTTTCTTCAGTTCATTTTTTATGAAAATTTAATTTCCCCGAAGATTTCATGACTGTTAAAGGAATTAATATAACGATTCAGTGATAAGTATTTGAAACAAAATTAAGGACTTCGTATAGTCACAGGATTATTAAATAAATTACATGTTTGCTAGTAGTAGTTATGTTTCAGAGCCATCCTAGAGCTTTGTTAGAGCAGAAAGAAAGTAAATAACATATTTGTAACGATCAATCTTGTATTTGAAGTGGTTTGTGATAATATAGGTTTCCAAATTTTTCCTTTAAGCAAATCCATTTAGTCAATCGCTTTATAAAAATTTAGGTGGCATCCATTATGTTATTTTTTTTAACTTTAATTAAACCCACTGACCCAATCTCATGCGACCGTGGGTTAAAAGCTCAGCTAGCTACAAGTCACAAGTTTTCTTTTTCTAAAAGCCGCTTGTCATCCAATCTTACCCTGGGCTTATTACAATTTACAAGAATTCTCGATAGGTATAGAAAATCAACCACGATTTTTTGATAACTTACTACCACCCATGGTCTGGGGCGTGATCGAAGGTTGATTAGAAATTTTACATCACTAAGGTTCTTTTAACTTATTGTGTAATCACGTTATTTGCTACAAAATAGTGGATAATTTTGTTTTAAAAATTACCCAATCACCATGTAATGTAAACTCTGCAACCAAACTAATGTAACTTGGTATTCTAAGTTGATTTTTGCATGGGTTTAGTGGTTTATCAGAATTAGCTAAACAATAGACTTTCATAATTTGAATCACTTCCGTTTCGGTTATTATCAATTTTTAATTAATTCCTCGCCATCATTGTAAAATTTTCCCGGATTTCAATATCCTGATTAAACGTGGGTTAGTAATATATGTTGTTTTTTATTACAAGTATAGAAATGTTCAAATGTAATCACCATATGTCAATAAAACCAACAAATAAAAGTAACATGATAATTCATTAAATAAACAAGTATTGCTTGAATGGTAAAACTTAATGCAATACATTACAAAAATTAATAGTAAATCATTTGTAATACGAAGTCACGGAACAAACAAGCGCCAAAAACAAAATGCACTTAAAAAGCAAAACAAAGTAACTAAAAGATACGATATGAATACGAGCTAGAAAATTTATAGAATAAAACACCTAGATATTTCACCAAATTAATGAAATGTATGTAAACTGCTCGAGAAACAGTAATTATTATTTACTAATAGAAATTAAATACCGATGTGTGGCACAAAACCCCAAAGTAGAGGGAGACAATTTGGGCATAAAAGTTTGAACAAAAATATGAAAGCAAGTGAAGTTTAACACGAAATTAAAACTATTTGAAAGAATACTTATAAAATAGAAAAGCATGCAAAATTTCCAAGCATCGCAGATGTTAACATTCAAATAGCTTGAAAGCCCAATAAAATATATAAATGTATAAACCCATACTAAGGTACGTGTTTAATAATAAATTTAAAATTAAAGAAATTCTTAAAATATGTAGTTACACAATTAGCATGTTACAAAGAGTCGAAAACCTGTAATCAAAAGGCACAACGAAGAAATGCAAAAGGTTATTAACAATTAATTTTCCATTTCTTGGTTTAGTTAATAGTTACTACTACAAAACATTTTAAGTTAAATTGGAAATAAGCTATTGGAAATAAAATAATTGATAATGCTTACCTTTAGTTTGATTATGAGGCATGTGTAGATGCTGATCACTTGATACTTTAGAGCCATGACGGCTTCCTGATTCACCACCAGTAAAGAACTCAATCAAAGAAGGTCTTTGATGGCGGGTGTGACAAACTTCACTTGTCATTTGAACTGTTGTTTGTGAATCTGGTTTCCTATAACTTTCTTTTGCTGTTCCTTAAATAAATTTAATAAATAGAAACAATTAAAATATTTAAAATAATATATAATTTATTTGTTATACACTGGGTTTTAATTCCTTAGTCTCATAAAAAGGTTCCTCTGTAATTGTATGTTCTTAAGTTCTTAATGTGACTATTAGTTGGAAAGATTGGTACGACAGGTTTAATCTTATGAACCATCATTCTAAATCGGGTATGTAAATTCTTTTCTCTCGGGATAACCCAATAATATTATTTATAGGATATTAAAGCAATGTGGATGTGGGAACTAGTTTGTTAAAATTCCTTAGCAAATATCAAGAAAATCCCGAATGAAGTATATGAGCAACTTAAATTAGTCATAACTGTCATATTTTTTTATTATTGAAGATTTCTAAAACTAAGTTGAACATTAAACGTTTGAAGTATAAAACTCCCACCATTCTTTAAACTTAAATTAAATAAATGCAAGTTATTGTTAAAAATAAACTGACAATTTTGATACATAATTTGTTCGGTCTCTTTGTCGCACGTTCGTGTGGTTAATTTTAAGTTATTTAAATTTGTAGTCGTAAATCTAATAGTAATACTGTCATCCCTTGTTCCCTTATATCCTGCCATAAAAATTCCTTGTGCATGTGTGAATAAGTTGGACTAAGAGTAGTGAACAAACACTTTCTTATGGATATCGAAGCAGAACAGTCGTCGGTTTTTCGTTCGGTACCGTAAGTTAGTCAAGTGCCGCAGACTTTATTTGTTAAACCCCTAAAAAACACAGTACAAGTGCAACGTAACACAGACTCAATTTCGCATACAGTCCACTTGGTTGAAGGAATAGGAACTGCAGCTTAGAACAACAAAAATAACGCGGAGGTAAGTCGATATACAGATTTATAAGACCTCCGCGCAATAAACTAATTGGGCCTTCATCACCGGATAATTAATTAATTAATTAGTTCCTATCCTTTAAGCTCCTTATACTTAAATTTATAAAATTGTCGTAGTTTTTATTATGGTTAAACGTGTTACACAGAAAAGAACATCTTGCTTGCACATTTAATGATAGAAACATCTGGGTATAACGGTAGATTTTACAATACATTCCTTATCCTTTGTGGCAAACATTAGGGTCGATCGTCGGTGTCTTTGGGTAACAATTTATGAAGGTTATTGCATTGTAAATCTTTACCTTATTTTTCGTGGTCAAGTTCGACGGACCATCGGGTCATCAACTTGTTTAACAAAGGGGTTGAAATTTATTTGAAACCTTAAAAGCTTTGTCGGATGAGCACTGTAGTTAGTTGTATTTTTCTATTAATAATTTAATTTCGTAGATTAATAATTTGTAGCATATTCGAGTTAGGCATTGTTTTTATATTAATTTTTATTGTCTTTCATTAATCATTAATTAAATATGGTTATATCAATTGATAAAGCTATTCTTGAAGCTAAATTTGTAGTTAAAAGGTTGGATCATATATACAGCAAAATCAACCAACCGGAAAACGTATTGATTGCTTTAATTAGAGCGACGATTAAAAGTGTCGAACAGATTGAAACGCTTTTCAAATCTTTTTGCAAGGATATTTTCTTTGATGAAGAAAGTGAACAATTGGATGAATTCTCGGCCCTTAGGGTGAAAATCGATGATTATCTATTAGATATTCGTATTATCGCTGAACAATGCGAATTAGATCGGGTAAAAAATAAGCCAAAGGTGGAAAATATGAATAATTCTTTTTCGCCAAATTGTAGAATTCGCTTGAAACATCTTTCAGTCCCACGCTTCTCTGGACGCATTTCAGATTTTGGGAGTTATAATGCAATTTATAAGCGGTTGATTCATGATAATGTCAGTTTGTCACCCGTTGAAAAATTTTGCCATCTCGTTGATACATTAGATGAGTCGTCGCGTGCATTGATAAAACACTTGCCATTAAATGATTATGCATAATACGAGGAAGCCTATAAAATCATTACTAATCGTTTTCAGTCCAAGAGGTTATTACTTTCAACATATTTTAATGCTCTTGAAAAATGCCCTAAGGTCAGTTCCTCAGACTCGCATGCGGAACTCCGGCCATTAATTAGTTGTTTTGATGAAAATATATTCGCGTTAAAGCAGATGGAAATAGATTCATTAGATTTCATGTTGTTCAATCTGTTATCAAAAAAATTAGATACAAACATTTTAAAGCGTTTTGAATTAGGAAATAGCGACGAAATTCCTTCGTTTAAAGATTTAAGGTCGAACATTGAAAAACAATGTAGTGTTGGAAATAAATGACATTGCTTCAGGAACATGCTTAAAAGAGATTCCGTTAAAGAAAGAGAAAAAGGAAGGTTTGTTAGCACTTCGGCTAAAACTTCTTTAGTTGGTACCACCAATGATGTTAAAAATTGTAGTTTCTGTCAAGCTGTGCATCCTATTTATAGATGTAAGCAGTTTCTCGATAAAACCCCTCAAGAAAGATTTGAGGTGGTAAAGCTTAAAAATCTTTGTATCAAATGCTTAAATACTTCACATTCGATGAAAAATTGTACGTTAGATTGGTCGTGTAGAAAATGTCATCAGTCGCACAATTCGTTGCTTCACTTCGATAAACAAGAAAAATCGGTGTCGCCACGCCGACAAACCCATCGTCAAAGGTCAGCGTCTCCTCAGAGAGCGGCGCCTAAACTTACTTCTACTAGTAGACCTAGTGAAGACAATCTGTCGTTGTCGGTTGTGCATGAACAACCTGCCACTAGTTCGTTGATTTCGACGTCATTAGAACACACAACCACGCTGTTAGCTACGGCAATGGTGTCGGTGCTTGATTATACAGGAACATTGCAATCTGTTCGTGTAATATTAGATAACGGATCCATGGAAAGTTTTATTACTGAAAGGTGCCGTCAGAAATTAGGTTTAAGGAAACGGAGAGCCAATGTCACTGTTCAAGGACTTGGCTTGAATTCGTCGTTGGTGTCTGGTGCACTATCGTGTGTAGTCAGCCCCTCGGGAGCACGGTCTCCAGCATATGGAATTGATTGTTATATTTTACCTAACATTTGTAATCAATTACCTTCGTCGTCGATAGGGGTCAAGGAATGGTCACATACTCGAGGTTTGGCCTTAGCTGATCCCAATTTTAATGTTCCTGGTAAAATTGACATGCTACTCGGAGCGGAAATCTTTGCTCAGGTTTTGTTGAACGAATCTCGTTGGGGTGTCGCTAACGAGCCAGTTGCTATTAAAACAACCTTTGGTTGGGTTTTAACGGGAAAGGTCGTTTCCCCGAATAATTCTATTACGTCGTTGTGTGCTTTCGTTGAGTCATTAGACAGCGACATTTGTCGATTTTGGGAATTAGAAAATATTCCTTTCAAGAAACACATTTCTCCGGAAGAAGAAAGGTGTGAAAATCAATTTGTGGAAAATTATAGACGTAACAAGGACGGTCGTTTTGTAGTGTCCTTGCGCTTTAAAATTTCGGAACCCTCATTTGTGGGTACGAGATCAATTTGTATTAAAAGATTTTTGTCGTTAGAACGTCGTTTGTTACAAAATCCTGAATTGTATTCAGATTATAAAAAATTTCTGGAGGATTATTTGTCAAGCGGTCACATGGTTCAAGTGAAATCGCCTGAAAATTCGTCGGGTCATGAAAAAATGTATTACATTCCCCATCATGCTGCACATAAGCGGGATAGCACTACCACCAAATTGCGTGTGGTTTTCGATGCTTCGTGTCAGGATCAATCTGGAAAGTCGTTAAATGATAGCTTGGCTATTGGCCCTGCTTTGCAAAAGGACATTGCAGTTTTGTTATTGCACTTTCGTGTACATCCTATCGTAATTACGGCTGACATTAAACAAATGTATCGGTAGATTTTGGTTAAAGATACTCATCGTGATTATCAACGTAGTGTCTGGAGATTTTCTCCATCAGATCCTATTATGGACTTTAAATTAAGTACTGTAACTTATGGAGTCTCGTCGTCGCCTTTTTTGGCCTTGCGTACTGTGCAAGAATTGGCAAGGTTAGAGTCGATTAATTTTCCTTTCGCGTCATCAGTATTGGCGAGCGATACCTCTGTTGATGACTTAGTCACTGGATGTAATTCGATTGAAGCTGCTAATCAATTAATTGGTGAATTGAATAGTATTTGCTCTAGTGGTGGTTTTCAATTAAGAAAATGGAGTAGTAATTGCCCGGAAGTGATGTCCAACTTGAGGGAGTCCCTGTCCAGTTCGGACGCAATTACATTTCAAGATAAAGATAGTGGTTCAATAAAAATTTTGGGCCTTTCGTGGCGTGCTTTTACAGATGCATTTTTATACAACTTAGACGTTGAAGAGCGCACTTACACTAAGCGTAATATTTTGTCGGCTATCGCAAAAAATTTTGATCCTCTCGGGTTGATAGCACCTGTAGTACTGTTCGCTAAACGTTTAGTTCAAGATCTTTGGCTTTTAGGTCTCGGTGGGACCAGGAGCCTCCATTGAAGTCATACAAAATGGAAACATTTTTGGGTGAATTGCCAGCGGTTTTGAATATTGAGATTTCGCGTCGCATTGTATGTCATAATTTTAAAAAGGTGGAGTTGCATGGGTTCTGTGATGCTTCTGAAGCTGGGTATGCAGCTGTCATCTATTTTCGTTCGTTCGATCTAGAAGGGAATATTACCATGTCATTAGTATGCACAAAATCGAAGGTTGCTCCTACTAATCGTGTTTCATTGCCCCGTCTCGAATTGTGTGCTGCCGTACTCTTGGCAGATTTAGTAGATTTCGTCAAAAATATTTATACAGATATTTTATCCTTTAGTAATATTTTCGCGTGGTCAGATTCTACTGTTGTTTTGTCTTGGATTCGGTCTTCCTCGCATAAGTGGAAGACATTCGTTAGCAATCGCATTTCGCAGATTCAAGAACGTATTCCTCCATCTTCGTGGTTTCATGTTAAGTCCCAGGATAATCCTGCGGATTGTGAATCACGTGGACTTTTGGCTTCAGAGTTGGTTCATCATCCATTATGGTGGACAGGACCTTCCTGGTTAGTGCGTCGTACTCTGTCGTTAACAGTCGTTATGTCTGAGAATTTCTTAGATTTGTTGTTGGATAAATTTTCAAAACGGCAGAAAATTTGTAGGATTATTACATGTATTCGTCATTTCATTCGTAATGTTCAATGTCCAGATTTGCGTTCAAAATATTCTTATAGTTTGTCTCTAGCTCAACAGCAAGAGGCTATACATTTATTTATTAAAAGAGTTCAAACAAATGTTTTTGCCCAAGACATTGCAAATATTAAAACTGGAAAACTTGTCAGTAAACAACTTCGTAGCCTTAGTCCGTTTCTAGATAGTCATGATTTGTTGAGGGTGGGCGGTCGCCTACGTAACTTAGAGTTGTCGCATGATGCAAAATTTCCAATTTTGCTTCCTCGGTCGCATCGGTTGACTGAAATTATTATCTTAGATTGCCATGAAAGACATTTACATCCTGGTAGGGACGGTATCGTTCGGATACCTACCATCAAGACAGCCCAAGGGTTAGTTAAACGTCCTCTGGTGAAACTATGTTTACAGCCAGTTACTTGATATTTAATGGTATGTACACATATATTCACTTATATAAGTTTGTCGGTTAGGTTTCTTAGTTAATAGCTCTAATTAGTTTTAAATATAAAATAAGTTAGTTCATACTTATTTTGGTGGGCGGGATGTTCGGTCTCTTTGTCGCACGTTCGCGTGGTTAATTTTAAGTTATTTAAATTTGTAGTCGTAAATATAATAGTAAAACTGTCATCCCTTGTTCCCTTATATCCTGCCATAAAAATTCCTTGTGCATGTGTGAATAAGTTGGACTAAGAGTAGTGAACAAACGCTTTCTTATGGATATCGAAGCAGAACAGTCGTCGGTTTTTCGTTCGGTACCGTAAGTTAGTCAAGTGCCACAGACTTTATTTGTTAAACCCCTAAAAAACACAGTGCAAGTGCAACGTAACACAGACTCAATTTCGCATACAGTCCACTTGGTTGAAGGAATAGGAACTGCAGCTTAGAACAACAAAAAACCGCGGAGGTAAGTCGATATATAAGTTTATAAGACCCCCCCGCGCGTGAACATAATTATTAAAGCGTATTGTAAAGTGGTTCCATAACTTGTTTTCGCAATTTTTTGCTAGTTTATATCATGCAATTATAAAGTAAATAATCATTTCCCATCTTCCTCAAAACAATATGATTATATACTCGCAAATAGGGAAAAAATTGGCTGCATTACCAATAACCGATTCAAGAATCGCTCACAATAAAAATAGCTAATACAGATAATGTTCAGAATTACCAGAAACGTATTATGGACATAAATATTAGATAAAACTAACAAAATGTACCATCCTAGCAGCCCATGTTTTAGGAAAATTTCATCAATTTGATTTTAATAACATAGAAATTTTAGTTACTCAGAAGAACGACAATATAAGAAATATTTTATAAATCGAACGTTCAAAATAATACACAAATGATAAATTCAAAAAGTGATCAAGGCAATTTCACTCAATTCATCAAAATTCAATAACATAAGTAACACTCAAAAAAAAAATATTCACGAAACTTATAATAAATATCAATTGTTAATGTAACAAATCGATTAATCGAAATAATTACTAAAAATATTTATAATATTTAGTTACAGCTTCAGATGTATAAGGATGATACCATGAATAGACAAGGTTAATAACAAATAGGTTATAGAAATAGTAGAGGAATAAGATATCTGTGTAAAACAAAAAAAAATAAGGGAAATAGAAGAGCAGGATTCGTTCTAAGGCATTTTTAGGGAATAGTAGGGGGATATATTACAAGCAGAGATAGGAAAAAAAGAGGTAGAGGTAGACCGAGATCAGACTTTCGTACGCAGATAGTGATAGATGCAGACTGCAAATTTCAGGGAAATGAGTAGTGTAGCTCAGAATAGGAAACAATGAGGGTACGTGTCTAACTAGTTCCAGGACTGAAGACCTAATGATGAATAGAGATATTCTTGATAGAAGTTACATAATCTGGCAACCGATGCTAATTTTTGAATGTCTAACAGGATTTAATTCCAGATAATCGAGTTAGTAAACAGAAAGAAAGAGTGAAATGTTTGAGTGTGATGGGTAGGAATAGATAATAGAGCATCATGTCGTACTATAAGAGAAGAATATAGATAAAATAGTGATTGATTAAAAATAATTTGTAAGCAAGAATTACTAGGTCTTTTGTCTAGTTTAAGCCAAGTTAATTTTGCATACCACGAAGATACCCTATCCTGATACTTTAAGTCAAAGATAAAACAGATACAACTATTCTGAGCTCGTTGTAACGGTAGCTGAAGATTGGTTAATAGGTTAGTATAAATTGATAGCTTGGCTATTGGCCCTGCTTTGCAAAAGGACATTGCAGTTTTGTTATTGCACTTTCGTGTACATCCTATCGTAATTACGGCTGACATTAAACAAATGTATCGGTAGATTTTGGTTAAAGATACTCATCGTGATTATCAACGTAGTGTCTGGAGATTTTCTCCATCAGATCCTATTATGGACTTTAAATTAAGTACTGTAACTTATGGAGTCTCGTCGTCGCCTTTTTTGGCCTTGCGTACTGTGCAAGAATTGGCAAGGTTAGAGTCGATTAATTTTCCTTCGCGTCATCAGTATTGGCGGCGATACCTCTGTTGATGACTTAGTCACTGGATGTAATTCGATTGAAGCTGCTAATCAATTAATTGGTGAATTGAATAGTATTTGCTCTAGTGGTGGTTTTCAATTAAGAAAATGGAGTAGTAATTGCCCGGAAGTGATGTCCAACTTGAGGGAGTCCCTGTCCAGTTCGGACGCAATTACATTTCAAGATAAAGATAGTGGTTCAATAAAAATTTTGGGCCTTTCGTGGCGTGCTTTTACAGATGCATTTTTATACAACTTAGACGTTGAAGAGCGCACTTACACTAAGCGTAATATTTTGTCGGCTATCGCAAAAAATTTTGATCCTCTCGGGTTGATAGCACCTGTAGTACTGTTCGCTAAACGTTTAGTTCAAGATCTTTGGCTTTTAGGTCTCGGGTGGGACCAGGAGCCTCCATTGGAAGTCATACAAAAATGGAAACATTTTTTGGGTGAATTGCCAGCAGTTTTGAATATTGAGATTTCGCGTCGCATTGTATGTCATAATTTTAAAAAGGTGGAGTTGCATGGGTTCTGTGATGCTTCTGAAGCTGGGTATGCAGCTGTCATCTATTTTCGTTCGTTCGATCTAGAAGGGAATATTACCATGTCATTAGTATGCACAAAATCGAAGGTTGCTCCTACTAATCGTGTTTCATTGCCCCGTCTCGAATTGTGTGCTGCCGTACTCTTGGCAGATTTAGTAGATTTCGTCAAAAATATTTATACAGATATTTTATCCTTTAGTAATATTTTCGCGTGGTCAGATTCTACTGTTGTTTTGTCTTGGATTCGGTCTTCCTCGCATAAGTGGAAGACATTCGTTAGCAATCGCATTTCGCAGATTCAAGAACGTATTCCTCCATCTTCGTGGTTTCATGTTAAGTCCCAGGATAATCCTGCGGATTGTGAATCACGTGGACTTTTGGCTTCAGAGTTGGTTCATCATCCATTATGGTGGACAGGACCTTCCTGGTTAGTGCGTCGTACTCTGTCGTTAACAGTCGTTATGTCTGAGAATTTCTTAGATTTGTTGTTGGATAAATTTTCAAAACGGCAGAAAATTTGTAGGATTATTACATGTATTCGTCATTTCATTCGTAATGTTCAATGTCCAGATTTGCGTTCAAAATATTCTTATAGTTTGTCTCTAGCTCAACAGCAAGAGGCTATACATTTATTTATTAAAAGAGTTCAAACAAATGTTTTTGCCCAAGACATTGCAAATATTAAAACTGGAAAACTTGTCAGTAAACAACTTCGTAGCCTTAGTCCGTTTCTAGATAGTCATGATTTGTTGAGGGTGGGCGGTCGCTCACGTAACTTAGAGTTGTCGCATGATGCAAAATTTCCAATTTTGCTTCCTCGGTCGCATCGGTTGACTGAAATTATTATCTTAGATTGCCATGAAAGACATTTACATCCTGGTAGGGACAGTATCGTTCGGATACCTACCATCAAGACAGCCCAAGGGTTAGTTAAACGTCCTCTGGTGAAACTATGTTTACAGCCAGTTACTTGATATTTAATGGTATGTACACATATATTCACTTATATAAGTTTGTCGGTTAGGTTTCTTAGTTAATAGCTCTAATTAGTTTTAAATATAAAATAAGTTAGTTCATACTTATTTTGGTGGGCGGGATGTTCGGTCTCTTTGTCGCACGTTCGCGTGGTTAATTTTAAGTTATTTAAATTTGTAGTCGTAAATATAATAGTAAAACTGTCATCCCTTGTTCCCTTATATCCTGCCATAAAAATTCCTTGTGCATGTGTGAATAAGTTGGACTAAGAGTAGTGAACAAACGCTTTCTTATGGATATCGAAGCAGAACAGTCGTCGGTTTTTCGTTCGGTACCGTAAGTTAGTCAAGTGCCACAGACTTTATTTGTTAAACCCCTAAAAAACACAGTGCAAGTGCAACGTAACACAGACTCAATTTCGCATACAGTCCACTTGGTTGAAGGAATAGGAACTGCAGCTTAGAACAACAAAAAACCGCGGAGGTAAGTCGATATATAAGTTTATAAGACCCCCCCGCGCGTGAACATAATTATTAAAGCGTATTGTAAAGTGGTTCCATAACTTGTTTTCGCAATTTTTTGCTAGTTTATATCATGCAATTATAAAGTAAATAATCATTTCCCATCTTCCTCAAAACAATATGATTATATACTCGCAAATAGGGAAAAAATTGGCTGCATTACCAATAACCGATTCAAGAATCGCTCACAATAAAAATAGCTAATACAGATAATGTTCAGAATTACCAGAAACGTATTATGGACATAAATATTAGATAAAAACTAACAAAAATGTACCATCCTAGCAGCCCATGTTTTAGGAAAATTTCATCAATTTGATTTTAATAACATAGAAATTTTAGTTACTCAGAAGAACGACAATATAAGAAATATTTTATAAATCGAACGTTCAAAATAATACACAAATGATAAATTCAAAAAGTGATCAAGGCAATTTCACTCAATTCATCAAAATTCAATAACATAAGTAACACTCAAAAAAAAAATATTCACGAAACTTATAATAAATATCAATTGTTAATGTAACAAATCGATTAATCGAAATAATTACTAAAAATATTTATAATATTTAGTTACAGCTTCAGATGTATAAGGATGATACCATGAATAGACAAGGTTAATAACAAATAGGTTATAGAAATAGTAGAGGAATAAGATATCTGTGTAAAACAAAAAAAAATAAAGGAAATAGAAGAGCAGGATTCGTTCTAAGGCATTTTTAGGGAATAGTAGGGGGATATATTACAAGCAGAGATAGGAAAAAAAGAGGTAGAGGTAGACCGAGATCAGACTTTCGTACGCAGATAGTGATAGATGCAGACTGCAAATTTCAGGGAAATGAGTAGTGTAGCTCAGAATAGGAAACAATGAGGGTACGTGTCTAACTAGTTCCAGGACTGAAGACCTAATGATGAATAGAGATATTCTTGATAGAAGTTACATAATCTGGCAACCGATGCTAATTTTGAATGTCTAACAGGATTTAATTCCAGATAATCGAGTTAGTAAACAGAAAGAAAGAGTGAAATGTTTGAGTGTGATGGGTAGGAATAGATAATAGAGCATCATGTCGTACTATAAGAGAAGAATATAGATAAAATAGTGATTGATTAAAAAATAATTTGTAAGCAAGAATTACTAGGTCTTTTGTCTAGTTTAAGCCAAGTTAATTTTGCATACCACGAAGATACCCTATCCTGATACTTTAAGTCAAAGATAAAACAGATACAACTATTCTGAGCTCGTTGTAACGGTAGCTGAAGATTGGTTAATAGGTTAGTATAAATTGAGTCACAGTATTCGAAATGTGGAACAATTAATAGAAATTCTTTTAGTCATTTAAAAGCACGAAGAGCAATAATCATTTTTCCGCAAATATTTGATACTTGTTTTTTCTACGTTAAGGTTATATCTAATATAATACCAAGGTTTTTGACTGATGTATTTAGTGCAGTAGTAGAGATACCTACATTTAAGGAAGGAAAATTAGGTAATTGTTTTGTTTAGCATTTTTAGAGTACTGAAAAGAATAGCCTGGCATTTACTGGATTGGTAGTAAGAAGATTAGTCACACTCAATTCTTTAATCCTTTGCAGGTTAAGTTGAGATTGATAAACGGGTAAAATATTTTTTCTTAAAATTTTCAATGATGTTAAACATACTCAGCATAAATGCCACATAATTGCCCATGGTTTCATTTTCTCATTGAGTTCTTTTATTAATTTCTGTCATTAATATTTCATCATAGTTAACTGGTAAAAATTTGTCCTTAACATGTTGACTGCCAAGCACGAGATACCTCATGCTTGTCTATCTGTTTCCGGATGTCCACCTCGAGTTAACTCGGTTTGAAAAGACTTTTCAGTGCCCATCACAAGTTAGTTTGTGGTTTTTGCATAGATATAATCGCAGGGCGTCTGTAAAGGGTAAGAAAATACAACAAAGGTGTCAAAATTTGAATTTTTATATTTTGTCTAAGAAAAATTATAAAATGAAAGTTTCATTACAAAAAGAATAAGAGAACATACAAACAATAGAAAATCATGTTCATAATATTTTTTATTTTCATAATATTTTTTAAAGAATTGTTTTACACATAAACGTGGATTTTCTGCACATGCAGCGCAGTAATATCTAGTTTCTCGTCGAATTTTGTTTGTAGTGCGCAAGCAACATGCTCTTGTTGGCCTTTGCCTTTTCTCTGATGCTGGTATGCTTACTAAATGGTGGAAATTTTCTGCTGGGGTTTTATTAGTTTTTGGTATTTTGTTACCAATATGTACGCATACAAAATGCTCTCGAAATTTCAAAGATTTCATTGTGTCATCTGCAATTTGGCAGTAAAGCAGATATGCATTATGGATGTTATGCATTATGTATATTTCGAATATGTGCAATGCAATTCTTTTTGGCCATTTAATTATTTTCCTTGGAGCATTACAGTAGCTGAGCATTTGGTTGGATTGGTCCATACTAGACATTCTAGCGTTATAATCTTTGATTATATTTGGTTTTCGGGACTCTTTTCCATTTCTATTGTGGACTTCCAGCATTTCTACTTTATGCATGTTTAAAATTGTTAACACATCAGGCTTGTCTTTCCATTTACAGACGATGACTGAATTTCTTCTGTGCCATGCACACTCGCCCTTTTTCAGTTTTTTTGCAGTCACCAAGTGTCTATTGCAGGCATAGGCCCTTGAGCGTGAAACGGTTGGTTTTGTAGTTTCTACATTTCCCATTATTCAGAGTAATTTGGTATTATTTCCATACTCAGATCTTCATGGTCTGTAATACCTTTAATGTTGACTAAATTGATAACTTCAATTTGGAGGTGGTTGATAAGAACCTGTTGAGGAAGCCATTGTTCTTCTTTCAACGAACGCCGCTATTGACAAGCAGTCTTTTGATGCATCCATCTTTATCTCGCCTTATAGCAGTTTTGGATGTATTAAATAATATATTTGTGTAGTAGATTTTGGTATTTCATTGGTTTATACGTTTATTTTCTACTCACATACCGCTTTACTGATATTTCCTGCTTTTACTTATATTAGGTAAGCCAGGTTTTTTTGGTATTGTGTTTTCTGATATTAATTATTTATCTTTCAAAATCTTGTACTGTACGAATATCAAAGTTGCTCTTTGTTAGCTATTAATTTATGGAAACCCACTTCTGTGGTAAAGTAGAACTTCTAGAAATTTCAGCATTAATATTATTTATTTCGGGCTTTTTTTAATCTTGGTATTAAGCCTGGTCTTTTAATCGTGTACTATTCAGTCTTAATCTTGGTTCAGTTTCATGTATAAGTGATTCAGAAACATCCTTACACCAACTCTTTGGTGTCCCTGTGAGCCCACTTCAATTCTGTACTAATCATCCGTTTGGATTCCTGTGTAAATTCAAGATTAAATATTACTTCATTCAGTGGCTTAGGTACTGAAGAATCGTTGAAAGTGGAATTCATTGATTTGTGATCCAGACTCCAGGTTGTATACTTAGAAGTTGTTAGTTATATTGCTGTATTTGTTGTGTTGCGTTATGCAAGTATTGGCGTAATTATTGTTTACTCTTGATTGAATCCGTGTATTTAGCAGTATGCCGGTTGTATTATTGTATTGTTGGTACACTATATCAAACTCTTGGTATCCTACCACCAGTTGTTGGTGTGTTTACTCATGTTATAGGTCAGCACTGGAGCTTAACGATCCACTAGCTAGTGATTGCATCGTCCAGGTATGCTAGATTTATGCCGCTCTCTGGTGAGTAATTATTTACATTAATTAATATTTATTGCTAACCTATAGGTGAAAAGCCATTTGTGTGTATTATTGTAAGGCCTTTCCCCTCTGTGTTTTTGAAATTTACTTACTAGCGAGAAACATTTTGCGGCTAGTTTAATGTCTATTTGAACTCGCCAACAGGCAAAAGATACTTTAATTCATTGCTTTTAGTGGGATACCGGTTTATATTATCCTTTATGTGTATTATTAAAATACGTTTATATTTGCATTGCCGCTGTGGTGTGTATTTAATTCCAGATAATTTGCCCGTGCTTGTAATTCAATTATTTTGAAATATAGTTATATGAGACTTGGGGTTTCGTAGTTCTTTCAGCATTTTAATCAAGTCTCTGGCGCCTTTTATACTGTATTTACTTGTAGGTCTGTTCGTGTTCTTAACGGCCTACTTGCAGGAATCAAGATCCACCCCTGCAGAAGAGTCTTTATTAGCCTAGGTGCAATAAGTCACCGTATCTACCCTATAGAACCAACCTTTGTAAGCTTTCATCAGAATTACCGTGACAAGCGGTAAATTTTAGCTTAGCTTCTCAATAGGTGTAACGTGAAAATCAGCTTTGCTGAAGTTATACCGTTAAATAATAATTATGTATATGTACATATGTGTGTGTATATATTGTATATATTAATTATATACATACCCTTAGCGGTACTTTAAAATCTAGCATACATATTGACAATTGTAATTATTTTTTAATAAATGATATTATTATTATATTATTATATAGTTTTACAGCATATTTGTGCTTTTTGTTTATTATATATTGTCGAAAAATAGTCTGCCGTGCCATAAGACTTATCAATGCATAAATTTTTATCAGGAACAAAATTCTCTTTTATTCGTTTGTTGAAATGGTCCAATACTGGTTTCACTTTGAACAATCGAACTCTGATACTATTTGAGTTGTCAGCAAAGTGCAAAAATGCAGAAATAATTGAAATAGGTTTCTACTTATTGCCAACCCCCAAAATGGCATTTGATACATAATGTTTTGGAACCAATAATGTTCAATTGAGGGTAGTGTACATGGATCCATATGCAGAAGAAGACCAAGAAATACTCTCATTCGTTAACGTGAGTGTCAACCTAGAGGATCTTGTAAGTGGATTATTTTGTATTTCTTGGACAGCATATAAATTTGTTTGCTGGATTAAAACATCCATAAACTGATCAGAGGAAACTAAGTTTTCCAGATATTCAATTGTCGGTGGTTCATCGAGATTTAATCCAATGTTTGTTCAGAAAAAACAAACCACTGTGGCTCATCTTCCATATTGCACCATTCTTCGTTTGCTAATTCTTGATCTGGCTCCATATCAGAAATGGCTCTTTGTGAATCACATGCATTATTTTCGTCGCTCTTGCTTGAACTTTCTTCGCTGCTTCAAACCTCGTAATTTTGATCATCAACAGCGTGTTCTTGAAAAAAATCATCCCATTCCAAGTCACTCATCTTCGCATAATGTTCCAGTTGTTCGTGAGTCAAGCATCGTTTTCTGGACATTTTCTTTACACCAAACCAAACTATTACAAAACCACAGTCTACACTTGTAAAAAAGATTCACGTGTGTATGCTAATGAAGCTTCAGTCGCACTAGATATGGCACTATATGTATATTATAATATACCAAACATGCAATGGCAGGTGGAGGATGTTGTTGTGATCATGCGCTATCTCGTGCTTGAGCAGTCAAAACAGAACTCTATTCCAAAACACTCATCACGAGATAATTCGTGTGGGCGTTTTTTTTTAAAAAAAGCAATCGGAATCGAAGGTAAATGGCAAAAAATGTTTAATGAACATAATTTGATTACATATTTTTGATTTTTGTACTGCGGCAAGTTTTCTGAAATGGTCATGGCGGACGTGTTAAAATCAGCTTTCAGCTCATCCCAAGCATTAAACAAGATTTTATTTGCTCTTACCAAACTAATGCTTTATTATCAAACAACTCGACACTTTTCATTCATAAGCTGGGCAGCGCTCATATTTCTGGCAACTTTAAGTGCTTCTATTTGTTCTAGAAAAGCATTTACCGATGCATTCCCTGAAAATTTCAAATTCTATTTAGTCACTGGAGTGACTTTATAAATTACCAAATTATTAACTTGTGAATTATTAAAAGTATCTTTCTGAGCTAATATATTGGAGTTATTACTGAATGATAAATTTACAATCGGTGTAATTATATCTAACTTTTGTATTTCTATCTGTGGTTGTTCGTTCATAATTCTAGCACACGGTTCTACTTTAAGTAGTTGCTTAAAAGTTGTTTCTAAATTAAGATTAACAGATTTTTCTTTTTGTAAAATGTTAATTTTAACAGCTAAAATTTGTTATTGAATTGGTTTGTAAGAATCAATTAATTTAAATAACTCTCTTGTAAATCTTCTTTTATCTTTTCATTTTCATTATGCTCTGGCAATGAATTATTTAATCTATTAAAAGGGTTTGGAAATTTTGTTTCAATTTATTGCTTTATTGTAGTCAATATTATATCGATTCACATTTTCTAAAATCTCAAATAAACCTTTAATTGCTAAAACATTGTCCTTAAATTCAATTGGGTATTCAAAATCGTCGTCAACACCTTTATTTATTACAGAAACTATTAAAATGAAATAGGATTATAAACATTTCAAAGTAATTCCACAAGTGTTATTAGTTAATGAAAAAGGAAGTATGCAACAGAAGTTCATCAAGAAAGAATGCATATTGTATGTCAAGTGAATCCCCGAATGGTAATCTTAAGGAAGAACATTATTAATTAGTCACTTTGTTTGTGTGACTACCATAGCCTTTTTTCTTTGAAGCAATCTAAGAATGGAGACCACAGAAACAAACCCAATACTAATAGACCAAGTCACATGTCACGATTTAATTAAAAATCATGACAAGTGCATAATAGCATGATAAACAAGTTATGATAGTGATTTACACAATATTATTTTTTACATTACTGCGTTTTACAAATAGGCATTGATCAGTAAAATGCATTTTATGACATTTCTATTTATTAATTCCAAATAAAAATGCCTTCCTAATTTCAAAAATATAGTTTTGAAACTTTCAATTAACCACAAATACTTAAACAACATTACTGAAACTGAAAAAAATCAACAAATTGCAAGGTATTTAGAAAATTAACTCGTTTGCTACAACTAAAATGCTTCTCGAATTAAACTAGTGTTTCTACAAACAGCATTAACAATTTGAAACTTACTGTCTTCCAGCTCTTCTTTCAACATCTTCATTTCATGAGCTAGTTCCATTAAAAGAGAACCCCTACATTTTGGTAGGGGCATACCAATTCCCCTTAACTTATCTTTAATTTGTGAATTCATAGTGCGATCATAATCTGTCATTATTGGTTGTCTTAACTAAAAAAATACCATTATCATTGAGTGATTGCATACAAATTTTAAGACCTTCTGAGATATAACAGGCTGCATTAAAAGAAATAGTGTAGTCCTATGTGTAACCACATAATCAATAAAATCCCAAAGGTAGTCACTTGCAGTATCTCTTGTCAATAGTTCCCTCATTGTTCGATATATCTTAAACCAATCATGTATGATATCACCCTCAAAACACACCATTATTAATTTCAGTGCTAGAAATACCGTTCTGTAATATGGTTACTGTTAAATAAGTGAAGTTAATTACCTAAGAAAGATACTTTATATAAAGATTCACTTATCTTTATGGGAGCAACTTTAGGTTCTTTTTCCTTAGATGAAATAAATGTAGGACTTCCTGGTCGTTGTTCAAAAGAACCTTTTGGTGTCTGACCAACTGCATTGAGTAGCTTAGGATTTGGAGGGTTTAGTGAATTAGTTATTAGCTGCACAGCATAAGTTCTATCTGCTGCTCTCATTGGTGCTGCTACATCTGAAACCACAGTAATTTATATTACAACAAAATAAACGAATTATAAGAAGAAAGCTAGAAATAGACCATTTTTAAATAAAAACCTTTCCATTAAATAAAACAAAACCGTTAATGCTTGAATGATATGCTATTTGTATTTATTAGTTTAAGAAATGTAAATTACCAAGTTGATAAAACCATTTTACTGTAACGGAATATACTGACAAAAGTTAATTATTAATCTTAATTTATAAAATATCAGTAACAATCCATTCAGGTTTAAAGCAAAGCAATTGCATTGAAAATGCAAGTCAGTATTACCACTTAAATGTAAGTCCATAAATATTGTAACGCCGCATCATTTAACTTTGACTAGAATAATAAAGTAAAACATAAACAGGGCATCTATATGCAAAATATAATTGGTAGGCATCCTGTGGCATGATATTGCTACGTACCTAGACGTAGCCGGAAGAAACGTAAAGACCAGGCTAACTACCAGACGTGGAGAGTGGGGGATTCACCTACATACCAAAAAAGGAAAAAAACACGTCGCCTACGATTATCTATTTACAATAAGAATAAATAAAGGATTCTGTACAAAACAAGCAAAAGAAATAAATTAAGCGTTACTATTTCAAAGCAAACAATTATGTGATACGAACAATTTAGTACTTTAGATACGAAGTGTGTATCTCGTATTTTACACAAAATAAAATTAATCAGTCGAAAATAAACGTGTGCGAGCTTTTGTCAAGCGTTTTTTAAAATTGCACATAATACTTTTTGTAAGATAAACTAATCAGTAGAAAAAAATTAACGGGTGAGAGCTTTAGTCAAACAGTTTTTTAAATTGTACATAATACCGTTTGTAAAATAAACTAATCAGTGGAAAAGAATAAGCATGTGGGAACTTTTGTCAAACATTTTTAACAATGGTACATCACACCTGTAGAGCGATAATATCGATTCGCAGCAACAAACAATAGTCCTACAGTGTCACGTTTCTTATCACGTAACTACATCAAACGCTGATAAGGAATATGCGCTTGATATACACAAAAGAAAACAAGTTATATACCTGTATGTGTCGGGATACTTAGCTTGCACGCCATCGGGAGTGAATCAGCACCGCATCGCCACAGTCGTCGGGACCTATTTACCCTGTTACCATAATGGCACTAGCGATTTACAGGCAACAGCAGTTGATTTGCGGCAAATAACAGTTGGGCATACATAAAGAAAGAACCAATTTGGCCTCCAGCTAAGAGCTAAAAAGAGAATCTGATTAGGACGGGTAAGCACGGAAAAACTCACCGATACACGCAAGATAACTCCTACTTGTCGAACAAAAAAACCTGCATTGCTCTTGAAGTACTGGGTCGAGTAATGTAGAAAATATTTCAGAGCACAAGCTGCAGAATCAAATTAAAAATTGACTCAAATAACACGAGTTCGAACTGCAATCCTCGCGTTATCAAAGCGCAATTAGCAAACTGGAAAACACGCTATCAAATAATAGTAGAATCCATTATCTTGACAAGTCTTTAGATGGGAAACACAAGAGAAAGCATTTATACGTTATCGGAATGTTTAACAAATTAACGGATACCTAAAACAAGGGATTGACTATTTAATTTATTGAATAAATTTTCGTTTTAAAAGCAAATTTACATGTCCAAGCAGCTAGGTCCGCTTTAGTGGGTGGTAAAACGAGGACGTCATGGACGACTCGGACATCAGGTTTCGGTGAACCGTGTTCAGCAGTAGATGCTGATACTAAAATGTTTTACAAAGTAACTTCCTTTGGTGAAAGTTCAAACCCTGGTGGTAGGATTTGGCAAGTGGCTCCGTGGTGTAGTTGGTATGCGTGTGACTACTATGCCCAAGGTCCTGGGTTCAAATCCTGATACGGTCTGCTTGAAAAATGTTAGGCGAGCATTTTTCACAAAAATACGCCCTCGTTAGGATGAGAGGTAAAATGGAGATCCCATGTGTGTGTTGTCAAACACGTTAAAGATCCCTACCTTACTTGGAACAGCATGGGTTCGGCAAAATTCAAAATTTCTAGTAAAAAAGCCTTGCTTTCTGACCAATGTGGTACCTTCGGGTGAAGCATTGGAAAATCAAACGTGGGGGTAGGATTTGGCGCACCTTGCCGACAGGGCATGAAGTATCCACATTAGTGCATAACGCACAACCATCAGGTTTAACCACCAGGTTTTGGTGTACCATGATAAAAAATTAAACTCAGAAGATCAGAAGCTATTGTTTGCTCCTGGCTATTGCCTGTCAATGTATATTCAACAACAAACGAAAGCTCGCCTCCTTGATCATTATAATTAATGTTTGTATTGTACTAATCGAAATTCCCAGGCGAATCTATTCGATTTTAAGGTGTGTTGATTGGCGAGTCTATTATTAAGGGGCGTTCACATTTGCGTTTCTGTGACGCCTATGAAGTTTGTTAAGTGCAACTTGGGTTGCATGCCTACACTATTATAAATTTAAGGTAAACTTTAATGTTACTTTAATTAATGGGAAGAAAGAATTTAATGATGCATATATGAATATAAATTTTACAATCTTCTAATAGTCTTCCTGAAAGTCGAAAAACAAAAGTTGTTATTTTTCTCTGGCCATTATCAATGCCTAAAATTACAACCCTACAATAAATTTTGTAATTTATTAAATGTCGCATAATTCCACACATTAAGAATTTACTTAAAACCATTTAATTTTACAAGATGTGCACCCAAATGGTGAGACATTTTAGTTATACAAACTAGACTTTACCTATTTGTAAACTTTCTACAACAAAATGACAAAATAAGTTTTATAGCAATATATTTTCCCACATATGCAAGTAATATTGTTTTCAGCATAGATTATCATTCTAAAATATAACCTCTCCAATTTTAATATTTATTTAAAAATTTGTCATAGATTTTGATTGTTTTTAGTTCTTGCATAAATATCAACGTTCATACGTATATTAAGTAAACCACTGGTAATGTACTAAGATCGCTCTGCAAATTTTTTAGTACATAGTTTATTTTAGGTTACTATTGTAAATAATTAATTTAGGTTATTATTCATATTTGTGTAATATAGAATTTGTAAAATATGGTCATGTGAATTACTTTTGGATTTTCCTAGAAATTGTTTATATCGCATGTGAACTGCATTTTAAACAATTCTAAATGTTTGTAATAGATTCAAGTTGCTTTTGGACCAGTCACATGAGTGGAAGGGACAGCGTTTATGTGAATAGAATAGATTTATTTGTACCGCAATGATCATTCTTGATGTGATGATCTATCTTTAACTATTGGTACAAAAGTACATTACAGACAACGTGGTGAAGTTTACCTGTCGATTTCCTTTACCGATTCCTTTATCATACCCTTATCTTGTGTTCCTGTTTAGGTTTGTTATGTATTAAGTGAATTAATACGTAATGTGCCTTTTTCAGTTATTGGATAACCAATTTATATTTCTTTTATTTATTAAATCTATTATTATTTTGTATTTGTTTGTATTAAAAGCGAAGTAATTCCGTTGTTTCCTGAATCTGGCCCTGTGAATGTGATAAATTATTAGTTACACTGTAGGTTTTGAATGATTTGAATAAATATATTAGCATAACGTCTCAAGGATATTTTATCGCTTTTGGGAAAATGATGTGAAATATGGTACCTTGAACTATTTCTGCTGAGAAGTGCGTAGACAATTTAATACCCGAGTTCGTAGAGCAACTGCATTGTTCGAGGTGTATTACTGTGTATTGATGTAATGCTCAAGTTTATCATTCTTTATCTTTTTCGCACCTTCCATTAGGGCGCTACAGCTACTATCGGCCAAGCACCACATCAAAAATCTGCAAAAAATAAAACCACTGAAAACCATAAAAGGAGCTTGTCACTGAAGACTGAACTGCAAGTGTTACATCTTTAAAATCTGTATGTTGAAATTTGCATTATTCAACCCTAATATTTAATTAAGTAAGGATCGGATGCATAATAGGTTTTAGGAAAAGAAGCCAGCTTCACCAGAGGAATATAAACTAAAACGACCAATATTACCCATGAAATCTTATTCAGCTTGTGATATCAATATGTACCTACCACATAGCGAAAAATTTGCATTAAATAAGGTAAGGAGTACTATTTAATTAATTAACCTTTATTTCAATTTAAAACATAAATATTTGGTAGCATTTGATAATTCTGTGTAACCTAGTGCTACACTCTGTTAGGCAATCTAGGAACTATTTAAAGATTAACACATATTGAATTTCTAATTTAATCATGGCATCTATTATGAAAAGCATTATCTACCTATAAAAAGTTTCTTACCTTTTCTTCCACTTCCAACTCTCAAACATAAAGGCATTAGTAAATTCATAATCAAATTTTCTGCCTTTTCATGAATCGGTAGAGAAGTTGCTCCAACTGCTTGATCTAATGTATATGTATCCTAAAACAAAGGCTTTTAACTTCCACAAAAATAATCGGCACACTTTAAACTGGCATAACTAAAGTTAAGAATGTCTTTAATGCCTGAATTGAGCATACAATGTAAAAATATATGCAACGTATTTGGGTTTCTCATTTGAGATACCCTACACTACATGTATATTGACGTTAGTTAAGAAGGAGGTCATTTCAGCCCTAAAGATGATAATGAAAAAGGAGAAAATGTGTATATACGGTTTGTAGATATGGAGAAAGCATTTGACAATGTAAAATGGGAAAATGTTCGAAATACTCAAAAAGATTGGTATGAGTTATAGGTATGGACCGATGATAGTACATAGCTTATGCAAAGAGTAAACAGCTGTAATAGAACTGGAGCAAGAAGCAGAAGTAAATATTAGGAAAGGGATGAGATAGGGATGCGCGCTTTCCCCATTAATTTTTAACTTGCATATCGAAAAGGCAATAAATACAGTTAAATGCAAAAAGACATTTGAAATTATTATGCAGGGAGGGACAAACGATTGATATGCTTAGATTTACAGATGATATAGCAATATTAGTATCTTAGCAAGGAAAAGTTAGAAGCAGCATCTGATGAAACCGAAATGGTACTAAGACAGAGGTAACACGGTATGAAAATTAACAAAAATAAAACTAAAGTATTAGTATGCAAAGGAGGGAAAAAAGTAAAAACCAGAATACAAATAGAAAATAAGAACTTAGAAGAGGTTAAAGATTTTTGCTACTTAGGAATACAAATAATGCAAGGTGGGAATAGTGCAAAAGATAAAACAAAGATTAGCACAAGGCCATGCTGTATGTAACAAAAAAAAGCAAGTATGGCGTTCAAAGACAACACACATAGAAACAACAAAAAGATGGCTAGAAGTATATGTGTGGAGTACTGTATGGCCATAAATTGTGGACAGTAGAAGTAGACAGAAAAAAGATAGACACCTTTGAAATGTGGTGCTACAGACGTATGATGAAGATATCATGAACAAACAAAGTTAAGAACAAAAAGTATCTAGACATACTAGGGGAAGAAAGATATCTGTGGAAAACAGTAAAAAGAATAAGTTAGGACATGTTTTAAGGCATGAGAGAATAGTGAGGGATATATTAGAAGCAGAGAAAGGAGAAAAAGAAAGGTAGAGGTAAGCCCAGATTAAATTATTGCATACAGATAGTGAAAGATGCAGGCTGTTTTCAGTTAAATGTGAAGATTAGCTCAGAATAGGAAACAGTGAAGGTACGCATCTAGCCAGTTCCAGTACTGTAGATCTAATGATGATGAGTACAAAGTCAAAATCAATACAATCAAAAGCTTCATTTTGATTCAAAGTTTTCATAAGGTTTTTATTGGTGTTATTCAGAGCTGTTATTATTTCTACCAAATCTTGTGGGTACCGTTGTCCATTTCTTCCCTAAAACTATATTTATTATTATTCCTTATCCTAAATTTATCTAAGTGTGTTTGCAATCTATTAAACTTCATCCTTCTGAATATTTTAAATATTAATGGCAACCAGCATATTAATCTAGGATTATTGGACATCACTATAGCTATACCTCTCCTTTAGTTAAACGATTTTAATTTTTGTTACTTTTAGTTATTACGGTAATCTGTACGGACAAGCAAGAAAGCAATGAAAGTAAAGAAAATAGCCTGCACCGAGTATCCCAACAGCAAAAGGAATTTGAAAGAATTTATTGCCATGCTAGCTGAAACGTAGAGTGGGATGAATTTGTCAATGAAAATTCGCAGATGAGCGCGAATACAATAAGAAATGAAAATTTAGTTAGGTAACAGTGGGGAAATATAAGGGTGCAGGAATAGTAACATAGTCTACCCGGAGATATATCTTTTAAGAAACACAAAATTATTATTGGCATTAAAAGTTGCAGCTTTTTTTTTTTAGTTGTAGAGATCATCCTTCCTTAAAAATAGGAGGTAGTTCAATAATTTCAAATATCTGTTTATTGCTGTTTTTAATTTTTTATTTTTGATTCTTTTAAGCCATGTATGAATCTTAATACGTGTCCATATTACATTTTACAGATCATGCTCAATTCAGATCATTAATATTAGGTTTACCTGTGTGTTTGTTATTTGAAGGGCAATTAACCGAACCACCATCGTACAGAAATGGGGAGGTGGTGTTTTGTTCATTAAAGCTGTTGTAGACGCCGGCATTCCTTCAGTAGAACAAGAATCGCCAACAATCAAGGTCTTGAATGAAAGAATACATTATTAACATTACATTAGTAATAACTGTTTATATCTTTTATTTTAGAACATTGATAAGTTAAGGATTATTTAAATTTGGTGCAAGATATTTTAGCCAATATTGTGCAATCGCCATGAATTTATACACTCAAAATGTTAAGACATTAAGGGCTAACTGCAGCGCTTACACTTACACAACTAAGGTTCACTTACAACGTAAGTGCAACTGCACCGCATCAAATTGTCACCTTAAGTGTAACTTTAGCTAAGGTGTGATTTAAGTAACCCTTACCGTGCCCTTACTCTACAGGTTGAGGTTATGTTCAGTTCTTGTTTACAATTTGCCAGTCTGATTTTCAAGGTTTGTTGTGAAAGATTATTATGGATTTGATTTTTGGTGTAGAACTGTTTGATGAAATAGATGAATTGGAACTAATAGATTTCGGTATTCCTAGAAATATGATTGTCAGGCAAGACTACTACAACAGCTTGCCAGATTATAAATTTTTTAAGAAATTTAGGTTAACCAAAGAAACCCTAATGTTTGTATTGCCACAAGTAGAAGATCAACTTGAATTTCCCTTGGATATGTAATCAGTTTCTTAATTTATAGCAAAGGAAGGTGTTAAAATATTTATTGTAGGAATAATAGTGTGCCACCGATTATTCAATTACTTTTTCAGTCCATGTCGTCGCATCCGTCTTCTTGCATTCGATAATATTTTTATATTTCAAAATGCGGTGAATTAGAAACATTTTCTCTTCATTGCTGAAGTTTACTTTTTTTCCTTTCTCCTGAACACATAACATACTACGATTTGTGTTCATTTTACCTCTACAACACCTTCTAAGTCACCACAAAGCTCAAACGAGGTTATGTAATTTCCTAGAAAATTGACGGTTTGGTAAGTGGCTCTTTTCACTTAAAGGTGCAGCATACCTTAGAAAGTTGCCCTTAACCATCTAAAGTGGAACTTACATATGTATCACTTAAAATGAGGTACGGTGCAGTTGGCCCTTAATATATTGCAATATGAAAAGCACCGAAGCATAAATTAAGAATATACTGTTGTTGAAGGTGCTGAACTATTGGAAGTAGTAATTGGTGCAGATATTGAGGGACTTTCTCATGCCAAGTGCTTTGGCAGCTAAGTCGACATGAAACACTCAGGATAGGGCATTAAAGTCCTGTAAACTTCTTTCAGAGAGGAACCTAGGTTCTCTCATATGTGAAGAGATTTCCTTTTCTCATACTTGCTTGGTTAAAACAGCTCAACTAGAGTCCTTTCTGGAAGAAATAAAATGTATACAGAAAGGCATTCCCATTCTAAAGCCAAGCTTGGTTTCAAGCTTAACTCTTTTTCTCGATTCTGATGGTAAAATGCGCATCCGAGGTCGTCTTCAAAATTCTCAGTTCTCCTTTAAGAAAAAACATCCAATTTTGATTTCTGCAAAAGATAGATTTGCTCTGCTTCTTCTTATCCGTGAACACGCTCGTCTGTTGCAAGGTGGTGTTCAACTGCTTCTTTCGCACGTGCGAGAACAATATTGGAAAATTGCTGGTCGCAGTCTTGCAAAGGTTGTTGTCCATAAGTGTCTCCGCTGCTTTCGGTTTTCTTCTAAATTGAATAAACTCATTATGGAAAATCTTCCAGCTGATCCAGTCAATCCATCGCCAACATTTCATGTAGTCGGCATTGACTATGCTGATCCATTTCACAAGGATCGTAAGGGCCGGTGTGCTAAAACTTTCAAGGCATATACTTCTCTTTTCATTTGCTACGTCACAAAGGCTATCCACCTAGAATTAGTCACTGATCTTTCCAGTGATTCATTTTTAATGACTTTTCTCAGATTCATTGCTCGTAGGGGTAAACCTAGTACCATTCAAATTTGTAGGTGCCAATTCAGAACTTATTAAATTGGGCAATTTTCTTCTTTCTCAACGAACTATTATTCCAGATAGGGTAACTGACATGGGCATAACTTGGCATTTCATTCCTCCTCATTTTCCTCATTTCGGGGGACTATGGGAGGCGGGTGTAAAATCATGTAACACCATTTGCATAGTCTTAGGCTCTACCCTTCTTACTTATGAAGAGTTTTCCACCATGTTGGCACAGATGGACACTATGCTAAATTCAAGGCTGTTGTCTCCGCCTTTTTCTGATCCTTAACGATCTTCTTCCCTTAACTCCAGGACACTTCCTTATTGGTCGATCCACGACTTCTGCTCATGATCCTTCCTTAAATCACATTAAAGAATCCAAACTTAATATCTTACAACCAGTCCAAATTCTTCAGCAACAAATATGGTCACGTTGGAGCACAGAGTATGTATCGAAACTCCAACAACGACAAAAATGGCATTCCAATGACTCCAAACTTCAAGAAGGCGCATGGGTGCTAATAAAGGAAGACAATTTTTCAGTGTTACAGTGGCATTTTGGGCGCATTGTGAATGTTCATACTGGTGCCGACAGTGTTAATCGCGTTTTATTGATTAAAACTGCTGCTGGGCTAGTTCGTCGAACATTTTCCAGGATCTGTCAGCTACCTATTGACAACATGTAAATATATTTTAATATTTTATCATTGTTCATATTATTTCTATTATACTTTTAAGCTGATGCATTTAAGCAATTATTAGTTTATTGAAAGTTGGAGCTTTCAATGCTGGGGGATGTTGGGGATTTAATAGAACTACTACAATGTGAAGTTAGTTCACGTCTGTGCAGGGAACTACTTTTGTGGCGCAAGACTGATGCTTTGTTGCATGCTTCGTTTTCATATTCATTCACGTTTAAGATGTCTGAGAGGTCAAATGTTTAAATTACATATAAGCTTCAATTGTATTCAGTAACAATAAATGTATTCTACGTTAAATTATTATTTACATTTAAAATCTTGACAAGAAGCAAGTTTCCAGTTTCTTATTAAGTTGGTCCTAAGAGTTTAAACTTCAATAAATACGCATGCAGCAGACTACGTATCGAAGGTAATTTTCAAAGGTTCGGTTAAACCAGCAAATTCAGTGGGAGTAGAAGTAAAGGATTTTAACAAGTTACAAATATTGAAGACGTTAAAAATATGGTGGTATTGTATGTGAATAATGTTTTAGAATTTGTTCATGGTTTAGATAAGTAGCTGAAATCACATATTATATTTAATTCTGCATTTTTTTCCCACTTCTAAATGCACCTGTTTATTTCTTAAATCTGTTGCAATGTTTTGCCAGGTATTTTTAATAGGATGAAAGGAGGAAACACAGGTAAATAGAGTTAGGTGGGAGCAATACAAAAATCAATATTATAAGAAAAGAATACCTATATTTCATCCATAGAAAATCTGCTTAATGAATTATCACCTATCACAACATTTTTCTGCTTAATCTTTTTAAATAAGGCAAGTTATTTAATTAACAATGATTTGATATTTTTATTCGTCTTAATGATCAAAATTTCTTAACCCAGTGTATTTGGAAAGTAAATATCAGGAAGGTAATTTACCAAATGCGTAAACAGACGTTTCGATTTTAAACCTGCAACCATTTTCTTTAATAATGCATATTTTTAAAAACTGGTAGAATTTCTAAGTTTTGTAACAAAACTGTCATAAAATTGACAGTTTTCACTACATTTGTAAATATTTATTGAAAATGGTGCAAGATCTGAACCAAAGCATCAACTAATTATGAGATTTTGAAATATTTCTTCTTGGAAGTACCTTATTACTACAAAAAGTTATTATCGTGACAATAACTGGCGTTAAACATCAATTTGACAAAAGACCAAAGATTGACACTAGTGTCAATAACTACATGAAACGAATTCAGAAAACTAATTATTGGCAACCCATAAAATTCTAATAAACACGACAATAATAACAACTTTTTGGTTAAAAAGGTAACATCTGTACACCTAAACAGTGTAAACATTTACCAAGTCAATAATGTGAAATTGCCGTGTACAATAAAGTAGGTAGAACTCCGAGTGTCTTAAGAAAAGCATAAAAAATTTTGATTAACTTTCACACCTGTTACTGCAACACGATCTAAAACTTTCTAAGAAAAATGGTTGAGCAGTAGTACGTTTTGCTATTCATATAACTAGCGCCGCCTTGTGATTATACCCCAAATGTATATCAAAATGATCAAGACAGCTGTAAATTTATTAAAAAATACAGAGTGACCACAGTTAAGAAGGATACCCTAAGTATACCCAAAATAAGAAAACATCATCTTCTTGCCACATTGTGTTTCTACCGTAGCCAGATATGTGGTTCATCACTTAATACATGAGGATATATTAGCTACAACTAATATCATTTTTTATGTCCGCACATAATTGACAGACTTTCGTGGTAAAGGGGTTACTGTAGCAAAATGCGATGTTTGTTTCTAATTAGAAATATTCTTGATGTAGCTAAAATACTTTTACCAGGCATCAAAAACATTGCTGTTAGAAAACAACTTGGAATAAAATAAGGCATGGTGACTTTGATCTCGGTTGCCTTAACCAATTATAGTTATTTGTTGATTTTTCCTGTTACACAATTAAAATAAAATAATTGGCTATGCAGAACGTCAACTGCTTAGAAGAGAGTATACTAAGATGCAGTAGGAAAGGTGCTAAATGCCATGTGCTTTAAGCCACTACTTCAACTGCTTAGAAATTTAACAGAGCACAGGTACAGAAAAACTTAATCATTCGGCGGTTTCTAGGAAAATCAAAAAGTTTTTTGTTCATGTAATGCCTATAAAATTTTTTAACCGGAACTGACTTAAAAGCTATTGTTAAAAGTATTTCTATGAGGGCTAAATCATATTGTTTAATAACATTTCACCACGATACTCCTTTTATGGTTTTAATATACAAATACTTCCAATAGTTGAACAACCATTACTTATACTTTTATACTCACTATAACAAACCTTTTCACACCAAAAACGTTTGAAGTGATAAATGTTCTAATCCCATAAATACAATTAAACATAACAAAATACAAATCGTGTACTACAATTTCAAAATATCTGTTAATTTTACCTGGCAAGTGTTAACCAGCGCCTTAACATATTGCCAATGCATTATATAAGGATATTTTTGCATTGTTTCATATATGCCTTTTAATATGCCAGAGGCAGCATCCCAGTCAGTATTCCGCTAAAAAAGAACAAAACGTATTATTAGTAATATAATTTACAATTATATTCTTATAATACGAACAATATTCTTAAACTAAGCAGAAAAGTTGCTGCTAATAAAAATATGATAAACTTGGTTTTCAGAATGTTAATAAATCATTTACATAACTACATTATGTTCATCAAAATCAGTTATTATATTAATTACCAAAAATTCAGACATGCAACACTGTTACGAATACTAATACTTATAAGATAATAAATTTAAAAGTTAGTTTTCCAAATACACAAACTTATAGATGTCTGCAAGTGTTAAGGCTTATCTTACCATTTTGCATTGACATTGTAACTCATTTCGCTAATTGCATTCTTGAATCTTCATCAGCACCTGATATTTGAAAGAAGTCGATCATTTTGCCCCTATCTAAACTTAGTACTGCTACAACTTACACTGTCGGCTATGTGCCTTAGTTGAAAAGCATGTGACTACTAAGCACAAGTCCTAGGTTCTAATCCCGACCTGGTCTGCTTGAAAAATGTTAGTGAGCATTTTTCACAAAAATATGCCCTCGTTCGGATAAAAGGTAAAATGTAGCTCCCGTGTGTAAGTGTTGTCACACACGTTAAAGATCCCTAGCTTGCTTGGAACAGCAAAGTTTCGGCAAAGTTCAAAATTTCTAGGTAAAAAAACTCATTGTTGGCCAATGTAGTACCTTTGGGTGGTGCATTGAAAAATCAAATGTAGTACTACAACGTACACGAATTACGTCCAATTAGTATCTTGCCCTGGCTCTCAAAAATAGTTGAATACCTTATGTACAACCAGATTTTACTGCATGTATCGGTCAACAACAATAGCATTTGATATGGAACCTTGATCAACTGTCTCTAACGCAGCACTTATTTGCATTAAAATATAGTTTGTTTTCCACAGACCATCTTACAGCACTGGAAATATTATCCTGCAAATGTATACAACTAATAGGTTTCTCTATTCTAGTCTATATTTTTAGATCATTGGCAAACAGCAAAATTGATGGGTAGTTAATCATTTACGTTAAACTATTAATAAATACTAGAAACAATAATGGTTCTAGATTGGACCCTTGCGGCACCCAAGAACTTGCAGTAAATACCGACGAATTATGACGCCTAACAACAACTGTTAGTTTTCTATCCTGAAGATATGATTTGAGGAATGATACTAAGTTTGGATGAAAACTAAATTCCTATTCAAATTTGTCCATAGCCAACCTTGAATTGCAAATGGTATCCGTAGATTGCTAAATATCGCCCAAAATAGAAATTTTGCAATTTTCAACTTTCCTTAATAACTTTGTTGTTTTTTCAGTTAAAATGTTGAAATTTGGTATGGTATGATAAGGCATAATTCTACATTTAATGGTGGGTGTACAAATTTGTCCAAATTTGTCAATTTCCTATGTGCGATAGTCAACTTTTTTTTCTTATGACTGCCATATTGAATTTTTACATCAACGTATAGAAAGAATTATTACAATTTCAACCATATAAAACAATTACTATTACTTTTTAAAAATAACATTAATAAAACATAAAAACTGTTTGTGTAAAAAAGCTAACCGATTAATAGTAATAATAATTGAAGTACCACAATATGAAGCTACAGCAAATGATCAAAATGTTCACCGCACTGTTCCACACACACTAGCAAACCCTGTTATCCATCTGCACAATAGCATTTGATATGGAACCTCGATCAACTGTCTGTAACGCAGCATTTATTTGCATTAAAATATAATTTGTTTTCCACAGAGCATCTTACAGCACTGAAAATATTCTGCAAATTTATACAATTAATAGGCTTCTCTATTCTAGTGTATATTTTTAGATCATCAACAAACAGCAAAATTGATGAGTAGTTAATCACTTGCGTTAAACTATTAATAAATATTAGAAACAATAATGGTCCTAGATTGAACACTTGCAGCACCCCAAAACTTGCAATAAATACTGACGAATTATGATCCCTAATAACAAATGTTATTCTCTATCCTGAAGGTATGATTTGAAGAATGATACTAGGTTTGGATGAAAGCCAAATTCCTTTTCAAGTTTGCCTCGAAGAATATTATGGTTCACTGTATCAAATGCCTTAGCGAAGTCCATATAGATAACATCCACTTGTCCCTCATGATCAAGAGTATGCGTTATAAACTGTGTTATATTTATTAAATTGCTAACTGTAAATCTATTCCACATAAAACCATGTTGAGTTACCACAATTTTATTGGAAATAGAGTCTATAATGTGCTTATACACAATAAACTCAAATATTTTTGCAATCACCGATAACACCGCAACTAGTCTGTAGTTCTTAATGTTTTCTTTATCTCCCTTCTTATGCACTGGGCAAATTTTAGCTCTTTTCCAAATATTTGGAAATGTTTTAGTTTTTAGACTTAAGTTAAATAAAATTGTAAGCGGATGTACAAAGAAATACCAATGGACTTGTTAACTTTTAGTCTCTTTACTGCCTCTCTGACATCAAACTCCTCAATCTTATTAATAACCACTTGATTATATATATATATATATATATATATATATATATATATATATATATATCAGTAATATAGTTATTACTAGTACCAGCTGTACTATCAGTGTTATACACACTGCTGAAGTAAGATGCAAATGCATTAGCAATATCCTCCCCACTGGTAAGTTCTTGCCCATTTTTATACATTCTATTAGAAATCGTTAACTTATCCTTTTTGTTGTTGATAAATTGCCAAAATGACTTTGGATCTTCCGCAATGATTGTTTGCAAACTAATTATATAGTGACGATAAGTACCATCAATCTCTTGTTTGAGCTTACTTCTCAACTTAGTATATTCATTCTTAATTCGAACATCGCCAACCCTATAATATAACCTTCTTAAATTATTTTTTTGCCTCAGACCTTTTATGATTTGTTGATTAAACCATGCAGGATAGTGGTGATTTACTGCCTTTGCCTTAGGGAGACACTCCTTATATTGTACACTATATTGTAAAAACAAGTCATAGCAGCATTCACAACAGAATATTATTGAAGGTCATCCCAGCTAGTTTGTGAATTTAAATGATACATTCGCAAGAAATTGCACTTCGTAAAATTATAATCTGTAGGACGTAAATGTAATTCCATTGGTTTATATATTCCGAGAAATTCCAGTAGCTAATGTAGGGTGATATAAATTCTCCTTTACTAAACTGAAGGTACATCGATTACTTTGCAGTTCACTCTTGAAATAACTAAATCAAGAATTCTGTCCAGATTATTAGTAACCCTATTTAACTGTTTGCACTTGTAGAAATTTAGGAAAGAAAACAGTTCTCTTACAAAAATGCCACTAACGAGGTATTGATAATAATCATTGAGTCTACTAATATTAAAGTCTCCCACAATTAAGAAATCACTTTCAAATAGAAATCGTAAGCTTTCCAAGTATTCATATAACTGCCTAAGAGACGCAATAGAGCACTCTGGTACAATGTAAATACAAATGATGTAAATATAATAATAATTTGCGAGTTGTATTTTAACACATACCATCTCAATTCCAGGTTGATTAAAACTTAGCTTCACAACACTAGAATTGTACTTATTTTTGATTGTAATAAGTACGCTCCACCCTAACTTTTATCGAAGTACTAATCTTCCTATCCATTCTATATACATTGAAGCTAGCGGGAAATAGTTAATTGTTAAATATGTTTTCGTTTAAGCCATCAACTTCGTCACTTAAATTGAATGAGTTTATAAGAATGACTCAGTTTTAGTCCTTGAACCTTTTACATTCTGATAAATGAAGTTGGCGCAAATTTGATTAGGAGTAACTATTGGTGACATCTCTAATTACTAGGCATCTATGTACTGTATCTTTGCTCTCATTGCCGCCGATAATTTAAGATAAACTGGGCAATTACGGTTATATGGAGTGTGCTTTGTCATAAAACATGTATCGAGCTAAGCATTATGATTTGAGCAGTTAATACAATGTTGTTCATTAGTTTGAAAAGTTTTTGCGTCATATTTATTACTATTGCATTTACCACAGGAATCACCATTTCAGCTAGCATTTGCTGTGTGAATATACTGATTACATTTAAAGCAACGCAGTATATGTATATATTCAAAGACTGAGTATCTGTTGAAACCAATATATAGATACCCCGTACTTGAATTAGCCAATAGTTTGGCAAAAGATGTAGGATTACAATCAACTATAGCAAAAAGTTTAGTTTTCATTTTTTTAAGTACTCTGATCTCTAACTGGTTATTCCTACCTATCTTATCAGCACTTTAATTATAAATAGCCTCAAGTAATAACTCTTCAGTGAAATCTGGATCAATACCGATTATTTTTATTTGAGGGTTTCATTTTGTTGTAATTGGTCTAGTGTACTTTTACCAAGATTTTGCTCGATATTTGCTTTAATTTTAGTTGCCTCATCATCACTTTTACGCTTAATTACCACCGATCCATCACGTATTTGT
This sequence comes from Platerodrilus igneus, assembly GCA_036346225.1. Lineage (NCBI taxonomy): Eukaryota > Metazoa > Arthropoda > Insecta > Coleoptera > Lycidae > Platerodrilus > Platerodrilus igneus. Next base: position 460,523 of record JARFIW010001134.1, on the reverse strand, counting down.
TTCACCCCAGTGATGCTTACACCTAGTTGAACCGGACTTATTTTTTGCATTAAATCACTTTTTGTTTTTGAACCATCATTCCCCACAGCAGGTTAAATAATCACAGCACTTTCCTGTTTTAATAGTGAGGAGAATAACATGGATTTATCAGATATTTTTTTTTTTAACCATCTTTTGTTGAACAAGTTGCTGCATTATTCAACTGCTTTTCAAGACCACTTATCTTATCATGGCAGTAATTTAATTATTTCATCCTGGCCTTTAATAATAATCTCTTTTTGAGAACTTGCTTCTGTAATCAAGTATAGCTGACTTTGTAAATAAGTCAAAACAGTATTGTTTGAAGTCAGTTCCTCTTTACAACAAATAATTCTATTATCTGCCAAAATTTCAATATTTTTTTAATCTCTCAACACAACTTGGATGAAATACAGCACAGCACTTAACACAAACTTCTACTGTAGACTTTTTATTTGCACAACATTTAAAATATTTGTCAGATAAATCATCATAGTTGACACTACCAGGCGCCATTTTATACTTATATATATTGACGTGATAATAAGGTCACGAGAGATCATTTGACACCAATTTCTATGAAAAGCTACCACCCAAAGTGAAGTAAACGGAAAAAATAAAAAATTTCGCAATATTTAATGTCGTACCCTGAATAAATATCAAGCGTAATTATTTGATGAAGTATAAAGAAGTCCTTATTAATCATGTAATTAAATTCCATGTATTGCAATCATTGCAGGGATTGTAAAACGAATATGAACTTAAAAGCTCCATTTTTAAATCAATTATTTTCAGCTGAGTGAGATCACTTATGCAAATTAATCGTTACTTTACAAACGAGCTTCATTTAAGATAAATACAAAGCCATTCATTTCATTACCATTAAAATAAAAAGCATATTTGCGTATGTATATTTTAAAAATATTCATTGTTTTTAAAGATACCTTTAAAAAAATTATTTAAATATACTGAAATGTTTATTTTATTATAATACAAATCAATCATTAAGAAAGCAATTGCGATTAATTTTTCCGTGTATAAATTATTACTGAAAACGAGTTTTTATTCTAAGCTATAAATACAAAGCCATTCATTTCATATGCATTAAAACAAAACGCAGTTTCCGTGTATAAAAGATTCGCTTCAGTTATTGTAAAAACACAATATCAATTGCATTTGCAAAGCATGGGGAACGCAGTTGTGAGCCTTTATTATGTAATTAAATTCATTTTAAGAGTTTCAAACAAAACAATTTAGTTCTAGAATCTGCGTTGTTACTAGAGAAGTACGCCAGTTACTAATATATGTTGCATGAGTTAATTATTGAATAAACGCCAGTTCAAAGAACTCGCGTGCACATAAAAATGCAATAAAATAGATAAGAAATATTTTAGTAGCTTTCCATAGTACAATTAGAAAGGAGATCGCAAAACATTAACTCTGTGCTGTAGAACAGGATAAACGACGCTTTTACGAACTCATAAATCATACCGACCGCGGTAAATTGACACTAACTAGATCGTTAAAGCGCGAAATCGGTGTAAATTCTTACATCAGCTGTGACACCCTTCCAAATAAATCGGGAAAACTCTGGAAAATGACATATAGAGATAATTTCTGTATATAAACGGAAGTAATTCACTTTCAGTCAGTCATTCTTTCCTGAACTAAACAATGTGTAACTTTGAGTAAAGATTTGAATGTATAAGTTCGAGCAATTTATAATACATTTCATGATATGCAATAAGTTACGTAGAACTATGCATGAATATGAAACATAACTATTTTGTAAAACATTACGAGAATTGAACAATATTCAACATAGATAATCCTCGTGCAAGAAAATGCGCCGAGTTTATAACTGATTAAAAATAAAATGCATTTTGCGAACTGATGAAGATTTAAGATGAACCCAGGAAGCTTTTAATACCATGAATTACATTGGACATGAGTTTTGATAAGCGCTATTCAACAATAATACCAGCAAATTAACTTGTTAATTTTTTGTAATCTATAAGGACAATTTAGTATTAGCACTAAGGTAGAACAAGTTCTTAATTTATTTGTGGTAGGGATAATTTTCAGAAAATTTTTAAGGTCAGAGTTCGAAGTATTTTGACCTTTACTAATTAATCTGTAGAGCATCATCGGCCAATTATACTCACAAGCGTGGTAATACAGGATCGGTAAATTATCTACATAAAAGAGAATTTTGCATCTGTTAACATAGATTAGGTAAGGATTAATATTAAGTAACGTTTAGGAATAATTTTATGTATAAACTTAAGCTGCAAACTGTTTTATATTCTTTTGTATGACAAAAAATTGTTTTTGAGTGCATAGATGTCACTTGAGATTTCTGTGTTTCATTTCATCTTCATAAATTACAAGTATAATTTCCGTTGAGCTAGCCAGGTAAACAAAAGAAACAGGAAGGAGACATAATGATTTCATTGCATTCTCATTAATACAGATTGCTGTATCTAAATCACAACATTAATTAGTGGCGATTCCACTCACAAAGGTGGACACAGCAATATATATATATATATATATATATATATATATATATATATATACATACATATATATTCTTCTACCTACATTAAACTTTATTTTTGCTTGTTTACTCCTCCCTTTTATTTTTATTTTTATAAAAATAATGTGATTATAAACTTTTCTACTTTATTTAATTAAACAAAATTTGCTACACGACTTTTGTCGTCGTCCCTATTTTAGTATTCAATTAAGGACTTCTATTTGAGGTGCTTTAGCAACGTTTGGTTGGTTCTTTATTTACTGTTTACTATATATTATGCCTCGACTATATGAAACTTTAATCTCAGGGCGTTCACCTACTCACCGTGAGTTCAATCGTGAGTAGATGTGCACTACCCAACCAAACTGCACACTCGTTTGTTTTACCACTTTTTTAATGCACTGATTTACTATATATGCCAAATTTTAACAGATCAAAGTTGCTTGGTGCCAAATTAATTTATGTAACTATTTATTACTTTAATTTTGACGTTTTAAGATATTCACGGTACTTACCAGAATTATACCGCACTGAAGGCCTTCTTTTAACTGCTGGCTCAAGATCGTATTCACCGTACGCACCTTCACAAGGATTCTCAATCGTAGTCCACTTGCGTATTGCCTCCAGGTATTCTTAACCAATTTCGTTGACCCCAAATCTGAAATAATTTTACCCCAATTTAGAATTTAAAAAACCGTTGTATCTACTTCCCCTGCGTTAATTCTTCCTCGTAATATACTGCTCTCCTGTTTCTCTGCTTCGTACTCCAATCAATCCTCTCCTTGCTCAATCCAAATCAATCCAGCCGTCCTATTTTAAATCAATCCTTGTCCTGCTATTCCCTTAATATCCACACGATGTCCTTACTGCCGTTAATCTGCTCAAATCACTCCAAAAATTATCAATAGCGTCGTTGCCTTCTATATCCACTCAAATCTCCTACTGCCGTTAAACCAAATCTTTCCAAATCCAACACCAATCTTGCTCAAACCTAAATAATCGTCGCCTTTTCCCGTCGCACTAGTTACCACTCTAAATCTTCTTTAATACTCGTTGCCTTTATACTCTCGATGCTTCTTATTACTTTCACTTTGACTAAATTATACTCTTTAATTCTCAAAAACTTTTATTTCAATAAATATTTGTACAACTTTTAACGCAGGTTTTGTAAAACACGTCTTTATCTGAACATAATCGAAATTAGAATCTCCTATATTTATTTTGCTTAGCGATAAGATCAACAACCTTAGCTTACTTGAATTACAATTCTAAAACATACAATATCCAATAACAATTCGTCTTTCCTTTCGTGTCCAAAATACCTTCACTACAGTCTTTATAATATTCTTAATTTCTACTATTGGTCCAAATCACTTCACAAATCTCCAATAACCTTTTACATTTCTATTCAGTTTTAATTTTGATTTTACAATTCGTCCAAAAGTTGATTCTATTAAAAGAAAAACCAAATAATATACACACGACCTGGACGCTTTGTTGGTTGCAGATATCCATAAATGCGTTCGGCTTTCCGACGGCAAATGTACTTTCACTGGCTCATAAAATATCAACTCAGTATAAAACCTTAAGTACCGTGCATTGTATCAACGTCATAAAGTCATGTTGTCTACCTTTTGGCACATATGTTTCAAACTAAAATGGTACATACTTTAGCATATGTAAAGTACAGCAAAATATAGTTTTTTAAATTATTATATCTGATATATTAATCCTATTGTTTGGCATACACCCCTATTAACACAAATCTACCCTTAGAAGCCTTGTACCCCCCCCCTTACATAATATTATATATATATATAATTTTAATTTATAATTCAAAATAAAAGTTTGAATTTCTTTTTCGAAAACATGTATATTGAACTACATTTTATTTTATTCGAATGGATAGATATCTTACTGATATCATTCGTTTATTATCAAGTGAAACTTTTAAAAAAAAGAATCTTTAATTTTTGTATAAATTGCAATCATTATTATTTTAAAACGCTATATGCATATTGGCATGTAGGAGTTTAATATTCCATTCAATAAAATCAACATTTGCTGTGATAAGCCAAAATATAGAAGTAAATATTGTATTGATTGAAAAATATTTGTGATTTCCAAATGCTTATGTGAGACGTCGTAAGTTTGAATTGTGGGATTTTACATACTGTCAATAAAGTTGATTTTTACATAATTAAATGTACTAAACCAACGATATAATTTGTTGTGAACACAAAAATTACTATTGGAGAGGTCTACCTGATTTTTAGCAAGATTGATATTTTTGGAAGATTGTAAAATCTTGAACAATGTATGGTGTGGTCTTAAGGGAGATTATTCTTGATGTATTGAAGACAAACAACGATATTAAAAGATATACAGTGATTCGTTAAATTCAGTGCAAAGATTATAAAGTATCTACGGTTATTTTCACAGTGTCTTCAATTATTTAATTTTTGCCAATTTTAGAAAATTGTAAGTAAACCTGCATTTTTTAAATAGTTCAAGTGTTATGGGATTATTTTTAGGGCTTTTGATTTTAGTGCTAGTGAAAATCTAGTCTAATTTTATTACAATAATACAAGCATGTTTTAGCTCAAGTTTTATTATTAATTTGTATAAGGAAGTAACCCTTATTTATCGATCATTAATATTTGAATTTTGGATTTTGTATTGTTAGAAATTTAATTTACTGGAATGCTTGTGAAACAAGAACTCTTTCAAGACACAGGAGAGTAAAAGTCAGAGTAGCAATTAAGCTTTGTGCCTCATGAACCCGATTTTATTATAAGAGAATTCATGAAGATTAACTTTGGATATTTAAATAATTTGTAAAAGAATCAGAACTTTGCCTGTTAATTTAGTGTTTTGGAAATTAAAAATCCTTATAGGATTCTCATTGTAAGAGATAGCTATTTTTGTGAATTAATCAATTCAAACGTGAATCTCACGCCTTTCATTTAGGCAATTTATAATTTAAACAACAAAGGGCAATTTATCCATGTTGGGAGAAAAGGGATATTTTTGAAAGGAAAATTAAAAAATGGTTGTATGAGTATAATCAGATGCTGTATGTAACCTGAAGTTTTGACATTTCTATTTGATTTCATACTGACAAAATATTCATTTTTTAATATATAATTTGTGAATATTTGTGCTTTAAAAATCTTACAAAAACTTTAATACACTAATCTATCAGAGCTTCTGAGTCTTTTAAGTTCAACAAACTGAGCTAGTTTAGGATATGGATTCTTGAATTCAGGTTTAAGATTCTGTGACTGTTGTGTTAAGCGGCATTTTTATGATGTTTCAGGAAATACATGAGATGCGGGACATATCGCACGCACACAAGCCCACATACACCTGCGTGCGCACCCAACCATCAACGCACCACTCACGTGCCCACACACGTATGCAGCCAACGCGCCCGTGTGTTTGTGCACGTGTGCATGCAAGTGCCTGCATGTGTGCATGTATGCATGCACACACATGCACTCATGCATGCACATACACACATATCAAAGTGATGATAAATAATAATGTTCTGTTAGTAATGAAACGGTATTCGTAATATTGAACATAAATTTTAAGGAAACACTTATTAACTGAAATTAGCTATATTATTATTCCCTGAAGCACATTCAATACGCCAAAAAATTGTTATGTATATTAGAAAATATTATCTACTTACTCTTATAGATGCTTTTTTAGAGATTTTTAAGAAAACTTTGTCCATTCTTCTAAGTATTGTTATCAATGCAGGTTTCATTGCATCATTAGACCACTCGGTAGATGGTAAAATGTAGTTCATATAATGCTGCATGCCCTTACATGCCATAGATTCATTATCATATGGAGAAACCTTCAACAGTGTGTGAGCAATATCTGCCAATCGCTAAAAAAAATGTTTAATATTAATTCCTTTTTATAATCATTCATACCACATGCGAGCGAGCATCAAGAAGTTCAATAGTTTTGTTGTCTTGATTACCTTTCTTGCTAAGTTCATTTAGTCTACTTGAAGCACGAATTATAAATTCTCCAACCAAAGACAGTAGAACATCACGTGGTCTGCGATACTCGGCTCTCAGAGTTTCCGAATCTTCCCCATCGTTTTCATATACAGCTTTTACACGGCTGTGTTCACTCATAAATTTTGAATGTGATTCGTCTTCTAAATCAAAGCCAGGAGAATACGGACCTCTACTATAATTGCGCTGGCTTGAGCCTTTATGTTCAGGACTTGAACGATATGGGCCATTGTAACTCCTATACCAGATAGTAATGATAAAAATTAATTTAATTTGATTATATTCTTTATTTACTTGGTAAGGGGTTCACAATTATTAATTAGTGTTCTTATTGCTATGGCAAGTTGGTTTATAATCTCCTTTTCTGTTTTTCCACCTTTGTTATATGTTGGTAACTGTATGTGCTGAACATAGCATGGTACTATTGCTTCCAGTATAATCTAAAATTTGAAGTTCTTAAATGCAAATATCTTTCATTAGTTGTTAAATTTTTAGGCAAGTTCTTACATAATCAAATCTGGTTCATTAAATTTTCTATATAAATTGTAAATATTAATAATAATAGTTTTGTCGCGATAACAAAACAACATAAATTTTTCCATCATTTAAAATTGTAATTACATATCGTTTTGTTTCCACCAGCAATTGCACTCAAATAAAATGTACAATAAATTTTATGTTTGCCAAATCTATCACCACCCATGCAGAAACTTATAAAATGTCCTTTAAACTGATCAATTATTTTATTTTAATTACTCATGAAATTACAACATAGGAAAATTGATTACAGTTCGCAAAAGTGCATCTATTAATAAATTCATGGACAAAATGACTACAGCTGCCAACAAGTGACAATTGTGAAGAGCAAGGCAGCTATAACTGTTATGTGGTTTAAATACAGACACAGGACACCTGCAGCTGCGTTGTTGTAACTAGGTTATTCTTTAGAATTAGCTAACAAAATATTTTTTAAATTAGAAAAAAATTCCTTCCAAACCCTAGATTTTAAAAATAAATACTCTACATTTAATCATGAATATATTTCTTCAATCGTATGTCTAAGGTCCTAATTACTACAGAATCAGCAGATCCAATGACTTGACTCTTAATGCGGAAATAAATAGCTGAAACATACCACCATACTATTAATTGTGTCACGTTTTAGCAGCAATTAAGAGTTTTCAAGTTAGTTTTTTAACCATTAGTTTCAAACATTATTTTTGTTTGATACATCGTAATAAAAAAATTGTTTTATAAAAGTTTTCATTAACTTTAAAGCTGACTCTGGAACCGGTCTGTTAATATTGTTCCTAATTCCTAACATCAGGTTATGGACCCAGTACTCGCTATCAGATAAAGTAAACATACTTCTACAATCTAATTATGTTAATAAACATGTATAATTATATTAAAATTTGGACATAAGAATGAAAATAAAACCCTTAATTAAGTGGACAAGTTGACTGGACAATATGAAAATAAAAGTTTGCAACTATCTGGATTATCATGTATTAGTAAATCCTGCCAATAGAGTTACGTTATTTCCTTTAAGAAATTAAATTTTTGGGTTACATGCATTCTTGATCTAAGAAGGGATTATTTCTGTATCATATACTGTTAATACTCAAAGGTTGTCAAATTTATCATGGTGTACGTCGTATTCTAAATTATTACAGTTTATTGATTCATTTGTTTTAATTAATAATATATCCTGTTGGAGCCTATGGTCTTGTGGTCTAAGCACAAAGACAGTTCACATGCAATTTGTGATCACTCAAATAAATGAAAAGTCCCACTCTCTAATTTTAGTTAAGTTTTCCATAAGTTAATTTCTCTATGCAATTTATTACAGTTAGGAATTAGGAACAATATTAACAGACCAGTTCTAGAGTCAGCTTCAAAAGAAGAAACAACACAAGGTATTTTCAAATTAGTCTTCATTCATTTGTCTGAAGTTTGTCAAAGATGCCTCGAATTATTTTATGGAGGGAAGATCCATTTCTTATATAGCATTTCATATGTGCCGTTCAAGCAATCGACATGTAACTTGATTATATTAGTTACCTTGAAGAATAGGTTATCCAACAGCCCAAAAGTACTCAATCATGTTCAGATAATACCCTACCAAGTTGATTACTTTCAATTTTAGGGGAACCTTGGTTCCCGAATCTACAATTTTATGTTAAACGTAAGCATGTTTACAACAACTAGTTTCGAAGTCACCTGGAAATAGGAGATATCTACTGGCAATAGTCACTCATCAATATGAGAACCTCTGAAACTATACCTTAGAAAATTTGTAAGTAAATGAACATTTTGAATTTATTGCATAAACCGATGAAACGTACATCTGTGTGATTAGGTTAAGACTTTAGTTAGGCGCCACTGTTATAAGCATACAAATTCTGTAATAATAAACTTCCCCCGCATCGTCAATCATGCATGACCTTGGACGTAAAGCTTTATGCCAACAAATACGATTGCATGAGTTGCCGCTATGGGTGAAGTAGACAAAAACAAGCCATGAGCTTACCTGTTTTTTACTAAACGCCAAGGCAGCTTCACAGAGTTTTTCCTGCGGATTACTGGCTAAATTTTTGGGGTCAAAACTATATGTAACAAGGAGCTTTGAGAGTTATAGATGAACAATTAAGAAGACCTCGGTGGTTTGCGAGTAGTTAGGAAGAACTTAAATTATACAGAGATAGTGAATAGGTATGAGAAATCTATTATAACTAGTCTACTTACAGAAGAAATTTATCAGAAAATAATGGATCAAGTAACTGCAAGAGATTTATGGGAAGATTTAAAGAGGAATTTCAAAGCATCAGCAAAAGATCAGTTGTTCAGAATTTGTACTCAAGTCTTGAGTTTCACATGGAATCCATTAAGTGATGTATCCTCACATATAGCAAAGTTGAAGATGTATTCAGCAAACTAAATAACAGTCTTAAAAGAAAAGGCATAAATGAAATTTCTGCTATGATGTACAACTGTACAATTGTGCACATTCTACAGAAAGAATGTCAGTGCTTTAAGTCGATCTAGATGATACTAGCTGATCAGCTGGTTTTTCAGTTATATTTATTTGAAAAATAAATTTGGTCGGTAGGAGAGAAAGTAATAATTCAAAAGCATTACTTGTAAAGTCAATTAAACATAAGCAGGACTCAAGTCAAATACACAGAAGAAGAAGAAAAAATGGGAATTGTAACTGCTGTAAAGAACTTGGACGTTGGATAAGAAATTGTACTAAATTGATAGCAGATAGCAAACATACAAAAAAATCATCTTCTGTAAAGGAGAATCAAAGAGATGTAACATCGAATGATATGTTAATACTCTGTGAGCTTTTGTGACTGACGTGAAATTAGAAAAGTAGTTTGTTGACAATGGAGCAGCAAAGCATATTACAAATAGAAGCATCATATTTGTTGATTTTAAAGGGTTTGACACTCCACATGCTACAATACAAGTAGTGAGTTGCTATAAGCAATAGATAGTGGTACAGTCAAAATTTGTTAAAAGACATGTAAGAGTTAATTTAACACATGTCTGGTATGTACCAAAAAAAACTTTGTTCTCCGTATTAGCAGCACAGAATAAAATCCAAAGGGTACTAGTTTCAGATTTTATGTTACAGAATGCTGGATTAGTGTTAGCTGTAAAATATTAATACATGGTACAAGGCAAATCAAAGGTTCATTATATATAGCAAATATAAAAGTATTTAAACCAAAGTTACCAATTAAAGTTAATGCTGCTACAGACTATAAGAATATGTTACAATTATATCATGAAAGATTCGAATATTAAAACAAACGGCATGTTTGAGAAGTAGTAAAGAGTGAATAAGGTATTGAAGTGAAGCAAGCAAGCAAATAAAGAAATATGTGAAAACTACATATACGGAGAAGCACATACACTGAAGTTTGGAACCAGAGTCAAAGCAAATAAGCCTGGTGAGCTGATATCAGCAGATATATGTAAAGCATTTGCTGAATCTTTTAGTAAGAAAAAATATGTTGTATTCAATTATAGCAAATTCAGATCAACAACTTTCTAGAAAAGAAATCAAATGTTATTAAAGCACTGACGAATTATCTTGATCTATCTAAGGTCCAAGGTCATACTATTACAGAATTCTTAAATGATAATGGAGGCAAGTTTAATACTGCCGAAGTCGAACAAGTGTTGGAAGCACAAAGTGTTATTCAATGATTTACAGTGCCATTTTCTCCTCAGAAAAATTCAATCAGTCGCAATAAACAATGTGCAGAGTATACCAGATGTAGTTGTTTTTGGTGTGCCACAAGGCACAGTACTTGGTCCGTTATTGTTTTTAATTCACGTTTATGAATTACAAAACTTAAAGCTTGACTGTAAAATAATCTGATATGCAAATGATACAGTTATAACATTCGAGGGTGAAAGCTGGAATGATACTGTAACTAAATATAATCAAAATTCTTCTTAATCTTCTTTGGGAATGAAACCACTCATAGTTTTTAAAATCTATTTTATTAAAAATGTGGAACGCTTCACGATTTTGTGTGTCATCCTTGAAAGCGTTCCACATTTTTAATAAAATAGATTTTAAAAACTATGAGTGGTTTCATTCCCAAAGAAGATTAAGAAGAATGCTAAACAAACCACAACAAACATACAGGGAGTATTTATAATCAAAATGTGAAAATTATAAAAAACTATTACCAATTGTAATCTGCTTAATTTAAATATGACAAAAACAAAGTTTATGACATATACATTAAATAAGCGAGTTCAACCCTCATTTACAAAACTTAAGATACATAATATTAACTGTAACACGCTTGCAAACTGTGACTGTCAGGATATTAATAAAACCTCTGAGAGAACCTATCTTGGTGTAAAAATGGATGAATGTCTTCGATGGAATACACACGCTGAAGAATTACTAAAAAGAATATGGAAATTTATCCCTATTTTTAGATGCACCAGAAAATTTTTAAATGACAAAATGATTATACTATGCTCTAGTAGATTCAATAATTAATTATGCAATTGCTGGGGAAGAGCGTATGAAAACGTATTGAAACCTATTGAAATAGTTCACAAATTAGTACTAAAAATAATGCATAAAAAACCTACCCTATATCCTACAAAAATATTATACGCAGAAACAGATATTTTTAATATCAAATTAAAATATATAAAAGCAGTATACTGCTTCTTATATAAAAACCCAACACTTAGAATGGCTACAAACCACCCTCACAACACACGCGGAATGACAAATGACTATTCTGAAAGTTCATACCACAAAAAACAAAATTTTATAACCTATATGGTCTTAAATTACACAATTTATTACCATTTGAAATAAAAAACATTAACAATTTTAACTTATTTAAAAAGAAAATAACACTTTTTATTCAACAAACATTTTTAGAAGAAACAATTGAAGCATAATAATGAAGTTAACTCTAGCAATACTAATAATTGGATGTGATTAGTACAAACATTGTGAACAGAGGGACAAATGTAAATGTTCGTTACAACCTGTCCATCGTACTTCATTAGAATAATGCAATTCATAGCATGACAAACCTCGTTATGAAATAGTACATGGTCTTAAATTTATAGTCAATTGCACATACAAGAACGCATGGTTCTTAGGTGCATTGATCTCAATATTTTATACTAATAAAGTTTTTGCATATTTCTAAATAATGAAAAAAAAATTTAATTACACATTTTCTGTATAACATAATATGTATAACATACAATGTAAAAGTGTAAAGTATATCATGTATGTATCATATATATATATAGAGAATAATAAATTGCATTGTATTGTATGTTACAAATTCTGATATCAATCGTTTTGTCTTGAGGACGTTAATGCATTTTTTTTTGTTTTTTCCTGAACGTATTGGTGAAAGGCTGTCACCTTTGTCGTTCCCAATATTATTTCTTAGTGTGTTAGTATATTCAAAATTTTCCTACTTTTATCTTCGATTAACTGTCTATCGTCCAATTAATACCGTGTCCATGGTAGTTATGTCTTTGAAATTACTGTATGGGTATATTGAAGTTATTATCTGTATTTGATTTTCTTATCGCAGTGGATGCGCTCAGTAAGAAGGTGATCTATCTGGGACTCATTTGGAGTCTGGTTGTGTTAAGTATCGTCGTGTTGAAATAAGACTTCTTTTGTCATTAGCATTACAGGTGGTCCTTGAGAGCAATCTGTTTTAATAGCAAAATTCTCTACTCTCTGCCCTTTCTCTAGGATGCTTGTCCTAAAATGCTACTTTTTCCTAGCCCTCTATCTGTTTTCAACCTTTTTTTTTCCTTCCGAGACACCCGTCCATTACATAAGAGTGATGCTCCTCCAATCAGGACTGTTGATTACACTGTGGCTGGTCAAGTAGTGCTATCTACAGTTTTTTCTATCGCTATTGCTCAATGCGAGCCCTTCCTCTTCTGTCTTCTACCTGGTTGCTATAAACCCCAAATATCCTATCTCCCGCTTTTAATTTTTCTCTATCTACTATTTTTTGTTTTACTTTATAAATCGCTGCATAGTTAAAGGGTTGTTGCCTCACGACATTGTGCCAGGGATGTGGGAAACCTCCCTCTAGTAATCTACCACTGATTTTCATTAAAGCCCTCAATAATGAGTTTGTTGTTTGATTTGGCCTGTGGACCGATTCTGTTTTATTCGAGACAGGGATGCAGGGACGGCATTCCCCTTTCTAGTTAGTGCCTCATGCTATTCGTATGAACGAGTACCGCTTCATGGAACTTCTCCTTTTAGAGGGCATGAGTAAAAATCCCTTTTCAGGTTCCTACAGGATCACTCTACTCTCTCGGGAGTCCCCTTTTCTGTTATTACATTTTTAGGAAGGACTGGGGTGTCTTGACAAGTGCAAGGTCTCGAAAACAAAATTAATTTTTACGTTATCTTTTCTCTAAATTTTTTCTTAAGACTTTATCTTATCTTAGTTATTAGGTTAAACCATTAATCTTTATTGTTTATCTTCCACTTCGATAATACCTTAAAGATTTTTTCTAAAATAATAAATATTTCGAACCACAAATGGTTTGTTACTTAATCTTTCTTTTGAAGTGATCTTGAAGATATTATTTTACCTAATTAATATATGTCCATAAATGGTTAGCCATATTTTTCTGAAAATATCTCAGAGATTTTACTTTGTTAATGTTTTGAACCGCATGTTACCTATATTTTCCGCTGAACTGTCTTCGAAACTATATCTTACCTAAACAATACATTAAATAGTTAGGTATTTATCTTTCTTTCGCTCTGCAATTATCTCTGGCATGTTACTTTATCTTACTGTTGCATTAAACCAGATAAATGATCTATATCCTTCTCTTGGGAAAATATCTTTGAGAAATATCTTATCTATTTGCTGTTCCAAACCTTGGTATTTATGACCAAAGGTAGGATTTATTATTGAAAAAAAAGATCTAAATTGCCTTTTAATTTTGTATTTGATAGGAATTTAAGACATTGTGTATCATTAATGCACTAGCACTGACTAATTTGTTAAGTTAACGTTTTAGTTGCTGCAATGTATTTTAACCTTATCCTGTTAAAATCCAGTGAAAAATTTGTCTAACTTATGAGAATATCTTAAAAGATATTAATGAAAATTGGTATGCATTCATATCCAACAATGTAAATGAACTTTATATTTAGTTTTATAGAGGATTTAAGTGTTAACTTTAAATGTTTGAGTCTCATACTGTTCGACTACATTTATGCGGTAAGCACAGCGTTAAATAAGACTTTTGCGTGCTTAGATGAGGTAGCCTTAATATCTGATAGAAACTCATTTCCGTTTCCTGATATCGAAAGTATCACTACGATTTAAAAACCAAGTGAAGCCTTCAGACATTATTTACTTTTAAGTTTTTTGTGCATTGAGCTCTTGTACAAAGAGACTTTTTCTTTTTATTTTTTCTTTTTGAAGCTTTGAGGCGATTGTTGCATCTTTTGACTGCGTCGAATTTTATTATATTTTAGAATTAGGGGATTTTTGGATCCAATAAGGGAAAGCTTTTTTGCAGTCGTAAATTAAGTTCCTACGTGTAATGTTTTACTATTATAGTTTCTCACAAACCAGAGGACAGTAAGCCGTTGCTGCATGTGCTACCTTTTGCTTAGAGAAGATATTCAAACTTGGTTAATTGTGATTTAGCAAGATATAACAAACAATAAAGTTATTTCAGCCTAAATCCGCAAATTGAAGCTTTCTAATTTTCTGAAACCCAGAAATTTTATAATACTACAAATAAGGTACAATAATATTTGTATCCACCTTGTATAGTGGTATTATTCTATTTATTTAAAATTTTTTTATATAAATGAAATAAATAAAGCCAAACACATTCAGTTTGTATTTAATTCTCGTTAACGTATATAAGAAACACATCTAACAAAATTCAAATAAATCGGTTTGTTTGTTTAAGGTCAAATGAGCATTGTTGAGGAGATAAATTTATGAGCAGTTAACATAATTTATGATGTAGTAAATAGATATTTTTTACCTCCCAAATTGCGTTACATTCCCTCGTTGGCCGCGGCTATAGGAACCAGGACGATAAACCATAGAAAACCAAATCTAAAGCTGCTTTCTCTTAGCCGTAGACTAGCACTTAATGTTTGCAAAAGATGCTATGAATAAGTTTTAAAAATGGACTTAATTTTTAATTTAATACAAATCGTTCACTATTGTGAATACCGAGCAACTTTTCTAAAGGAATTGAGAAATGCAACTGCCATACAGGTCGGGAAACCAGTATCATCACGGCTTTTCCTAATCCTTTATCTTTTATGTATTTTATTATCAATAAATATATAATAATTGGACACGCCTAATAGACACATGGGCATGCTTTAAAACCAAAACAAGAATTCTGACAAACCAAAAATAGTAAATATAAAATATGTAATGAAACAAAATAATAGTTTTAACCAAAATTATACACCCCCCCAATAAAAGCATCTATGCAAGCTTTCATGAACAACCAAAAATAGAAGAGAGAAAAAGAAAAGGTACCGAAAAGAAAAAATCATTGGCCTACTGCTCGGGCAGAGGACAAAGATTAATCAGAGGGCGTTTTATAACACCCTGATTTGTGGGAAGTGTTGCAACCCTAGCAACCTGGTCAGTACTAGGATGGAATTCAAGGACTCGACCTAGAGCCCATTTACTAGGAGGCAAATTGTTCTGTTTTATTAAAACCAAGGTGCCGATTTTAAGAGGGCAGGCCTTTATGCCATTTTTGGTGCTGTTGGAGTGTGTTTAAATATTCACAATGCCAACGTCGCCAAATGCTTTGATTTAGGCTTTGAATTAGTTGCGAACGAGAAAGCCTATTGATGGAGGTGTTCGCTCAATCTTCATCCGGAGGGATTGAAATTGATGAAATGATTGGGCTTGAGTGCAGTTAAATCATGAAGATGGGAACTCATGGGCACTATAGGGCGCGAATTGAGGACCGATTCCACTTGTGCCAAAAGGGTGATCATCGAAGGTGAGGGCCTGATCACCGGCTACTCTCAAAATGTGTCCTTTGACTGATTTTATAGCAGCCTCCCAAAGACCCCCCATGTGGGGTGCTGAGGGAGGGTTGAAATGCCATTTTATGACTAGCTGATTGCAAGCATTTTTAATAATGCTATGAATTGATTGTTGACACTAACGAAATTTGTGCCGAGATTGCTAAACATATGCTAGCCTTCCTTTCCGGGCTACAAAATGTTGGAAAGCAGCTACAAAGGTGTCTGTTTCAAGGCTGGAAACTAGTTCCAGATGTATGCCTTGTATGATTTTGCTCCATGATAACGTCACATTACCTTTCTGGTAGATTATGGTCGAAGTCATAAAACTAAACTAAACAAGTTCGATGATAAATCTTATCACTGCAATAAAGAAATCCATAAGTCTTTCTTGTTTTATTAATAGTTCGTAATTATTTTCAATGATTTTATACACTTGGTTTATGCACCAAACTACATTGTAGTAATGTGAAATTATTCCCACGTACAAAATATAGACCAGTAATCCAGAATAACCACTTCTTGAACCAGTTTTGAAAGGTTATAAAATTAATAATTCATCAATTTATTATTGGAAATAAATGATAACATATGGGTATACCGAGGCACATTTACCTTGTTACCTTTATATCATATGTATTTCTTTAGACTAATAATCCGGCAAATTAATTTTCATTTGTATTCAACACTTTTGACCGGCCAAAAGAACCGATATTGTTGCCAAATAAGTATTAAAGCCTTGCTAATTTTGTGTTTTATTTTTTAACTAGGAATACGAGCGAATTAATTTTCACCTGCATTCACTGTAATTTTCGTCCTCTTAAAACCGCACTGTCACCAAAGAAGTAAAAATCAAATATGTAGAATGCATGATACAGTTTGGTATAATTGAAAAATTGAGTTCACCATAGCCAAATTCCCATAGTAGTAATAGTAGTAGCAAAATAGGATGAATCAGTGGCTACTGGCAGGTTAAATTAAATGAATCATATTGTCCATTAACCGCATTTCTGGTTAATGGTCACAATTATCAGTTTAAAGTATTATCGTTTGAACTAAGGCCAGAAATTGTTAGATTTGCACATTATATGTTGAAGATATTTTACCTGGATTACTGAACATGTTAATCAGTTAGAGGTTGTTTTGTCAAAATTAAGAGATGCTGGAATGACTATTAAAACTAGACAATAGGAATTCTTCAATTAACTTAAGTTTTTAGGACATAAGTGCAGATGGAATCTAAGTTGACCTGGGTAAAATGCAAGTAATTCAGTATTTTCCTGCACCATGTAATAAAAAGAACTACAATCTTTTTTGGGGTTTTGTGATTTTTATAAAAAATTTTGTGCTAGAGCATGCAGAATTAATTGCAAATTTAACTCCTTTAATGGAAAAAATTGAATAAGGGTGTATCTAACTAAGAAAAATATTTTTGATAAATTAAAGAAGGCATTTTTAGAGACTGACGAGTTAAAACATCCGGATTTCAGTAAAGTATTTTATTCAGAGACTAACTAAAAAAAATATTTTCGATAAAATAAAGAAGAAGGTATTTTTAGAAACTATCGAGTTAAAATATTCGGACTTCAGAAAAGTATTTTTTGATAAAATAGAAAAGGCATTTTTAGGGACTGCCAAGTTAAAACATCCAGATTTCAGTAAAGTATTTTATGCAGAGACTGTAACTAAAAAAAATATTTTCAATACAATAAAGGAGCTATTTTTAGAGACTATCGAGTTAAAACATCTGGATTTCAGTATCGTATTTTATTCAGAGACTGTAAGTAAAAAAAGTATTTTTGATAAAATAAAGAATGCATTTTTAGAGACTCTCGAGTTATTCAGTAAAGTATTTTATGCAGACACCACTAAGGTCCTACGAGCATAGCTTTTTCAAATTGGTAGTGATGGGGAGATATGTAGTATAGCTTTTGCAAGTAGAAGTTTATTAAATTCAGAACGTCCATTACATGATATCTGAGTTGGAACTGTTAGGGATTATTTTTGGGTGTAAAAATTTAGATCCTATATTTTAGAATATCTACATATGTGTTAACCATGCAAAGCTCTAAGTGCTAGGTCAATGGGGTGGTGCTTATATTTGCAGGAATTTAATGTAGATATAAACTACACACAAAGTAAAGACAAAATTGAGATTTATCTCGCTACAGTTATTAAGGTGAGAAAAGAAACCGAGCTGTTGTAGCACCAACTAGAATTAAGATTCATAATATAAGTAACTTAAGGTGATTATTAAAGAATCTGAAAGAAAGTCAAGCTAGTAATGTACAACTGATGTATAAGTTGTTCTGGTCATGCAACAGTAAACAGGTGCACGGATGGGATTGTAAGTTGTTGTAGGGGGATAGACAGATTCATTCTTGGATTCGTTCTTATAATGGTGGTATGATAATAACTCAGAAAATAGGTTCAATCCAGGTGACCTGGAGTCGCCGGATTGCAATTAGTTTTAGGTCCGTCAAACACGATGGATATTCCCAATAATTAGAAGATCCATTCCTGATTATTGATGGTTGAAGAGTACCCCACTTTAAGTTTAATAAATACCATTGAACGTGGTGCATGAAGAGTTGCTTGGTAAGTTGGCATGTATAATCACTCATCTATAGAAATGGAGCTTTGGAATACAAGAATGTAGTTCGATTAAATTTATAATGGAAACAAGTGATATCTGTTGATTGGATCAACGGCTGTGATTTGTATGTTGCCCGATGTCATGCAGTGCTTTGTCGTGAAGAACATAGATTATTTATATATCTAATTTCAGTGTTGGACTCATTAAGGTAAACACCTTCCTTTTATTATATGTGAACATTTCATAATAAAACTTGAAAATTTTCTAACTCTGTAGTAGATAGAATTGGTGATTGTTGATCTGTGTTTCGTTATGAAATTTGAAAGAAAGATTTTTATATATTTTATTGGGTGCTTAAGAAAGACACTTGTTTTAAAATCAAAATATTAAGAATTTTATTGAAACAAATTTCAAGTTAGTTCTATAATGCAGATGGTAATTGTTATATTTTTGACGTGCTGATAGTTCAAGGTTGTAATTATAAAGGTAACATATTAGTTTTGAGATAACCTTTTATGCATAATTTTGAAACAAACAACACGCACACTTGTGCCATATTTTATGTACACTGTGTCAGATGTGAATTAAAAAATTAATTAATTTTAATTAATTATAAATTCATCATCATCATTAGGTCTTCAGTACTGGAACCGGTTAGACGCATACCCTCATTGTTTCCTATTCTGAGCGCTAACCTACTCATATCCCTGATATTTCCACAGTCTGCATCTTTTACTATCTTACTACTTCTTCTACTTCTTACTACATCTTCCTCTTTTTTTTTTCCTATCTCTGCTTGGAATATATCCCGCATTATTCCTCAAAAATGCTTTAGAGAATATCCTGCCCTTCTATTTCTCCTATTTTTTTTTGTTTTCCACATATGCTTTCAACAATTTTCCCCTTGTTTCTGTTTGTTGTCTTCGAACATAGCCGCTGCTCTTTCTTGTAAGATGCAGTTCGGTTCCCCTTCTATTGTTATATAAATATACACACATATATATATATATATATATATATATATATATATATATATATATATTGCTGTGAAATGCGCCTCTGGTCACAGGAACTGGTACTTTCTACTGATCATTCGAGCCCCACAGATTGGGCGTCATAAATGTTGTGATTCCCACAAAAAGCCTCACCAGAGTAAAAAAATAAAACATTCGAGCCCCCAACGTTGGGCCGTTAAAAATGCTGTGAAACCTTATGAGAATCAAGCCTCACGAATTGGGCGCCAAGATTTGCTGTGATTCTCGTTACTACGGTGAAATCTCCTCTGATATTCGATTTCTTACCTGAATATCGCCTCTTGAATCCTTCCGTCTCGGCTGCTCACCTAGTTATAACTTTCATCCTCATTCATAAAAAAAAACACATTCCTACCACAAACATCAACGTTAACTCTATTTACACCAATATTCACAATACATTAAAATTTCAAAATTAAATTTCAGCATAAATTGCAGCATCATAAAATTTCAAGTTCAAATTTGTCATCATTTTAATTTGCATCCAGAATTAGAGTCCTTGTAGGATGCATACTAGTTAAATAAACAATATTTGCAGACCTGAGTCTGAATAAAAGGGAGCATCTCCCACCCCTTTAAGTTAATTTAACAGGTTAGTCTAATTGAGCTCAAAGACAGACCCAAATTTTCATCATAATCAAAAACATAAACCTGATAAATACTCCTTTCTACTTATACAAGAAAATTTTACCTTAAAATTCAAAATTTGTTGTTTATACAAATTTACTACTGTCCATTTTTATCAAACAAATTATAAAGATATTCAACACACACCAAAACATCTAAGATCGAACAAAATGCATAATTTACCTGAAGGTTAATGCATTCGTGGCTTCAATGTACATCGGACTTGCTAATCCCACCATTCCAGCTGGTTTATGTTTACTTCTTCAGATTTCTGGCCGCCTTTAAAATTTTTCTCCACCACCATTCGTCTAAAAGGTTTCAGGGTTTCTCAGGAACTCATCTAAGTATATCGAAATCTTGTTTAGTGGATCCAATCACGTTTACGAATAACATTTGATTACTAACACTCCAGATAAATAGCAATGAAATTCATAATTCTTTCACGCTATACCAAAAACTGCCTACTTCTATTTATTTATTTATCGTTATTAATTTGGATAATTGGTACAGTAATACCCGCAAATATAACTAGACTTTGTTACCTTCATTTATCTTCTCTAAGTGTACTAATAACTTTTATTGTAGCACGTAATCACCACGTATTCTACTTAAAGTATCGAATAATCAAAAAATAAAGAGCAAAACTGTTTAAAGTATCGAATAAAATCAAAAATATAAGAGAACGAAACTCCTATTAGCACGGGTTTATATAATTGCTCGCTTGCAAGTCGAATTTGTCCCGCGACGGACGATTTTCCGAAATTCGCATTCTATTTTCCCTTCCGATGTCTCGGCACACTGATTCTACTGAAATTTGCACTCGTCCTAGTTGAAAATCTAAGAATTTTCCACACGCCTCGCAACACGTCCGAGAACAACATTAATTTTACACACCAACTGATATGCTTCCCCTCTCATGTTTGCATCTTATTTCAACCTTAATCGCCAATCCAGTCTGTTTGTTCTATCTAAAACCTGTGCGCTTGTTTCACATTTTTTCCCTCATTTAACTGCTAATGCACTCCATCTCGCTTGTCTTTATACCACAAACTCGCTTTCTTACTTGCACTCATATAGCTTGAAGTTTATCGACTAACATATACATCGTTATTCTTGCAAGTGTTCTGAGTTCTAATACGCCGAAGGCTCTTACGTTACTTTTACCATGTCTTTTATAATTTCTCGATAGTTTGAGTACTTGGAACGATTAAATTAACTACAAATTGAACAATTTCACTCTGCTTCTTTTTATAGAAAGCGTCCAGTTAATAATCTAAACCCCTTATTTTTAATGAAACGAATAAATTTTTATGCTCCACGGTTTTAATAACGCGTATTATCTAATGAAATTCTACATTACTTTCTTCTACACGTTGATTATGATTATATACAAACCCTACACTCTAATTGAATGATTTAAATCTACACAGTAGGCCTTTAATTAAGCGTACTATTTTCCACTGCTTTAATATACACGGTGTTTAATATTATCTAAACAATATAAACCCTATGTTTAGAAGTAAATGACGAATTTATCCAATATGCCTTTAAATGAAGCGTATTATTGCCCAAAGCTTTCTTATACACGGTGATTAAAATTATTTGATGTCGTTTATTAATTTTTCTACCCTGGTCTAAATTTGAGTATTTTCCCCCTATTTGAATACAAATAATCCCACTTATTTGAATTCAAATATGAAACATCTAGACTGCAAAAAAAATTACAAAAAAAATTGTCTATCTCACTCTACACTTATCTTTCTAACTTACCTAACTTATATCCAATCCTAAAAAATATTTACACCTATCCTATATACCTATCCTATTCCTAACTCTCACCTAATTTTATAAACTGAAATTATCCCTAACTTCATCCTACTTCTCCATCTAATCCTATATACATCCTATATACCTATCCTAGTCCTAACCTTTAACTAATCTTCACTATACTCACTTCCCCCTACCTAATCCTATATACCTATCCTATTCTTATTCTATTCCTAATTCTCCACTAATCTTATAAGAAATATCTACACTTAACCTATCTTATTTTCTTCCTACATTTAATTTTCCTTCTCATCCTATATACCTATTTCTAACTATCTCCCATATTTATCCTATACCTAGCTTTATTTTCTATAAACACTTACTTCTACTCTTCTATATACACCTATTCTATCCCTATATTTTGTTCATTTAATCTTCATTTCTTATTTAAATCTGACTCTTTTCTTGATCCTCCAAGTCTTTCTTCTCACCATCCTAATACTCTTCATCCCTATTTCTCCTCCTTCTATATCTATACTTATTATTCCTATTATCTCACATACAATACACTTATCACCCTATTATCCTGACTCTTAAATATTGCTTCTTCTTCGTCCCTACACTTGTCTGTTTCTTATTTATTATTATTTCCTTTTCTGCGGACAAACCAAACGATACTACCTTAGAATTATAGATTTTTCCTCTACGGAAAATCCTGTGTACCTTCTACAATTCTTGTGTAATGGAATCAGCCAGAATGAATTCCTTAAATCTAATTTACTAAAAACAAACTTGCCACTCAACCTCGTCAAAAGTGTGTCCATGGATGGTGGACAATGGAATTGCGGTTTGGTCCGTTGATTAATTTTTCGTGCATCTAAACATAAACGAATACTATCATCCTTTTTCTTAACTACCACCAACGAATTTATGAAATGAGTGTTTGAGACCTCTATTATGCCATCTTCCAACATTTTATTTAATTCTGCCTTCACCTGCTCCCGATATGCTGCTGGAATAGGATAAACCTTGGCGTTGAACGGTTCTGAATTATCCACTTCTAACACGTGCTCATAGCCTAACGCTGTGCTTGCTTCTACCCCCACTAATTCTGCATGTTTTTGTAATAAAGCTTGAACCTCTACTATCCTATCCTCTGGACATCTTATTGTGTTGATCTGTTTAACTCCATCATCCTCTACTACATTAATACTCAACCCCGTGTCATCCTCTGTGACTTCATAATTGCCCTTCCATGGTACTACCCTATCCTTAATCCTTACTACCTTCCTTTCAATATCTATCAAAACCCCTAACTTCATCATACAGTCAACACCTAAAATGCTCTGAAACTTCAGTCCAGGTACAATTACAAACTCCTGTTCACAGTTTAAACCTCCTATATTTATCCTAAGCACCACAATGCTATTTACTACAGCAAACTTCTTTTTATTTGGAGCTACTAAATGGCTACGCTTTATAGGCATAATTCTATCACAAACCTTATCCCTAATTTTGCTGACGAATTCTTCCGATATTAAACTCGCCTCTGCCCCTGTATCAAGTAATACTTCTACATTATTCTCAAAATTCCTATATTAATAATTGGCAAACATAATTTTTCCACAGTTTCTGGCTCTATTTCCTCCTCAATTTTGAAAAATTCACGTGGATGTTCATACACATTTACAAAGAAATCTAGTGGTCTGTCGCGTTCAATAATAAGCTATCAACAGAATTCTGCTAGATCAACAATATGCTTTTTATAGAAAATGTTCAAGCAGGAAATCAGGCAGGCTTTGACAAAAATAGCAATTACAATTAAAATGTCATTCAGGTTTATTAATTGTAGTGTGTTGTCATTTAAGAGGATATCTCTCTTGGTATATTCTTGATGCAAGTAGGTAATTTCTTAAACTTTCTCCCAATACCCAAATCATATCTATTAGTTCTTCCACGGTAAAATTCATTTTGAAAACTTCTTCAAAGATTACATTTAAAACAGAACTGATAATGTGTTAAATGACAACACACTACAATTATTAAACATAAATGACATTTTCATTGTAATTGTTATTTTTTTCAAAGCCTACCTGATTTCCTGTTTGAACATTTTCTATAAAATGCATATTGTTGATCTGGCAGAATTCTGTTGATAGCGTATTATTGTAGGTTGTTATATCTTTAGTGAAAATTGTTATTGGATAGGTGTAGTTAATTGTCAATCAAAATGTATTAATTGTTTTATAATATTCTCCAATAGTAAGTTATTTTTAGTTTTGTAAATTAAAAACATTCTTAAAATTTGAAGAAAATCAAAAATATCTCAGAAAGTAATGGATTTAGGTATAGGGAATGCTTAACAAAAATGAAAGGACACTTAATGAACTATCCATTGTAGCAATAAAATTGGTAGGGTACCATTTAAAAAAAGTTTTAAAAATTGCATTTTGCGAAACCTGACACACCCTGTATACTGTGAAGAAATTTCAAAAGAGTGATATTTACAAATATACTAGGGTATATAGTAAAATTTTCTGCATCTTGAAAATTAACATAAGTTGTGTATTAGTGCAGTGGCAATGTATCTAGTTAGGGTCATTTTTTCTAAAAACAGTTGAATATCTCAAAAACTAAAAGGAATAGACAGATATAATTTGATATCAAATTAAAGCTCTTTTTATGGGCTTTTCAAAAATGTAATAATATATAGGATGTTCCATTTAAAAAAATATAAGTTTAATATGCCCTGGAATTATGAAACACCCTGTATGCTTCCAAATATTTTTAAAATGTGCACTTTAGGCATGCCTAATATGCCTCAAAATTTGGTTTACGTAGCTTTTATAATAACGGAGTTATCAACCGTTGCCACACTAAAAACTCACCCTATATATATATATATATATATATATATATATATATATATACCATATTTCCCCGATATTCAGTGGTTTGTGAAGGGGGTTAAGCTGCCTGCGGCTACCAAGATCCCCCAACACTCGAACATTTGCAGAATTAATAGTTTCCCAATATATCCTTTCGAACAAGGTTTATCATCTTGAAACTGGTGGGACGCGTACCTCCACTTAGATCTATTCTGAGCTAGCCTACACAGTTCCCTAAAATTTCCACAACCTAGATACAGCTCGGTTCCACTTCTGTTGTTTTCCAATTATATGTCCTATTTTATCGAGATTCAGTGTTATGTGATGCCCCCAACACTTAAGACATTTGCCTAATTAATAGTTTTCCAGTAAATGCTATCGCACAATAAATATTAGTTGAGAATATTGCAAAACCAATACCTGTAGTTGCTTATAATAATTATTAAGTTTAAGTACAATTATTTTTTTCGCAATTAGGTTTTCCCTCTTGGAACTGATTGGACACATACCTCCATTGATTTCTATTCCGAGCTAGTCTACACATTTCCCTGAAATTCCCACAGTCTACATCTTTCACTATCTGTGTACAATAGTCCAACCTAGGTCTACCTCTACCTCTCTTTTTTTCCTATCTCTGCTTGTAATATATTCCGCCTTAGTATGTGACCTATCCTATCTCTGTGGCCTATCATCCTATCTTTCATACTGATTTCCACATATTTCTTTCTTCCTCTACCTATTCTAGCACCTCCTTGTTTTTAACTTTGTCTGTCCATGATATTCTTCCTCTACCATTTCTAGCACCGCTTTGTTCTTAACTTTGTCTGTTCATGATATCGTCATCATACGTCTGTAGCACCACATTTCAATCGCTTCTATCTTTTTCCTGTCCGCTTCTCCTACTGTCCAAGTTTCCCAGCCGTACAGTGCTGTGCTCCACACATATGTTTTAGGCAATCTCTTCCTTGTTTCTATGTTTGTAGTCTTTGAAGACAGTAGTTGCTTTTTCTTGTTAAATGTAGCACGACCTTGCGCTAATCTTTGTTTTATATCTTTTGCGCTCTTCCCATCTCACGTTATTTGGCTTCCTAGGTAGCATACCACGGCATTAAAATCCCCTGTAATTATTAAATTTTCATGTCCTTTTACGTATCTTAATATGTCTTCGATATCTTTGTAAATCGCTGCTACCTCTTCTTCACTGTGGCCAGAGGTAGACATGTATACTTGTATTATTACTGTATTTACCGGTTTAGATTCTAATCTAACCATGAGTACTCTTTCGTTCTTTTGTAAGTAGTTTTCTACACAGTGCCTTATCTTTTTTCGCATTACTATCCCCACACTAGAATTTCCATCCTCTGATCCTGTATATATTACCCTAAACTATCCACTCCAAAAATCCCCCTTCTCTGACCACCGAACTGCGCTGGTCCCTTCTATGTCTAGTGCTAACCTATCCATTTCAATTTTTAAATTTCTAATTTACCTACTTGCTTCATACTTCTGATATTCCACACTCCGACTCGCAGAATGTTCCCGATTCTTTTTCTAAATTTCCCGATCACATCCCGAAGTAGTCTCCTCCCAGAGATCCGAATGGGGAATATTTTACCTCCGGAATCTTTTATCCCCGAGGATGCCATCACCTTAAATACAATTTAAGTACACTGTGTACTTGGGTGATAATGTGTTGGTTTCCCGTTACCTTCCACATTGTAGTAGCGTGTCTTAGAATGCCATTCCGACCCCTATGGTCTCTGCCAATCTAAGTACCGAAAAAACCGCTGCCCTCTTTCTATAAATTATCTTTGATTTATTTTGAATAAAGTCAAACTTCAGTAAAGAATTTTTCGCTTATTGTAGATATATATTGTAATTATAAAAGAAACCTTAAGAATTCATTATAAATCTAAACTGAACAATATTTCTTTTTATTGCTGCTAAAGGTTTAAAAATAAATGGTGTACTTGAGAATTAGCGAAGAACATTGAAGTACAATCTACATTTCTTTTAACTCAGTTAAGGTTTTTTTTTGTAAATTTCAAGTATAAGACAATAATTTCTCACAAGAAAAAAGTATGTGAACTATTTTACTGGGATATTTCTTTAGTTATTTTATAAGGCACAAACAGTGACCTCAGTTATTGATTTTTCTTGTATTTTTGTGTTTTAGATTTAACTAAGATACTTATTGGTATTGAAGTTCATCATAACCTAAAAGTCTGTGCATCTTACCCAGGGTGACGTAAAATTAGAGTTAGCCCGAAAGTATAGTCAGCGATTACGTTAATTACAAAGCTGCCCTTTCAACCTGCACCAGTGCAAGATTTATCTCAATTTTTAAGGGATTCGCTGAACCCTACCAGGCATTCTACCCTACCTATATGTGGGACATTCTTTAACCTTAGAAGATTAAATGATACAAAACTGCAATGATAGTTCTGAGGTTATAATCTTCAATAAGAGGAGCACTGTACCCTGGACGTCATCAGATTATTTATTTCAATTGTACATCTTGCTCGGCAATTTGAACCACCCTAATATCACAGTGCAAAATTGAAAATGGCGAGCATTATAATCTGGTATTTCATCATACTAAGGGCAGAAAAACAGGCAAATTTTCATTCAGGCATTACTTTGATCATATCTATAATAAATGTTGGAACGGGAAAACTGTCATCAACTGTTTCTCCTCATTCACTTATTTAGATGTATATGTTATCAGATTAGTGGTGAGTAATATTTATGTTTTCTTATCTTTGTAAAAAATTGATTTTTGCCCAGAATATCATTTGGGTACTGAAAAATGATTATTTAAAAAAATAATATTATTTTATTGTGATTTTTATGTCAATATAATATGATGTCCCATTGTGTTACCGAATATACGCCAATAGGGTAAAATTTTAAGCCCTTTGATGGTATATAATATTTTTGGGCATATTAATGTGTATTTTCAGTAGAGGAGAATACCAGCAGCGGGAATGTCCTTCAAAAGTAAAACCCAAATACATTATAAATTTTGCATTATTGTAAAATTTTTATGAGTTTAATATTGGCTATATTTTCAAAAGTTGTGCATTATCCCATCAGGATTATACATATTCTACCATATTAGCCATCGTATAATCAATTTAAATCACTGGGCATAAGTGCTCGCTTACACGTTAAAGTTCTATTTTAAAAATTTTCTGTCATTGAATACGCAGGAAATAAGTGAATGGGTTCATAAGTGAGGAGAATTATATATAATGTTGGTTACCAATAACCAAGTGGGAAGCAAATGTTATAATATGTCTCTATACATCTTCGTTGGTTATTTTGAGATCATAACTTTCAACGAATTAACAATATACTTCCAAGAAGTTTATAATACAATCAGGTAAAAAAATTAATTAACAAAGAAAAATATACTTACCAACATTTGGTTACCCCGATTGCTATCAGAGGAGTAGGATACTACCATAACACATAATGATATACAATCTAAAATAGTAACCATTTCATCTTCATCATGATAACAAAAATCAAGTGCTTTGAGAGGTTTATCTTCTTTAACCAATTCTCCAATATTCAGAGGATCTGGAGAAGGTGTTTCCAAACTTAGTAAAAGATTAAATAAACAACTTGACTGTATCTAAAAATATGTCAAATTAATTTTTCATAAACTTAATTATGCCAAACATACTTTATTGGCATCACCATATGTTCCGTTCTCATCTGTATCTAACATTGCAGAAAGTGAACCAAACATTTGTAATATAAAAGGTTTGCGGTTCATTAAATAAAACTGTTTTACAGCATACTCAACCGTTGTTGTGACTAATTTATTAGTCTGGTGACTTGAATATATTTTCAATAATGTTGGCATAATTAATAGATAACTACGATAGTATTAGTTACAAACGCATAAAAACACATTTATACAAATTTACCCATTAAGAGCAAATATATTCCTAAAATGAAATGCTGCATTAATGTATGTGGCGACAACATATCGCAAAATAAGAGAATCTTCAGAATGTATCATAAAAGCACCATTAAGTACATTCAAAAATAAATGGATATCTCCTGAATATGCAAAATTTCCAGCCATTGCTTCAAACATGCGAGAAATTAAACGTATCCACATAAATTTGTGCAAAACATCTAAGCTCATTAATTGCTACAAAAATACACATTACAGAAACTGTATGGTAAGTAAAATATTTATTTACTTTGCCAATTTCGCCACCTTTATAAAGATCTAGATTAGATTCAAGAGCTTTTCTGGGAAATGATGGTAATTTCATTAGCTCTTCATGCAAAAAGACCACTCGTTGCACCACCTAGTA
Source organism: Platerodrilus igneus (assembly GCA_036346225.1). Lineage (NCBI taxonomy): Eukaryota > Metazoa > Arthropoda > Insecta > Coleoptera > Lycidae > Platerodrilus > Platerodrilus igneus. The sequence goes on along the minus strand of JARFIW010001134.1, from coordinate 431,103 downwards.
CACCAAGTTTGCTTAATGTACATTTAAAGTGTAAGTAATTACTGACCATATCAACATTTTTAAGAATTGCCCATGTTAAAAGCACCTTTCCAATTTCAATAAATTTGAGGGTTAATTCTTGCTGTTGTAATGCGTTGAATGCTTCCTCGGGTTTCATGTGAACCAACTCTAGTTGAGGATACTGTGATCGTTTAAAAAAATAAAAGTCTCTGACATATGATGATGGGTTGCGTATTTGGTCTGAAATATATCTATTTCAATAAAAATAATTTTCCAAGACTATTAGCAGAAAATAAGGAAAACACTCATGTGAAAGAACCCATAAAAAAAATTAATTTAGAACTTTGATACAATTTCAAACCAAGTTAGAAGAAATACTTATAAAAACCAAGTTATCTTTCCTAAATTTCTACCAAATTAGTTTCATAAATGCTTACAATTAGTTTGATTATACATTCTTTAGTCTAGATTATAGCACCAAAATTTAAAAACCAACTTTGAGTCAAATAGTGTATGCCACTGAACCACAATATACGAACTTTAAAAACATAAATACAAATGAGTAAAATTATAGGAAAAAAAATGTTAATTAATAAAAAGTAATAACTGTTTTATTGAAAATATGATTATAACAATTAATTTGAGTGACACAATTTGAATTACTAGTGAAGGAATTGTCTAACTATGCCTAAAAACACAACATCCAAATGGAATCATTACACAATTAATGGTGTTAGTGTTCTTTATTTATTTTAAGTGGACGTGGAAAAGTTCATTGTAATTAATAAAATATATACATAAATGGATTGATGAAAAGTGCAAAGAGGTACAAACTAAGATGGAAATAGGAAAGACAGACGAAGCATACAAATTAATTAGAATGAATTTTAGGGATATAAAACCGTATAGCAAAAATATAAGGGACGCACAAGGAAACGTCATCATAGAAAACGTAGAGAAAGTGGGTAGATGGCAAGAATATATAGGGAATTTATATGCAGGAGAGGAACTAACTGCATTAGAACAGGAATCAGACATTGAAAATGATGACTTGGGATATCCTATACTTTGAGACGAGTTTGAATTAGCATTAAAGAGTCTGAAAAATGGTAAGGCGCCGGGTACAGATAAGGTGCAAGCGGAGACTCTAAAAGCCGCTGGTCAAGCAGTAACAGAACGTCTCTTCCAAATTGTAAGCTATATGTATGAGACAGGCGAGATACCCAAAGATTTCAAACGTAGCATCATAGTAACTATACCAAAAAAGAAAGGCGCGGATAGATGTGAAAATTTTCGAACAATAAGTTTGACAGCACACATGTCAAAAATATTAACTAGAATTGTGCAAAGACGAATGGAAAAACGAGCTGAAGAAATACTAGGAGAAGACCAATTTAAGTATAGGCGAAACAGGGGAACACGGGAGGCTATTTTAGCTCTGAGAGTGATAATGGAGAAAACAATAGAAAAAGGGGAAAGCATGTATATAGGGTTTGTAGATCTGGAAAAAGCATTAGACAACGTAAATTGGAAAAAAATGTTTGAAATACTCAAAAAGATTGGAATGAGTTATAGGGATAGACGAATAGTACATAGCTTATACAAAGAGCACACAGCAGTAATAGAATTAGAGCAGGAACGTAGAGAAGTAAACATTAGGAAAGGGGTGAGACAGGGATGTGCCCTATAGCCATTGATTTTTAACTTGTACATTGAAGAGGCAGTGAATGCTGTCAAATGCAGGAAGACATTTGGAATTACTATGCAGTGACAAAAAATTGATATGCTTAGATTTGCAGATGATATAGCGGTATTAGCGTCTAACAAGGAAGAGTTAGAAACTGCTCTTAATGAAATGGAAACGGTTCTAACAGAGAGATACAGTATGAAAATTAACAAAACTAAAACTAAAGTTCTAGTTTGCAAAGGTGGGGAAAATAAATCAAAAACAAGAACACAAGTGTGTAACACGAACTTACAAGAGGTTAAGGATATCTGCTACCTAGGAAGCCAAATAACGCAAGATGGGAAAAGCACAAAAGATATAAAACAAAGATTAGCACAAGGTCGTGCTACATTTAACAAGAAAAAGCAACTACTGTGCTCAAAGACCACAAACATAGAAACAAGGAAAAGATTGCTTAAAACATATGTGTGGAGCACTGCACTGTACGGCTGTGAAGCCTGACAGTAGGAGAAGCGGACAAGAAATGTGGTGCTACAGACGTATGATGAAGATATCATGAACAGACAAAGTTAAGAACGAAGAGGTACTAAAAATGGTAGGGGAAGAAAGAAATATGTGGAAAACGGTAAAAAATAGGAGAGATAGGATGATAGGCCACATACTACGGCATGAGGGAATAGTGCAGAATATATTACAAGCAGAGATAGGAAAAAAGAGAAGAAGAGGCAGACCTAGATTAGACTACTGCACACAGATAGTAAAAGATGTAGGCTGTAGAGGTTTCAGGGAGATGTGTAGGCTAGCCCAGAATAGAAATCAATGGAGGTACGCATCCAACCAATCCCAAGATGGATAAACTAATGACGAAAAGATAACTGTGCTTAAACATGATGATTATTATAAGTAACTACAAGAATTGGTTGGGCAATATTCTCGAATAATGTTAAGTGTGTGAAAGGATTTACTGGAAAACCATTATTTCGGCAAATGTCTAAGTGTTGGAGGATCTTGGTAGCCACAGGTTGCTTAACCTCCTTCACTGAATCTCGGTAAAATAGGGTATAAAATTAGAAAACAATAGAAAGGAACGAGCTGAATACACATGCTGTGTGAGAATTTCAGGAACTATGTAGGCTAGCTCAGAATATAAATAAGTGCAGGTACGTGTCCAACCAGTTTTGAGACGGAAAACCTAATGACGAAAAAATAAGCGCAGATAAATCTGATGATTAGTATAAACAACTAGTTGTTGGTTGCGAAATACCTGCAACTAATGCTGACTGTGCGAAAAGATAAATTGGAAAATATATTAAATCGCCAAATGGTTAAGTGTTGGGGGAACTTGGCAGCCACAGGCTGCTTACCTCCCTTCACAACCATTGAAGGTCGGAGAAATAGGGCATATAACTGTAAAACAATAGAAAGTGATCGAACTGCATCTAACAAGAAAGAACAGCGCCCATGAGGAAAGACAACAAACATAGAATAAGAAGAAAATTGTTGAAAGCATATGTGTGGGGCACAGCACAGTATGCCTATGAAATACGGGCAGTCTGAAACGCAGACAGAAAAACGGTTGCAGCCTTTTGAAATGCTGTGCTTCAGATGTATGAGGACGATAGCATGGACAGACAAAGATGATAACAAATAAGTTACAGAAATAGTAGGGGAACAAGGATATCTGGGGAAAAAGAGAAATAGTAGGGCGGAATACGTTCTAAGGCATTTTTGGGGAATAGTATGTGATATATTACAAGCACAGATAGAAAAAGAGGTAGATGTAGACATAGATCAGACAGTTATAGATGCAAACTGTGCATATTTCAGGGAAATCTGTAGGTTAGTTCAGAATAGGGAACAATGATGGTACGCGTCTAACCAGTTCTAGGACTGAAGACCTAATGATGATGATACATAAATGAACGTATCCAAAACACCTGAAAATAATTTCTAAAAATACATCAATATGTTTACATAAGTAATGATCCGCTAATCAAAACAATATTCAACTAACTAATCTTATATACACACAAAGAATGTTATAAAAGAATCAAAATAGTCAATGCAGTGTATATAATTATACAATTGTGCTAAAACTTCCCCACTAAACCTATGAAATAACAATGCATTTAGAAATCACTATTCAATTTTAAGAAGACATTGAAATCATTCCTTTTCATTAGTGTACAAGTATACAAAGGCATCCTTATTTTCTTTCCAAAACCCACTGCACTTTTTTTTTAAAAAGCTTCATTTTTATTGTAATAGTTAGATTCAGTGGATTTTTAAATTCCACATGGGGAATTTCCAGCATTATAATGTTAAAAATAAGCGTCACGTGAAAACCACACAAAGATTTGGTTCTCATGTAAGTCCAGACATTGATTTATGATTTGTAGTTTGGGAAGAAGCTAGAATTGCATTTTCCAATGTTTAACAAGGCAACCGTGTCCACCAATGTGCATCAGAGATTAACTTCTTTTGGAGAAGGGACGATGATTTGTGGCAGTTGAAGTGTCGAAACAAAAGGACTTTTACTACCAAACTTCCTCGAATGTAGACGTGTTTGTAGTGTTCCGACAGTCGGCGAAGTGGTCTATTTTCCTTCATACCATTTTCTCGCTTCGACACGCAGAATGTTCCTGATTTTTTTTCTACGTTTTCTGATCACATCCTCCGAAGTAGTCCCCTCACGAAGATCCGAATGGGGGACTATTTTACCTCCGGAATCTTTTACCTCACAGGATGCCATCATTTTAAATACAATTTAAGTACGCTTTGTAATTGGGAGGTAATGCGGTGGTTTCCCGTTGCCTTCCACATCGCCGTAGTGTGTCTTAGAATGCCATACCGACCCTTATGGTCTCTGCCAATCTAAGTACCAAAAGAGCCACTGCCCTTTTTCGGGGACCTGTCAGTCTGGTTCCTCACTAAAGACCCTACTACTGTGGTAGAATCTGTAGTCTGGCTCTTTAGATCACTGGAACGGGAAGCCATTGTGCCTGTTCTAGTAATCTAGAACTTCGGCAAGGTGCAGGTTCATTCGGAATGGATTTTGCTTATATAAAATAATAATTATAACATATTGAAATTTATTTGGGATTAAAATCCAACAGGGCGGCGTTAAAGCCTCTCAAATTATAATGTAAAAACTTACCCCGTGGAGATCATATGCCGGTTCATCTTGTTTCTCAGGATGTGTCCAGTGTTTGTTGTTTGGTTGTCAGTAACTCTTTTGTCGACAAAGCGCCGGTATTTTTTATATCGGTCACTTCTCCGACACTCGTAACTCTACACTAACAAGTCCGCACTCAATGAAGGCCGGTAGTTTCAACCCTTGGTCCCACAAACTATCGTGTCTACCAATATAATTTAATATTCTCACACTAACCTGTTAAACGCAGCTGCACTTTTAAGGCACGAGAACTGCAATCTTTGAGGTTTATTTACACAAGTCATAGTTCAATATCCTAAAATACGTGAGGACCAAATCTTTGTATGGTTTACACGTGAAGCTTAAATTAAACATAATAACGAAAAGGTGAAGTCTTATTAAAAAAGGTGCAACATAGTTTATTCAAGGATTTGAAATAATTTGTATAAAACTAAATAATTAATTCTTCAAAATATATCCATTTATACTCCAAATGGGAACCACAATTGCAATGAATTCAAATAAATTATATCTATCTCACAAAATTAGCTATTAAAACAACCTTTGTTAAAAAGTGGTTTAAATCCATCAAAAAATATTGGATAATAATGTGTAACTTGTTACGTGCAAACTGAATTTGCACTTAAACATTGTTTTAGTTCAGTTTTTAATGTACGGAAGTTTTCCCGCCATAATTTTAAATACGCAAGACGCGCGAACATTTTTAAATGAACTGGGCGGGGCTTCCGGCACGTCACAATAGTGCAATTGGAAGTGTGAATTATCCCTATAGGGGTATAGCAATGCTACAAAAGAGTAGGGAGTTCCGCGGTTCTCGCGCGGAAACGTGGCTTTTTTACGCCAAACTTTGAAGTGAACAGTCGTGCCGGGTGTCGTGTTATCTTATTATGTAGATTTCCTTATCTTGAGTATCTTTCCTTAATTCCCTATTCCCGTCTTCCACTGCATATAGGAACGGAGATGACCCTGGAGCATCCCATGACCCCGAGATAATTTGGATGTCCAACTCTACCAGCAGCGATGCCGAGGTTACCGTGACGTGATTTCCTGCCGGTTAACGGATCCTTCACGTGAGTAAATTATCTAATTTTTATTGTTTAAATTTTATGTACCTTCTCTTAATTATGGCGCAATATAAATTATCAGTGACGTCATGTGTATCTTATGAACTTTGGTAATTGTATTACCGGCTTTCAAGAGCCATCTATCGCCATTTCAATGTACCAGAATCTAAGCGTAACATTTTGTTAACTGCATTACCGACCAGGTAAAACTGTAAACGAAGTGTAGCAGATGGCGCCTTCAACCTGTTCAGGCTATGAACTTCAGGGCTTCTTCTTTGTTTTAGGTTAGAATAATTTCCTTTATAAGGATACAATGCATTAATAGCTTCTTCACTTAAAGAACTTTACTTTTATTCATGTAAGTATTTACCTTACCTTATGTCTTTAAATACAGTATTATAGAATTACCTATTAAAATATCTTTAGTTGCTTTCCTTAACTTTGAAAGGCCGTTTTTGAAACTTAAATACATCTTTATGTTACATTCTAAAATTGCATTATGGTTTATCTTTTACATGAAAATTAAGTGTTTAAAAACACTTGAGTGAAATAAATTGCTAGTATACCTTTTTAAGAAGTGTTTGACTATACGTTGTTGCCTTATAGGTTAAATAACATATCCTCTGCGCCCATTTTCCATTTTGGAAGGCTTGTCTGTCATTATCTATAAAATATGTATTTAACTGAACATTGATTTCGTTTCCATATACCTTAAATGTGTTTCTTTGGTGTTATCGGTGACGTTCTAACAAGTTCTTACCTCTAAATATCGTATCGTATTACCTTAAAGTAACTGTAACGTGTTTTTACCTTCTAACCTGCGTCAAAATCGCATATTTTTATATCGTGTCTTGAATATTGTATTCATAATGAACGTATCACATTTAAAATCGCTGGAATTGATCTACGAGCTGGAGTGCAGAAGTATCATAGCTGCGACCAATCAGAATGATAGGCGATCTCAACTTAGGGCTGTTTTGTCACAGGAAACCAAAGGCGTGGCTATCTTAAAGAACCCTGTTGGCGATTGGCCACTCAACGTATCAGAAATTAAATTATCTTTAGATGATATATCGGGTATAATAAACAAAACAGATCCTGCGGCTACTAATATCGAATTAGGGAGATTGACTTCAAGAATAACTCACGTCAAACAGCGAGTTGATTCATTATCTTTATATAACGATGACCAAGCGACTCAAGCTAAACAAAGTTTGTTGTCCGAGGTGTTATTGCTTGAAGGAATTCTTTTAGAAAGACTTAATCCTAACGCAGACGTAGATATATCGTTACCTTTTTCAAATCTTGCGCTTGCCGAACCTAAACCATTAGGAAAACCTATACCTGTATACAAATGGGGTCTCACCTTTGAAGGGTTTGATTCGAAGATTTCTTTATCATCCTTTCTTGACCGGCTTAACGATTTTAAAATTTCTCGCGGGTGTACCGACCAGGACCTATTTATCTCAGCTGGTGATTTGTTCGCAGGCTCAGCATTAATATGGTATAGAAACATACGACACCAAATTTCTACCTGGAATGAGTTAGTTGCCTGTTTAAAACGAGACTTCCTACCTTATGGCTACATTAACGATCTTTGGAACGAAATTCGTAACCGAACTCAAGGTCCCGAAGAAAATGTTGTGTCTTTTATTACCTCATTAGAAGCTTTATATAGCAGACTCGACAAAAAACCTTCCGAATCCGAAATTATCGATCAATTACTTAGAAATTTGAACCCTATTTCTCAGAACGTTTGGCATTACAGACCATATCTTCACTAGCTCATTTTAAAGACCTATGTCGTTCTCTTCAAGAAGTGAGGTCAAGGATTGACAAATATCGACCACCACCGAGAAATTATCTGGTCTTCTCGAACCTGATCTAGCTTGCCAAGTTCGACCTTCCCGTAAAGTATCTACACTTAACGTTCCTCCTACCGTAACTAATAACGCACTTACCTGTTGGAACTGCAAGCGAAGTGGACATAACTATACTGTCTGCACTTACCCTAGAAATATTTTTGTTATGGTTGTGGTCGCTCAAATATCTACAAATCTAACTGCACCAACTGTAATCCTAACGTATCGGGAAACTCCCGTCGAGATATTTTAAATCAGGGTGTGAATATCTCAAGAAACCAAAATCGCCCTCAACACCAATCATTCAACGGACACAGACGCCAATAAATTTAAATTATAAAACCACTTCTAACGTTGTACCGTCATTAAATTTATCTAATAATAATACCGCTACTATTAATGTACAAAATACCTTACCTTCATTAGAGGAATTATGCTACACTACTCCAGCCGAGTGGTCTAAGTGGTTACAAACCGTCAATTCCTTTTATCATAAAAAGACTACCGCTGTTTCACAACTTCTTAAAAAACCCTTCGATAACCGTCCACACTTATCTATCTCAATTGGTTCCTTAAATGTAATTGCTTTACTGGATACAGGTTCTTCATGTTCTCTTATAAATAACGAAGGTTTACATCAATTATCTCAACAAAATATCAAAATTCAAATTATTCCTGAAAAACTTCCATAAATTTAGCTGACGATAATCAAATACATGTAACCGGTTCCCTTAAGTTAAAAATTCGTGTAGAGTCTCTTGAACGTGATGTTTTATTTTTGATTGTCCCTGCATTAGCGTATCCTTTTCTACTGGGCGTTGATTTCTGTAAACTTTTAATCTGTCACTTTACTTTCAGGATTTTTCATGGCAAACCTCTATTAAAACGAACTCCTGTGCATCTACAGGAATATCTAACAAAATCTCTTACTGATTCCCAAGATGTAACTCTTAACGCTACAATCGACAAATTTCGCAAACTTAATACCTCTGAACTTGGTTGTGTTACAACGGCAACACACGTTATCTCTACAGGTGATGCCCTTCCTTTAAGCAACGTCAATATCCCTTATCGCCTGCCTTACAAAAGCATTTACATGCGGAAATAGACAAAATGTTAGTATCTGGTGTTATCTCTCCTTCAAATTCACCGTGGACCTCTCCCGTATTGCTAGTTCGGAAAAAGAATGACGAATGGCGTGTTTGTTTTGATGGCAGGAAGCTAAATTCTGTTACTGTTCCAGACGCTTATCCTTTACCTAGAACTGATTCAATTTTGAGCAGGCTTCGTAATGCAAAATTTATCTCATCTATCGACCTTAGACAAGCTTTTATCAGATACCTCTTGACTTATCTTCTCGTCAAAAAACTGCTTTTTGTGTCCCAGGCCGAGGTCTTTTCGAATATAATTTTTTGCCATTTGGTCTCTGTAACGCTCCACAAACTTTACAACGTACTATGGATCAAACGTTAGGTCCTATCTTACATCAAGAACGTGCCTTTGTATTTTTAGATGATATCTTAGTTATCTCAAGTTCTTTCGATGAACATATCGCCACATTAGATGAAGTTGCAGAACGTTTAAATGCAGCAGGTTTTAAGATAAACTGGGAAAAGTCTCAATTTTGTCGTTCATCCCTTACATTTCTTGGTTTTATTGTCGATGGGACAGGCTTACGAGCCGATCCTGCTAAAGTTGATGCCATTACTAAATTTAAAACACCAAAAACTGTTACCGAAATCAAACGTTTAATTGGAATGATTAGCTACTATCGCATTTTTCTACCTAACCTTTCAACTATATCTGCACCCATTACCGCTTTAATTAAAAATAAAAAGAAATCCCAAACTATCGAGTGGAATTTAGAATCCCAACAGGCTTTCGAACAAATTAAAACACTAATCACTTCAGCACCTATCTTAATCTCTCCAAATTTCGATGATAAGTTTTATATACAAACCGATGCCTCACTTACTGGGTTAGGTGCAATGTTGTTCCAGGTAAACAATGGTTTAGAACATCCAATCGCTTATGCGAGCCGTGCCTTAACTTCTGCCGAACAAAAATACTCTGCTACCGAACGAGAACTATTGGGTGTTATCTTTGGCATCGAGAAATTTAGAGGATATGTCGAAGGTACACACTTTACCGTAATCACTGATTGTGCAGCACTCACTTGGCTTAATAACTTGAAACAACCCGCAGGTCGTTTGGCAAGATGGAACTTGCGTATATCTCAATTTACTTTTGACGTTAGGCATAGGCCTGGCAAATTAAATATCGTACCTGATGCGTTATCTCGAGATGTTTTTTCTCTTAACCTTCCAAATTTAATTCTGGATACCTGGTACCTCAATATGATTAGAAAAGTTTCCGATAATCCCGACAAATTTCCTACCTTTCGAGTAACTAATAATAGACTGTATAAATTTGTATCCTCGTCCCCACATAAAATATCGAATATACCTGAATGGAAACTCGTTGTGCCCACTGCAAATCGCAGTGAGGTGCTCAAATTATGTCACGACGATCCCTTAGCTGCACACCTTGGTGTTACAAAAACTCTCGCGAAAATATCTGAATTGTATTACTGGCCCACACTTAAGCAATCTGTTTGTCGCTACATTAAAAGCTGCAAAATTTGTGGTTCCCATAAAAGTTCGCAAGATGCTCGCCCTGGTTTAATGGGTAACTTTAAGCGTGTATCTTATCCCTTTCAATTAATATCGCTTGACTTATTAGGACCTCTCCTCGATCGAAAAGAGGTAATCAATATCTTTTGGTTGTTACCGATTGGTTTTCTAAATTTGTTATGGTGCAACCCTTACGTAAAGCTACCTCCGCTGCAATAATTAAATTCCTAGAACAGAATGTCTTTCTTATCTTTGGTGTCCCCAGATTATTCTTTGTGACAATGGTGCACAATTTATCTCTAAAGATTTTCAGAATTTCGTTAAAAGTTACAAAGTACAAAAATTTGGTTTAACGCAAAATATCATCCCCAAGTAAACCCTACCGAGAGAGTAAATCGAGTGTTAATTACCGCTATCTCGTCTTATATTAATTCAGACCATACTACATGGGATGAACATATCTTTGAAATTGCTCAAGCTTTGCGTACATCTAAGCACGAAGCAACCCAATTCACTCCGTCTTTTCTTGTTTTTGGAAGATATACCCCAATCGATGGGAGTTACTATGGTTTAGTGCCTGACGATACTAACGTAATTGAATTTGACGATAAAGTACGCTGGGACAAAGACCAACAGTCATTACCTTCTATCTTTAACGACGTTAGAAAAATTTGTTAAAAGCTTACGAAAGAGCAAGGACCATTATAACTTGCGTAAGCGAAATATTTCCTTTGCCTTAGGCGAACAAGTTTGGAAAAAGAACTATGTCTTATCGGATGCATCTAAGAAATTTTCTTCAAAATTGGCCCCTAAATTCATTCTGTGTAAAGTCACACGTGTTATTAGTCCTCTTATCTATGAACTTCAGGATACTGAAGGAAAACGCCAAGGCAGGTGGCATATTAAAGACCTTAAGCCATTCTCTGCTGACCCAAATGCTAATTAAGTTTTTGATGTCCCATTCTCCTCACCATCTACCTAATATTTTTGTTCTCGTCATCAATTAGTATCTTTAATTACTTATTCCTTCTCTCATATAGTATATAATTTCTTACACGTTTAACTTTACTTACCTTAATTTAGCTATCTTTTCTTTTCGTTGACTTTCCTCGACCATACCGTTACTCATATATCACTTCATCCTCTACACCCCCAATATAGCTCTGTCGTTTCATTTAATTAACCCTTGAAATTTTCCTACTACATATTGTTCGGTCTTTAGTATTTCTCTTATATGGTTTAATTGAAAGGTAATTGTCGTAACTTTGGTTGAAATAACCCATTGAATTTTATGACTGGTTTTGGCTGATGTTGAGTGAATGCTTTCTTCTTTGGGCTCACATAGGACACGCGCAGTCTATGCCATTGAAAGAAATAGTTCATATTCGCAGTTGCAAAGGCTAGGATTGTCTATTCCATGTGTTTTCTTCTGAATTACTGCAGTCGCCCACATTATACTACATCATTACACTATATCTTTATTTGTTTTTCTACTAAATCAACATAACGTATAAACATTTTTTTCGTTGTTTTTATTGAACTTTGTGGTGAGGTGCTATTGCTTCTTATTGTTATCTTATTAAATTCTCGGTTGTTTTAGCATATGGGGACAGTGTATCTGTATCTAACTGCTTTTAATTGGACATTTTGTGTGTTTAGGGTGCTACCGATTTAAAAACTACCTTAAAACAGTTTGTTTTGTGTGTTTGTATCTGTGAAGATACTTTTAAGTTGTCGTGTCTATCTTTGTCTGATTTTCTTATCGTAGTCGAAGCACTCGTTAGGAAAATTATCGTACTAGTTCTCTTAGGAGTCTAGGAATTTTTTTTTAATTTATGTCTTATCTTACCTATATAACGGCTCTACTGGAGCCACTCTTGTTGTTATCATTGTCTTGGGTAATAACTAGGCCAATATCTTTGTCTTCTTTATTATCTTCGATAATACCTTTAGGTTTAATATCGTTATCTTATTGATTACCTTTGGTAATAACCTTAGTTTAGTATCGTTATCTTACCAATTACTGTTAGTAATAATTTTGGTTTAATTTATCGTTATCTTACCGACTACCGTTAGGAATGACTTGAGTTATGTCGCGTTATCTTACCGGTTATCTTGAGCAATAACTTCTGTTTAAATTCATGTTACCTACTATCTCTTATAATCACTTTAACTTAATATCGTGTTATCTTATCGAGTATCTCAAATAATAACTAAAGCTTAATACCGTTATCTTATTCATTACCTTTGAGGATAACAACTTAAGCTTAATATCTTTACCTTATCTATTATCTTTAACATCAATTTGAGATCTTATCTTATCTTTTATCGTCCTAACGTGTGGTATATATGACCAGACGTGGGAATTATCTTTCTGAAAATTAAGTGAAAAAGCTAACCCAATTTAGAAATGTAATTTGTCAGGTTAGCATATAAGGATTTAGTAGGCGGTACTTTTGGTAAATTTGTGGATTCACAACTGTGTCATGGACAAGTTAAATGTGCATCGGAGGAAACCAAAGTACCAGAAACAAAATTTGCTAGAGTGCAAGTGACGCTCTCATGAACTTTTTAAATTTGGGCACTTCTTGCCAAAAAAGAAGAATAGTTTGATGCGACACTCATGTGTGTTTGCATATAAGAACTATATGTTAGCTTTAGTTAGATAAGTTTAGATAGGTTTAGATAGGTTAGGCGACTTGTCGCACCCGTGTTAGTTTAAGCAGTGTTTCATGCTCCCGACAAATTTGTGCTGTCGGTAATTAGTGTAGTCAAAGACTATCGGGCTACCTATTCCGTTTCCTGGTACTTCGGTAGACGTGTTATCGGTCGAAAAACCAGGTGGCGCCTTATATAAACATTTTGTAGGTTTTAAGTTAGGGTTTATGTAGGGTAGTAAGGACTTAGATTTTAAGCTGTTACTGTGCTAACAGACTTTTTCTTTTTAAGTTTTTCTTTTGTGGCTTTGTCGCGATTGTTACGTGCAAACTGAATTTGCACTTAAACATTGTTTTAGTTCAGTTTTTAATGTACGGAAGTTTTCCCGCCATAATTTTAAATACGCAAGACGCGCGAACATTTTTAAATGAACTGGGCGGGGCTTCCGGCACGTCACAATAGTGCAATTGGAAGTGTGAATTATCCCTATAGGGGTATAGCAATGCTACAAAGAGTAGGAGTTCCGCGGTTCTCGCGCGGAAACGTGGCTTTTACGCCAAACTTTGAAGTGAACAGTCGTGCCGGGTGTCGTGTTATCTTATTATGTAGATTTCCTTATCTTGAGTATCTTTCCTTAATTCCCTATTCCCGTCTTCCACTGCATATAGGAACGGAGATGACCCTGGAGCATCCCATGACCCCGAGATAATTTGGATGTCCAACTCTACCAGCAGCGATGCCGAGGTTACCGTGACGTGATTTCCTGCCGGTTAACGGATCCTTCACGTGAGTAAATTATCTAATTTTTATTGTTTAAATTTTATGTACCTTCTCTTAATTATGGCGCAATATAAATTATCAGTGACGTCATGTGTATCTTATGAACTTTGGTAATTGTATTACCGGCTTTCAAGAGCCATCTATCGCCATTTCAATGTACCAGAATCTAAGCGTAACATTTTGTTAACTGCATTACCGACCAGGTAAAACTGTAAACGAAGTGTAGCAAACTTTATTCTAATGTCTAGGTAACATGTATTGTCATACATTTAAATAAATAAAAAATAAAAAAATTAATCTAATTTCATTAAGTTTTAATCATAAGCGTCGACAATTGTTTCAGTTGCACAACGATCTAATAGATCTGACCATTCTCAAGACTAATCATAAACTGAATCATTAATATGAACGTGATGTGATACACAATGTAAAATACTAAATTTTCCTATTTTAGATAACATGTCTTTTACATTGTGTATCACGTTTATATTAATGTTTTCAATTTATGATTAGTCTTGAAAATGGTCGGATCTATTAGATCATTGTGCGACAGAAACAATTGTCAATGCTTATAATTAAAACTTATTAAATTAGATCCAATATTTGTTGATGGATTTAACCACTTTTTAACAAAGACTGTTTTAATAGATAATTTTGTGGGGCAGATATAATTTATTTGAATTCATTACAAACCATTAATATCTACAGATGAAATTTATGTAAAAAAGATTGTGCAGTACTGTATGATATTTTAAAATAAAAAATCGGAGACCAGAATAGTATTAACACGTTCAATGCAGATGACGCACATGTGCGTCATTTTATCCCTCCACTATATGCGGATGACGCGCTTGTGTGTCTTGCTAGTATCCGCTAATTTAGTGTTAGTCTAGGCTTAGTACTGGCCAGAAGTATATGTATTTGTAATCGCACATTCTTGTAGCCACTGTAAACGTAAAAATATAATTCGTTTGTAACTATCATAATATATTATGAATTGGATAATTTTAATGTTGCTGGTACCTCTGGCGCAATGCAAAGAAAAATTACCATTAAAAACCCTGATACATTGACAGAAGATGAAATGTTACCATTTTTATATGCCTCTGAGTCAGAACCTGAAGAAGATATGAAAGATTTTGATAAATTTGTGCCGTTTCGTGATAGCGATGACGACGCTGAAGGTTAGTTAGATTTATGTACCTACCTGTACATATAGTTTGAAATAAATTATTTGTAGTTGAACCAACTGCTATTGAAAACGACAATGCAAGTGGAGAAGCAGAATCTTGGCCTGAAATTCCAACTGAAATGCGAGAATTTTTGTTTACAAAGGAAAATAAGATATCGATAGATTTATCAGAATCTGTTGAGCCAAATGATTACTTTAGAATATTTTTGGATGACAATTTGTTAGACTTAATTGTTACTCAAACAAATTTGTATGCAAAAGAAGTGCATTGTTCTAAAGGTGTTTCTGAAAAATCAAGGATTTCTGTATGGAAAGACGTTACAGTACCCGAATTATTAATTTTTATGGGCCCTACATACCACATGGGAACGAAACTATAAAACTTAGTAGCATTCAGGACTACTGGAAAACACATCGTCTATTTAATTTAACTTGCTTTTCAAAATTCATGAGTAGAGATCGCTATTTAGTAATCATGCGGTGTTTACATTTTGTTAAAAATCCAGAAGGTGGAGAACCATTACCAGCAGATAGGTTGTACAAAATTAGGCCTCTAATAAATTATTTCAATAATAAAATGGATGAATTATATTATCCTGGAAGAAATTTATCCTTAGACGAATCGATGGTTTTCTGGAAAGGCAGGTTGTTATTCAAACAATACATAATGAATATTATTTAAAATTATACGTGCTGACAGAACCTGACGGACTGATTTTAAATTTTGTCATTTTTACAGGTCAGCTTGACGAAATTGACGGTAAAGGTCATTCCAACAAAGTAGTCATGCATTTTGCTTCAAAAAAATTAAATAACGGTCATTCATTATACATCGATAGTTATTATAATAGCTATCAATTAGCCGAAACGTTGCTTCAACATAAAACATATTGCACAGGAACATTACGGGGAGATAGAAAAGATACTCCAAAGGATGTAGCAAATGTAAAACTTTAAAAAGGTATGTTTCGATTAGACATTATAAATATATTCATAAATTTTCTTTGTTGTGTAGGAGATACTAAAGCCAAATATAAACAAGGTGTTATGATTGGCAATTGGAAATACAAAAGGGACGTGACCTATATTTCCACAGAGTTCGAAAACGAAATGGTGACAACACGTAATAGACGAGGTCATGAAAAGGAAAAACCGTTACCAGTATCGGAGTATAATCGATTTATGAGCGGTATAGATCGACAAGACCAACTTATGGCATATTATCCATCTACACGGAAAACATTGCGATGGTATAAAAAGCTTGGTGTTCATGTGTTTGTTACAAATGCTCATACATAGCTCCTTTATGACATATAACAAGTTTTCCGGTAAAAGATGACACTGTATGAATATAGGTTATTGGTACTCGAAAAGCTTTTGCCAGGAGAAGATAAGAAAATTACAAAACCTAAACCAAAAGTATTTGAACGCATGCCAACAAAAATAGACAAAACAGATGGTAAATGAAAAACGCTCCGAAAGAGATGTCGCATGTGCCACAAAAATTAAATTAGAAAGGACACTGTTTATCACTGCGCGGAGTGTCCCGATAAGCCCAGTTTATGTTTAGAACAAAGTTTTTCTAATTATCACAAACAATAATCAAAAAATGTTTGCTTACACTTTTTATCAATTTTTATATCACAGCATAAGTTTTAATGTCTTTATCTAAATAACGTTTTTATATGTGTTTATTGTTTGATGTATATAATATAATTACATACAATTAGTAGTTCTATTATTTAGTTTACTATTTATATCTAAATGATAATTGGAATAACGCATAAGTGCATCATACGCACAAACTGTAAAATTTTATAAAATGTGCTAATGACGCATATGTGCGTCACGGTCAAAATTTTTGAAAAATCCACTCTAAAGCTATAAACAACAAATACAATATTCACATATAAAGATTTCTTTAGGAATTATGCAAAATATCTCAGCAGCATTGTGCATGCGTATAACTTTTTACTTTAGCAGTGAATGTGTTAAAAGAATTAAGTTCGATTCAAATATAAACTAATATTATACAGAAAAGCGGACAAACCAAATATTTTCCCAAACTTACGAGTTTTATAATCAATTAAGAAGTATTCTTTATGAAGGTCTTCCTCAATACCAAAGAAATCTAAGCTTTCTCTTAAGATTTGACCAAACTGAGTATCTTCTTGTATTGGAAATTGAGAAGGAATTCCACCTGCATCTGGATCTAAACGACGTTTAATTATATTTCATTGTATAAAATGTTTATTCACCTTGAGGACCATGAACTATAATTTTTTTTGCTGAAGGAACATTAGCTGTTAACAGAATTGAAGCGTCGCACTGCTCCTTTCGTAAGATTTGTTTCAAATCTTTGAACATAATACCCTGCACGCTGTGAACAACCTGGAATATTTTTAGAAATTAAGATTTAGAATGTTATAATTATTGTACCGTCCATAATAATGAAAGGGCCGTTCCTACAAGCATCTGACCATCTTCATGAGGTGTTCTAACGTAAAACATCACATACCCAATAATATAATTGTATAATGCAAATGCAGCCTGCTGAGGCAGCTTGGGAATGAAACGTATCATATGACGCATTATTTTAAAAATTTGGTCCTGTTTTTCCCTAGTTAACCTTTCCAATATATAACGCAAAAATAAAGCGCTATCTTCAACCAAGCAACACCATATAACCTAAAACAAATCGGATGAGTCATTTCATTCATCTATTTCTCTTTATCGCCATTTACTTGATAAGCCACTTCATAAACTGCATTTCCATCAGCCGAAACAGCAGCATCGTCTAATAAACCAATGATTTCTATCACAGCTGTACATAAACAAGAAGGAAAAAGAGAATGAGCTACATGCGAGGGGTGACCTGCACTTTTTGCTTGGCCTTCAATAAATTCATCATCACCCATTACTGCAAAATAAACTTGGTAAACTATATAACAACTGCATAAGTAACATAACCCACCATCATCATGTTCATCACCAGTATGATATAGACTTGGTTCATGGCCTGCCTGTATTGTAATAGGAATTGTGGTAATCAAAAAGTTTTCTCGTTCGCCTCTTTTCTTAATTTCTTCAGATTGTAAGAAACGCTTAAGCATTTCAGCCTTCTGTTTTTTGCGTGATTTTGTTGCAGTTACAAATGATCTCTGTAAATTTAAATACATGGGATATTAAGTTACCACAACTGAAAATGTAATTGGGTACATACATGTTGCTCCTGACCAAGTGCAACTTCTTCAACTGTTCTTTTCACATTTATCTTCCACGGAGAGTCAACAACTTCAAGGCATTCAATACCAATTTTTGGAGATGGTAAAGTAAATTCAATTCCTGGTGGGGGCACTTTAAATAATACATGAGCATTTTCTTCCATGCGTGGCCAAACTTGGTATCGAAGCTTCCACAATACTTGAAATCTTGCAAAGTAAATTTAATAAAACAATTTGCCCAATTAAGTAATTAATTTAATTAGATTATAGATTTACCTTAAAATGGAATTTATTCTCATGTTTGAATCAGGATGTGTAAGTCCTCGTTGCATCAAGTCGGCAACTTGAACTGGCACTTTTACAGAACACAAAATAAAAAGAGAAGCGGCACAAGCTGCTACTTCCTGATTCATTTCTAGTAAAAGTTCCCATGCAATAGGCATGATTTCCAAAAAACACTCTTCAGACAGAATAACAGCACCTTTTAGAAGAACCGCAAGTGGAGCATGAAAACCGTCTTTAACCTAAAAAAAATTATACTTGACTTCTTTACAAAAGAAATATTTATTAAACATATTATTGTCATTTTCTTATTTTCACTAAAAACAAGAAAGTAACCAAAGCATTTTTAAAATAATAGTATATTAGTAGTTTAGATATAAACGCTGACAACAAACATTGTAATTATGAAAGCTGCAATTAAATTTAAAAATATGAAGAAAAAAAAAAGAAACAGAAAGACATACTTTGAGAAACTTAAAGATAAATATACCCACAAAAGATTTGAGAAAAAGTCAAATGAAATGATAAAAGACATCGAGAAAATTTCTGATATTAAGGAAGTAGAAATAGAATGGAATAACATTGAATCAAGCTTAGACATGGTGGCCAGAGATATTCTGGGCTATAAACAAAAAGAAAATAAGAAACCATGGGTAACAAAGGGTATTATGAATTTAACAGAAGGCGAAAATAATAAAAGAGACCAGACGAAGCAGGAAAACGGAGGTACAAAGCCATAAAATGAGAAATTATTCGCAAATGCAGGAAAGCTAAAGAACACTGGATTGATTGAGAGTGCAAATAGATACAAACTAGGATGAAAATAGGAAAGACAGACAAAGCATACAAACTACTTAGAACGAATTTTAGGGATATAAACCAATATTCCAAAAATATAAGAAGTGTGGGAGGAGACAATAGAAAATGTAAAGAAAGTGGTTAGATGGAAGAATGTATAGTGAATTTATATGAAAGACCAGAACTAGAAACACTAGAACAGGAATCAGACGTTGAAAAGGATGACTTGGGGTATTCTATACTTAGAGATGAGTTTGAATTAGCGTTAAAGAGTCTGAAAACTAATAAGGCACCCGGTATATATAAGGTACAAGCAGAAAATATAAAAGCTACTGGACAAGCAGTAACGAACGTCTCTTCCAACTTGTAACCTATATGTACGAGACAGGAGAGATACCCAAAGATTTCAAACTTAACACCATAGTCACTATACCAAAAAAACAGAGGTATGGATAGATGTGAAAATTTTCGAACAATAAGTTTGACAGCACATGTGCCAAAAATATTAACCAGAATTGTATAAAAACGGGCTGAAGAGATACTAGGAGATCTATTTAGGTTTAGGCGAAACAGGGGAACACGGGAGGCTATTTTAGCTTTAAGGATGATAATGGAGAAAACAATAGAAAAAGGAGAAATTGTATATATAGGGTGTGTATATATAGGGTTTGTAGATATCTGTGGAAAACAAAAAAATAATAGGAGAAATATGATAGAACATGCTCTGAGGCATGGAGTAATAGTGTGAGATATATTACAGGTAGAGATGAGAAAGCAGAGAGGTAGAAGTAGACCTAGATTACACTATTGCATGCGGATAGTGAAAGATATAGGCTGTGGGAATTTCAGGAAAATGTGTAGGTTAGCTCAGAATAGGAAATAATGGAAGTACACGACTAATCAGTTCCAGAACCAAAGACCTAATGATGATGAATAGTTTATTTAATATTTTTAAGAATTTACATACACTAATTTAGACAACATGCTTACAAAGTAAATTTTTCGTTTTTCTTTTTAAATAAATATTAATATTATACTAGCAATTAAAAACAGAAAATCACCATCAAGTATATTGATTGTAGTCAAAAATTATACATTCTTAGTTAGTGCGATACAACATGAGCTTGTAAAACATGATCTTTGATAAACCTGATCAATTCACAAAACAATCATTCTTAAAATAATTCCAGTTAATACAATCAAGATATTCATTGATATACAGTGTGTACAGTATAAAATGCAGTACATGGGGATCTTGGAAACTGTAGGAGATACGATCTTGTTTAAATGGGACAAAAGTTGCATAATCATGAGGGTATCTCAGATCGGTTTTCAAATTTCAAAAATTTTTCATAGGTTACTAGATAGAGGCAAAAAACACAAAATTGACGATTTCTTTATTTGCTCGTAGTTAGTTTACTAATTGAAATAGAATGTTCAAATTTGGTACATCATGGTAATTCCCCATTGCGCTTCACATTTTCAACTTAGATTTTGTCTAGGGCATCTAGATTTTGCGTGACGATGTTCAACTTTTTATTTTTAAATAGCCGCCATATTGGATTTTACATTTTGAAATGCTGACAAAAACCCTTTCCAAAGAGGTATAATATGGCTATGTTTGATTGAATCAAAACACTAAAATCACATAATTATGTTTTGGTCGTAGTAGGCTTTAATTTCCATTATGACAAAGAGAAACAATTGCTCTAAAAATTTTAAACTCAATTTTCAGTGGTAATAAAAACAGTAAAAAACGTAGAAAATTGAAAATAAAATCTGTATTAATCAGAACTTACATAACTATGCATTAACAAAGAATAAATACAAACTAGCATCTATTCAACACAAAATATTATTTAAGCTGTTTTTAGTTGTCATGTTCAGACAATTGCAAATTAACAATCAAGGAAAAAAATATAACAATAGTCAGCCACATGAACTCATTATTTATTTTAAATGTTCAAATAACCCCCCATTTTGTTGAACACACAACCGACACCTTTTATAAACATCTTTACAAGATCGTCTTATCATAGTTGGAGCTATTTTATTTACGGCCTCTTGGACTGCTTGTTGTAATTGGTCTACATTATCATACGTTTTTGAGTACACACAACTTTTTGAATGGCCCCATATAAAGAAATCTAGAGGAGTTAAATCCGGTGATCTCGCCGGCCACTTAATTGGTCCCTGATTTCCAATCCAGTTTTCATTATACTCAGAATTAAAAAAATTTCTAATAATCAGAGCATTGTGGGGTGAAGCGCCATCATTTTGAAAAATCATATTTTGCAAAGTAGCGAGTGGAAGCTCCATTAGTCTATCTGCCACATTTCCCTGCAATAAATCTAAGTATCTCGCAGAGTTTAAATTTGCATCATAAAAAAACGGACCTATAATGTACCTTCCAATAATACCAATCCAGACGTTGAATCCCAATTTAACTTGATGTCTAACTTGGCGGTTCAAATGTGGATTTTCATCTGACCAAAAATTGTATTTTGCGGTTGAACATACCACAATTCGTAAATCGACTTTCGTCAGACCACAAAATTGTATATGCAAAATTTGAGTTTTCGTTGCACTTTCTGATGTACAAAGCACAAAATTCCATTCTTCGAATTTGATCTTCAGTACGCAATCCCTGACATGGTCGTTCATGATATGGATGGTACTTGAAACGTTTTAAAATAGCTCTTGCCGTAGAATGAGCAACACCTGTTATATTCTGAATTGGTCTAAGAGAAGTACGAGGATTTTCGACAACTGTTTGTAAAGCGCTGTTTTCATTATCTTTTTTAATTTGCCTATTTCTCTTAGACAAGCCAAAACTACTATAATTTATTAAATTATTTTGTAATCTCCGAAACATACATCTGTTTGGTTGATGTTTTTCTGGGTATTTATTTAAATGCAATTCAGCGGCTTTAACATCATTCCTTCCAGAAAGAATAAAACATTCTAACATTTGATATTTATCACGGTTAGTAAAGCGATCCATTTCAAGCGCAAATGCTTTGCTTAAATTTCTATGTAAATTAATTAACTGTTTTTTTAAACTGCACTACTTGAAACATAAAATAAATGACAAACTTTGACGTTTCTCAGATGCTGTGTCATTGGTCGAAATAGTTAGTTTTACAACAGACGAACACGCGAAAGGTGAATGCGGGTTTTCGGATTATATAGCGTGTTCACGAGCTAAATTTCGGGAAGTTTTAAAGCGGTTATATCCAAAATTTGCAGAAATATTATTTTCAATTAAGTATTTCGCGTAAAGAGTGGCCAAGGGGGGCAGTTTTAGTGTATAAATACTGAAACAAAATTAAAGTCGCTTTCTTTTTTACTCTCTTGACTACTCTTGATTTTCGTATCGCTTTAACTACGTAAAACGACGTTATAGTAGAGTTTTGTGTGAGTATTAAAATTTATTTGTAACATAGTAAGGTAGTACTAGCTCTTATAACTTGGTGTTTGGGGGCCTTATAGTTATTAATGCGAGTAGTGGCGAGTGATTTAAATTAAACTGAGGTTCAACCTAATACCATGTCAAGCTAGTAAATTAATAAAGCAATAAACACAAGTGCAATATATGTGAATTTGGATGCTGGGATGGTATGTAATTGGTAGCACGGAGCTCAGTATAGACTGAGTCATCATCTATAAATATCTGGTGGAGACGAGTGCATAGTCAGTCGAAGCAAAGGGGTTCTGGATAGCGTCATCGTAGGAAATGGAGTCTTGAAACATTTTCCAGGTAACTCATTTGAATTTGCTGTTAGTTGATAAACTGTTGGAATTATTTGTGATGTGTGAATGAACTTTGGAGGTAATGGTTTTTTTAACGTATTGGAAAAGATACGTGTACTTGACTATGATGAGGGTATTTTAAATATTAAAAGAAAAGGGTGTATGTAAAGTTTACTAAAAATTTCATTACGAATTTAAATTAGATTGTTAAGGGTACATGGGTTATTAATTTTGTAGTAACTTTATGCAAAGTGGAAAGCATACATTAATAAACTGGGTTCTTATGAACTCACCATACTCCAGTCTGCAATAATAAATATAGGGTATTATATGGGGCCCATTTACTCCTGTTGTATTAAATGTGTTTACAATTAAAATTTTAAATAAGAACTTTACAAAAATCGCACTTATTGAGTTGGAACTAGAGTACCGAAATGTACATATCTATGAATAATTTTGTAAATAGCGGTATAAAGATTGTATGATTGCTGTATTATTTTGTGATTTTATTGATTGGCGTGTGAATGGAAAGGAAGAATGATTGTAAGTTTAGGTATCTGAAAAGAGGCACAGCTGAGCTAGCCAGGGAAGCTGCTGAAGATATTTTGTTGCAGCAGAAGAATCTGGGTAAGGAATATTTTTATAAAATTTTGGTTTTTTTTGAAAAGTATTTGGCAAATGATTCATTCTCGACTATCCTAAACGTCAAGTACACGATCCACAGCAATCTTATGGACGGCCCAACGTTGAGGCTCGAATGATTTTTAGGGAGTTCCAGAAATTGATCCCCGATCCACAGCACTCTTATGGCGATCCGAACGTGAGGTAAGAACTCCAAATAAAATTTAAGCAAATTTATTCCAGGAAACTGGCGATCTGAGAGAGAGAGTCTGTCTGAGATAAATTTAAAAATAATTTTTGAGTGTCTGTGGGAGTAATTTGAACGTATGCAGAGAAAGGAGTGGTTAAGAAGTCAAGGAGTGGAAATTGGAAGTGACGATAGTGCCTTATTTGATAAAGCAAGAAAAATGGAGGAAGCTGGAGGTAGTAGGGATCAGTCGAGGACAGAATCGGGAGAAGCTGGAAATGAATTAATTTTGAGAATGCTAGAGAGGATGAATCAAGAATCTAACGAGAAGTTTGCGGAGATTAGGGAAATGGGTGAAGAATCTAAACGAAAAATGGAAAAGATGAATGAGACATTAACAGGAGTTAGGGAAACACTAAGTGAAAAAATAGATAGGACAAATAAAGAAGTTTCAGATTTTAAAAACAGCTTGACCATAAAAATAGGGGAAGTTGAAAATAGGGTAGATAAAAATGAGCGGGATATTAGAGGTTTAAGTCAGGAAATGGGTCAATTAAGGACAGAAGTAAGGATTTTCTGTGAGGACGAGATTAATGCTAAAATGACAGAAGTAACGTACTCGTGTAAGGATCAGTTAGGTAGGGTCGAGAGAGAAGTGACCGGAATTAAACAAAATGTAGCAACTTTGATGGGGGATGGTCCAAGGTTTGTAACAGGTAATATGTCGCTGCATCAACAAATTAAATTTTATGGGGATGGTAGGGTAAACCCTCAAATATTCATTAATAAAATTAAAGGTTTGGTAAATAATTTATATGACAAACAGGCGAAACTTAATGTTGTAAAAGCTTTACTAAAAGACCATGCTGAAGCTTGGTACAATTTAATTGGATAGGAAATTGACATGTACAGTGACTTTGAGGATAGATTTCTTAAACATTACTGGAGTGACCACAGACAGGACCAGGTACGAGACGATCTTATCACAGGTAAATTTAAAGGGGAGTTTTCAGGAAGTAGGGAGCAATATGCTATACGAAAGTATAGCATAGCTAAGCAACTTAATCCACCACTGACTGACAGACAGATAATTGAATATTTATCACGTTATTTTGAGGTTGAGGTGAGGCAACATGTAGCGTTGCAAAATATTGTGGACAGGGAGATGTTTTTGGAGTACCTGCAAAGGTATGATGACGTGAATACTGGACAACCTCGGGAAAGTAGGGAACGACAAGTGAATGCAGTTAGATTTGAGCCAAGACGTAACAATTACGCAAGACGGGGGACCAATTTTACTTATAATAGACAGAACTGGGAACCTAGACGCACGTTTTTCAGGAGCAACAGTGTAGGTAGGGGACCTGCACCTAGAACGGGGGTAACTAGACAGAACAGTTCACCGGACATAAGGGGGACATCAACAACAAATAGGGAAAGTGACAATATCAACAGAGTAGAAACGCCAAGGACATATGCTGAAGTGGTAGCAAGACCGGGACCGAGTAGGGAGACCAGACCTGGACAGGATTTTTAGACAAGGACAAACCACTAGACATCACTGTGTACAAGTATGAACATCCACGGGAATTTTTAAAAATAGAGGAAGAAGTTGAGCCAGAAATAATAGAAAAATTTTGTTTGCCCATAATTAATATTAAAATTTTTGAAAAAAATTTAGGAGCATTATTAGTTTCAGGAGCTGAAGCGAGTTCAGTATCCGAGGAATTCGTCAATGAAATTAAGGATAAAGTGTGTGACAGGATAATGCCAATAAAAAGAAGTCACCTGGTTGCGCCGAATAAAAAGCGATTTGCTGTTGTGAATTAGCGTAGTTATTTTAAAAGTAGAGTTAGGTTCAGTTAGCTGTGAACAGGAATTTATAATTGTACCTGGGTTAAAGTTTAAAGGGATATTAGGGGTCGATTGGATGATGAAGTTAGGGGTTATAAAGGATATGGAGAGAAAAATAGTTAGGATTGGAGATAGGATATTGCCCTGGAAGGTAAGTTATGATGTCACAGAAGATGACATGGGGTTATGTATTAATAGTATAGAGGGAGATGAGGAAGAAGTGAAAGAGATCGACAGCATTAAGTGCCCGGAAGAAAAGTTAGAGGAGGTACAAGAATTATTACAAAAGCGTTCAGAGTTAGTAGGGGTAGAGGCAAGCACAGCGTTAAATTATGAGCATGTTTTAGAGGTAGACAATTCTAAACCATTTAATGCAAAAGTATATTCAATACCGGCAGCATATAGGGAGCAAGTGAATCAGAAGTTGACTAGAATGTTGAATGATGGCATAATCGAGTTTTCAAATACGCATTTTATAAATCAATTAGTTGTGGTTAAGAAAAAGGATAACAGTATTCGTTTATGTTTGGATGCGAGGAAGATTAATCAGAGGACGAAACCACAATTCCATTGTCCACCGTCCATGGACACACTTTTGACTAGATTAAGTGGCAAATTTATATTCAGTAAGTTAGATTTAAGGAATTCTTTCTGGCTAATTCCATTACACAAAGAGTCTAGAAGGTATACGGGGTTTTCCGTAGAAGGAAAAGTGTACAACTTTAAAGTAGTACCGTATGGTTTGTCGACATTGAGTGCGGCATTAATTAAAGCCATGCAGGCAATTTTAGAAGCGTATGAGCAGTTTTGCATACACTATGTGGACGACATTTTGATTTTTAGCGAAACTGAAAAGGAACATTGTACTCATTTAGAGAGAGTTTTATTAGAGCTGAAGTTAGCAGGTTTAAGATTGAATATTGACAAGTGTGAGTTTTTTTCGAAAACTGTAAAATTTTTGGGATATGCAGTGAATCATGAGGGTATGTGTATAGACAAAGAGAGATTATCTGAGATATTCAACTATCCAAGACCAAATAATATCCGAAAATTAAGAGCATTTTTGGGAGTTCTCAATTTTATAAGAAGTTTGTACCAGCATTTTCAGAGAAGGCGGGGCCGCTGTTCAAACTCTTGAAAAAGGGAGTCAAATGGAAGTGGTCGGAGAGCCAAGAGGCAGCGTACTTAACCTTGTTGGAGCAGTTCCACGAACAACTGATTTTGAGGCATCCCAGATTTGACGTAGGGTTCATTTTAAGGACGGATGCATCGGATAGTGCCTTAGCGGCAGAACTTTATCAGGTTCAGAGTAAACTCAAATTTTATCTCATAGGTCGGCATTTTGTCATTGAGACGGACCATTCAGCGTTGTGTGCCCTGATGAATACTCGATTCTCCAATAATAGAGTATATCGGTGGGGTTTATTGCTACAGGAATTTGATTTTGAGATAAAATACATAAAGGGAGAGAATTATTTTATAGTGGATGCGTTCAGTCGGAGCAAAGATAATGTGAATAAAAGGCCTTGTGGCATTATGATTGCCATAAATATTTTGAGACAGGATGAATCCATATATGGACATGAAGAGGTACTGAGGAATCAGGAGCAGAGTGAAGAGCTACTATGTATCAAAAGACGGTTAGAAACTGAACCGGGATTTAAAAATTATAGCATGATAGAGGGGTTTCTGTGCAAGAGGGTACAAGATCTGGAGCTATATGTAGTAGATAGGGTGCAAGCGGAGTTGATTGTGAAAGATCTTCATGTTAGGTATGGACACATAGGTGTTACGAAACTTTGGCTCATATTTAGGGAAAACTTTTTCTCCGTGAAGGATATTAGTATTGTGAAATCAGTGATCAAATTGTGTCATCTATGTACATTGGGAAAATATAAAAATCACAAGAGCCAGGATGTGATACAGAGCATACATGTAGAAAACCCATTGGACTTAATTGCAATTGATTACTTAAGTAACTTAGTGAGAAGTAGGAAAGGGCATCAACATATACTAATAATCATAGACGTTTTTACTAAATTTAATAAATTATACCCAACTAAAGAGTGTAGTAAATAGTAAATAGAAAATTAGAGTTATATTGTAGAGAAAATTGTTGGGAAAATTTAAACGTGTGCTGGAAGATAATGCCACGTACTTTAATGATCAAAGATTTGTGTTATTGGGATCAACAAAATGTTAAGGTAGTTTTCTGCAGTATAAGGCATCCTCAGGCGAACCCAGCTGAGAGATACATACAAAAAACTGTAAAATTTTTACGTCTGGCATCATACAAAGATCATCGATCATGGGAGGACAGTCTGTCAAAGGCCGAATCTTTCTTAAATGAAACCCCCAGCACGGTTACTGAAACCAGTCCCATAATGCTGATGAAACAGCAATACCCTGAGAGACCTTGGCAGATTGTGCCTCGAGAAGCTGAATTCCAGCAATTGTTGGTTAATGTCAGGGAAAAATTAAGAAGACGGGCAAAGAAATATACCCGCACAATGAATGAAAAGATCAGAAAAAAGTAAAATTTAAAATTGGAGATCTGGTTATATTAAGAAGTTTGAGGGTAGGCAGGCGAGAGTTGATGATGTGTGCTAAGCTACACTTGCACTACGAAGGACCATTTAAAATTGGGGAGGTCGTAAGGGAGTGTACCTATGTTTTAAAAGATATAGAGACACAGGCGGAGAGGGGGAAATTTCATGTAAGCCTATTATTTCCCTATTTACCAGAGGAGGGACAGAATGAACAAAATGAAGCTTAATTGACAAAGATATAGAGATAGGTGCATAATAGAGTAAAATTTAAATAAATAGGGATAGAAATAGGTGTATACAGAAAAGTAGAAGTAGGTGTTTATAGAAAAATATAATTAGGTATAGGATAAATATGGGAAGATAGTTAGATGTAGATATAGAATTAAGTGTACATAGTTAGGATTAGATATAGATAGTGATAGTAGGTACGGTTATAAGTAAAAGAGGGCTAGAAGAGTATGAAGGTAAAGTTAGATAGAAAAGTACAAAAGTGAGGTACGTAAAGAGTCAATAAATGACGAAAGGGAAAATAAAAGAGAAAATAGACTGAAATAAGAGGGTGAAGAGTTAGTAATAGATAGAAATAGTTAGGTAGAAGGTAGTGATAGGTGTGAATAGTTAAGTATAAATAAAGATAGGGGTAGATAGATAGAAATAAGAAGAGATAGGTGTAGAAATAGATAGAAGTAAGAAGATAAGTAGTGATAGGTTGGATAAATAGGTATAGTGTTAGGTGTGTAGATAGGTGTATAGAAATAGTATGTAAGATTAGATGGTAGATAGCTAGATATTTAAATTCTAGAAAACATTGGGGAGTTTTCTTAGAATTGAAATAGGGAGATTATGTAGTGGATTTAAAGGGTTAAATTTGGGGTAAGCAATGCAATTTCAAACACCCTGTATAGAGAAAGGAACAATTTATTTACGCGCAAAATTTATTTCATGTATTTAATTTAAACAAACAAGTATTGACGTATTTTATAATTAGGGAGTGAAAAGTAATAGGTTCATAAAGGAAAACCAGTTTTAAAAACAAATAGAAACGCATAATTAATTTGATCTATTTTAATTCAATGGGAAATAACGTCAGAAAATGCACCAGGGTATATAAAATCAATAATTCCAAGGCGAAAAGCTTTCGTTGAAACAAATAAGTATATCGGTTGGGTTGAATACCATGAAATATAAACTCCAAGAAATGTTATTTTAAACGAGTCAATAATTAGGAACACCTGCATGTTTGAAAGGTCAGCTTCTTTGAATTTGTGAACATAATAAAGCGGGTTTCAAGGAAGATATTGTTCAACCATCAGTGGTTTTGCATAAAAGCTAACAAGAGTTTCTTAAAGAGCAGAAGGGATGCACAATCAATAAGATGCCACAGATAGAGACGGGTATAAAAGCATTCGATTTGAAAAGCACGTATTCAATCCACGTGGGGTCCATAAGACGCGGTCAGCAATATCGATTTTCTACCACTCAAGTAGAGTTGGAACGCGACATCCAATATGCATAAGACGGACATAACAATATTACAGGCGGAGTTTTATGTCGACATAGGACTGTGTCATTGGTCGAAATAGTTTTACAACAGACGAACACGCGACAGGTGAATGCGGGTTTCGGATTATATAGCGTGTTCACGAGCTAAATTTCGGGAAGTTTTAAAGCGGTTATATCCAAAATTTACAGAAATATTATTTTCAATTAAGTATTTCGCGTAAAGAGTGGCCAAGGGGGGCAGTTTTAGTGTATAAATACTGAAACAAAATTAAAATCACTCTCTTTTTTACTCTCTTGACTACTCTTGATTTTCGTATCGCTTTAACTACGTAAACCGACGTTATAGTAGAGTTTTGTGTGAGTATTAAAATTTATTTGTAACATAGTAAGGTAGTACTAGCTCTTATAACTTGGTGTTTGGGGGCCTTATAGTTATTAACGCGAGTAGTGGCGAGTGATTTAAATTAAACTGAGGTTCAACCTAATACCATGTCAAGCTAGTAAATTAATAAAGCAATAAACACAAGTGCAATATACGCGAATTTGGATGCTGGGATGGTATGTAATTGGTAGCACAGAGCTCAGTATAGACTGAGTCATCATCTATAAATATCTGGTGGAGACGAGTGCATAGTCAGTCGAAGCAAAGGGTTCTGGATAGCGTCATCGTAGGAAATGGAGTCTTGAAGCATTTTCCAGGTAACTCATTTGAATTTGCTGTTAGTTGATAAACTGTTGGAATTATTTGTGATGTGTGAGTGAACTTTGGAGGTTATGGTTTTTTTAACGTATTGGAAAAGATACGTGTACTTGACTATGATGAGGGTATTTTAAATATTAAAAGAAAAGGGTGTATGTAAAGTTTACTAAAAATTTCACTACGAATTTAAATTAGATTGTTAAGGGTACATGGGTGATTAATTTTGTAGTAACTTTATGCAAAGTGGAAAACATACATTAATAAACTGGGTTGTTATGAACTCACCATACTCCAGTCTGCAATAATAAATATAGGGTATTATATGGGGCCCATTTACTCCTGTTGTATTAAATGTGTTTACAATTAAAATTTTAAATAAGAACTTTACAAAAATCGCACTTATTGAGTTGGAACTAGAGTACCGAAATGTACATATCTGTGAATAATTTTGTAAATAGCGGTATAAAGATTGTATGATTGCTGTATTATTTTGTGATTTTATTGATTGGCGTGTGAATGGAAAGGAAGAATGATTGTAAATTTAGGTATCTGAAAAGAGGCACAGCTGAGCTAGCCAGGGAAGCTGCTGAAGATATTTTGTTGCAGCAGAAGAATCTGGGTAAGGAATATTTTTATAAAATTTTGTTTTTTTTTGAAAAGTATTTGGCAAATGACTCATTCTCGACTATCCTAAACGTCAAGTACACGATCCACAGCAATCTTATGGACGGCCCAACGTTGAGGCTCGAATGATTTTTAGGGAGTTCCAGAAATTGATCCCCGATCCACAGCACTCTTATGGCGATCCGAACGTGAGGTAAGAACTCCAAATAAAATTTAAGCAAATTTATTCCAGGAAACTGGCGATCTGAGAGAGAGAGTCTGTCTGAGATAAATTTAAAATAATTTTGAGTGTCTGTGGGAGTAATTTGAACGTATGCAGAGAAAGGAGTGGTTAAGAAGTCAAGGAGTGGAAATTGGAAGTGACGATAGTGCCTTATTTGATAAAGCAAGAAAAATGGAGGAAGCTGGAGGTGTAGGGATCAGTCGAGGACAGAATCGGGAGAAGCTGGAAATGAATTAATTTTGAGAATGCTAGAGAGGATGAATCAAGAATCTAACGAGAAGTTTGCGGAGATTAGGAAATGGGTGAAGAATCTAAACGAAAATGGAAAAGATGAATGAGACATTAACAGGAGTTAGGAAACACTAAGTGAAAAAATAGATAGGACAAATAAAGAAGTTTCAGATTTTAAAAACAGCTTGACCATAAAAATAGGGAAGTTGAAAATAGGGTAGATAAAATGAGCGGGATATTAGAGGTTTAAGTCAGGAAATGGGTCAATTAAGGACAGAAGTAAGGATTTTCTGTGAGGACGAGATTAATGCTAAAATGACAGAAGTAACGTACTCGTGTAAGGATCAGTTAGGTAGGGTCGAGAGAAGTGACCGGAATTAAACAAAATGTAGCAACTTTGATGGGGATGGTCCAAGGTTTGTAACAGGTAATATGTCGCTGCATCAACAAATTAAATTTTATGGGGATGGTAGGGTAAACCCTCAAATATTCATTAATAAAATTAAAGGTTTGGTAAATAATTTATATGACAAACAGGCGAAACTTAATGTTGTAAAAGCTTTACTAAAAGACCATGCTGAAGCTTGGTACAATTTAATTGGATAGGAAATTGACATGTACAGTGACTTTGAGGATAGATTTCTTAAACATTACTGGAGTGACCACAGACAGGACCAGGTACGAGACGATCTTATCACAGGTAAATTTAAAGGGGAGTTTTCAGGAAGTAGGGAGCAATATGCTATACGAAAGTATAGCATAGCTAAGCAACTTAATCCACCACTGACTGACAGACAGATAATTAAATATTTATCACGTTATTTTGAGGTTGAGGTGAGGCAACATGTAGCGTTGCAAAATATTGTGGACAGGGAGATGTTTTTGGAGTACCTGCAAAGGTATGATGACGTGAATACTGGACAACCTCGGGAAAGTAGGGAACGACAAGTGAATGCAGTTAGATTTGAGCCAAGACGGGACAATTACGCAAGACGGAGGACCAATTTTACTTATAATAGACAGAACTGGGAACCTAGACGCACGTTTTTCAGGAGCAACAGTGTAGGTAGGGGACCTGCACCTAGAACGGGGGTAACTAGACAGAACAGTTCACCGGACATAAGGGGGACATCAACAACAAATAGGGAAAGTGACAATATCAACAGAGTAGAAACGCCAAGGACATATGCTGAAGTGGTAGCAAGACCGGGACCGAGTAGGGAGACCAGACCTGGACAGGATTTTTAGACAAGGACAAACCACTAGACATCACTGTGTACAAGTATGAACATCCACGGGAATTTTTAAAAATAGAGGAAGAAGTTGAGCCAGAAATAATAGAAAAATTTTGTTTGCCCATAATTAATATTAAAATTTTTGAAAAAAATTTAGAAGCATTATTAGTTTCAGGAGCTGAAGCGAGTTTAGTATCCGAAGAATTCGTCAATGAAATTAAGGATAAAGTGTGTGACAGGATAATGCCAATAAAAAGAAGTCACCTGGTTGCGCCGAATAAAAAGCGATTTGCTGTTGTGAATTAGCGTAGTTATTTTAAAAGTAGAGTTAGGTTCAGTTAGCTGTGAACAGGAATTTATAATTGTACCTGGGTTAAAGTTTAAAGGGATATTAGGGGTCGATTGGATGATGAAGTTAGGGGTTATAAAGGATATGGAGAGAAAAATAGTTAGGATTGGAGATAGGATATTGCCCTGGAAGGTAAGTTATGATGTCACAGAAGATGACATGGGGTTATGTATTAAGAGTATAGAGGGAGATGAGGAAGCAGTGAAAGAGATCGACAGCATTAAGTGCCCGGAAGAAAAGTTAGAGGAGGTACAAGAATTATTACAAAAGCGTTCAGAGTTAGTAGGGGTAGAGGCAAGCACAGCGTTAAATTATGAGCATGTTTTAGAGGTAGACAATTCTAAACCATTTAATGCAAAAGTATATTCAATACCGGCAGCATATAGGGAGCAAGTGAATCAGAAGTTGACTAGAATGTTGAATGATGGCATAATCGAGTTTTCAAATACGCATTTTATAAATCAATTAGTTGTGGTTAAGAAAAGGATAACAGTATTCGTTTATGTTTGGATGCGAGGAAGATTAATCAGAGGACGAAACCACAATTCCATTGTCCACCGTCCATGGACACACTTTTGACTAGATTAAGTGGCAAATTTATATTCAGTAAGTTAGATTTAAGGAATTCTTTCTGGCTAATTCCATTACACAAAGAGTCTAGAAGGTATACGGGTTTTCCGTAGAAGGAAAAGTGTACAACTTTAAAGTAGTACCGTATGGTTTGTCGACATTGAGTGCGGCATTAATTAAAGCCATGCAGGCAATTTTAGAAGCGTATGAGCAGTTTTGCATACACTATGTGGACGACATTTTGATTTTAGCGAAACTGAAAAGGAACATTGTACTCATTTAGAGAGAGTTTTATTAGAGCTGAAGTTAGCAGGTTTAAGATTGAATATTGACAAGTGTGAGTTTTTTCGAAAACTGTAAAATTTTGGGATATGCAGTGAATCATGAGGGTATGTGTATAGACAAAGAGAGATTATCTGAGATATTCAACTATCCAAGACCAAATAATATCCGAAAATTAAGAGCATTTTTGGGAGTTCTCAATTTTTATAAGAAGTTTGTACCAGCATTTTCAGAGAAGGCGGGGCCGCTGTTCAAACTCTTGAAAAAGGGAGTCAAATGGAAGTGGTCGGAGAGCCAAGAGGCAGCGTACTTAACCTTGTTGGAGCAGTTCCACGAACAACTGATTTTGAGGCATCCCAGATTTGACGTAGGGTTTATTTTAAGGACGGATGCATCGGATAGTGCCTTAGCGGCAGAACTTTATCAGGTTCAGAGTAAACTCAAATTTTATCTCATAGGTCGGCATTTTGTCATTGAGACGGACCATTCAGCGTTGTGTGCCCTGATGAATACTCGATTCTCCAATAATAGAGTATATCGGTGGGGTTTATTGCTACAGGAATTTGATTTTGAGATAAAATACATAAAGGGAGAGAATTATTTTATAGTGGATGCGTTCAGTCGGAGCAAAGATAATGTGAATAAAAGGCCTTGTGGCATTATGATTGCCATAAATATTTTGAGACAGGATGAATCCATATATGGACATGAAGAGGTACTGAGGAATCAGGAGCAGAGTGAAGAGCTACTATGTATCAAAAGACGGTTAGAAACTG
The DNA here is from genome assembly GCA_036346225.1 of Platerodrilus igneus. Lineage (NCBI taxonomy): Eukaryota > Metazoa > Arthropoda > Insecta > Coleoptera > Lycidae > Platerodrilus > Platerodrilus igneus. The sequence continues at coordinate 396,291 of JARFIW010001134.1, read as the reverse complement.
AACCGGGATTTAAAAAATTATAGCATGATAGAGGGGTTTCTGTGCAAGAGGGTACAAGATCTGGAGCTATATGTAGTAGATAGGGTGCAAGCGGAGTTGATTGTGAAAGATCTTCATGTTAGGTATGGACACATAGGTGTTACGAAACTTTGGCTCATATTTAGGGAAAACTTTTTCTCCGTGAAGGATATTAGTATTGTGAAATCAGTGATCAAATTGTGTCATCTATGTACATTGGGAAAATATAAAAATCACAAGAGCCAGGATGTGATACAGAGCATACATGTAGAAAACCCATTGGACTTAATTGCAATTGATTACTTAAGTAACTTAGTGAGAAGTAGGAAAGGGCATCAACATATACTAATAATCATAGACGTTTTTTACTAAATTTAATAAATTATACCCAACTAAAGAGTGTAGTAAATAGTAAATAGAAAATTAGAGTTATATTGTAGAGAAAATTGTTGGGAAAATTTAAACGTGTGCTGGAAGATAATGCCACGTACTTTAATGATCAAAGATTTGTGTTATTGGGATCAACAAAATGTTAAGGTAGTTTTCTGCAGTATAAGGCATCCTCAGGCGAACCCAGCTGAGAGATACATACAAAAAACTGTAAAATTTTTACGTCTGGCATCATACAAAGATCATCGATCATGGGAGGACAGTCTGTCAAAGGCCGAATCTTTCTTAAATGAAACCCCCAGCACGGTTACTGAAACCAGTCCCATAATGCTGATGAAACAGCAATACCCTGAGAGACCTTGGCAGATTGTGCCTCGAGAAGCTGAATTCCAGCAATTGTTGGTTAATGTCAGGGAAAAATTAAGAAGACGGGCAAAGAAATATACCCGCACAATGAATGAAAAGATCAGAAAAAAGTAAAATTTAAAATTGGAGATCTGGTTATATTAAGAAGTTTGAGGGTAGGCAGGCGAGAGTTGATGATGTGTGCTAAGCTACACTTGCACTACGAAGGACCATTTAAAATTGGGAGGTCGTAAGGAGTGTACCTATGTTTTAAAAGATATAGAGACACAGGCGGAGAGGGGGAAATTTCATGTAAGCCTATTATTTCCCTATTTACCAGAGGAGGGACAGAATGAACAAAATGAAGCTTAATTGACAAAGATATAGAGATAGGTGCATAATAGAGTAAAATTTAAATAAATAGGGATAGAAATAGGTGTATACAGAAAAGTAGAAGTAGGTGTTTATAGAAAAATATAATTAGGTATAGGATAAATATGGGAAGATAGTTAGATGTAGATATAGAATTAAGTGTACATAGTTAGGATTAGATATAGATAGTGATAGTAGGTAAGGTTATAAGTAAAAGAGGGCTAGAAGAGTATGAAGGTAAAGTTAGATAGAAAAGTACAAAAGTGAGGTACGTAAAGAGTCAATAAATGACGAAAGGGAAAATAAAAGAGAAAATAGACTGAAATAAGAGGGTGAAGAGTTAGTAATAGATAGAAATAGTTAGGTAGAAGGTAGTGATAGGTGTGAATAGTTAAGTATAAATAAAGATAGGGGTAGATAGATAGAAATAAGAAGAGATAGGTGTAGAAATAGATAGAAGTAAGAAGATAAGTAGTGATAGGTTGGATAAATAGGTATAGTGTTAGGTGTGTAGATAGGTGTATAGAAATAGTATGTAAGATTAGATGGTAGATAGCTAGATATTTAAATTCTAGAAAACATTGGGGAGTTTTCTTAGAATTGAAATAGGGAGATTATGTAGTGGATTTAAAGGGTTAATTTGGGGTAAGCAATGCAATTTCAAACACCCTGTATAGAGAAAGGAACAATTTATTTACGCGCAAAATTTATTTCATGTATTTAATTTAAACAAACAAGTATTGACGTATTTTATAATTAGGGAGTGAAAAGTAATAGGTTCATAAAGGAAAACCAGTTTTAAAAACAAATAGAAACGCATAATTAATTTGATCTATTTTAATTCAATGGGAAATAACGTCAGAAAATGCACCAGGGTATATAAAATCAATAATTCCAAGGCGAAAAGCTTTCGTTGAAACAAATAAGTATATCGGTTGGGTTGAATACCATGAAATATAAACTCAAGAAATGTTATTTTAAACGAGTCAATAATTAGGAACACCTGCATGTTTGAAAGGTCAGCTTCTTTGAATTTGTGAACATAATAAAGCGGGTTTCAAGGAAGATATTGTTCAACCATCAGTGGTTTTGCATAAAAGCTAACAAGAGTTTCTTAAAGAGCAGAAGGGATGCACAATCAATAAGATGCCACAGATAGAGACGGGTATAAAAGCATTCGATTTGAAAAGCACGTATTCAATCCACGTGGGGTCCATAAGACGCGGTCAGCAATATCGATTTTCTACCACTCAAGTAGAGTTGGAACGCGACATCCAATATGCATAAGACGGACATAACAATATTACAGGCGGAGTTTTATGTCGACATAGGACTGTGTCATTGGTCGAAATAGTTTTACAACAGACGAACACGCGACAGGTGAATGCGGGTTTTCGGATTATATAGCGTGTTCACGAGCTAAATTTCGGGAAGTTTTAAAGCGGTTATATCCAAAATTTACAGAAATATTATTTTCAATTAAGTATTTCGCGTAAAGAGTGGCCAAGGGGGGCAGTTTTAGTGTATAAATACTGAAACAAAATTAAAATCACTCTCTTTTTTACTCTCTTGACTACTCTTGATTTTCGTATCGCTTTAACTACGTAAACCGACGTTATAGTAGAGTTTTGTGTGAGTATTAAAATTTATTTGTAACATAGTAAGGTAGTACTAGCTCTTATAACTTGGTGTTTGGGGGCCTTATAGTTATTAACGCGAGTAGTGGCGAGTGATTTAAATTAAACTGAGGTTCAACCTAATACCATGTCAAGCTAGTAAATTAATAAAGCAATAAACACAAGTGCAATATACGCGAATTTGGATGCTGGGATGGTATGTAATTGGTAGCACGGAGCTCAGTATAGACTGAGTCATCATCTATAAATATCTGGTGGAGACGAGTGCATAGTCAGTCGAAGCAAAGGGGTTCTGGATAGCGTCATCGTAGGAAATGGAGTCTTGAAGCATTTTCCAGGTAACTCATTTGAATTTGCTGTTAGTTGATAAACTGTTGGAATTATTTGTGATGTGTGAGTGAACTTTGGAGGTTATGGTTTTTTTAACGTATTGGAAAAGATACGTGTACTTGACTATGATGAGGGTATTTTAAATATTAAAAGAAAAGGGTGTATGTAAAGTTTACTAAAAATTTCATTACGAATTTAAATTAGATTGTTAAGGGTACATGGGTGATTAATTTTGTAGTAACTTTATGCAAAGTGGAAAGCATACATTAATAAACTGGGTTCTTATGAACTCACCATACTCCAGTCTGCAATAATAAATATAGGGTATTATATGAGGCCCATTTACTCCTGTTGTATTAAATGTGTTTACAATTAAAATTTTAAATAAGGACTTTACAAAAATCGCACTTATTGAGTTGGAACTAGAGTACCGAAATGTACATATCTGTGAATAATTTTGTAAATAGCGGTATAAAGATTGTATGATTATTGTATTATTTTGTGATTTTATTGATTGGTGTGTGAATGGGAAGGAAGAATGATTGTAAATTTAGGTATCTGAGAAGAGGCACAGCTGAGCTAGCCAGGGAAGCTGCTGAAGATATTTTGTTGCAGCAGAAGAATCTGGGTAAGGAATATTTTTATAAAATTTTATGTTTTTTTTTGAAAAGTATTTGGCAAATGACTCATTCTCGACTATCTTAAACGTTAAGTCCACGATCCACAGCAATCTTATGGACGGCCCAACGTTGGGGCTCGAATGATTTTTAGGGAGTTCCAGAGATTGATCCCCGATCCACAGCAATATATATATATATATATATGTGTGTGTGTGTGCGCGTGCACGCGCATGTGCATTTGCGTGCGTGGGCGCGCATGCGTGCGCGTGTGTGTGGGTGCGCGCGCGCGCGCCTATGTGTGTGTGGCATGTGTGTGTATATGTAAATCAATTGTTAAACAATAATGCCAGAAGTTTTTGTTAGCATTGTGCTATATAAATAAATATTATTATTATATAGATTCATCATGTATGAAGTTCAACTAAACTTCGATCTTTTAATACTTATACTGAATTTAGATTATTGCAAACTTTGAAGATTTTTCATGACAGTAAAAAAAAAACAAAATTTCATACAGCATGACCATAATGCTCTTTTAGAGATTTATTTTTTATTAAATTTTCTGGCTTTACCATAATATGAAACATTCATTGTTGAAGTCGATGTTATAGGTAATGTTTATAAGTAGTGACAATTTCAATAAACACAATTTTATACATTAACAAATATTAGAAAAAATATTTAAATAAAGACAACTAATTGCAACATATTATTTAAAAATAGCAAGAATAAATATACCTGTGTTTTAATATATTTTAATATAGCAGGTGGTTCTTTGGGCTTGTCATCTTTAGTAGATGATTTAGTTTCTTTATCATCAGATTCGGCTAAATTTTTGGCAGATTCTTTTGATGCCAGTTTGCTAGCTTGGGATCCATTCACATTTTTATCAATTCTGAAATATTTTAAATAAAGTCAAATATATTAAACAAAAACTATATATACTTATCACGTTTTGCCATACTATCTTTCCTACGAACTGGAGAAACCTGTGAGCTGGTTTGATCGGAAACTTTTCTGTTTTGACCTTTATCCTTTTTTCTTTTACGAACTTTACCTGGATCGCTTTCAGGCACATCTTCAGCTAATACACCAAATTCCTCTCCATAAACCTTACACATAGTGAAAATAAGAAATTTCATTTGTATCAGGTAGGTATATACATTAAAAACTATAAGTAATACAAAAATGTAGCAAATACAGTGATTGATCCTAAGATTTAAAAAAAAAATAATGTTGCTTATAGACTCAGTGTCCCAAATCATACACAAATGACTTGAGCGTAGGAATAGTTTTAAGAAAACAAAAACATTTTCGCAACCAAATCAAGTATAATCTATGAACAAATAGCAGTCAATAAAAACACTTGCAGTTATAATTTTAAATATAACGTTCATATTTTTGTGCCAGATTTCAATTCTACAAAGCAAATTATGGATGTCACACACGAAAGATTTTTTGTTATAATATCTCGATGCCAAAGTTTTTGCATAAGGAACTGCTTCAAAAGTTGGTGCATAGTGACAGATCAGACAGATACACATACGCATGCTGAGCAAGGAAAATAGTCCATAATTGGTTGGAGAACATTGAGGTTAAATAGATAAGCAAAATGAAACAAACAGATCATTTCGTTTCAAAATACTTTCTTTTGTGTACAATTTCATATATCCTGTGTTATGTGTAAAAAAAGTTATTAAGTGGATTCTGAACATCCAAAATTTGCATTAAATTTTAAAGTTTTTAAAAAACCAGTATTTCCTATTATAAAAAATATTGGTAGTGTTTTAGAACAAAAATGTAAACATTCACTCACATTCTGTTTTCCACGGTTTATCACCACCAGTGACGATTTTCAGTAATACAATTACCAAACAATACAAGTAAAATTGCGTATGTATTAAGAAAAAACAAATTACATTTTCCGCAAATCGCTCAGAAATTTTGACATTTCTGATAAAATTTCTTAAAGAAAAGTTGAATATTTCCAAGTGTTTAGTCGTTGCCAAGTAACGACAAATCATTGTAAGGAAATATTCATTACTGTACTGTACAGAAATAATATGTGTATACATATGGACTACAAAATGACCGAGAACATGCTTTCATGGTAAGTTCTATTTAAACAATCTTAACACATTATGTAAATTTAACAAACAACTAACTTTAGAATGTAGTTATTTGATTCTGAAGTAAGTTGTGTGTGATATTTTCAGATATTTTACATGTAAGAAGCCATTTTAGTTTCTAATTTTAATAATAAAATAGTTACCTTTGAAATGTTAAAAATTAAATGTCAAATTAAAAAACTGTCATGATTGCCACCAGTTCTACTTATTGAATAGTTGGACCAGAATTCTTCAATTCCAGAGGTGAGTTTATTATATATATTCTCACGGGTGTTGACTTGTATGAATTGATGTGTATTCTTTTATATTAATTATTCATTCATGAGTAAATGAAGCTATGTAGTATACTACATGGAAAGACTGTATTTTATACTTTTGCCTAGATTGTTCTGACTATCGTATGATCACTGAGAGCTACAGCTATTATGTGCTGAGTGCGATATAATGTTTATTAGAGTATATAGTTAGGGATGCTACCAAGCATCTTGTACATTTAATGATATAAAGATAAGATAGTAGTTAAAGGCGTACGGTGTGAAGAATTCTGCTGTTACATAGCAAACCATTCGACACACGAGGTCAGGGTATGAAGAATTCTGCTGTTACATAGCAAACCATTCGACACACAGGTTAGGGTGTGAAGAATTCTGCTGTTACATAGCAAACCATTCGACACACAGGTTAGGGTGTGAAGAATTCTGCTGTTACATAGCAAACCATTCGACACACAGGTTAGGGTGTGAAGAATTCTGCTGTTACATAGCAAACCATTCGACACACAGGTTAGGGTGTGAAGAATTCTGCTGTTACATAGCAAACCATTCGACACACAGGTTAGGGTGTGAAGAATTCTGCTGTTACATAGCAAACCATTCGACACACAGGTTAGGGTGTGAAGAATTCTGCTGTTACATAGCAAACCATTCGACACACAGGTTAGGTGTGAAGAATTCTGCTGTTACATAGCAAACCATTCGACACACAGGTTAGGTGTGAAGAATTCTGCTGTTACATAGCAAACCATTCGACACACAGGTTAGGGTGTGAAGAATTCTGCTGTTACATAGCAAACCATTCGACACACAGGTTAGGGTGTGAAGAATTCTGCTGTTACATAGCAAACCATTCGACACACACAATAGGGCGTACTGGTGGAGGATACACCACACTAGTTGTTTAGAGCCTTATAGGTATGAAAATGATGTGATAATGATGGTGTTGATGTGAAGCTAGAAATTGAATCAATTGTAGGTTACATTGGTTGTGTATGCCAGTGATAGTTGATACCATATTTATATAGTTATATAGAATGTAGTTTTATCTATTCTTTATTAGAATGACTGAAAGGTCAGCACTCACCGTGACTTTATTATTTCTAGAATTGACGGTGGTTGCCAATATAAGAATATACTCTAACAGAGCCCTCTACGTGACTGCAGATTTGGTTAATAAACAGGTACGGTTAACTTAGAAATACCTCTGATGTATGTATTTACAATTATACAAGAAATTTGGGTTAATTTCAATTACGTTAAAGTAAGTACCCACATGTCAAGTTTCCACGCCTTACAGTTTTTCAGCAGTGGGATCTGAACGACAAATGTTAATTGGCATCAATTGAGTCGCAGTTGACATTAACCGAACAAATTAATTTTTATGGGATGCAAAATAGTTAACAATTTTCAAATTAACAGGTTAACCGTGGAAGGATTTCTACAATGGGACGACATTCTAGCAGAAGTCACCAACGGCTTAGAAAGCGTAAGCGCAACTTGTCCGCCACGAGTAGTAGTACCATTTCTTCGTCTTCGTCCCGCCATACTCCAGAACCACTTGCAGAACCAAACTGTAAAAATAGAGCCCGTAGCTACGCTAGCGAAAGAAGCCATGCATCCATCGACAAATTGTCAGATATTATGAGCGATTTTATTAAAAATATACAAAACTCTCGTAACTGCTCCACTGGTTTTCGAGGTGATGCAGTTCCCGAATTTAGTCCGGAGGATCGTCAGCAAAATGTTGTTATGTGGTGTTCTAAGGTTGACGAATTGCGACAGCTATTTAGTTGGACTGAAGAGACAACTATTTACTATGCCCTGTCTAAGTTGCGTGGTTTAGCGGAGGTTTGGTATAAGGGTTTGCCCTCTGTAAACTTATCTTGGGCGGAATGGAAAGCTAAACTGGAGCTTGCATTTCCTGCTTCAAGAGATTATTGTGAGATGTTGGAGGAGATGCTAAGAAGGAAGAAACGCTTTGAGGAAACTTACATAAAATATTTTTATGAGAAAACTGCGCTTCTGAATGGATGTAAAATTAGTGGAAGTGATGCAGTCTCGTGCGTCATCGGGGGATTGACTGATATAAACATAAAAAATGCAGCTCGCGCTGGTAATTACAGCACACCTGAAGAACTATTCAATTACTTACGGACATTGACTGAACCAGTTCCAAGACAATTCAATCATATACTCAGTCGATCGAGATATTCCAAGTTCGATCATGGACGCATAGAAAAGAAAGGGCATTTAGGCAATAACAAGAATAAAATTGACGCCTGTTATCGATGTAACTCTGTGGGGCATAAAGCTGTAAATTGTCCCCAAAGACCCGTATGCAGTAATTGTCATAAAATTGGACATCGTACTAGCCAATGTTTTAAAAGATCTGATCGGTCGCAGGCATCAGCTCTTGCGCCAAATACCACTTTATGACTAAATCAAGAAGACCCTAAAGCAATTAATTTGAAGTATTTTAAAGACTCTGCAATTAATGGTAGTCCGGTAAAGTGTTATGTCGATTTTGGTAGCTCGTGTAATATCATTAGACATAGCAATGCCAAGGAGTTAGAATTAAATATTGACAGTAGTTCAGTTACGGTAATACGTGGTTTTGGAAATAACCATACTAATACATTAGGTGTAGTGAATTTTAAACTCAAAATTGACGAAATCGAGTCGTGCGTTAGTGCTCATGTCGTTTCAGACTGTGTACAAACAATCCCTTTATTAGTAGGACAACCATTTACCGAATTACCCCAAATAGTAGTAAGTAAAGATAGTGTTAGCTTAGAATTTATGTTAAATACTAATCGTAAAGATTTGACCTTATTGCCACACGAATTAAAGAGTAAAATACCATTGTGGGCCAAAGAAGCTTCGGTTATTCCTCCTCATCACATTGGACATGTTCCAGTAAGTTGTCGTAGTGAAACTTCGGGCGATGTGTATGTAGAAGCAAGTCTGCGCATCTTTGAAGGGCAAGAAAATTGTATTCCTCGTGTTATTTTAAGTTTAAATAATACAGACCCAGTGATACCTATAATTAATTTATCCAATAGTGATTTAGTGATAGAAACTAAATACCCTCTTGTTCGCGCGTGGTTGTGTGAACCCGAACCTCCAAGAACCGAAAACGTTTTACGTATTAATCACAACGACTTACCACCCATACCATCTGGTGATATAATTTCAGGCTCATTATCAAATGAACAAAAATCAAAATTAATGGAGTTAATTATTGACTACCGTGATTGTTTTGCTACAAAAATGAGTGAACTCGGCTGTGCAAAATCGGCGACCATGAGTATAAACCTAAATGACCACAAACCTTTTGCATACAGACTGTACCGTTTGGCAGTAACGGAACAGCGGGTTGTAAAAGATATGATCAACGAAATGTTGGAGAACAATATAATTCGCGATTCGAATTCCCGTATTCTTCACCATTACTTTTAGTGCAGAAAAGAACGGAGAACAACGTATGTGCATAGACTATCGAAAGTTGGATAGTCTCACAGTGAAGGACCGTTACCCCTTACCAAGAATTGACGATCAACTAGATAAACTACAGGGAAGCTGGTTATTCACTAGTTTAGATCTACGTTCCGGCTATTACCAGATTTCCGTCGAAGAAGAATCTAGAAAGTATATAGCGTTCATTTCGTCCCAAGGTCAATATGAATTTTGTCGCTTGCCTTTTGGCCTTACAAATGCTCCTAGTGTTGTTCAGCGTTTAATGAACCAAGTTTTTCCGGCACAAAATGTCGTTGCTATATATTTAGACGATCTACTAATATATTCCAAAACCGTCGAGGAAGGTCTTGAAAATTTAAAGCTGGTATTTAACCTTCTACGTAAGGAGAATTTAACCCTAAATCCACCAAAATGTTCGTTCTTAATGCAGTCTGTAACCTACTTGGGTTTCGAAATAAACTCCGGTAAGGTTCAACCCGGAAAATCAAAAACTCAATCCATTAAAGAATTTGCAATTCCCAACAACGTTCATGCAGTACGGCAGTATTTAGGACTAACAGGATATTTTCGTCATTTTGTCAAAAACTATGCTCGAGTCGTCAGGCCCACTGATTTAATTCGCAAGGATGTACCTTGGCAATGGGGACAAGATCAGCAGTCATCCTTTGAAACCCTAAAAGAAGTTTTGATGTCTAGACCTGTTCTTGCTTTATTTAATCCCAACGCGAGTACCGAAGAACATACCGACGCTAGTCAGCACGGTCTGGCAGGAATTCTTATGCAAGTCCAAGATGACAATAGACTTCATCCGGTTGCTTATTTTAGTAGACGGACAACTCCGGGCGAACAAAAATATCACTCGTATGAATTGGAAACCCTTGCTGCCGTTGAAAGCTTACGGAAGTTTCGCTCAAACCTTTTGGGCACTGGCTTTACCTTGATAACCGACTGTAATGCATTAAAGGCCACTAGCAATAAGAAACACCTCCTACCGCGCATTGCTAGGTGGTGGCTTCAGCTACAAGAATTTTCATTTTGCACTAGAGAAGACGCTTTACCGACTTAATCAACATTATTGGTTTCCAAGGATGAATAAATATGTTGACCATTATATAAAGAACTGTATTCCATGTTTGTTCAGCAAGAAAGCGCATGGCAGAAAAGAAGGTTATCTACATCCCATAGAGAAAATCCCTTTACCAATGCATACCTTACACATAGATCATAAGGGTCCGTTACCAAAAACAAAACGCGGAAATCAATACTTAATTGTTGTCATCGACGCCTTCACAAAGTTTGCCCATCTAAAATCTGTGAAGTCTACCAAAACCACACTCGTTATAGAGTTTATAAACGAAATTACTTGTATTTTTGGCCAACCTACAAGAATTATATGTGATCAGGGAACTTCGTTTACTTCTCGCAAATTTCGAACCTTCTGTGAAGAAAAGACAATTAAACTAATATTCAATGCAGTTGCTACTCCTAGGGCCAATGGTCAAGTCGAAAGGCTTAATAGAACACTAATGACAGCACTTTTAACCACGGCTCCAGAAGAACACCGATGGGACGAAGTTGTTAAGAAAATACAATTCTCCATCAACAATGTGCCTAATAAAACCACGGGAAAAACACCAAGTGAACTGCTATATGGCTACCACCCTAGAGGAGGTCACGATGCTCCATTGATAGATGAGACTTCCGAAATCAGTAGAAATATTGACAGCATAATTGAAGAAAGATTCCAAGTGGCGTCAAAGATAACGGAAGAGCAACTTAAACAGAAACGTCTGTACGATCAGAAAAGAAAAACACCTCGTCAGTATAAAGTACATGACCTAGTACTTGTAGAGAAACGTAAAACTACCGAAAACACTAGCAGAGCTATGGTAACACCTTACAAAGGGCCTTTCATAGTTAAGGCCGTTCTACCAAATGACAGATATATTGTGACCGATATGCCAGCAGGGAAAAGAAGATGCAAATACGAGAGAACTATAGCCGTTGATAAGTTGAAGCCATGGATAGTAGAACCAATGTCGGAATCATCGTATGGTAGCAGTGCCGATGATGGTATATAAACCGTCCCCTGTTTCTGATACTACTTAAAAAAAAAACATAGTTACCTCGGGACGAGTTAACCGCAGCATGGCCGAATGTAAGAAGCCATTTTAGTTTCTAATTTTAATAATAAAATAGTTACCTTTGAAATGTTAAAAATTAAATGTCAAATTAAAAAACTGTCATGATTGCCACCAGTTCTACTTATTGAATAGTTGGACCAGAATTCTTCAATTCCAGAGGTGAGTTTATTATATATATTCTCACGGGTGTTGACTTGTATGAATTGATGTGTATTCTTTTATATTAATTATTCATTCATGAGTAAATGAAGCTATGTAGTATACTACATGGAAAGACTGTATTTTATACTTTTGCCTAGATTGTTCTGACTATCGTATGATCACTGAGAGCTACAGCTATTATGTGCTGAGTGCGATATAATGTTTATTAGAGTATATAGTTAGGGATGCTACCAAGCATCTTGTACATTTAATGATATAAAGATAAGATAGTAGTTAAAGGCGTACGGTGTGAAGAATTCTGCTGTTACATAGCAAACCATTCGACACACGAGGTCAGGGTGTGAAGAATTCTGCTGTTACATAGCAAACCATTCGACACACAGGTTAGGTGTGAAGAATTCTGCTGTTACATAGCAAACCATTCGACACACAGGTTAGGGTGTGAAGAATTCTGCTGTTACATAGCAAACCATTCGACACACAGGTTAGGTGTGAAGAATTCTGCTGTTACATAGCAAACCATTCGACACACAGGTTAGGTGTGAAGAATTCTGCTGTTACATAGCAAACCATTCGACACACAGGTTAGGTGTGAAGAATTCTGCTGTTACATAGCAAACCATTCGACATACAGGTTAGGTGTGAAGAATTCTGCTGTTACATAGCAAACCATTCGACACACACAATAGGGCGTACTGGTGGAGGATACACCACACTAGTTGTTTAGAGCCTTATAGGTATGAAAATGATGTGATAATGATGGTGTTGATGTGAAGCTAGAAATTGAATCAATTGTAGGTTACATTGGTTGTGTATGCCAGTGATAGTTGATACCATATTTATATAGTTATATAGAATGTAGTTTTATCTATTCTTTATTAGAATGACTGAAAGGCCAGCACTCACCGTGACTTTATTATTTCTAGAATTGACGGTGGTTGCCAATATAAGAATATACTCTAACAGAGCCCTCTACGTGACTGCAGATTTGGTTAATAAACAGGTACGGTTAACTTAGAAATACCTCTGATGTATGTATTTACAATTATACAAGAAATTTGGGTTAATTTCAATTACGTTAAAGTAAGTACCCACATGTCAAGTTTCCACGCCTTACATACAATTAGTACAATTATAGAATTTGTATTGTTACTTCCAAAAATACCAGCAATCATATTTCAATGTGTCAAGTTTGACAATTCAATAGCTTGATAGGAACGTTTCCATGGTTACGCAAAAATTTTTACTAAGAATTTGACAACACCATTTATTTATAAATAAAATTAATCAGGTTTTTTTTTAAATTAGTATTTTAATTTGTCGTTTTTTAACGATTTGCGGAAAAATAGTATGTACACCATGTAGGAAAAGCAACATTCCTGGACTCAGTGTTGTGTGTCTCGGCATGCGCCTTGACAGGCGATCTTCCGTCGTGTGGGAATGTTGAGCTTTTCCTACTGGGTATGCAATATACTATTATTTTTTTAGCCGCTACATACAGAATCTCTTCTAAAACGATACACGAAAATTGCTTATAATACTTAACACAGGATAAATAAAGAAAAGTTGCGTGTTTGTATTATCAAAAGAATACTAGTTAAAACTATAAACCGAATTCCAATAATTAATGCATATTCTGAATGAATAATATAAAAAATTATTCTTACAACAATCAAAAATAACAACACATTTGTGTGCAAACAGTTCGACCATTTTGCTTACACATATGCTCAATGCGACGAAACATTTTCTAATGCACAAACCGCAATGTTTACTATCAGTGCAAGGTACAACTTTCTTAAACCCATCTGAAATTTAAAAATATGCGGACAAGGGTTTGAAGGCGACCCTTCTTAACTTGTGAACAAACGTTAATGGGATTTTATATAAGACATTGACCAACAGGTTAGGATCACTGCAAAAAAGTAAATATTTGAAACCGATAACAGGCAATCAAATGCTCATGAATAACCCCAGGCTATATAGTGACCAAAATGTTTGCAATTCATAAGATTGTCAATTTTAATTATCATAAGATAAACCAACATACCTGTAAATATGGCAAAATTGCGAGGCTGCCTCATACGAAATTAATTAGTGGACTGTAAATCAAGACTAGTAAAGTTTCTTTTTGATAAAGTATCGATGCACAAAACATACTATAAATAATTGTCACCAAGTTTTGTCTTAATACATCCTTTTTTATGCCACAGGGTGCAAAAGGCACAGTACACTCGACAACTTTCAAACGATGACTACTTTTTTTAAGGGTTGTAAACATACCTGAAAACCAGTTTTTAACTCTCACTTTAAACATGCATCCAATTCAAAATGTTGAATGCTTGCTATTATTTCACATGCATATATTTTAGGATATATACAAGGTTAGGAGCAGATATGTGGCCATATTCAAACCAATTCAAACATTAATTTAGAAAAACCGAATACTATGGTTTCATTAGTGTAGCTTCTAAGATATAGTACATTATTTTACAGAGATTTGATTTGGTGCTAATAAAATGTTTTTTCAATAAGTTTGGTATTTTTGAAATTGCTAAGCGCCACTACTTAAATATTAATTATTCAATTAAAAATGGGACAATGACAATGCACCATTACATAATCCCTTAATATAGAACTGCCTGTAAAAATTCAGTACAACACATACAATAATGGCTTTATACATATCTCACTAGACACTTTATTATCACTTACCTTGCGAACAGCTTTAATTAGTCTTGTAGTTGAACGCATAACCCGACGGTAGCAATAAGGATGGCAAAAATGTTGATGTGTACAGTAAAAGTAAAAAGAGTTTGCAACTTGTACCATTACCTGAAAAAAACATTTGATAAAATTTACAACCATATTTGCACTAACCTTTAACCATGGCATGTTTTTAGTAGTGTCATCCGTATCATTAGTATCACTAGGACTTTCTGGTGGCTGATCATCACTAAGAATTCCAGGCGATTCTTCACCACTTACTTCCCACGTAGCACCAGGCTCTGAATTATCGCTACGATCAGATAAAGAGCTAACTTTACGTTTTGATTGAATGGAATCGGCTCGTTTTACTGTTTCTGGAATTTTCCCTATAATCGAATTAACCAATTTGCATTAAAATATTAATTATATATTCTAATAATCAGCTTTGGAAATATAACTATAATACGTTGAACTTTAATTACATCAAAGAGATTTAATTGCATGCAGATACTGTTTCCGATTTGGAATTTACTATTCTATCATTGCCATCTAGCAAATGGGTAGGTAACATGTAATTTATTCAGACAAAGTAGATGGAATATTACAATGTAAAAATAAAACTAACATTTTTGTTACATTTATAAACATTAACAAGCGGTTACTAACCAAAGCCCATGCAAAAAATCACAACCTACTACTAATAATATTATTATATTAAGACCCTTTTTTAATTTTCTTTAATATTTATTTCCTAGTCTCATAAATCGAAATACAAATAATAAATCTAAATAAATCAATAATTAAATCATTAAAGCTCTATAATACTAAAAATATTGAAATAAAATTCGTATGAGGATTTGTGTTTCAAGTAAAAGAATTAAAATTGCAAAGCATTATATATACTACAATCAAAAATGCCTAATCTAATAGAAATATGTAAAATATTAGAAGTGTTACTATGATGATGCAAAATTAAAGTTTAGTTATTTATTATACAAGGGAAAAAAGTACTAGATTTTAGCTCGAGGTGTGTTTGTCTCTCGACGCGAAGCAGAGGGAGACAAAACGCCGAGAGTTAAAATCTTACATTTTTACCCATGTATAATACACTATATTTTTCTGTGACAGGCAGAACGATGATTTAATATTGAAAAAAATATTACAATATATTGAAGTCAAAAAATCAATCGATGTCAAATTTGAAGTTTCAAACAAGTAGGTTGTTATACTTATAGGGACAGTTAGACTTGCATTGCTAAGAAAACCTTTAAAGTAATCAACAATCTGTCAATTTAATTCTGCAAGTGGTTTCAAAAATTGCTTACTTAATATTGTCGGCGACTTTTACGGCCGGAGTCATTATAAATATTTATGGTTCCGGGTTGGGACCGTGTCATCCTCATTCATACGAAGCACAAGATTTCAAAAGTCCTCTACACATATGATTTCAACAATCTTCTCCTTATTTCTATGCTTGTTGTCTTCGAACGTAGAAGCTGCTCTATCATTGTTAGATACAGCTCGGCTCCCCTTCTATTGTTTTCTAAATACATACCCTAGTTCACTAATAGTCAGTGGTATGTGAATAGGGTTTAAGCAGCCTGCGGTTACCAAGATTCCCAGCACTTGAACATTGGCCGAATTAATAATTTTTCAATATATCCTTTCACACAATCAACATTAGTTGAAAATATTTCAAAATCAACATCTGTAGTTGTTTATAATAATCATCAGATTTCAGTGCAATTATTTTTTTTATCATTAGGTTTCCGTCTTGAAACTGGTTGGACACGTACCTTCACTTATTTCTATTTTGAGATAGTCTACATCATTCCTTGAAATTCCCACTGCTTAGATACAGCTCGGTTCCGCTTCAGTTGTTTTCTAATTATATGCCATATTTCACCAAGAATTAGTGGTATGTGAAGGGGGTTAAGCAACTTGATGGCTACCCAGATCCCCCAACACTTAGGCATTTTCCAGTAAATCGGCAGTTAGAATTTCATGAGATACAGTTGGAACACATCCTAACTCAAAAGTAGATTGTTTACCAAATTTATTCATGGTTGTTTCAAAAGAAATGTTTTGTTATTTAGTAAGAGAAAAATTTCTCTGCCATCCCAAAAGAAGCACAATCGTTTTTCTTAAGACTAGGCTAATTTGCCAAGTATAATTCAAAAAATTTAGTGATATGTTAAAAAGATGACAGAAATCAACTCCTAAAAAACTGATTAAGTTAGAAATGTGACTTCACATTCAAGAGATTCTATACAAATTTTTAATTTAATGAATCCGGTTACATTCACCTGTGGCCGAATCAGCAATACTCATAGTGTTATTTTGAGCTATTATTTTAAAATCAATTTCTTGATTTATTAATTGCTATAAGCCTGTAGAATTAATTAAAGAAGACAGAACTGGTGGCTAACAACGCATCAACAGAGAAAGAGGGCGAGAGAGAGAGAGAGAGGCAATAGTGATAGATAAGTGTTGTTGATTATTGAAAGGTATTAGTTTTAAGTTTTGCAGATACTAAATTAGAATGATGCAAAGCATAAACTGTTTTTCACCGTTCAAAAGCAGTTGTACGATACATTTTTTAGTTAAAGGAATAGAAATTTTGGTTGAAGATAAGTTAGTAAAGGCGAAGTTGGCACTTTTTTGTAATGGAGGTAAAGATAAAGTACAGTTTAAATTTAATTTGAGCGTCAATTGTAATTTTGTCGTACTGATGATAGAGAATTTTGTGAAGAAGAAATGCGTACATGCTAAAAAAGCATATCTTCTGTAGTTTTCCAAAATATTACATGGTGGGCATTTATTTTTATAAACGGTAGATGTTCCACAACCATAATAAAAACATTCCGAGGTTCAGTACAATTAGTATAGGAGTGATCACCTTTTCTGCAATTTTAAAAAGAAATGGAACTTATTCCCTCGGTATTCGAAATTGAAGAAGAAAAATTATTTGAGTTATGAGAAGAGTCACTACAATAAGATGTTTTGCTGGGAAGAGTATGATTGGGATTTTATCGAAGAATGATATTTTTCTAATCAAAATTGTACTTGTAAACATCGTCGAAAGTCTTAAAGCGAGATATATAATCAATTTTTGAAGAGCTAATTGTCCAGAACAGTAGGCACTTAAATTTAAAATTAATTGAGTCAAGATGTCCGTTTCGTCAGATTTTTTTGTCTAAACGATTAAATAATGTTTGTATTTTCAGTGGGAACTTGAAACGAGCATGGATTTAAGATAGAATTTCATAATCATTATTAAATATAGCAAAATCTTTTTTCAAAAGCTTACTGGTTCTGGCCAACTATGAATCTGGTGTTTAATATTACGAAACCAAGCTAAGGCACTATCAGAAAACAATTCACCTCACTTTTAAAGAGCCGTTTGTCGGTACAATTTCTAGAGATTTTTAAATCGTCAATTTTTTTGAGACCGGAAGTTAAGGAAACCTTTAAATTATAACATGAAAAAGTTAAATTCCATTTATAAACTGGTACTGGTTTACAAACCTCTACATTTTCTGCAGATAAAGATAGGTTATTTAAAAATTACAGGGATATCAGGGACAATATATAACTTTCCCAAAATGTAACCTTTAGCAAGAAGTAATTCAGACGTGAATTCGCTTTTAATTTTTCAATTTCGTCAGAGTTAAAAGAAGAAAATAGATTGAGACATTTTAAATGGATTAAGCGTGAACGGATTCGTAATAACTCTATTTTTGTGGGTACGGAGACAATGAAATATACGATAACTTTTATATTCTCCATCGAATCGGTAATTTCTTCTACATTTTTATCATGTTCCATATTTATGATACGAAGACGTGGTAAATCATCTTTTTCTTGGTTAAGTACAACATTAAGCATTATGTAAGTTAACAAGAATTACTACATACATGTTTTAAACATTATATAGGAATTAGTACTTACCTATGACATTAATAATAGCCATTATTTCGACAATGAAAATCTACTTAAATAAAATTTATATAAAATATTTCTCTCATTAAAACCCGCAAAACCACTATTTTAAATAAAGATTAAAATTTATTGCCTGTTTAAATATTAATAAAGCATGTGGTCTCAATACAAAACAATCGGCTATATTGTTTTAGTTTTAAAGTATTATGAAATAGGTTATATACAGTATAAATGGCTAGATGGAACCGGTAATATTCTAAAATGTCAGCATCATAGAGTTGGTGTTCAGAGGAACTTAAATGCGAATTTGAGAGATGTTTTTAGCTTTGACACTAATATTTTGTTTTTAATTTAGATATTAGATAAAAGACGAACATGAATTAATATAGATGACGTAATCGCTGAAAAATCAAAATTAATTGTAGGAAAAAGCTAGCTGTCAAACACACATTTTATTATAAAGAAACAGTCCATTCGTTAAGGCGCGACTATTACAATAATGCAAATAAGATATATTTATGCTTTAGTGACGATGCCTACCTTGTATGACCTTGGACATAATGTATTACATCCACAAATTCGGTTGCATAGATTGCCGTCACGAGTAAAGCCCACAAGTTAATAAACAACCAGGAGCTTACCTGGTTTTTACTGGAAGCCAAGGCCATCTCTGCTGTTTAGTTTCGGGTTGTCACTAGTGGTTTCTTCTCAATGTTCCCAATTTTTGTGCAACCAAATGAAGATGCCTTCGTGTTAGCATAACACATGATAGTTTGTTTCAGGTAATAGAAAAAGCTACAAGGACACGAGAGGGATCACTTTGCCGAACTAACCGCACACATGTCCGATCTCTTTAATCGCCATTAGTAAAGCCCCTGCTTTCAACATGTGATGTTTACACAATACCATAGTCCCCCCCCCCAATGCACGCTTCTCACGGCCAACTAGCTAACCACATACACATTCTTTAACCTGGGAACGCGACCTTATGCAGTTTACATAGCATAAATCATGGGTTAATGTCCTGAAATTAATGGGAACTATAATAGTGAAACTCTACACGTAAAAACTTAAATTAAAGATAGGAAAGGTTTTCCCATACTGGATTTAAAAATCCCCTAAATCTAAATATTAAAATAAAATGTAGAGCCAAAAAAAATGCGCAATAATTGTTTCACTTGAGGGGCTACAACTAAGGGTGTTTGGAAATTTTACATTTTTGCAGAGCACAAATATCAAATCGTTGACTTGTACTTTCTACTTTCACTCAAAAACTTGCACACAAAAAATCTTAACTACTCTATAAAATTGAGTCATATAAATTTAAGCAAGACTTATTTTACTGTTACAAATCTACTGATCGTTGTTTTTGTTAATTGCTATAAGCCTGTAGAATTAATTAAAGAAGATAGAACTGGTGGCTAACAACGCATCAACAGAGAAAGAGGGAGGGAGAGTGATAGAGAGGGAGAGAGGGAGAGAGAGAGAGAGAGAGAGAGAGAGAGAGAGAGAGAGGCAATAGGGATAGATAAGTGTTGTTGATTATCAAAAGGTATTAGTTTTAAGTTTTGCAGATACTAAATTAGAATGATGAAAAGCATAAACTGTTTTTCACCGTTCAAAAGGAGTTGTACGATACATTTTTTAGTTAAAGGAATAGAAATTTTTGTTGAAGATGAGTTAGTAAAGGCGAAGTTGGCACTTTTTTGTAATGGAGGTAAAGATAAAGTACAGTTTAAATTTAATTTGAGCGTCAATTGTAATTTTGTCGTACTGATGATGGGGTATTTTGTGAAGAAGAAATGCGTACATCCTAAAAAAAGCATATCTTTTGTAGTTTTCCAAAATATTACACGGTGGGCATTTATTTTTATAAACGGTAGATGTTCCACAACCATAATAAAAACATTCAGAGGTTCAGTACAATTAGTATAGGAGTGATCACCTTTTCGGCAATTTTAAAAAGAAATGTAACTTATTCCCTCGGTATTCAAAATTGGAGAAGAAAAATTATTTGAGTTACGAGAGGAGTCACTATAATAAGATGTTTTGCTGGGAAGAGTATGATTGGGATTTTATCGAAGAATGATATTTTTCTAATCAAAATTGTACATATAAACAACGTCGAAGGTCTTAAAGCGAGACATACAATCATTTTTGAAGAGCTAATTGTCCAGAACAGTAAGCACTTAAATTTAGAATTAATTGAGTCAAGATGTCGGTTTCGTCAGATTTTTTTGTCTAAATGATTAAATAATGTTTGTACTTTCAGTGGGAACTTGAAACGAGCATGGATTTAAGATAGAATTTCATAATCATTATTAAATATAGCAATATCTTTTTTCAGAAGCTTACTGGTTCTGGCCAACTATGAATCTGGTGTTTAATATTACGATACCAAGCTAAGGCACTATCAGAAAACAATTCACCTCACTTTTAAAGAGCTGTTTGTCGGTACAATTTCTAGATATTTCTAAATCGTCAATTTTTTTGAGAACAGAAGTTAAGGAAACCTTTAAATTATAACATGAGAAAGTTAAATTCCATTTATAAACTGGTACTGGTTTACAAACCTCTACATTTTCTGCAGATAAAGATAGGTTATTTAAAAATTACAGGGATATCGGGGACAATATATAACTTTCCCAAAATGTAACCTTTAGCAAGAAGTAATTCAGACGTGAATTCGCTTTTAATTTTTTCAATTTCGTCAGAGCTTTTTTTTTTTAGAAACACTTTGGGAATTTAATTACAAATTACTAAATCCGTTCATAAAATAACAAGTATGCCTGTGCCTCAAGGACCTTTATTTCAGGCACCTCTAACACATGGGAGTCACTAACATGATACCACTTTTCCAAAGCAATTTCAATGTTGGCTTCGTTAGTTTTAGACTGCAAGGACGAAGTATGTTTTTTATTTGTATGTAGAACTTGGCAATTGTCACTGTTGTTTTCTAAAGGATATCTTATTTTTACGTATGCGTCATAATGACCACTGTGAATTGAGCCGCTATGTTGGACAACACCATATAGCGAATACAACACATTAGATTGACTAGAATTAAACGTTGAAATGTTTTGAAGTTGTTTTGAACAAAATGGCGCTAAATCTAGTAACATTGGAAAAGCAACATAATTATTCACTTTGGCTGAATGAAGTCTTAAGACCTTAAATCTCTTTAAATGTAAAATTAAAACTGTAGGTGGATTGGAAACTAGAACTTGCTTAATGACATTTGTATAAACAGTTTCATTATTAGATCTGATATGTGTCTTAGTGCACACATCGCAGCTTACTTGGTTATTTCCGATAAGTAACTCACTTGCCGTGAATTCATTTAGACAAGATTGCAAAGAGCCTTCGTCTTCTTCACATTGGTATCTTAGAATACTGGTGCTTCCATCAGTCTCATTTATATCATAGTCTTTATTCATTTTCTTTTCTTGCTGAATATCAAAATCTCTATAAGAACCATCGATGTCCTTATCGCCATTACAAAGGCAAGATGTATCATCGTTTAGTAAAAGTGATTTTTCTAAATCCTCTTTCGTAGTAATATTTTTATTATTTAGAAAAGCCAAAGGTGATGCTATGCAGTCATCGGAGTGTCTATTATTTCCACAAAATGTTTCGTTAGATGATTCATTGTAATTTGTAGCAATTGATTTAATTGTGGGGCTGTAAACTAAAATACCATAAGAGTCAGTTCCCTTAAAATTTTTCTCATGTTTTGATGTGTTTTCATCGATGTCTTCTAAATCAGCATGCGATTCATATTTTGAATTGCTCTCTTTAACTTCTTCAGCTCGACCAATATTAAATATTACACTATCTACTACATGTTTGTAGTCCATTTGTTGTTTTCTATTTTTTTTAGTCTTGTATTTTTCCTTCTTCATAAGACGTTTTGATTATTTATCTTCTTCCAATTCTTCGGTTTTTTTAGGAATTTGTTTTTCCGTTAATGGTTAACTCAAATCATGAAAGACCTCATTGTGATATGAAATATGCATACATTCTTGACATTGTAATCTACTGACTAAGACACCTCGAAAAACTTGTTCAGAGAGAAATATCGATTCGGACTGATGTTCGTAAAACTTTACAGTTTTTCTTTTATCACTTTCAAAAGATGATTTATCTGCTTTGCAACTAAGTTTCAATTTCTCTAGAATTACTGCTTGATGACTTCTCAAATTCTCTTTGTGCACTGCTTCTAACAAATTCCGTAGTAATTCATGTGTGTCATACTACTGGCCTCCAGCAAATTGTGGCATACTTTGTATGAGTTTTGAAAATAGCATGCTAGGATCGTATGCTTCTGGTCTATCACTATGTAATTCTTTGAGCGTTTGTACTAAAATATTTGTTAGGGGTCGCTGTTCTTCTGAAGTTTCTTCAAATGAATCTAATAGCAATGAACCTTTATTGTATGGATCTAACCTATCACGATGTTGCTTGAAATATTAGTTAGATTCTAATGTTTCAGGAAGTAATTTTAATAAATATGGTGTTTGCCCAAGACATTGCATAACTGAATTGAAAAAGCAAGTATTGCCTAAATTAGTTAAATCACGTATCATTGAACAGTTCAATTTCTTTATACTCTCTGGCATGTTATAAGTTACATTATTCATCTTTAAAGGTTGATCAACATTTTTGTAATATGGAAGATTGCAAACGTTTTCTTCGTCAAAGTTTAAATTACTTTCAATGACTGGATTATTGGATGTTAAGATAAAATGATTTTTCAAAATAGAAGTCGTATGTGTGTGATTTGAATGACTTTGGGAATATGTAATTTTATTATTTTTAAATGGGGATATGAAAACTCCTCTAATTGTTGTAAAGAGGAAAGCGTTCCCAAGATTGAAGCAGCATTACCCCTTTGGATTGCAATGCTTATCATTTGAAAAAGAATCATTGTAGCTCGGTTGTCATATGTTGATTCGAAAATCCTCTTACCTGTCTTTCAGAAATTCAGTTGCTTGCAATCCGAATACACCAAGTGTTTCAACTGCGACTGGGTAAAAAATGTAATTGTCTGATAAATTTTTATACTTTCGGATCTTTAAAGATTTCGCAGCAACAACTGCTGCGCCTGGTGTTAAAACGCCTGAATTTATATGCGATTTGGCTAGAGTGTCGGTACACGTAAAATCCCATACGACTGGTTTGCCGAATTTCCACGGAATCATAGTAATTCCATCAGGTCTCTTCCCGTCGTCGCGAAAAATACTATTAGGTTCCAAGATAGCTGGAATGCCTGCGGTAACTAAAGCATGTTTAATAATGTCGTTTACCATTTTATGTCTAGGTTGATGCCCTGCGCTGAAACGGCAACTTAATCCATGAGTTCCTTTATCGTTAACTGGCGAACCGCATATACATGTGTGTGCGATGCATAATTGAGCTCCTAATCGTAATCCAACAGCTATTCTAAACGTCTCATTGTCTAATAAAGAACCTAACGAAGCTACTGGCAAAACCGATAACCAAGCTCCACTGTGCTTCGTAGTTATTGCTTGAATGCGAGCCTTATCAGTTAATGTTAGAGCTGATTCCAGCAAGTTATTTGAAAGGAAGAAAATAGATTGAGACATTTTAAATGGATTAAGCGTGAACGCATTCGTAATAACTCTATTTTTGTGGGTACGGAGACAATGAAATATACGATAACTTTTATATTCTCCATCGAATCGGTAATTTCTTCTACATTTTTATCATGTTCAATATTTATGATACGAAGACGTGGTAAATCATCTTTTTCTTGGATAAATACAACATTAAGCATTATGTAAGTTAACAAGAATTACTACATACATGTTTTAAACATTATATAGGAATTAGTACTTACCTATGACGTTAATAATAGCCATTATTTCGAAAATGAAAATCTACTTAAATAAAATTTATATAAAATATTTCTCTCGTTAAAACCCGCAAAGCCACTATTTTAAATAAAGATTAAAATTTATTGCCTGTTTAAATATTAATAAAGCATGTGGTCTCAATACAAAGCAATCGGCTATATTGTTTTAGTTTTAAAGTATTATGAAATAAGTTATATACAGTATAAATGGCTAGATGGTACCGGTAATATTCTAAAATGTCAGCATCTTAGAGTTGGTGTTCAGAGGAACTTAAATGCGAATTTGAGAGATGTTTTTAGCTTTGACAATAATATTTTGTTTTTAATTTAGATATTAGATAAAAGACGAACATGAATTAATATAGATGACGTAATCGCTAAAAAATCAAAATTAATTGTAGGAAAAAGCTAGCTTTCAAACACACATTTTATTATAAAGAAACAGTCCATTCGTTAAGGCGCGACTATTACAATAATGCAAATAAGATATATTTATGCTTTAGTGAGAATGCCTACCTTGTATGACCTTGGACATAATGTATTACATCCACAAATTCGGTTGCATAGATTGCCGTCACAAGTAAAGCCCACAAGTTAATAAACAACCAGGAGTTTACCTGGTTTATACTGGAAGCCAAGGCCATCTCTGCTGTTTAGTTTCGGGTTGTCACTAGTGGTTTCTTCTCAATGTTCTCAATTTTTGTGCAACCAAATGAAGATGCCTTCGTGTTAGCATAACACATGATAATTTGTTTCAGGTAATAGAAAAAGCTACAAGGACACGAGAGGGATCACTTTGCCGAACTAACCGCACACATGTCCGATCTCTTTAATCACCATTAGTAAAGCCCCTGCTTTCAACATGTGATGTTTACACAATACCATAGTCCCCCAATGCACGCTTCTCACAGCCAACTAGCTAACCACATACACATTCTTTAACTTGGCAACGCGACATGCAGTTTACATAGCATAAATCATGGGTTAATGTCCTGAAATTAATGGGAACTATAATAGTGAAACTCTACACGTAAAAACTTAAATTAAAGATAGGAAAGGTTTTCCCATACTGGATTTAAAAATCCCCTAAATCTAAATATTAAAATAAAATGTAGAGCCAAAAAAAATGCGCAATAATTGTTTCACTTGAGGGGCTACAACTAAGGGTGTTTGGAAATTTTACATTTTTGCAGAGCACAAATATCAAATCGTTGACTTGTACTTTCTACTTTCACTCAAAAACTTGCACACAAAAAATCTTAATTACTCTATAAAATTAAGTCATATAAATTTAAGCAAGACTTATTTTACTGTTACAAATCTACTGATCGTTGTTTTTGTCCAGAACGTAAGTATTAATCAATGTTCCAAAATCGTTCAAATCGTTTTCAAATTTACCATATAACAAACTATCCCAATCATATATTCAAATTTAAGAAACTTTATCTTGCGATAGTCTAATTATTTTCAATTATCTATTCTTCATTTTCAAACCATTGGAAATACTTCAAATAATCTACTCACTTCTGAGTACCAAAAACACATTGACTGTTTCAATAAAATCGTCTCCTAAACCATATTTAAATAAATTTCACTCCTAAAATTGCAGTACTTTTTACTATGTGACATACTATCATCATATCTACTGCATAGTGACGTATGGATCAGGACTGTCTCTCTATTCAACATCGATCGGCTTTTAAAGCAGCAAATCTTTCTAATGTAGGTATCTAAAAATTTGGCGGTGACTCTAGTTGTTGTTTCCATGTTTTAATTGAAGATTTATCTTTTTGTTGCCTCGAGCTATAAACTAATTAATGTCGTTTCACTATCTTATCAATATTCAAGATTTTATTGCTTAGTTTATCGCTTTCAGAAATTCTATCGTCGCCCTCAGATATTTCATCATTCACTTGTTTTCATTGTTCTAGAATAGAGGTTAATAAACACTTTGTCAATGACTTAGAGATACGATTTAATCTTAATACACGGAGCCGTTTATGTTTATCAGCACTCATTTGATTTTTTCCAATGCTCCACACGGAGGTACTGCATTAGTCAGAAAGCGAGTTTTCTATCTGGAAATCTTGAATTTCGCCAAACTCTTGCTGTTCCAAGCAAGGTAGGGGGATCTTTAACATGCGTGACACCACTCACATACAGGATCTCCATTTTACCTCTCATCCGAACAACGCATTATTGTGAAAAATGCTCGCCCAACATTTCTCAAGCGAGCCCCATTGGTATTTGAACCTGGGACCTTGCACATAGTACGCCACGGAGCCGCCTCATGTCTATCAGCTACCAAACAGATACTGACTATAATAATTAATGTATTAGCAATGTGAAAGCGGAGCTGGCATGGTCTTGATAACATTATATGACATTGAGCATGTGTCACTCAACTCCTTTTGACTACTTTTTGTTTCCACACCTAAAAACTCAGTTTTTGCAACCCAGTGCAGACAATAAGCAATAGACAATTTACATAATATTATAAAACAATGCTAGATAGTAAACAGACATACGTTTTAAAATGTTTAGAAAGAAATTTAAATGGCACATTGATTATGACACTGTTGGAGGACAGCATTTTCAACAGTTTTTATAATTTGCTAATTATTGTAACACATTTGTGAAAATTTTTAAATAGTTTGTTACGTTAACGTTTCGAAATAGATCGTTTCTACATTAATTTGCAACTACCTTAATTAAAAACACTAATCTAAACTTTTTTTATGTTATTCTCAAATTATACAACCTTAACAAGTTCAATAAACACGTATTAAACCGTCTTATAAAGCTACTCTATTGTTTTGTAAAATAGAAGTACGTGGAATATATCCTATAACAGTTTATATATTTTTTGAACTATTTGGTATCATTAAAATAACTTCGCTAAATTTGTTGAAACAAGCAAGCATTTGCTCCTCCTTACACTACTTTAATAAATACTCCCTGTATGTTTGTTGTGGTTTGTTTAGTATTCTTCTTAATCTTGTTTGGTTATGGATCGAAACGTTAATAAAGATAATTTTAAAAACTATGAGTGGTTTAATACCCAAACAAGATTAAGAAGACTACTTTAATAGTTTCTCCTTCCTCGAAATACGCGCTTGTCATTTCCAATAGTGTATTCTACGAATTATGTTCAAAACAACTGCTTTGTATAAAAGCTTTTAATAGCTAGAAAACCTATTTCGTTATATTTGCAGGCGTTCAAGCTCGTCAAGTTTTATGGATAATAAAATCATCCACTCTAATTAGTCGTTCCTAGTAACCCCCTAGCATGGATCAATAATAATACAAATCACTATTCATTTCTAACAACTAACTGTCTTTGGCAGTGTGCAAAGGTTGCATACTCGGTGTTTTAAAATATATTTTGCTCTCCCTTCCAAACAACGAAATTCAATGGAATTAATTATCGTATTTTGTCTCCTTTATTGCTTGTATTCTAGGATTGTTTCGCCGTATTTGTGTAGAGTATATTTTTGCTTGCTTTCATAGAACATTTAGTATTCTATTGCTGGGAATGGTTTTATGTTATTTTCCTTGTGGTTCTCAGTTGGTATAAATACAAGCCTAGCGTTTGAGAAGCTCTCTTGCTTATTCGACTCTTCTGTATCCGATTGTAATACGATACAACTTCCTTTGAGCGTTGTAAAGTCGCGATTTAAAAATGTGTTTTTGTACATAGTGTGCTAGAATAGTTAAGTTGTTGGTTCCAGCACCCAGCGATAGACAAATGCAGCCTGCATTTCCTCATCCTAAGATGGTACCAGAGAAAAACTGATAGCTTAAGGTACAGTGTATTTTTCTGTTTGCTTTACTAGTGTTGCTGTTTTGAAAGATATACACTTCTTTTTGGTTGATTCTGTAATTAACTGCTGACCGTAAGTTACCAAATGCACTCTCACAATGCACAAACAATTATGCAATTATTCCTAAAGCTTGCGTTCGAGCACTATTTACTGTTTAGTTTTTATGTACATTAATATTAACTTCAACAACTTGCTATTAAAAATTTAATGTTACGTTCTTAAATCTTACGAGGTACACTTCCCAAAGCAGATGTTACTGTATTATTTCTTGCATATTATTTCTTGTACATATTTAGGACTGGAACGTGTTGTAAGTATTCTTGCATATATGTATGTACCTATTATTAGATAATAAGATTTTATTCTCGAAATTTTCAAACGTTTAGATTTATACTGTATTATATGTAAATTCACGCTTTGTTTACATCACGTTATAATGAACAATTACATAAATGTGTGTTTCTTACCTTTGTGAATACCCCTTTTGGGACTGTATGTTGGTAATATAGCTTTTTACTAAGGTTTCCAATTTTTCTTCCTATATCACCCACCCACTCTACAATGCTTTTGAGCTAGACGGAATTAATTCTTTGAGAGTTCGATCCTATCATTCTGTCCCTGTTTTGTTGCGGTATTCGGTGTAAGCGATTTTCTTTCCTTACTTTGCCGTTTTCTTTCTTGTCTGCACGGAATACCATAACAAGTTTTGTTATTTTATCATAAATTGTTATTTCGGCTTGCTAATTAAAGAAAAACTTTTAGAAGATGTAGCTTTCAAAAACCTCAAAGGTTTTACTTACATATTATGTTAAAATGACAATTGAAAATGCAAGGTTACTAATTCAAATACCTCAATAGTATTCCATTTGCAATAACAATGACATTAACATATTACAAGTAACGTAATTAGAAGAGATTGGAAGTAATCAGTAATACAAAATTGACTTCATACCTATGACAGAGGCATAGTGAACTTGTATTTACTTCACCTTAAAATAACTAAATTTACAATAAAAGTACTCTGCTCCTGGTATTTGATTTAGAGAGTGAATCACTGCCAACCTTTCCTACAGGGGTACAATACTCATTCATTATGAAATTTTTGCTAACGCTACTAGATGTACTTAAGGTTAAATTATTTCTGCAAATACTCGACAAGTTTATACGTTCCTTGCAGATGAGTTTGAATGATAATAATCTAGCCATAGCATACCTGTCAACGGTTTGAAATATTCAAACAAATTACTAATTATATATCTCCAAAGCTGATTTGATGTGAAACATATATGAAATGTTGCATATATCTAACAAACAGGGACGGATTTTGATTGTGTGCATAGGGTATACATGATATGTGTGTAAATTAATGCACATGCGCATCTAATAACAAGCATATTCATTCTTTATAAGCTATGCATGAATGATTATTATCCATTTGTACTAAGCTGGACAAAACTTGGAAACTGTTGTAGCACTTGCAAAACTACTTTGCAGAAGCATAATTGTGTATCGTGTGTCAATGTATATGTAAAAAACTGTAAAACCTAAGTATAATAAACTTGAACGAGCTCGTTGATTGTAATTTAAATAGTGTGATTAAGGAGTTAGTCTTTATGTTTGCAAAATTATTGTTAAGTTAAATATTATAACAAAAAAGTTTATTAGTAGTTAATATTGGGTTTTCTGTGTAATAATGGTTTATATTTTGTATCGACATACTAATATGTATTCAACATGAAATAATTGTATCACTGATTTCAGAAAGGGGAGAAGTCTTGTTTTTAGAAAGTTCAGTATTTTTTTAGAAAATCTGCTGCTTTTATTGTTGATGATGAAAGAATGTGTACTTGACTCAATAGATGGGCATTAAATTCATCGCAACATTCTAAATATAACATTTCTAGGATTATTATTTTTAAATCAAACTAAGACACAAAGATCAAGAATTAATGTAGAGTTGTACAACTGGTACAGATCCTGAATTGATTACAGAGTTTCTAACAGATAAAGTTTTTAGATAATTTTGTAGAAAAATTGCTTTCAAGGCTTAAAACACTGTAAGGACATTACTGATACACCAACTAAGCAAAACCAAGAGTTAAAAAACAGATGAACAGCATTTAGAACTACCCATGACAGAATATTATCAATTTCCAATTGATTTCCACTGATAAAATAAATTGGTAAAGGAACAATGACTTGCATCAATGGAAAATCCTAAGCCTAGTAATACTAAATCTGTTCTATCACCTAAACCTTAATTCAGTTGACATAAGTTAGATTGACATATATAGGTAACATATGGCTGGGAAAAAAATAAGTAACTCTACGATGGACTATGACCAAGAATTCTTATAAGTAAATTATATAAAACATATCACAAATATCCAAAACAACATTAGTTGATATTTTACCTGACTCATAAAGAAGCACGAAATGTAACACCCATATCTAAATATTTTTTAATACTTGGATATAAACTGGTTATAGTTGTCTACAGTGCTTAAACTGCTATGTAAAATATTCATCGTTTTTTGTATATTATAATGCAATAAGGCTCCAAGAAATCTGCCTTTAAACAGAAATGCACTGGATTTAAATACATGTTGTGATTAGCAGCTACTTTCACACAGAACAATAGACACTCCATCTTCAGACAGAATTGATCAACAGTTTATAAGAGGATACTCTAAAAGACATTATAAGCTGACAAAAGAAACCTTCTAGAAGCTAATTTTAATAAATTGACAGGCCCCTGATTTGTAATTAAAGCATTTGAGAACAATTGAATTAAATATATAAGGTCGAGAATGACGGAGATTAAATCAGTTTGAACTCAGGCTTTGATCAGAATATTAGTTATAAGGTCGTTATATAAATTAGACTAAGTTTATGTGATATACATTATTTTCTTTATAAATACATTGTTCAATTTAAGTCACAATGATTTAATATGCTTAATAATTCAAGAATCTCTAAACTGATATTTATGTGCCCTTTAAGAAATTATTCAAATTTATTCGAAAACTATATTATGTTTGAAAAATATGACATACCTTTATTGATCAAACTGAACAAAACATATATAAATGCATGCTGATATTAAATTTTACAGTGGCATATCACCAACAATTAAAGTGGTGAATGTGCACAGCTTAAATATCATTTTTAAAGTCAAAAGTTGCCATGATAAAAAGTTTTTTCTAGAGTTAATAAAATTTAGCACAGGCTTAGAATTTTTTCAAGTAGTTGTAGAAATATTTAAACATTAAAAATTTTTTTTAAAAGTTAAAAAAGGACGGTTTATACAAATAAATGTATGTATTGCTATTTGGCACCAAGTTTCTGAGACATCCAGTGTATGGATTTGTTATATGCTAGATGAGCTACCAATTAGAGGACCATAAAGTTTTATAAATAACAATAAACGATTTGATGCCATTACGTCAATAGTGAATGCACTGATTCTATCAATAGCTTGAATATGTACACAAATAAATGGTTCTTTATCAAAAACGGACAAATATGATAGCATCCAAACAAATAGTTAATTTAAATCTGTAAATATTAAAGATATTTCAAAACAATATAATCCAGTGGAGTTATTGTATAACTATGCACACAATTATAACAAGTGTATGAACTGAAAATAATTCCTAAAAAATACATTAATCAAAATGTATCCAAGACTATTTTAATATAAGCGAATTTTGAATTAATTATCTGCCTTCATCACTGAATCAACCCCAAACAGCAGTGTATTAATAATATAAAAATGTATGTTTTAAAATGGGATTTGTTCCCAATTACTATTACATTAATCAATTCAAACAATACCCCAAACAACTTTTAGTAAAACTTATTACATTCAGTTTCCATGTCTTTTCCTTCTTTGGTACCACGTCGTAATTTCAAACTGCGACGTTTAAATGAACCACCTGCTGTAGCTGCAGTACTTCGACGCAATAAATATGGCCGAGGATTTTGACTTAGACGCTTGCTTTCCTCCAACTACGAAATATTGTTATCTTAAATGGAATTTCACAAAGCAATCAAAAACAAACCTGCGGTATAAGAGTTGTATTACTACCTTCGGATCCATTTTCAGGCCCATTTACAACAAAACTGATTTTGCGTTCTGTTTGACCTAATAAAAAAGACAAATTATTGTATACAACAAAACTTAAACTACCTGATTCCCGATCTCCAACTATGGATTGTAAACTTTGTGCAGATGTTTGCGAATGACCCATTGAAGATAATGCCATACTCCAGCGTCTGTTTGCTTCCTTGCTATACATTCTATCCCAAGCTTGAGGTTTTTCTTTCCCAAATATGCGAGATGACTTAGGCAAGGTTTGGTAGGTTTCACGTAAAAATGTTGTAATTTCACATAATAGCATACATGCTATTAGACGAATAGCCATTGGACAACTGGCTCCATATGTATTTATACTTGCTACAATGCTTTGCTTTATTTTTAATTTATACACTTTTATTATATACCTTCATCCAGAAAGTCTTCCTCTTCATCTTGTTCCAATAGTTCTTTTTGTTTATTTTCGTCCAAAACAAGATTTAATATCTGTGTTTGACGATTTTTATCTTCGTTGATCATTTCTTCTAAACGTGCCCCTAACAACTGCAACATAAAATATATATTGTGAATAATTAAATTTCATTTTGGAAAAACATAGATTACAAATATGAAATATAACACGCCCTATATAAGTATAAAAAATTTAATGTTTGAATTCTAGTGCAATTTTAGATTAACTTTAATTTATAATTTATAAAAATAATAGAAGTGGTTTCAATTGCTCTTCTGATACTCTGGTACTTTAAAAAATAGGTTGCTTCAGCTTTATGGCCTGATGATAGTGTTAAAAGGACTTTAAGAATTTTCTGCATATTTGTTTAATAAGAACACTTTTGACAAATACCTATTTATGTACTAATGTAAATGATGAAAAGGATTAAATAAAATTAGTAACTTTCTTATTATATGTAAAGAGCTTGGAATAAATTAATTCCAATTCAGAGAAAACTTAAGCATTCTGTGTTTGAAAATGCACTTTATATTGGAGAAAGTGATGAACATTTTATGAATATTTTCAGTCATGTAGCATGGAAGTTATTAATGAGATAAACACATTTATTTAAGCTATAAATTGAGTTAATGTAAAAAAAAATCACGCAATTAGTAAAATGATCTGAAGGTTCAAATTCTTATTATAAAAGCACCACTTTTCAATGTCACATGGGCTAGTTAAGTTTTGTTGTATAAACCACACACTTGCAAATGAGAAAAAGTGTTATCAAAACAAATTTGTTTATACTAGGTGATTACGAATTAATAAAAAATAAACATTATTGAAATTTACATATGATAATGACATAGAACTGACCATAATCAAAACATTTTACAAATATAATCCTATTTTAAAAGGAAGGTCAATCATTGGACATGCAGAACGTGCCTTTTACAAAGTTTAGCACATGGAGTGGAATGAAAATTCTTGAACAAATGTCCCCATAACCTATATTAAATATTATAAATAACAGTAGATTCACTTAGTAAGGACAATTGTTGATTTTTCAGCGAACCAGTGTAAAGGTAAAATAAATAAAATGCTATGATTATGTAGGAATAAAAATATTTTATGTTAAAAATCAAAATTAAAGTGTAGTTTGACTTAGCCGATTTGCAATCTGCCCTAAGCGGCATCTTAAGCACGTCTTCCGAATATCTCCCTATATGGGATTCTATTTTAACGTTTGTATGAAAGCATTTTTTTGTGGTTTCATGTATAACATTGTTTGTTAAAGAAAAACCATATGTGGATGCAACAATTGTTATTTGAAACATTGTTTGTTAAAAAGTATTTGAAGTCATTATAAGTTTGATGTATGATTCTAGCGGTTTCATTTAACTAAGCTAGCAAAAAATTGGGACAAGACTTTTAATATAATCGTTTAGATCC
Organism: Platerodrilus igneus; assembly: GCA_036346225.1. NCBI lineage: Eukaryota > Metazoa > Arthropoda > Insecta > Coleoptera > Lycidae > Platerodrilus > Platerodrilus igneus. Next base: position 362,058 of record JARFIW010001134.1, on the reverse strand, counting down.
CGCTATAGTCCACAGCAACTTTTATCGATGCTCAACCTGAGGTTCATTTTTTATCGCTTTAATGCCTACTACTAATGTATTACAATTAATAAGATGAAATAATAACTTAGACTTTTATGCAAAGCTCAAATGATCATTTCAAATCGAGCTAGTAATTGAAAGAAGGAAAATATAAGGTTTATGTATAGTCTGTACACGATTTAGATTTGTAAATTTCCCAATTATAGTCATTCGTTTAGCTATTTTTATGTTGAAGTTTTTGAAGACGTTATCGAATTTTGTACTTAAGCTTTTGATGTAAGGAATTATATGGTATGTAGGTATATTTGCAGAAAACACAGTATTATTGTTCAAGTGTTTATTAGAAAGGATGGTGTTTATTGGTGCTTTATGATTGTATAAAAGGCTTTTTATTAGTTTTGGGGGATAGCTATTGTTTTTAAGAATCATAAATAGTTTGTCTAGATTAATCCGTTTTTACAGACATTATAGAATTAGTTTTTAATACAAGTTATTTTAGCTTTAATAATGAATCCTTTCCACAAACTTTTGGTTGTCCAATGGGATCTAATTTAAGTCCTATATTTGCCAGAATTGTTATGGACGATTTATTAGACGAAGTTATCCCCAAACTAAAGTTTTCAATTCCTATTTATTAAAAAATTTGCTGACGATATAATAACATCTTTACCAGAAGATAAAATTAACGAAACTCTCCAAATTTTTATAGTTACGATAATAAAATTAAATTTACCGTTGAATTAGAAAATAACCGATCCGTCCCATTTCTTGAGTCTACTAATTAGAAAAAAACGATAACACTATTATTTTAGACTGGTATCAGAAACCAACCATCTCTGGCAGATATCTAAATTATCATTCATATCATCAATACAATATTAAAATAAATTTCATTCTAGGTCTAAAACAGAATCAAAAAAATATGACATCCGTCACTATATCAAAAAAATCTAGACAAACTATTTATGATTCTAAAAAACAATAGCTATCCCCCAAAACTAATAAAAAGCCTATATACACTCATAAAGCACCAATAAACACCGACTTTTCTAATAAACACTTGAACAATAATACTGTATCTTCTGCAAATATGCCTACATGCCATATAATTCCTTACATCAAAAACTTAAGTACAAAATTCGATATCGTCTTCCAAAAATTCAACATAAAAAATGCTAAACGAAACCTTTTAACTTCAAACAGTCTTTTTTCTAAATCAAAAGATGAAACACCATCCCTTCTACAACGGAATGTTATATAACAAATAAAGTGTTTAGACTGCAACCTCACCTACGTTGGTCAAAGCTCATATAAAACAACGCTTAACTCAACATAAAAGTGACATTCGTGTTAAACCCAACGCTTGTGCTTTGACCATACACGCAAACACAAACAAACATAAAATAGATTTCAATAATCCTATAATACTGCGAATTGAAAGTAAGCGATCCAAAAGAGAATTCATAGAAATGTGCTACATATTTAAAAACGCTAACACTATTAATAAAAAAACTGATATCAACGCATTAAGCTCCATATACACCTATCCACTTCATTTTAAATCCAAAAACAAATTCAACGTAAATGATCATATCACTTAATAAAGCGCAACCTAGGCACACATACACACACGCATGCGCGCCCGCCCGCCCGCTCGCACGCGCACACATACACACTCTTGCACTCACACACACACACACATACACCTATGCACGTGTGCACACACGCACACATGCCCGCATGCAGACAGACAGACACACACACACACACACAAGCTCGCATATTCTTGATAAAGGTTTAACGATAAAACCGAAAGCTTGAATTATAATAAAGAGTTTATTTCATTAACCAGCAGACCTAAAAGCCTTTTATTAGAGGTTGTGCTACATTTAACAAGAAAAAGCAACTACTATGTTCACAGACAACAAACATAGAAATAAGGAAAAGATTGCTTAAAACATACGTGTGGAGCACAGTACTGTACGGCTGTGAAGCATGGACAGTAGGAGAAGCAGACAAGAAAATGGTAGAAGCCTTTGAAATGTGGCGCTACAGACGTATGATGAAGATATCATGGACAGACAAAGTTAAGAACGAAGATTTACTAAAAATGATAGGGGAAGAAAGAAATATATGGAAAACTGTAAAAAAATAGAGATAGGATGATAGACCACATACTACAGCATGAGGGAATAGTGGGGAATATACTAGAAGCAGAGATAGGAAAAAAGAGAAGAAAAGGTAGACCTAGGTTAGACTACTGCATTGTGAAAGATGTAGGTAGTAGGAATTTCAGGAAAATGTGTAGGTTAGCTCGGAATAGAAAACAATGGAGGTATGTGTCCAACCAGTTCTAGTACTGAAGACTTCATGATGATAATGATGAAAACTGTATATTTGCAAAAACACAAAATAATTTTTATCATATAATGTAGTAGACAGAATAGGTTTAAATGAAGGCCTATATTCAATGATATCTGTGAATTGCCCCTAAGGTTTGATCACATATTTTTTAAATAGAAAATTAAGTACAAGCATATTTGCCTCTTTTCAAGGATGAGTTGTAGAACCCCACAATTGAGTCAGCAAACTAGGTTGCGTATAGTAATTCAAGGAACGGCATCTGCCTATCCTCCTCCTTTCAGCACAAATCACTATTTAAAAGAATTTATGTATATAATTTTTAATTTCATTCTGTCAATCATGCCCACCTATTATATAATTCTACTAGAACCTTATGTTTCTATGTTATGGACTACAATTCAATTTTTGCAAATCCTGAACATTGAATTAAAGAGATACAATATTGCACTAACAAATAAATGTATATATTTATTGTTACCTTACCTCAGCCCATTGATAGAACAATTTTCCAGCAGTTCGTTGAGTAATGTGTGAACGTCGAATGCCTGAAGGTGGACCTCTGTTAGGTAAAGGACCAGAAGGTCTGAACATTGGAAAACTTAGTTTCATCCAAGATGGCCACTGGCCTCTGTTGCAACAGTGCACAAAATGTGAGCATTCTAATAGCATTGCAGCACGTGCCACACAAGTTGAATGAGGCTAAAATTAAAAGAAATAAGTTTGAAGTTGTAAAATTAAAATGAAAAAATTACTAAATCAAGTGAAGCTGCAAGTAGATGTGCATCAGGTATAGATCCAGGTGGGGAAGTCTCGAGCAAAAATGATAAACGTTGCATGCCATTGAATACAAGAGACGTATCAATTAGTTTTCGTTCTTTTAGCACCACATATGTAGATTCTCTTGGCATATCGCCCAATTCAAGAGAATTGCGGCGACTTAAATCTAAAAATTTGGCACTGATTAATAGCCTGGAAAACAAATTGAACGTACGACTTCCAGACGGCTCTTCAGAACGACCATTTTTCTTTTTTCGTTTCTTTAATACATATCTGTTAAATCTATCTTCCATTCGCCTTTTTGCTTTTTGTATCGAATATCCCACATTGCTAAAAAAGGAACTAAATAAAGGACTAAAAATATCTGGAGGGTAAGGACTTAACAATTCAAAAGTCGAACACCATTTCTATGTAGCTCAAAATGTAAACCGTAATATGCAAAATAATTTATAAGCAAAAATACCAACAAATTGAGTGAAAATAGGGGCTATTAAAGAAAGTAGTGCTCTTCAAAGATAAAATTTGTTTAATTAAAAAAATAAGTTTGTTTTGTTGTTATAGCACAATTATTTTGTGTTAAAATTCGCTAAATGATAATATTGACAAATTTTACAATACCAAAACAGCAAATGTGCTTTCTTTCAAAAACTTAGATAACCACTCCAAATAATAATTGTTATTACCAAATCTATTTCACTAGAAAAAACACGAACTTGTTTTACATAACGTCCATAGATCTTGAACAAAAGTATTATTTTACGCAACTCTAGTTTTGATGTTGGAAGAAGTATCTTTTTAACGTCAGCTTTGTTTTTAAGTTTTATCAAACTTTGATTTTTCTTTTAAGTGTCTACCAAAAATGTAAATGAGAAATTAGTAGGGACGAATAACTTGTCTAGGGGCTAGCAAATTCAATTTATATTTGGAAGGATAACGAAAAACCAAGCAATTTGTGGATGATTAAAAATTAAATTACATATCATCATCATTAGGTTTTCAATCGTGAAACTGGTTAGACGCATAGTTCCATTATTTCCTATTTGGAGCTAACCTACACATTTCCTCGAAATATCAACAGTCTACATCTTTCACTATCTGTGTGCAATATTCTGATCTAGGTTTACCTCTACCTCTCTTTTTTCCTATTTCTGCTTGTAATATATTCCGCACTACTCCCCAAATGTCTTAGAGCACATCATATCCTTCTATTTCTCCATTATTTTTTGTTTTCCACAGGTATCTTTCTTCCTTTACTATTTCTAGAACCTCAATGTTAATAACTTTGTCTGCCCATGCTATCATCATCACACTTCTGAAGCACCACATTCCAAAAGGATTGTACCTTTTTTCTTCTGCTTGTCCTACTGTCCCCATTTCATATCCTTACAGTGCAGTGCTCCACACATGTTCATTCCTTATTTCTATGTTTGTTGTCTTCAAATATAGAAGCTGCTCTATATTGTTAGATACAGCTCGGCTCCCCCTACTATTGTTTTCTAAATACATACCCTATTTCACTAATATTCAATGGTATGTGAATGGGGTTAGGCTACCAAGATCCCCAACACTTAGACATTTGCCGAATTAATAGTTTTCCAATAAATCTTTTTGCATAATCAACATTAGTTGAGAATTTTGCAAAACGAACACCTGTCATTACATATAATAATCATCGGCTTTAAATACAATTATTTTCTTCTTCATTAGGTTATCCGTCTTGAAGCTGGTTGGACATGTACCTCCATTGATTTCTATTGAGAGCTAGCTTACACTTTTTTTGAAATTACCTCAGCCTACATCTTTGACTATCTGTGTACAATAGTCCACCCTAGGTCTACCTCTACCTCTCTTTTTTCCTATCTCTACTTCAAATATATTCCGCACTATTCCTTCATGTTATAGTATGTGACCTATCATCCTATCTCTCCTATTTTTTTTACTATTTCCCCATCATTTCTAGAACCTCTTAGTTCTGAACTTTGCTGTCCATAATATCTTCATCATACACCTGTAGCACCACATTTCAAAGGCTTCTATCTTTTACCTGTGCTTATCCTACTGTCTAAGTTTCACAGCCGTACAGTGCTGTGCTTCACACATACGCTTACAGAAATCTCTTCCTTGTTTCTATGTTTGTTGTCTTTTAACATAATAGTTGCTTGTGCTTGTTAAATGCAACATGGTTTTGTGCTAATCTTTGTTATATATCTTATACACTTTTTCCATCTTGCGTTACTTGGCTTCCCAGGTAGCAAAAATTCTTACATCTTGTGTACTTTCTTGTTTCCTATTTGTATTCTAGCTTTTGAATTATTTTCCCCTTCGTTACATACTAGTACTTTAGTTTTATTTTGTTAATTTTCATACCTATCTCTCAGTTAGAACTGTTTCCATTTCATTAAGAGCTGCTTCTAACACTTCCTTGCTGGATGTTATACCCCTATATGATCTGCATTTCTAACTATATCAATCTTTTGTTCCTGCATATTAATTCCAAATATCTTCCATTGCTTCCTCGATGTACAAGTTAAAAATTAGCAAGGACAGGGCACATCCTTGTCTCACCCCTTTCCTATTATTTACTTCTCTACATTCCTGCTATAATTGTTTTACAGCTGTTTGTTCTTTGTATAAGCTGTGTTCTATCCGTCTATCCCTAAAATTCATAGAGAACTTCCACCATTTTTTTTTCATTTTACATAGTCGAATGGTTTTTCCAGATCTACAAATCCTATATACATGCTTTCTCATTTTTATATTGTTTTCTCCATTATTACCCTCAAGAATAAAATAGCGTCCCATGTTCCTGTGTTCGCCTAAACCCAAATTGATCTTGTCCTAGTATTTCTTCAGCTCGTTTTACCATCCATTTTTGTACAATTCTAGTTCATATTTTTGACACATATGCCGTCAAACTTATTGTTCGAAAATTTTCTCATTTATCTGCACCTCTCCTTTTTTCGTATAGTGTTACATTTGAAATCTTTGGGTATCTCGCCTGTCTCATACATATAACTTACAAGTTAGAAGAGACGTTCTGTTACTGCTTGTCCAGCGGCTTTGAGAGTTTCCGCTTGCACCTTATTTATACCCTTTACTGCAAATTCAAACCTATTTCTAAGTATAGGATATCCCAAATCATCCTTTTCAATGTCTGATTCCTGTTATAGTGCTTCTAGTTCCTATTCTACATATAAATTCCCTATATACTGTAGTAATTTATAATACTGCTAACAATGATACTTACCTTATTTGTTATTAATTGTAGTAGGGTTTGGTAAAGATGTCAATGATTGTCAATGACTGATTTTGTAATAGAAAGTTATCTGATTTACTTAGAGTTATAATGAAAATAGATGTAGCTAGTTATGTGCAGTGTTTTACTTAATATCTAAAATAACAATACTCTTGTCATCTATTCATTTTCTCTGCATTTGCTATGATGATGTCTCCTCCTGCGCCTCTTATATTTTTGCTACACAGTTTATATCCCTAAAATTCATTCCAATTAGTTTGTATACTTCGTCTGTCTTTCCTATTTCAATCTTAGTTTGTATCTGTTTGCACTTTTCATCAATCCATTGCTCTTTAGCTTTCTGCATTTGTGAATAATTTCCCATTTTATGACTTTGTATCTCTGTTTTCCTGCTTCGTCTAGTCTGTTTTTGTATTTTCGTCCTTCTTCTATTAAATTCAGGATATCCTTTATTATCCATGATTTCTTTTTTCTTTTTGTGTATACTCCAGAATATTTCTGGCCGCCATGTCTAAGTGGGCTTTAATGTTATCCTATTCTGTTTCTACTTCTTTAGTATAAGAAAATTTCCCCATATCTTTCAGCAAATTCATTTGACTTTTTTTAAATCTAAAAGTCAAAGTGCCTTCTTCTATTTATTCCCTTTTTCAAATTTAAGCACGGCCTTCATAATTACGATGTTGTGGTCAAGGATGGTGAGTGCTTTACGCACAGTTAGGAGTAGTTGGTTTGTTACAAAAAATTAATTTGTCAAAAGAAGCAAAAATGTCAGTGTACAGGAGTATGCTAATTTTGATACTGTTGCATGGGTGTGAACCTGGATATCTCAGGACAGGCATTCAAAACAAATAAATGTATATAATAACAGGTTTTTGAGAAATGTATGTGGTAAGACTAGAAGGGACATGGTTAAGAATGAATGGATTATGAATGCCTGTAGTTCAAAAATCAAACCAACAAATCGGTATGGAAGAAGTGGGTTGCAATGGTTTGCTCATGTAGAAAGAATGAGCCATGAATGTTTAGTAAAGAAAGTGTTCAAAAGATGGATGAGTTTAAAAAGAAAAGGTATGCTATCAAAAGTATGGAAGTGTTGAATGAAAGTGAAAAGAAAGGAAAATAAAAAGGCCAGGAAAGTTTGTCAGAACAGGAAGATATGGAAGAAGATTAATAATCTAAAAGTTCTATACGCAAGTTAAAATTAGTATTAAAAAAAAAGTTTCACAATACCCACGTATCTCTTCTAGGGAATAGCATGATGGGTAAATATGTATATATGTATGATGTAAATATAACGTTATTAAATAAAAGTCACTGTAAAAATTATTAGTACTATACAGAAGTTTGTATATAACACCCAAATGAAACGTCTCTTTTAAAATAATAAAATAACATTGATCTTTTCTGATACTTTATAACTAGATCCTGTAGCGGTTCTAAAGTTAGCCATTAGTGTATATTTGTTTTAAATTCGACTTCAAACGGTAAGCTGACAAATGAACATATTTCCATCCAATGTATTTAGGGAGGTTAAAAATAGAAATTGTGAAATATAGTAGGAGGGAAAAAGATGGTGAAGCGCATAGTAAATGTGTGGCTCCAGCAAAGAAGTAAAAGATTGATCTGTACTTAAAAAGTTGTTTTTTTGTTAAAATTGACTTGAATATTGAAAAATACCACTAGTATTTAATATAGGGAAGAAAAATGTAGTAATTGGAGAATAATAAACTATTGTCATGCTTCAAGCATTTACTAGGTAGATTTATATAATCGTAAGCAGTATCAAACACATTAACATTTTTGTAATCCTCCAATTATAGTCTTCCTGAAGAAAAAAATAAAATTTTTCGAAAACTTGAACTGATTAAAAGAGTTATCTAATTGTCCAGATTGACTACGACCCGATATTTACTTTACAATATATATATATATATATATATATATATATAATATATATATATATATTGCTGTGATAAGGGGTTGTTTTAGGGGTGTATTGAATAGCAAGGGTCGTGTAATAACCATAAATTGCAATAGGAAGCAGAAAACTGCATTATTTAGCAGAAAATTAAATAATTCATACATTATATAAATAGTAAGCATTTAACACCCTGTACATAGATCACAGTTAGCTTTAAATAATGCGAATAAGCATATCTTACAACAATAGTACTAGTATTTAGCAGGAAAATAGGTAATTCATACATTAGGTCAATAACAAGTATTCAACACTCGGTATATAGATCTTTATTAATATTAAGTAATGCAAAGTAAGAATATCTTTCAGTAAAAGTACGCTTATTCAGGAGAAAATGATAGTAAATGTAATTAAACACGCGTTGAGAAGTGTTCTAATTAGTTATAATATAATACAAAGATAAGAGATAAAACCCAACAAAGCTTTACGCAATTACACAGAAATAATAAACATTTTGATAAAAAAACGCAGTTTCAAAAAAATAAATAAACGAAAGCGGAATTGAAGTTACATAATGTATTTTTGTATAATATGGAAAAGACAATATCTAAACAAAATAACGTATGGTCAAGATAGCGAATAATAAGGTATCAAATAAACACATTACACGGAAAGCCAAGTATATTACATCAGAAAACACTTCAAGATGCAGGAAATACAGAGACCTTATTGGTTAAGATATCTACAGACTTGTTGAAAACCCAACCCACATGCAAGTGGGCACAGCCTATATTTAACAGCGAGCAATGATAAGAGAGTTCAGTTTTAAACTCAAGCAGGTCCAAGCTGCGTCACTGTGAATTAAAAGTCACGCGTAATTATAATAAAATATCAAGTGATAATAGTGCTACAAGTATGAAGACTTCTTTTGCCGATTAACAGCTTCGAGTATATGGTGTAATATTTCTAATGTGGGGATACTTCAAATGTGTGGAGGATTTCGAATGTGATGTTGATAATTCGAATCTATGGTACATTCTTAATAATTCAAATTTTGGTTGATACAATATTTCGAATAGATGGTATAATAATTCGAATGTGGGGATATTTTAAATGGATTAATATATTTCAAATCAGCGTCGACGATTTTGGTACAATTTTGAGTTGCGAGAATCAATGTAAATAAATAAAGAAGCACGAAGTAATTTATGGAAAACGAGGGGTTCAATTAAGCAGAGCAGCAATAGACGAATGTAGCAGGTCAGATCTAATTAGTTTTAAGATATTTTTTCTATTTAAATTTGAATACTGAATTTACTTAATTTATATAAAAGTGTAAAGTAGTCAGCAACAAACATTGCATACGTTAAAAGTATATAATATTATAAAAGGGTTTAAAACGTTCTAGGTTTCTTTGGTAAAAAGAGGTAGTTTTTGGTGACTTTAGATTGATTTCAAAGCATATAAATTTTGGGGAAATAATACTTATGATATTGATTGATTGAGGGTGTATATAAATATTTTTCAAAACTTGTAAATAATATTTCTTTTCATTATATGAAATTAATTGACTTCGTTTTATAATTCAAACAAATAGGTAATCAGAAAGGGGTGGAGAAGAGAAAAATTGATCATCGTAACGTTGTGCACTCTGTGTAGAATAATAAAAGCTAGCTGTGGCATAATAATAAAATTAGTGAGATTCAAATTTGATTAGAAAACACAGAGAGGTGGAGTTATAGAAAACGTCATAACACCGAGTACGGCGTTATCATATCAATATATATATATATATATATATATATATATATATATATATTGTAGTGGTTTTAAAGGGTTAAATTTAGGTATGAACAAGGCAATTTCAAACACCCTGTATAGAGGAAACAACCATAATATACGTGCAAAATTTATTTCATTTAGATAATTTAAAGTAACAAGTATTACCATAATTTTACAAGTAGGGATTAAAATTTAATAGGTTCGTAAAGAAAATAAATTGTATAAGCCAATGGAAATTATTAATTAATGTAATTGAGTTTAATTGAAAGGGTTATAACGTCTAAAACGCATAAGAGCGTGAAAAATCGATAATTCCAAGGCGAAACGCTTTACTAACAAACAAACACGTCGAATATATGAAATACTTTGAAATGCAAACTCCTAGAAATGTTATTTTAAAACGTTCGTTAATTAGGCACAGGTGCAGGTTTTGAAAGGTCAACTTCCCGTTATTTGTGTAGATAAAAGACAAGATTCGAGGTATATTGTGCAAACGGACGAACGGTTCGCAGAAATGCTAACTAAAAGTTTCCTTAAAGCGCAGAAGGGATGGACAATCAATGATATGCTTCGGAATGAGACAGGCATAATAGCATTTCACTTCGAAACGCATGTATTCAGTCCACGTAGGTTAGATAGCACGCGGACAGTAATATCGATTTTCTACCACTCAAACAAGGCTAGAAGGAAACATAATATGCATAAGAGAGGAATAGAGTTAATATAGGCGGGGTTTTTAAGACGTCGCTGAAAGTATCATTGGTCTAAATAGTTAGTTGTACAACAGACGAGCATGGGAAAATTGAATGCGGGTTTTTCGGAAAATATCGTATCAACGAGCTAAATTTCAAAGATTTTGAAAACGGTTACACCAAAATTTGCGGAAATGTTAGTTCAATTAAATATTTCGCGTTAGGAGGGTTTGGAGAGGTTACACTTAGAATCGTATAAATATGAGAGAAGAGTTATTAAGTTTCTCTTTGACTTCGCTCTTTGACTTCTTTAATTTGCATCGCTTACTACGTACAGAAATCTACTAACGAGCTTGTAAGTATTTAAAATTTATAAATTAAATAGTACAGTGTTAAATTGTTGGCCTCATAGTTTGAAACGCGGAAAGTGCCGGGTTTATATTTAACTGAGGTGCAACAGATATTTTAACAAGCTCGTAAAGTAAAGTAAAGTAACGTAAATTAAATTATGCAATAATGAAAAAGTGTAATATATTTGGATTTGGATGGATCTTGAATGAATAGCATGCAGCACAACTTAGATGGTGTTCATCTATCAATAGCTGGAGGCGGCAAGCAGAGCAAAACCACGAAACCGAGGGTGCAGGAACTTAACTTCATCGTCAACGGAGTAGGGATCTTCAAGAAATTCCAGGTAACGCATTAGAATTTGCTGTTTTTTATAAACTATAGAAATTATTGTGATGTGTGAGAGTGAACTTTGATGGTATTTTGCGCATTGAAAAGAATACGTATAACTAACTTTTATTATGGTATTTGAATATAAATCTAAAGGTGTACATAAAGCTCCTCATGAATTTAAATTTTTATTGTTAAGAGTACATGGTTTTTTTTGTGTTTGTAGTAAGAGTATGCAAAGTAAAAAGCATACATTAATAAATAAAACTGGGTTATAATAAGCTCACCATACTGCAGAGTCTAATTAGAAATTATTATAAATTAGAAAAAAAAAAGGTATTATTCAGGGCCCATTTACTCCTGTTACATTCAATGTGTTTGATATTTCAATTTAAAATCCTGGACTTTACAAAGATAGAATTTATTGAGGTGTAACTTGAGCACCGAAATGTAATTAATCTTGAATTATTATTTGTGAATAGTGGTAAATAAATATTGTATGATTGTTGTATTATTTTGTGGTTTTATTGAGAGTGTGCGTGAACGATAAAGAGTATGATAGTAAATCTAGGTATCCAAGAGGAGGCCCAACTGAGCTAGTTAGGGAGCGGTTGAAGAAATCAAAGTTGATGGAAGCAGAATCTGGGTAAGAAAATTTTTGAAAATTTTCCTTTTTGTGAAATTTTCGATTTTTGGTAAATTAATAAATTTTCGAATGTTTTTTTGAGAAAGTACTGAGCTAGAGCGAAGTTACACGGCAATTCATGACGCCCAAACGTTGGGGCTCGAAGGTTTTTCTTTGCACGCTGGCGAGGCTTTATAGAAGTTACATGGCAATTAATGGCGACCTGAAATTGGAAACTGGAAGAAGCTGGAGGTAGTAGGGATCAGTCGAGGACGGAATCAGGAGAAGCTGGAAATGAATTGATGATGAGAATGTTAGAGGAAATGAGATTAAGTAGAGAAGAATCTAATAGGAAATTTGATCAGATGAGTGAGACGTTAAGCGGGGTTAGAGATGAATCGAACAAAAAGTTTGAGCAAATTAGTTTGAAAATCGATAATTCGACGAGAGAATTTTCAGATTTTAAAAATAGTTTGACGGTGAAAATAGGGGAAGTTGAAAATCGGGTTGATAAAAATGTGCGTGATATTAGAGGTTTAAATCAGGAAATGGGATAATTAAGGACTGATGTAAGGATTTTCTGTGAGGACGAGATTAATGCTAAAATGACTGAGGTAACGGACTCGTGTAAGGATCAGTTAGGTCGGGTAGAGAGAGAGGTGACCGGGATTAAACAGAATGTAGCGACTTTAATGGGGGATGGTTCAAGATTTGTAACAAGTAATGTGTCATTAGAGCAACAGATGAAATTTTATGGGGATAGTAGGGTAATCCCGCAAATATTCATTAATAACATTAGAGGTTTAATAAGTAATTTATATGATGAACAGGCGAAACTCAATGTTGTGAAGGCTTTATTAAAAGACCATGCTGAAGCTTGGTACAATTTAATAGGACAAGAAATTGACACTTACACTGACTTTGAGGACATATTTTTAAAACATTACTGGAGTGACCATTAACAGGACCAGGTACGAGACGATTTGATCACAGGGAAATTTAAAAGGAAATTTTAGGAAGTAGGGAGCAATATGCTATACGAAAGTATAGCATAGCGAAACAACTTAATCCACCACTGACGGACCGACACATCATTAAATACTTGTCAAGACATTTTGAGGTTGAAGTGAGGCAGCACGTAGCGTTGCAGAATATTGTGGACAGGGAGATGTTTCTGGAGTACCTGCAGAGGTACGACGACGTTAACAGTGGACGACCTAGGGAAAATAGGGAAAGACAGGTGAATGCTGTAAGATTCGAACAACGAGACAACTACGTAAGACGGGAGAATAATTTTACATACCTGCTACAGAATTGGGAACCTCGACGGACATTTTACAGGAGCAACAGTGTAGGTAGGGGAACTGCACCCAGACCGGGACCAACGAGACGGAACAGTTCACCGGACATGAGGGGGACATCAAATACAAACCGGGAAGGTAACAACACGGACAGAGTTGAGTCGCCAAGGACATACGCGGAAGTGGTAGCTAGACCAGGACCGAGTAGGGAGACCAGACCTGGACAGGATTTTTAGAGCAGGACAAACCACTAGACATCACTGTGTACAAATATGAACATCCTAGGGAATTTTTGAAAGTAGAGGAAGAAATTGAGCCAGAAATTGTAGAAAAATTTTGTTTGCCCATAATTGAGATTAAAATTTTTGAGAAAAATTTAGGAACATTATTAGATTCAGGAGCTGAGGCGAGTTTGGTATCGGAGGAATTCGTCAATGAAATTAAAGATAAAGTGTGTGACAGGATAATGCCAATAAAAAGAAGTCACCTGGTTGCACCGAATAAAAAACGATTTGCTGTTGTGAATAGCGTGGTTATTTTGAAAGTAGAGTTAGGTTCAATAAGTTGTGAACAAGAATTTATAATTGTACCTGGATTAAAGTTTAAAGGGATATTAGGGGTCGATTGCATGACGAACTTAGGGGTTATAATTGATATGGAGAGGAAAATAGTTAGGATTGGGGATAGGATATTGCACTAGAAAGCAAGTTATGATGTCACAGAAGATGACATGGGGTTATGTATAAATAGTATTGAGGGAGATGATGAAGAGGTGAAAGAGATCGACTCAGGTGGATATAAGGTGGAAAGGTTAGATGAGGTACAATTGATATTGAAAGAAAAAGCTGAACAAGTAGAGGTAGAGTCAAGCGCAGCATTAATAGTGGATAACGAGTCAGAATTAAGAAAGATAGAAGTAAGAATAGCATTATGTGACACAAGATGTAAATATAGGCATAAGTGAGTTAAGGGGCAAGGATAATTTTGGTAATTTGAATTTGAATTTAAAAGATTTTTGTGAAATGAATATTGTACATGAAGGGTCTAGAAGAGATCAAAAGTTTTGTATAGAGGGGAAAGATAAAGATGTTGAGGTAGTATCGTTTGGTTTGTCCGCAGAAAAGGAGATTATAATAAATGAGAAACAGAAAAGTGAAAAGACTGAAGAAGAAGAAATATTTAAGAGTCAGAATAATAGGGATGATTTTATTTTATGTAAAGTAACAGGGATGATAAGTATAGAAATAGAAGAAGGAGAAATAGGGATGAAGAGTATTAGAATTGTTAGAAGAAAGACTTGGAGGGTCAAGCACGGGAAAATTAAATGCGGGTTTTTTCGGAAAATATCGTATCAACGTGCTAAATTTCAAAGATTTTGAAAACGGTTACACCAAAATTTGCGGCAATGTTAGTTCAATTAAATATTTCGCGTTAGGAGGGTTTGGAGAGATTACACTTAGAATCGTGTAAATATGAGAGAAGCGTTATTAAGTTTCTCTTTGACTTCGCCCTTTGACTTCTTTAATTTGCATCGCTTACTACATACATAAATCTACTAACGAGCTTGTAAGTATTTAAAATTTATAAATTAAATAGTACAGTGTTAAATTGTTGGCCTCATAGTTTGAAACGCGGAAAGTGTCGTGTTTATATTTAACTGAGGTGCAACAGATATTTTAACAAGCTCGTAAAGTAAAGTAAAGTAACGTAAATTAAATTATGCAATAATGAAAAAGTGTAATATATTTGGATTTGGATGGATCTTGAATGAATAGCATGCAGCACAACTTAGATGGTGTTCATCTATCAATAGCTGGAGGCGGCAAGCAGAGCAAAACCACGAAACCGAGGGTGCAGGAACTTAACTTCATCGTCAACGGAGTAGGGATCTTCAAGAAATTCCAGGTAACGCATTAGAATTTGCTGTTTTTTATAAACTATAGAAATTATTGTGATGTGTGAGAGTGAACTTTGATGGTATTTTGCATTATTTTGCGCATTGAAAAGAATACGTATAACTAACTTTTATTATGGTATTTGAATATAAATCTAAAGGTGTGCGTAAAGCTTATTAACGTTCCTCATGAATTTAAATTTTTATTGTTAAGAGTACATGGGTTTTTTTGTGTTTGTAGTAAGAGTATGCAAAGTAAAAGCATACATTAATAAATTAAACTGGGTTATCATAAGCTCACCATACTCCAGAGTGTACTAATTAGAAATAATTATAAATTAGAAAAAAAAATAAAGTATTATTCAGGGCCCTTTACTCCTGTTACATTAAATGTGTTTGATATTTCAATTTAAAATCCTGGACTTTACAAAGATAGAATTTATTGAGGCGTAACTTGAGTACCGAAATGTAAATAATCTTGAATTATTATTTGTGAATAGTGGTAAATAAATATTGTATGATTGTTGTATTATTTTGTGGTTTTATTGAGAGTGTGTGTGAACGATAAAGAGTATGATAGTAAATCTAGGTATCCAAGAGGAGGCCCAACTGAGCTAGCTAGGGAGCGGTTGAAGAAATCAAAATTGATGGAAGCAGAATCTAGGTAAGAAAATTGTTGAAAATTTTCCTTTTTGTGAAATTTTCGATTTTTGTAAATTAATAAATTTTCTACTGTTTTTTTGAGAAAGTACTGAGTTAGAGCGAAGTTACACGGCAATTCATGACGCCCAAACGTTGGGGCTCGAAGGTTTTTCTTTACACGCTGGCGAGGCTTTATAGAAGTTACATGGCAATATATATATATATATATATATATATATATATATATAACATTGGCAATGTAGCATTTTATCCAGTTGTGACATCATCCTGAAGTTAAAACGAATGGACCATCAGTACACATTTGTGTCTCATTATAGTAAAAGTATGAATTTATGTATAATAAATTGTAAAGGTTTGAGTGATTGGTGTGGCATTTCAAATTATAATGTGTAACCCACACCAAAAGTATTCTGTAAATTTGTATAAAAAAATACAATCCACTGACGTAAAAGGCATATGGATGGCGTTTACATAATGGAGATCCCTACTACTTATAATAAATATCAAATTAATACAAATGCCACAAACCTGCTGCCAGGCTTAATTGTTGCTTTCTGACTATAGTTCCTGGCAGGTAGTTTAATAAATACAGAAGGTTCGCCGGAATCACTGCTGTCCAAATTGTCTCTAGATTCACTGTGTCTATAATCACGCTTCATCCAATTAACTAAGAATTGTAGAAATAATTTTAGCAAAACTAGTCAACAGATATTACCTATTCCCCCTAGGCGAGACTTACACCTCATTTTGTGTAAGCCAGAGGAACCCATTTCTGCAGCACCCAAATTCCTCTCACTAGGCCTTGGAGTTAAAACGTGTCTCCTCTTTATATTGCTTAATGGACTCTGACTCATTTTTGATGTATCTTCCACTTCAGTCTCCAATAAACTCTAAATAAAAACAAATAATAATATACAAAAACAGTCGAAAAATGTCAGCTAATTTAGCTATTTTAAAAATTTATAAAATATTTACTCCCTTCGTTTTAGATGCATTAGACTATTGGAAGTAGATAGGCTATGTAACAAGTGCAATAGATTAGAGCAATTAGTGAGAAATCAATCATGCAAGCAATATTAAGCATTTAAATAAATGAACTAAATAAAGGCTATAATATGTATACCCAAGAAATTATATAAAAAGCCAAGAATAATTATGAAAATGATCTACAAGTGATGCTACATCATCTCTGCAGCAATATCCGCAAAAAATATACAAAATTTACCTCTACAACTAAGTTTACCTTAACAATTATTCAAATTTTGAACACACAAATCAGTATGTGTTAGCTATTATAAGTTGTTTAAAATAAATTAATCTGAACTATATAGTGTCAGCTTCAAATGGATAAAGATAAACATACTAACATTTATTTTTAATTAGTTGCAGTTAAAGATAATTTTAAACTTGCTTGTATGATATACAGTGGTACCTCGATATACGAGTGCCCTAATACACGAGTGTTTTGAGATATGAGCCACCGAGCGAACGATATTTTGCTTTGAGATGAGAGCAAGATTTGAGATACGAGGAATCGCACACTACACCACTGCACACGACCCCAACATGCGAGGCGCATATTGGTGTCGTGTGCAGCGTCTAACCGTTTCTCCCACCTCAGACTAGGCCTCAGTCTTTGTGCTTGTTTCCCTTGTTTTCGAAGCATTTTTGATAAGTTGGGTTTGCATTTTTTGCTTTTTGTAAATTTACAAAACATCACATTTATTTTTATAACCATGAGTCCGAAGAAGATGATGTCTATTGAATTAAAGCGTGAAATCATAGAAAAACATGGGCAAGGTGTGAGAGTAATTGACCTGGCGAGAATGTACGGGCGTGGCACATCAATGATATATAAAACACTTAACAAAAACAACTGAGGTGGTGTTTTGGGAGCTGGAACGGATTAATGGCATTTCAATTAATTTCAATGGAGAAATTGCTTTGAGATACAAGCAATTTGACGTACGTGCAAGGTTACGGAACAAATTAAACTCGTATGTCGAGGTACCACTGTACTGTAAAACGGGGTGAATAGAATCAATTCTCAACTTTGGAGCGATGTAACTCCGCAACCAACACAAAGAATTAAATAACTAATACGTCAAAACGTGAGTCTTTATCTTTAGAATTGATTCTTTGTAGCAGAATTTTAAAACTGTTTTCGTAGTACCATAAATATATTTTTTTGTTGTCTGACCCTATTCCCCCAAAGTCGGTGTCAATCAAATCGCTTGTGTTATTTGTTTCAAAATGCTATTCAAACTGCACCTGGGTGAAAAGCATCAGAAACAGCCTTTTAAAAAAAAGTAAAATATTAGAACAAAACAAAATCTAATTATTTTCAATATTTATTATTATATTTTACAAAAATCAATGTCAAACTTCAACTCTCCTCTACGTTTTATTTGAGGGTCTTTTACTTTGCCTACTACTTGTTTATAATCGAAGAAACTCTCATTTTTAAGTTCTGGATATTTATATATAAATCTAAAACAATTTTTTGTATTTTTTCCTCTTAGAAATGTGCCTACAAATGTCTTCTTTTCTTTGCTTATTACTTTAGACATGTAATATGCTTGTTTGCTGGTGCTTGCTTTTTTGTCTCTAAAGCAAAAGACACAAGCAACCAATCTCCCACTTTAATATTTTCTTCAACATCTCTACATGATCAAATTTTTTTCCAAACTTAACAACAGCTGTACCAGTGCCATTTTGATTTTCAGTATCTGATAGATAGTCACCTTCATCATCTTCTTCTGACAATTCGTCAAATTTATTCAATTCCGCTGTCCATGTTGTGTATAAATTTTTTGATTTATAAACAATATAGCAAGGTGGAACAACTCCAACGCCAGTAGTAGCAAACATTACGAGACAGCTGATTTAGTGCTATTCATAACACGTTCAGGATATTTACTTCCTCTTTGTTAATAATTTTAGATCGTCCAGGGTCGTTGCACAAATTGGTTTCATCATAGTTTAAAATATTGCCTGGTGGCATTCCTTCAAGAGTGATATCTAAATTATCAAAATAGCTATTTATCACTTCAGGAGAAATACTGGCACGGCTGCGTTTGATATTTTGGCAAAACCTTTCAGCAATTTTAAGTTTATATCTAAACATAAAACTGTTAGCAAAATCATATCCTGGAAAATTGTTTTTAAACCTAAGCACCTGCTTTCCCATACTGTCTAGATAACCTTTTACCACAAGTCTTACATCATATAAATCCATGGGATATCCCCATTCAGCTCATACCTGCAATTTGTCAACTATTTTGTTTTCTTCTTCAGTTGAAAGAACTGTTTGTCTGCCTTGCTTTTTAAGTTTTTTATCTTTTAAATGTCTTTGCAAAACTGAGTACGGCACTGCATAAATCCTACATACTTCCCTGATACTTCATCCCCGTCTTATTGCCCTGAACGATTTTTCAAACACTTCCTCGCCATATTTTGTTACATGCCAAAAATTGGCATTGCACACTGTTTAATTTGTGAGTGAATTCGCACCAATAATTTAAAAATAGACTTGTGCATTTCCGTCACTTCGGACAGATGCGTCGGCGCAAGAGATTGTGCAGACGTGGAGTGAGGAAGTAAGTGGCGGTTTCCAACACGACGGCATTAGCCAACGAGACGTCGAACAGTGAAGTTCACCTGTGTCGTTTTTTCTTGTCTTTTCTCTTAAAATGTAGGTTCCTCTATCATACCTCTTATCGTTCCTTACCTGGTTGATTCCTCTATCGTACCGCTACAGAAAGAAAAAGGAAGACAAAGCAATCTGGCTTCAACGAGGGCGTAGCCCGACCCACGCCCAAAATGAAGAGGAGTATGGCTCCTGCGCAAGAATAACCGCAAAGTCGTGAAGAGGTCCACATTTTAAGTGAGTACATTTTATCTTTTTCTATAAGGCTAATCTTGTATCACAATAAACATATTTGGTATGTGATACAATTTGAAACGCAATTCTGACGTAATACCTTGTTGTGCAATATTATGTACGTGTTTATTATGTGTTGCCAACTGTCGTAATGGCTCTTATCAATTGCACCGGGACTTTAACGGTTATACCTTAGACTATAACAATTTTTTGTATTTATGACCGTGCAAATTCCATTTATATATGCGTGGCATGATTACCCTATTCACCCCATAATTTTGAAACTCAGTGACCTGAAACAATTAATTTATGATTTTTCTATAAATATTAATGTAATTTAAAATCTAACAGGGTATTTTAACCAAATAATAATCACCTTCAAAAATGTAGGTTCACTATAAAATTAATGATAAAAACAAAAATACTGGACGACCAGATTCTCCGCAGTGGATTTTTAGGTGCTAACTTCTATTCACTTCTAAGCTAACTGAGGCGGTTATACTAAGCGTGCAAGGTCAAATCAACACTTGCAGATGGTGGAACATTACTGGATAATTTCACAGTGTCATTGGATGTTATCTGATATTTGTTGTGTTGAAATACAAGCATGGGAATGCATTGAGTGAACATTGGACCCCATTTGCCTCGATCCTATTCACACCGTTGTACGGTATCAAGGAATAATATATGTGATACAGAAACAATTATTTTTACTAAAATGTTTAGAAAATGCATTTCAAAATTAAATGAAATGCATCAAACACCAACGAGAAAGTTTTGTAAATAAATAATATGTTTTAAGCTTCCAATAAAATCTTAGATATCATTAGCAGGTTTAAACAAAGAAAACACGCACTTTTGATATTTAAAAAACCCATTTTACAAACATGACTGTAAGAAAAATTAAATTATTTATTGAAGTGCCATAGTAGAGTTGTCAGAGTTTTTGCAAAATTGCTTCATAATGGACACTTACAGTTGTCATTTTGATATTGAAATGGTGTTCTTTTATGCATATGTGGATAAAAATAAACTTTCAACGTACATGGAAATTAAATAAAATCAAATAAGGCTACTATTAATTTATTCATTATAAATACTAAAAACGAATAAAGAACAAGTGAATTTATTTATTATATACGTTAAAAATGCAATCTTTCAAACTGTACATTGTACATTTGACACGTATACATCCTTTTCCTCATTCTGTAGCTGAACATGTATATGTGAGGACGATAATGTATGCAATCACGTATCGCTAATACAGTGAGTAGGGGGAGTAATACTAGAATTTCCTTCCTCCACGAGAATTTTCATTGCTATCGCCTGCTTATTTGGTACTAATTTTTCAAAATAGCTTTCTATTACAGAGATCAATCACTGAACACACTCTTCTTCAGTATTAATATGATGGCTTATGCATATTTTAGTAACTTTGCTTTAAAATGTTGAGTGTAGTCGCAAGCACTATGTAGTCCTAGAAATTTAGCGACCTTTTTAAGTATACCACAAATTGTGTTTGTACCTAGTACATTTAAAATTTCTATACATGATGAAAAATTGGTTATGAGCAATACTAGATAGACATATTTGCATATCTGTGAAAGATTTATAAAAAATTCATTGTTTCTATACCTCCGTTGCATGTGTATAGTAAATAATCTTCAAACATTAGTTTTTGTATTGGGAATATCGACTTTAATAAACATTGTAGCAGTTTAAATGTTATGTGTGTGTGTAAATAAATTAATTATTCTTTCCTACAGATTCCAGTTACACCAACAATCAACACTGCTTTCATTATTTGCTTCTTTCATAAACTGTCCAGCATCTTCATTGAAAAATATTATGGACTTTTTAGGTTATAACCAGTTCATTTTCTTTTGAGAAACACAATAATATATGTATATTTATTGATATCTACATTTTTATTTAACCAAATTGTAGCTTGCATCACATAATAAATACTCCATAAAATAGAAGATACATGTTTTAAAAATATCTGGTTCTTATATGTGAACAAAACTTTCTTAGAAATATTAAATGTCTTTGTTTCTGTTTCTTAAAGGGGTTGGCAAGCCTACGATATAGGTTTTCGCCAGTATATAAGGCAACGATTAAACCTAACATATAACATATGTTTAAATACCGTTTTTTAAGGGAATGTATATTAAATTATACTACTTATTTTGACAAATTTTGTACATAATAAAGAAGATTTAATTAGAGAGTCGTTTATGAATAAAAATTACGAGATTAAGATTTGTGAGTAATCAACAGAGTTCTAAAGAGAAATTTTTGAATTCTATTTTTAGTATATAAGATTTCTGTAAAATAAGTGAGTGATTATCCAGAAATGATATATTTTTAGATATTATATGTAAGATATTGTTCGTAAGACAAAGCTGTTGTAGAGATTTTAGAGTATATAGGATTTGTGTTGACAGAAAGTTGTTTTTCATAAAAGTTATATTTAAGATATTGTTTGTAAGAGAAAGCTGTTCTGGATCTGGTACTTACAATTTGAAAGATTGTTTGTAAAACAATATTTCATATTGTTATAAAGCTTATGTATGATTCTAGTAGTTTTATTTGAAGAGCGCCAGCAGAAATAATTAAACAGCAACCAAATTGGAAACGTTCATCTTAAGCATCTTTTATTAGGGCAGTTCACAACAATAAATTTTGATGCCCATGTAAGGCATATACAGTGTGTCCAAATTTCGAGTCTCTACATTGTGATTTCAGTTATTATAAGAGATAGAAATTGGGTTAAATGGGGAAAGATTTGGAGGAATCCAGGCCAGTTTTGTATCCGTTTACAAAATTAGTGTAAGTTGTCTGGTTTTGGAGATATTCGAAGAAAACTAAAAATGGCGGATTTTGTTTTTTGATAATAAAACATGAATCATAAGTCGCACCATCACAAGACTTGCACATTATTAAGACACTTTTCTAAAAGGAGTATTTTAGCATAAACAGAATCATTCGACTGTCTTTTGTTTTCGAGGAAACGCCCACAACTTTTGTTTTTCTTATGGCCGCCATTTTGAATATTAAGTGAATATTATGCGCCTTAAAATTACCTTTTCAAAATATGCCACATGTCTATAAAAATGCAAAACTATCCTAAATTTTAAAAATAACTAAATTTGTATGTTCTAGAACGATTGGTAATCCCAACAGGGCAAAATTTGATTTCTACTTTCCAAACAGTAGTAGTAGTAGTAGTACCACATACATTTTGTTAAGTAGAACTCGTAAAGTATTGGATATAAATCTTAAAATTAACTTAAACATAAAACTGTAGCCTATCTTATCTAATTTAGGGAACAAAATTAAATGTGACCGAAACAGCAAACTATCATCTAAATTCCTTCCGTAGATGCTGAAAATGCTGTCCGTTTGCATCACGGCACATTCGACAATTAATTAAAACTTTCCGTACAACTCTGCTTAACGTGCGCCTATTTATAGAGTTAAGAATGTCACGGACTCTTTCCTGCAGTTCGTTTATATTATGAGGCGGTTCAAACTCATATACCTCATTTTAGCAAAACCCCATAAATAAAAATCAAGTGGTGTAAGATCTGGTGATCTTGCCGGCCACATAATTGGTCCACTATTGCATATAATATTTTGGCCAAAATGTTCAGCTAAAGGGCGCTAACTTCTCGGGAATTGTGAGCTGGACAACCATCTTGCTGAAACCATAGTTTTCGAAAATCATCATCATTTGGTACACGTCCTCTAATAGCCGGAATTATTTGGTCTCTTAACAATTCCGTATATCTGGCGCCATTGAGGTTATTGACAAAATAAAAGGGTCCAATCAAATTATTACCTATAAAAGTATTAATTACATTGGTTAATTTACTAAAATATTTATATCATAATTAACTACCTAAGATACCGCACCAAACGTTAAATCCATATCTCGTTTGAAATTTGCGTTGCGCCGTCAGATGATGATTTTCAGTGCTCCAGTGATGCGTCTTATGTTTATTGAACACCCGCAATTGGTAAACCGCGTTTCGTCTGTCCATATTATCAATTCTGGAAAGTGCGGTTCTTCCTCGCATTTTGGATGTACCAATTACAAAAACGCATTCGTCTGGCGAAATCTTCTCTTTGAGGCCTTGGACAATAGTAGGTTTATAAGGATGAAACTTTTCCTTTTTTAAAATATTATGAACAGTTGATTTTGGAATATTAAGTTCACGGCTTACAGATCTTACGGATGTGGATGGATTTCGTGTTACCGCCTCAGTAATGCTTAGAACACGTTCCCTATTGTTTAAGTCGTATTGTTCCATAGTCTGTTCAAAAGCACCATAATTCAGTAAATTCATTACAAAATAAGTATTTAGCATATCAAACTTTTCCTCATTCGAAAACTTGTAGACATGTGCCATTTTTTAAATTAAAAATGCAGCACCACCGGCACCAAAACTTACAACACACACAAGTTTATCTAAATTTTAGAATTTGTTTGACATATAACTGTAATTCAATTGTTTGGTTTTGTCACATACCACCGCCTACTATTATGAAACGATATCATTTTAACTCTAGTACCACCATAATCAATAATTTCTGACAAATGCTGTTTGTGTACATTATAAAATGTGTAACGTACTTTTCATAAAGTAGAAATCAAATTTTTGCCCTGTTGGGATTACCAAACGTTAAAGAACATACAAATTTAGTTATTTTTAAAATTTAGGATAGTTTTGCATTTTTTTATAGACATGTGGCATATTTTTGAAAAGGTAATTTTAAGGCGCATAATATTCACTTAATATTCAAAATGGCGGCCATAAGAAAACAAAAGTTGTGGGCGTTTCCTCGAAAACAAAAGACAGTCGAATGATTCTGTTTATGCTAAAATACTCCTTTTAGAAAAGTGTCTTAATAATGTGCAAGTCTTGTGATGGTGCGACTTATGATTCATGTTTTATTATCAAAAACAAAATCCGCCATTTTAGTTTTCTTCGAATATCTCCAAAACCAGACAACTTACACCAATTTTGGAAACGGATACAAAACTGGCCTGGATTCCTCCAAATCTTTCCCCATTTAACCCAATTTCTATCTCTTATAATAACTGAAATCACAATGTAGAGACTCGAAATTTGGACACACTGTATATATATATATATATATATATATATATATATATATATATATATATATATTAATTTTAACTGCAAATTGCAGAGAAAGTTTTGCTTTTATATATATATTACTCATATTTAGACCAGGGTAGAAAATTAAATAATCACATCAAATAATTTTAATCACCGTGTATAAGGAATTTCATTAAATAATACGCGTTATTAAAACCATGAAGCATAAATAAACTCGGTTGTTTCAGTAAAAATAAGAAATTTAAATTATTTATAAGACGAAGCAGTAGTGAAAAGCTCTGCGTGTAATGTAATTATTCCTAAACAAAGAGAAATTACGTGCAAAGTTTATATTAATTAACCCTATTTTAAGTAACCGGTAGTAAAACAAAGTGTACGTATAATAATTAATATTTAAGTTGTATTTGCTAAAAATGAAAAGGATAGAAATCAATTTTAATTGGAGTTAATTAAACCGTTAATAACATATAATACCTATAGAAACTTGTAAAAACCCAAGATTAAAATACCACGGAATAAGGCTCTGAGAATTAATAGTATGTTTGAACACCTGAGTAGTTTAAATATCACATTCGGCGTAAATTTTGCAGATAATTAATGTTTCAAAGAATCTTGGGGAAAACGTCGCATAATAGTTACGAGAATTGCTAAAGCTGGTTATTTCACACTCCATGTGGAATAAAATAATCGATAATAAAGAATATCAAGTTGCACCAATAAGAACACGGTAGAGAAGGAAAGAGAAAATGCGTCAAGCAAAGACACATATTGTAAAAGGCGGGATTTAAGCAACGTCACGGGGGTCACAATTGGTTAAAAATAGGATGCAAATATCAGAGGTAGAACAACGATTTCTGTACAAAATTAATTAGTTTTTCTCGGACATGCTTGCGTGCCGTGTGAAATTTTCTGAGATTTGAATGGGGCGAGTGAAAATTCGTAAAATCGACGTGCGAGCAACAGACTGGGAACATAGAATGAGGAATTCTTTAGAATTACCCGTTTTGGGGAACCGACCGACAGACAGGCTTTTTGCTATATATACCGAGATGAAGATAAACAAGCCCTCTTAGACTTTTGACGATTCGATGCGTTAAAAGCTCGTACATACGCGACTTGATTGAAAATGTTAAACCGTGCATTTTAGTTTGATTAAATAATTTAAAGTTTGCTAGTATATTTTAGTGGTTCAAAATAGCTTGTTATTTACGTGCTAACATGAATGTACTTCAGTGCACTTAGATACGAGGTAATAAAATTTAGTTTCACTGTATCAATTAGCAAAATTTACAACGACGAATGTATACACAAAAGTAGGCAGTTTTGGCGTATATTGGTGACAGAAGCAGGAATTTCTTTGCTATTTTTCGGGGGTGTTAATAATTAAATGGTTCAAATACGTGTCTGGATCCATGAAACAAGGGTCAGATAAACACAGATGAGTTCCGGAAAGGCCCAGAAACGACTTTGAATGGATGGTGATGGAGAAAATTTTAAAAGCGTAGAGAATCAGAAGCCGTAAATATAATCCTGTTGAATGGTGTGATTAACTAAAGAAACGATACTTTGAAGCTACGAGGACAGTAACCTTCAGGTAAATTATACTATTTTGTTTGACATTTTGTGTGTATTGAATGACTTTATAATTGATTTACTTTAAATGGACATTAGTGAAATTGTTCTAACCATAAACGTTTAATTTTAAGATGAAATTTGCTTGTTTAAGTAAAAAGGGTATTTTGTTTTGATGTTCAGGAATATGATGAAAATTTGGGTATGTCTTTGAGCTCAATTAGACGAACCTGGTTAATTAACGTAAAGGGGTGGTAGATGCTCCTTTATACTCAGACTCCGGTCTGCTTATATTGTTATATTAATTAGTAGGCATCCAACAAGGACTTTAATTTTGGATGCACAGTAAAATGATAATAAAATTAATCTTGAAATTCTTTTTAAAACTGAAATTTATGCTGAGTTTTAATTTTGAAATTTTAATGTATTCTGAATATTGATGTAAATAGAGTTAACGTTGATGTTTTTGGTAGGAATGTGTTTGTTTCTTTTATGATTGAGGATGTAAGTTATCTAGAGGAGCAGCCGAGGCGATTAACAGAAGAAAGACGACGGACCAGGTAATTCAAAAGGTTTCACAGCATTCTTGACGCCCAAACTGTGGGGCTCGAATGTTTTTTTGAAAGGGCCAGTACCTGCAGATATGAGAAGAAACACAGCATTCTTGGCGACCCAAAAGTGAGGCTCGAGTTCCAAATAAAATTTTTTGTTATTTTATTCCAGGAAACTGGCGATCTGAGAGAGAGTTTCTGGGTGTGTATAAATTTAAGAGTATTTGAGATGTGTGTGAGTGATTAGAACGTATGCAGAGAAAAGAGTGGTTAAGGAGTCAAGGAGTGGAAATTGGAAGTGACGATAGTGCATTGTGTGAGAAAATTTCGAAAATGGAAGAAGCGGAGGCAGTAGAGATCAGTCGAGGACGGAATCAGGGGATCAAGGAAACGAAATGATAATGAGGATGCTTGAAAGAATGAATGAGACGTTAAGCGGGGTTAGAGAGGACTCAAATCGAAAATTTGAGCAAATGAGTGATGAATCGAATAGAGCGAGAGAGGACTCAAATCAAAAATTTGACCGAATGAATGAGACATTAACAGGAGTTAGGGAAACCCTAAGTGAGAAAATAGATAAGACGAATAAAGAAGTTTCAGAATTTAAAAATAGTCTTACCGTAAAGATGGGGGAAGTTGAAAATAGGGTTGAAAAAAATGAGCGTGATATTACAGGTCTTCGACAGGAAATGGGACATTTAAGGTCCGAAGTACGCATTTTTTGTGAAGAAGAGATTAATGTAAAAATGACTGAAGTGACAGACTCATGTAGGGATCAGTTAGGCAGGGTAGAACGCGAAGTTAGTAGTATCAAATACAACATGTCAAATTTAACGGGGGAAGGTCCCAGATTTTATACAGGTGGAGTATCATTGGACCAACACATGAAGTTTTATGGCGATAACAGGGTAAACCCACAAATTTTTATTAATAGTGTAAGAAATCTAGTGGGAAATTTATTTGACGAACAGACTAAACTGAATACGATAAAGGCTTTATTAAAGGACAACACGGAAGCATGGTACAATTTAGTAGGACAGGACATAGACACGTATCAGGACTTTGAAAACAAATTTTTACAACATTACTGGAGTGATCACAAACAGGATCAGATTAGGGACGACTTGATTACAGGAAAATTTAAGGAGAGTTTGCAGGTTCTAGGAGCAATATGCCATCCGCAAGTACAGTGTGGCCAAACAACTGAATCCACCATTGACGGACAGACAGATTATTAAGTACCTATCACAACATTTTGAACTGGAAATTAGACAACACGTGGCCTTACAAAACATCACAGAACGGGAGACATTTTTAGAGTATTTGCAGAGATATGACGATGTATGTGTAGGACGGACAAGAGAGATACGAGAACGAAACGTTAACACAGTTAGGTTTGACAACAGGACACCGAATTATCCGAGACGGCTTGACTACAACAGAAATTTTCGACCGAATTGGGAACGACGAGGACAGGAATACAGAAGTAATAGTGCGACTAGGGGACCGACGCCAAGACCTAGTTACACGAGACAGAACAGTTTACCGAAGTAAACAGGACTGTGACCAGCACGCCGAATAGAGACAGGGACACGGATATTAACACGAGGAGGACGTACGCACAGGTTGTAGAAGGACAACCAGGACCAAGCACGGAAAACAGGATGGGACAGGATTTTTAGAACGCGACAGACCACTAGATTTCTGTGTAAATGTATATGAACATCCACGTGAATTTTTCAAAATTGAGGAGGAAGTAGAGCCAGAAACTGTAGAAAATTATGTTTGCCAATTATTAATTTAGAAATTTTTGAGAATAATGTAGAAGTATTACTTGATACAGGGACAGAGGCGAGTTTAATATCGGAGGAATTCGTCAGCAAAATTAGGGATAAGGTTTGTGATAGAATTATGCCTATAAAGCGTAGCCATTTAGTAGCTCCAAATAAAAAGAAGTTTGCTGTAGTAAATAGTGTTGTGGTGCTTAGGATAGATATAGGAGGTTTAAGCTGTGAACAGGAGTTTGTAATTGTACCTGGACTGAAGTTTCAGAGCATTTTAGGTGTTGACTGTATGATGAAGTTAGGGTTTTGATAGATATGGAAAGGAAGGTAATAAGGATTAAGGATAGGGTAGTGCCATGGAAGGGCAGTTATGAAGTCACAGAGGATGACACTGGGTTTAGTATTAATGTAGTAGAGGTAGAGGATGATGAAGTAAAACAGATCAACACAATAAGATGTCCAGAGGAAAGGAAAGTAGAGGTTCAAGCTTTAATACAAAAACATGCAGAAGTAGTGGGGGTAGAAGCAGCATATCAGGAGCAGGTGAAGGCGAAATTAGGTAAAGATGGCAAGTTTGTTTTTAATAAAGTAGATTTAAGGGATTCATTCTGGCGGATTCCATTACACAAAAATTCTAGAAGGTACGTAGGGTTTTCCATAGAGGGAAAAATTGATAATTGTAAAGTAGTATCGTTTGGTTTGTCGGCAGAAAGGGAAACAATAAGAAATGAGAAACAGACAAGTGTAGGGACTGAAGAAGAAGTAATATTTAAGAGTCACGATAATAGGGATGATAAGTTTATTCTATGTGAGATAATAGGGATGCTAAGTATAGATATCGAAGGGGGAGAAATAGGGATGAAGAGTATTAGGATGGTGAGAAGAAAGACTTGGAGGGTTAAGAAGAGAGTTAGATTTAAATAGGATAGGGATAGAATAGGTGTAGATAGAAGAGTAGAAGTAAGTGTTTATAGAAAATAAAGCTAGGTATAGGATAAATATGGGAGATAATTAGAAATAGGTTTAGGATGGGAATAAAGAGTAAATGTAGGAAGAAAATAAGATAGGTTAAGTATAGATATTCATATAAGATTAGTGGAGAGTTAGGAATAGAGTAAAAGTAGGATAGGCATATAGGATTAGGTAGGGGGAAGTAAAGTATAGTGAAGATTAGTTAAAAGTTAGGGATAGGATAGGTATATAGGATGTATATAGGATTAGATGGATAAGTAGGATGAAGTTAGGGATAATTTCAGTTTATAGAAGTAGGTGAGAGTTAGGAATAGGATAGGGATATAGGATAGGTGTAAATATTTTTTTTGATTGGAAACAAAGTAGGTAAGTTAGATAGATAAGGGTAGAGAGTGATAGGCAATTTTTTTTTGTCTAAATGCTTTATATTTGAAGTCAAATAAGTGGGATTATTTGTATTCAAATAGGGGGAAAATACTCATATTTAGACCAGGGTAGAAAATTAAATAATCACATCAAATAATTTTAATCACCGTGTATAAGGAATTTCATTAAATAATACGCGTTATTAAAACCATGAAGCATAAATAAACTCGGTTGTTTCAGTAAAAATAAGAAATTTAAATTATTTATAAGACGAAGCAGTAGTGAAAAGCTCTGCGTGTAATGTAATTATTCCTAAACAAAGAGAAATTACGTGCAAAGTTTATATTAATTAACCCTATTTTAAGTAACCGGTAGTAAAACAAAGTGTACGTATAATAATTAATATTTAAGTTGTATTTGCTAAAAATGAAAAGGATAGAAATCAATTTTAATTGGAGTTAATTAAACCGTTAATAACATATAATACCTATAGAAACTTGTAAAAACCCAAGATTAAAATACCACGGAATAAGGCTCTGAGAATTAATAGTATGTTTGAACACCTGCGTAGTTTAAATATCACATTCGGCGTAAATTTTGCAGATAATTAATGTTTCAAAGAATCTTGGGGAAAACGTCGCATAATAGTTACGAGAATTGCTAAAGCTGGTTATTTCACACTCCATGTGGACTAAAATAATCGATAATAAAGAATATCAAGTTGCACCAATAAGAACACGGTAGAGAAGGAAAGAGAAAATGCGTCAAGCAAAGACACATATTGTAAAAGGCGGGATTTAAGCAACGTCACGGGGGTCACAATTGGTTAAAAATAGGATGCAAATATCAGAGGTAGAACAACGATTTCTGTACAAAATTAATTAGTTTTTCTCGGACATGCTTGCGTGCCGTGTGGAAATTTTCTGAGATTTGAATGGGGCGAGTGAAAATTCGTAAAAATCGACGTGCGAGCAACAGACTGGGGAACATAGAATGAGGAATTCTTTAGAATTACCCGTTTTGGGGAACCGACCGACAGACAGGCTTTTTGCTATATATACCGAGATGAAGATAAACAAGCCCTCTTAGACTTTTGACGATTCGATGCGTTAAAAGCTCGTACATACGCGACTTGATTGAAAATGTTAAACCGTGCATTTTAGTTTGATTAAATAATTTAAAGTTTGCTAGTATATTTTAGTGGTTCAAAATAGCTTGTTATTTACGTGCTAACATGAATGTACTTCAGTGCACTTAGATACGAGGTAATAAAATTTAGTTTCACTGTATCAATTAGCAAAATTTACAACGACGAATGTATACACAAAAGTAGGCAGTTTTGGCGTATATTGGTGACAGAAGCAGGAATTTCTTTGCTATTTTTCGGGGGTGTTAATAATTAAATGGTTCAAATACGTGTCTGGATCCATGAAACAAGGGTCAGATAAACACAGATGAGTTCCTGAAAGGCCCAGAAACGACTTTGAATGGATGGTGATGGAGAAAATTTTAAAAGCGTAGAGAATCAGAAGCCGTAAATATAATCCTGTTGAATGGTGTGATTAACTAAAGAAACGATACTTTGAAGCTACGAGGACAGTAACCTTCAGGTAAATTATACTATTTTGTTTGACATTTTGTGTGTATTGAATGACTTTATAATTGATTTACTTTAAATGGACATTAGTGAAATTGTTCTAACCATAAACGTTTAATTTTAAGATGAAATTTGCTTGTTTAAGTAAAAAGGGTATTTTGTTTTGATGTTCAGGAATATGATGAAAATTTGGGTATGTCTTTGAGCTCAATTAGACGAACCTGGTTAATTAACGTAAAGGGGTGGTAGATGCTCCCTTTATACTCAGACTCCGGTCTGCTTATATTGTTATATTAATTAGTAGGCATCCAACAAGGACTTTAATTTTGGATGCACAGTAAAATGATAATAAAATTAATCTTGAAATTCTTTTAAAACTGAAATTTATGCTGAGTTTTAATTTTGAAATTTTAATGTATTCTGAATATTGATGTAAATAGAGTTAACGTTGATGTTTTTGGTAGGAATGTGTTTGTTTCTTTTATGATTGAGGATGTAAGTTATCTAGAGGAGCAGCCGAGGCGATTAACAGAAGAAAGACGACGGACCAGGTAATTCAAAAGGTTTCACAGCATTCTTGACGCCCAAATTGTGGGGATCGAATGTTTTTTTGAAAGGGCCAGTACCTGTAGATATGAGAGGTTTCACAGCATATATATATATATATATATATATATATATATATATATATATATATATATATACATACATATTGTGATATTATGTGATATATATGAGATTGAACCTTGACGCACAGAAGTACCACTCAGATATAGACTTCTAGGTCGTAAAATGATCGATGAAGGAGATGGTGAGGGCAGTTACTTGTTAAAGATATGTGAAATAATATTTAAAAAAAAAATGAAGTTTTAAGATTTCAAATTGGGTGTTGGTGATTCGTAAAGTAATTTTTAAAAGTTTGTGCCAATGAAGTGAACTGCTGTTGCTTGTATATCATAAAATTGTGTTAAAATATTTAAAAGGAAACTTCACTGCCATGTGAATATGTATGTATAGCGAAGATTTGAAGTCACTTAGTACGTTTTCATTTGATTTGAGTTAGGTATAAGATGTTAAACTTTCACTTTCATTTGAATAAGTACGTAAAGCCTAAAAAAGGTCAATTAGTATGTTTTTATTAAATTTAAGTTAGTTATAAGATGTAGAAATTTTATTTACTCTTCAGTATATAGTTGTAAGTATATTATATCATTTGAATTTCACTTCTTGTAACGTTGTATACATCCAACTCATCTAAAAAGAAATTATTTAACATTTGTTGTTAGGATTAAAATATCGACCAAAATTTATAAATTTTCGGCCAATGACATTTGTGTATTAGTTTACTCCAAATTAGAATTTGACAAGAGCAATAAGATCTATTAATAAAAATTTGGATCATAGAATGTTAGTTGGAAAAGAATTGTAAAAGAGTAGGCTGGTTTAATGTTTTAAGGGGCATCTCCATAGAGATAAGTGACAGTTGTTGAAATTAAAAAAATTAAGAGAAAAACTGATTTGAAAAGAACTGATAAAAAGAACTTTACAAACTATAGAACAAAAAGTATAATCTTTTTTGTAACAGTTTACGAATTGTATACCTTTTATTATTGTAATCTCCAACATAAAATTCAACGTATGAAAAATGTATTTGTGATATTCAAAGTATAAAGGAACTGTTGATATTAAAAAGTGAAAAATGCAAGAGTCCTTGTCATTGTCTTATTATTGACCATTGGATTTCTGGGAGGTTTTTGTGTAGACAGAGGCGTTCCAAAGTGGTGCCAACAAAACGCTGAGATTGCTGAACCTTTGGTGTCGAGCACGGTGTTGATTTCACGAAGCTAAGTTTCCTGATAAGACCAACGACGATAAGTATAAGTGTCTCTAAAGATTATTTGGCATACCTTAAACCCTACAATAAAAGGCGTAAATTCAGTATTACAAAATTTTAAAACGTACTTATCCACAGGTATTAAGAACCCACATCTGGTTCGAATCGTCTCTGTAGGCAGTGGAGCTTCATTGTTCAGCAGCAAGACGTTTCATTGGAAGTTCAGGTAGTATTATTATTATCTGTGTCATATTTTAAACACTTAATCCATTATACTCGATTGAAATCTTAAATTATTAACTAATATAAACTGTTTACTGTGCGTATTTTTCAAGTAATTGTTTACACTGTCACATTTAGAAATTGCTTTAGTAGAATTAACTAGAGGCCATTTGACTGGCAGTGTCACATACATCTGTATGCAGATATAGATTATTCACAAAATTAACCTGAGATAAGTTTCATTGGTCGAGGCGCAGATTTAAAGACCCAATAGAGAGGTTAATAAATCAATTAAAGAAAGGAAATTATAGGGCAATTTGGTGCATTGCTAATTTGCTCATATATTATAATTGTCAAAACAAAATAAAAAGGAGGGGTTATATTATCATATATATATATATATATATATATATATATATATATATATATATATTATTATGTTATGTATGTTGATATTTTATGTGTAATGATGCTTTAATATAAGAGTAAAATAATAGGTGCAACCTGTAATATGGTGTTAGTCTGTAATTGATAAAATAAAACTCTCTCAATTCAATTATGCCACGGCTTTTTGAAACTCTCTCAGGAAACTGAATCTAGGATTTTAACTCTGTAAGGAGAAGTAGGTTCTTTATCCCCTTACAGGTATTGAAACACAGACGCCTAAAGCGTATACGATCAAAATCAATTTAACCTCTAAGTTGTGCTTTCGTATACCGATTAAACAAAGATTGATAAATTTGTTCTGCAATTATTTGTTCTGGTTAACGTTGAAATTTAATTTATTCCAAATTACTTAATATGAAGAGTAGATAATATTAACTTTTATACCTGTAACTCCGTTGAATGTGTCTGGTTGTACAGGATTGGATACAGGATACACAGAGTTGCCTTGAACACTTTCAGTGAGTACCTAAATATATAAGTTTTAATATAAAATACAAATATGTTTTCCTCTAGTTAGGTTCTCTTATGGAAACTACTTCAACCACTAATTGTTTTATTACTCTACAAACTACAAACACCTTATACGTCACCAATTAAAAATTGATCAGCTGCAACTCCTGAACCACAACAAAGGATGCCCCGATGTTGGTATATATTTAAATTCCTCTTTTGGAATTTCTCCTCGTCGTATAACTTTTCACTTTCCTTCCTTATTATTTTGAATCAAAATGCATGCACAATTAACACGTCTATTATTTTTAACAATTTTTTATTACAAGCTCTTGAGCCAAAACAATTTTTCAATGTACCAAAATTTAGTCAAAACCTCTTTTTCCAAAATTTTTAATTAATTCTTTTAAAACAATTATCACCATAACAACCAACAAAAAAAAACTTATTTCTAGCCTACTACTAATATAACATAAGGGGTGCATTCAACATATAAAACTTAATTCTACTTAACTACTATTTTAGAACAGTTTTGTTTTATTTTACATATTATTTGACATTTCAAAAATTTTATATTGATTTATATTTTCAATGTATTAAACATATCTTATTTTAGGAAACTCAAAATTATAATTGGCATACAGTATCTTGCAAAAATTACAAATGCTAAACTGAAGACAAAACCTATACACATTCAACCGAAGATGCATTAGATACCCTTCGTATATGCAAACAAATAATAATGCTTTTTATAAACTTCAAACGCTGTACTTCTAGTACGTAATATCCTATTTATGCTTTCAACAAGTAACTATTCATCAATCTTTGTTAACCGTAGTGTTATTAACTTTTAGTATAGCTTGATAAAATGGAAAATTTATGGTTTTATCAGTAGCACTAACGAACTACCTTTGTAGAACCTTTGATAAATGTCAAATGTCATAGAAGCCCCACCTGGTTTGATAAAATAAATATAAGATTCTCTTTACTCTAAACAGTGTCAACGATTGTAATAAGCTTATTTTTATTTTATTAAACCACTGCTAACCTTACGTTTTAAAATTTACTAACTGTAGTTCAACCATATCAAATTTTAATATGAATACTAACACTAAATTTAACTTTTGTAGAAATGTGTAGACTTGATTATTAATGCCTGTAATTCACTAACACTTTGTGATATAAAATGTGTATGTGTATTTATTGTATAAATGGGTATAAATGTTCCAAGTGAAATCGTCCCCGACATTCACCCCTTTCATTCTCAAGCTCAAACGTATTGCCATTAGCGAAAATTTTCCTTATTTGATAAGGTCCTTCATATGGAAATAATAATTTTGCACAAATATTTCTACCCCAATTCGAAACTCTCAACCTCTTAACGATTACTAAATTCCCAATCTGAAATTTTGTCTGGTTCTTTATTCGATTGCATCGTTTCTCGACCTCCCGACGTTGTCTAGTCTCTGCCCTAGCTCTGGCCTGTTCTAATAAACTGTCAATGTCCTCCACCTCGTTCTGATCTCGCCATGGCCTGGCTGGTACCACCCCTTTCATTAACGTTACTGGACAAACTTTCGTCACTGAACTCGGTACAAAATTCAAATAATTTTCGATCCTTGGTAAATTTCGAACCCAACTATTATGCTGTCCCTCAACCGATATCCTTAAGTACTTGATGACTTCAGTTGTTCGTTCTCCCTTGATCTCCCTGATTTTGATTCCTGTTCCAGTTATTGAAACGGTAATTGTCCCCCTGGTCCTGGTTTCTGTTCCCATTGTGTTGAGGTGTCATGTGTCTCTCCCCGTGTCTCTGTTCCTGTCTTGGATTGTCATATCGATTCCCTGTTTTAAAATTTTCCTGTTGATTCCGGTTTCTCCCGGTGTTCCTACCTTCCCAATATCTATTATTATTTTCAAATTCCCTGGCCATGTCATAATTCCGCATGATTTCTAAAAATTCTTTCAGTGTTTTAATGTTTTGAGTGGCCACCGCCCTAGCCACTTCAGCTTCCATATGTCTCGATAAAAACTGTATCAACTCCTCTTCTCTAAATTTCGGAGTTAAATGCTGCGCCTGATTGTAATTGTCAATGATGTATTCCTCTCGCGACCCCATGCTAGTCAAATACTGTCCTGTTATCAATTTTGTCCGAATTTCTGTCTGTTTCGCGTTACCCCAATATTGTTCTTTGAAAAGAGTCTTAAATTGCTCGTATGTGTTGTAACTTTTCCTGATAATGCTGTGCCATTTTTCAGCGTTTCCCTTTAAACTTGCCCCTATCATTTGTATGCGCACCCTCTCTGGTTCACCTTCCATCATCTCGTCCAACTTGTCTAAGTATAACATCGGCTGTTCGTAACGTCTTCTCTCAAATTTCGGTAAGATTTCTCTTCCAATTTTGAAATAGCCTTGGTCCATTGTCCCTAAACGTCCCCCTTCTAAACCTGTTACTTGTTCCCTAATTACCCTAACACTACCTTCAAGTACCCCAAATTTCTCATCTACCCTGTCTTTAAAACCAATTACATCAGCCCTTAATTCTCCTGAATCTCTAATTTTATCCTGAATCATTTCCATCACTTCCCTTTTTGAATTTTGAAGATTCTCGGTTTGTTTTAGATCGACTCCTACCAATTCACCCCTTAGCTCCGACAAACCTGTTACCAAATTTTCTTCGACGACCTTTACCCTGTCTTCTACGTCCGTCCTTACTTCATCTCTAAGTAAACCCAAACTGCTCTGTATTAGCGCATTTATCCCTCCGAATTTCATCTCAATCATTTCAAATCTTTCCCCCATTCTCTCAAAATTTTTCTTAACTTCCGCTTGTGAATTTTCAAATTTTGTCTCTATTCTCTCAAAATTTTTCCTACCTTCCGCTTGTGAATTTCTAGCCTCGTTCCGAATTTCTCTTAAAAACTGCATAATACCTAGCATGTCCCCCCTCGTTCGCTGTCTCTCTGACACCTTCGACCTGTCTTTCCACGTCCGGCTGAATTACAACCACCTCCGGTTCCACATATTCTCTCCTTTCATCCCCTGCATCTCCTGCCGCTAAAGTCTCCATCACCCGTTGCCCTCTCATAACCGTCTCGACACCATAAACCTTTCCTGACCTGGTGATCCCTTTCTCGTCTGACATGTTCTAAATAATGTTGCCTTTTACAATGACCTTTACTTGCCCCACCAAAATACCAATGCTCCAAACCTGCAAATACGCTAATTCTCTCTCAAAACACCACGCTTACAACACTGCTTATCGAGCCCCACCTGCTTTTTGTCCTACTGCAACCTATTACTCTTTAACTTGCCCCACGTTTGTTGGTCGCCAATATTATTTATGTATGTTGATATTTTATGTGTAATGATGCTTTAATATAAGAGTAAAATAATAGGTGCAACCTGTAATATGGTGTTAGTCTGTAATTGATAAAATAAAACTCTCTCAATTCAATTATGCCACGGCTTTTGAAACTCTCTCAGGAAACTGAATCTAGGATTTTAACTCTGTAAGGAGAAGTAGGTTCTTTATCCCCTTACAGGTATTGAAACACAGACGCCTAAAGCGTATACGATCAAAATCAATTTAACCTCTAAGTTGTGCTTTCGTATACCGATTAAACAAAGATTGATAAATTTGTTCTGCAATTATTTGTTCTGGTTAACGTTGAAATTTAATTTATTCCAAATTACTTAATATGAAGAGTAGATAATATTAACTTTTATACCTGTAACTCCGTTGAATGTGTCTGGTTGTACAGGATTGGATACAGGATACATAGAGTTGCCTTGAACACTTTCAGTGAGTACCTAAATATATAAGTTTTAATATAAAATACAAATATGTTTTCCTCTAGTTAGGTTCTCTTATGGAAACTACTTCAACCACTAATTGTTTTATTACTCTACAAACTACAAACACCTTATACGTCACCAATTAAAAATTGATCAGCTGCAACTCCTGAACCACAACAAA
The DNA here is from genome assembly GCA_036346225.1 of Platerodrilus igneus. Classification (NCBI taxonomy): domain Eukaryota; kingdom Metazoa; phylum Arthropoda; class Insecta; order Coleoptera; family Lycidae; genus Platerodrilus; species Platerodrilus igneus. Next base: position 323,279 of record JARFIW010001134.1, on the reverse strand, counting down.
GGATGCCCCGATGTTGGTATATATTTAAATTCCTCTTTTGGAATTTCTCCTCGTCGTATAACTTTTCACTTTCCTTCCTTATTATTTTGAATCAAAATGCATGCACAATTAACACGTCTATTATTTTTAACAATTTTTTATTACAAGCTCTTGAGCCAAAACAATTTTTCAATGTACCAAAATTTAGTCAAAACCCCTCTTTTTTTAAAAATTGTTAAAAATAATAGACGTGTTAATTGTGCATGCATTTTGATTCAAAATAATAAGGAAGGAAAGTGAAAAGTTATACGACGAGGAGAAATTCCAAAAGAGGAATTTAAATATTATTTTGAATCAAAATGCATGCACAATTAACACGTCTATTATTAATTAAAAATTTTTAAAAAAAGAGGGGTTTTGACTAAATTTTGGTACATTGAAAAATTGTTTTGGCTCAAGAGCTTGTAATAAAAATTGTTAAAATAATAGACGTGTTAATTGTGCATGCATTTTGATTCAAAATAATAAGGAAGGAAAGTGAAAAGTTATACGACGAGGAGAAATTCCAAAAGAGGAATTTAAATATATACCAACATCGGGGCATCCTTTGTTGTGGTTCAGGAGTTGCAGCTGATCAATTTTTAATTGGTGACGTATAAGGTGTTTGTAGTTTGTAGAGTAATAAAACAATTAGTGGTTGAAGTAGTTTCCATAAGAGAACCTAACTAGAGGAAAACATATTTGTATTTTATATTAAAACTTATATATTTAGGTACTCACTGAAAGTGTTCAAGGCAACTCTGTGTATCCTGTATCCAATCCTGTACAACCAGACACATTCAACGGAGTTACAGGTATAAAAGTTAATATTATCTACTCTTCATATTAAGTAATTTGGAATAAATTAAATTTCAACGTTAACCAGAACAAATAATTGCAGAACAAATTTATCAATCTTTGTTTAATCGGTATACGAAAGCACAACTTAGAGGTTAAATTGATTTTGATCGTATACGCTTTAGGCGTCTGTGTTTCAATACCTGTAAGGATAAAGAACCTACTTCTCCTTACAGAGTTAAAATCCTAGATTCAGTTTCCCTGAGAGAGAGTTTCAAAAAGCCGTGGCATAATTGAATTGAGAGAGTTTTATTTTATCAATTACAGACTAACACCATATTACAGGTTGCACCTATTATTTTACTCTTATATTAAAGCATCATTACACATAAAATATCAACATACATAACAATATATATATATATATATATATATATATATATATTGCTATGATAATAGCGTTATTTAACAGTTTATAGGGTCACAAGGGAGTAAACAACATGTAAACAACACAAAAATCAAGAAAACTAAACGTTTAAACCATAAAAAGTACACACTTTGTTCATTATGCAAAAAACAAATACCCTGTATAAAATCAACGACTAACTACAGTCAATGAAAGGAAGCTCATCTTTAATAATTTAACCACACTTAGTAAAATATATAACTCTGGACGAAAATGCAAATTAGGCATATCCAAAGTAAAACAAACGCGAAACAAATTTTTTTCAAACTCGACGCATTAGCCGGAAAAAAAAATCAATGCATGCTTATAATAAACAGGCCTTTCAAAACAAGTATATTTCATAACACAAGAAGTCAATAAACGCATCTAATTTATGTCATCTGTTAAAGTATCCTATTATAAAATTTAGCCTACGTGATGTTTTAAATGTAGGAATCGTCACTTTCAAATAAAACCCAGCATATTGAGGAAACAAAATATGGAACAATAAGTTTTGTATACGTGCGGAATTGAAAGGGAAACTTGATAAATTCCTGTACAAAATTACAACTACGTGATGTTAAAAAGTACAAAGTACCATTGGCGAACGAAATCCATAATATAAACCTTTGGGTCTACGTGATTTTTGGAGCGTCTGAACAATACATATAGTAAGTAACTCCAAGTAAAACCCAACCGGCTGCATGATAGCACAGGGTAATGCCTCTCCATGATCGAACTATAAGATAGCAAACGGTTACCCAATGGCAGCACGTGGAAGGGCTATTTCAGGATAGGTTACTGTTAGAAAGCGATATTATTATTTTAAAAAATGCATGACATTTAGCACATAGGTCAGAACAGCCTCTGTAACAGATGCAAATGTACAGACACCACATGTTCTAATGTATCACTAGTTACTTTTGCGAGCAATCGATGCAAACCGTAAAACAATATCACAAGGTTTGTTGAAGTTAGGTATGGCACATTTTCACTTGCTGGGCATTGATTAGTACCATAAGAAATATATAAGTCGTGTTACTGTCGACAGCAAAATATAGTATTTGTAAAACATTAAAACAAGATCGAATTACTGCTTTAATTATGTGTCTGTTATTACTACTACCATAAACCAAATATACACAATGTAATTGTAGCCAGCGATGCATGTTGAGTGAAAAACACCGCCACAGTTGTTAATTAGTTACTTACGTACCTGCTTCAGTTAACATTTGCTGCCATCATCCAAAGTAACATTTTAGGCAACAGCTTCTTAGAGGTTTCATTGTCTATTGGGGATACCGCTGCGTCTAGGTATGCTGGGAGATATGGTGATGCCAACACAGACAGAAGACGACAAAAGCTCTTATACACTATATATTGTTTGTACATACAACAGTCTCAGAATCAACAAAGGGCTGACAATAATTCACGGTTTAGCATATGTACACGTGCATGCTCACACAAACATACCCACATGCACGTATGCATGCACGCACGCACACCCACACACACATGCATGGCACCCATGCACACACACGTGCAGTGGTGTTGCGCAATCAATCTCAAGGTTAACATAATACATTGTTTAGCGTGTTTCAGAGCATCATTTCAACTTGTGAAAAATCAATAATATGTAGTGTAACATAAATTTTGAGAAACAATCAAAATGTGACAATTGAAATATTTCTAAGTGTCTATCAAAATTAACCTATTTACATTCGCTTTTAAAATGTTTTAAGTGAAGTAACATGCCCATTACATTCATATAGCTAGGCGCTTTCCATAGAAATTTTTGGAAACTTTTTTGAAAAATGCGGCCAAAATCGACATTAATCTGCATTTGTTGTACGTGGGAAAGAAAAGTATGACAATATGCTATATTAAAAAAAATTTTAGGTCCAGTATGCCAAATCGCACCGTGCTCAATGTTTCAATAGTAATGCTATATTTCAGTTTTCTCTATTTAAATATCAAGCCATATTAAGAAAGTCAACTCGTTAAGTTATGACTAAAGGTAAGTTCATACAAGGACAAAATTTGCAATTTTTATCCGAATAAAATGACGGTTGCGAATTTCGTAAGAATGTTGAAAAAAGTTCAACATTTTTGCAAAATTCGCATACTCCCGTCATATTAAATGTGACTTCTGCTAGGTGCATAGTTTAAATTTCATATAACCTACATATTGTTGATTTTCCTATTCCTCTATATTACAAAGAATAGAACTTATCTTTGACTTGAAACAAATTAAATAATTAATATAAAATAAACACTGACAAATATTTTTGACAACGCACTGACTTTACGATATTTTTTGCCAACCTTAAGGAAATTAGATATAACATCCCCAACTATTCGTGATTGATTTTCGTTGGTTTTAGGACGTTCTAAATTTTCAAATTGCGAATTCGGAAACAAAAAGTAGCATTCGTTGTTGTATGAACTTACCTTAATGCATGCATCTACTTCTCTCGTACAATGTATAAATTGATGTGTATCTTGTAGTTTATGTTATATTACCTAAAACAAGATAACTTATGGTCTGCATTTTGAAGCCAAACGTTATACAAAGTTATCTCACAGTAGGCACTAAAGTGTGTTAAAATAAGTTTCTGATTTTGTTCTTACCTTAGCAATATAAAAATTACACTTGAACCATTAGTGAATTAATAATCTACATGGGTTTTTGAATTAAATAACTACTAAATTAAAATCCCACCTGTTGTAAAGGATAAAGATCCCTGGAAATATGAGCTACACTTATTGCCAACTGTAAAAAAATATTTCCAAGTTAAAACTGAAGACACAATTTGGAAAGTTTTAGTACTTAAAGCAAATAAAAATAGAATACATTTTAAAATGTTCACCTTAAATATTTATTGCTTTAAATTCTCTTGCAATTTTCCTTTGCCATTCATCACTACTAAAGGTTGAACCTATTTTTGTTTTATTATAACAAAAACATTCAATGTCAATGATACATTAATTTATCAAGTAAGGTTTGTTTATTCTTATATTTATCTAGTTTAGTACAACATGAAAATTAGAAATTTATAAACAAAAACAGGGATATAATTTTAAGTTACGGAAATATAATAGCATCATCGAATGCATTTTAATCGTGATTGTGATTACCCTGCATGGATGTCATTTAACTGATTATTAAGAAAAAAAATTAGCTTACTGGTACTATAACAGTACTGAATACTAGGTTCTCAAAACGGTTTTTATTTAAATTTGTCATTTTAAATATTGAATTTAAAACATTTTATATTACATATAAAATACATTCTATTTATCCTATGCCAAATGCATTATTTTATTCTTTTGTAAGTTAAACTTTTATCAAATAATGTGTTTTTAATATAGCACATAATGTCTCATAAATAATTATTTGTATATATTTGATATAAATCTCTTAGCTGGAGTTTGAAATGAAATTTCATCTCTGCTAATTCAAATATTCTCCAATTAAATTATTTTAAGTGCAACCTCCTTTTATTTATTTTACGTATTATTGATTGAATATGCATAATATGGGTGATAGCGAAACACCTAGAATTATCCCCAATGGGGGGATTAATAAATTGAAAATAATCTCAAGCTTTCTGCCACAAAAATGCAAGTAAAAACAAAATATCTGGATAAAGGGAATGTGCCTGTGATCATAGAATTTTAATCTACAGTCTTGTTCTAGTAAACACCTTCTTAAAAATCTTCGTACTTCAGTTAAATATCCTTTGTTTAAAATTTGGCCCTTAGTGCAGACTTCCTTAATCAAGACCTATTATTTAAATACTTTGATAATCGCATCAAAAAATTACCAATAAATATTTTCTTTTTACAACATATCATGTAGCCCTTTATCACCTTATAAAACTAGTGTATGCAACCTCTTTTCACATAAAAAATAAAAATCCCTAAAAATCCCTTAATTTTAAAAATGTCAAGACATCGTAAGCTTATAACACACATAAAACCTATAACAAATATACAAGGTTGTTTTGACGAGAGAACGACTTTTCAATAAAAAACTTAGTTTACACTAAAAAGTGTATTTTATTTTTCAATACAATTTCCTTAAAATTCTGCACACCGAGGTTACAATTTTTTAAACTCTCTAAATAGTAATCCTTTGAAAGCTCTTTAAAATAGGCGTTTGTTTCGGCTATCACCTCTTTGTCCTTTGAAAGCATTTTAAAATAGACATATGTTTTGGCTATCACCACTTCATGTGATCTGAATCTTTTTCCAATAAGTTATTTTTTTAATTTCACTACGAACAAGATTGGCAGAATATGGTAGATGAGATAGCAGTTTGTAACTCGATGCGACTAATTTTCTTGTACGAATAAGATGTTGCATTGCTGTGATACAACATCACTCTGTTCTTTAAATTAACACAATATCAACTCCAGTTATCATTCCTCCCTTTTATAAATAGCCAGTCAAGATTATGCCTCTGGAATCTAAAAAAATTATGGCCATAACCTTAATGGCCAAAACAGCAGGTTTTGCCTTTTCGAAAGAAGTCCTTGGTTTTGATTGTACATTTGGTTTTGCAATATAGTGATGTTTTCAACTTTCATTTACAGTGATAAATTGATGAAAAAATTCCCTTGAATCATGTTTGAGCATAGTCAAACAGTCATTTGAAGTTATAATTCAAGCTCGAATCTGATTAGTATTAAACAAACAGCATCCATCTTATAAAAAGCTTTCTGATATTCAAATAGCCATGCAAAATATTGAATAACCATTCTGTTAAAGTGTTCACTGCAGTAACTATCTCAAATGCTTTCTATTGGTGATTGCTATTTACAAGGTCACAGACTTTATTAACCATTTGGGAAGGTGTTACGGTAAATCATTCGATGAGACGAATCAGATTTGCCATTATACTTATGCAACTTGTCCTATGTTTCTTCAGTGGTTTTTCCAAATAAAAAAATAATGTTTAACACTTAAATTTCTTTTTAATCCATATTTACACAATCGCAAAGATAATTTTTTCTAAAGGAGTATGAAATATACAGGGTGGCATTAGTTTTGTGTTATTAATTTAAAGGGGGTGTAGAGACCGATAAGACAAACAAAAAATGTTAATAAACCTGTAGTCTAAAATAAAAGTTTAGCTACAAATGAACACACAAAAGAAGTATTAAAATTTGCTTTAAAACCACTGTAATGTTAACTAGGTCACAAATAAAATATATATTACATCATGCTTTAAAGTCAAACAATTAAGTTGTAACCTTTAGCAAACTTAAATTAGTGGAATAGAGTGCATTTTTGTTGCCAAACGAAATAACTCAATGTACTTTAGTTGCTACTGAAAAAAGTTTAAAATTTATTCTAAAATTCGCATGTTTAGATAATAATCACAACAAAAAATAATATTCCATAATGCTGATGTGGTCCACTATATTGGTTTTTGATGTAGTGTTGCGTTTGTTTACAATTAAGCGTTTATGCAGAATACAATATCCTACTTTAAGTTGAATGTACTTTTTCATTACATAGCTTGTAACCGGGGTTGATGTTGTGTGTTTCACCTGTTTGATTTTTATGTGTTCCACTATGTGCTTAGATAGTACGCTTAAACTCAGTGTTGAGATTTAATTGGAGTTTTTTGTCGCGTTAATAGCTTAATGAGTTGTTTTTTGAAAATATGAAAACCCGAAAATTATACCAACCACAAACTTGCAAATAAGGTGGAAATTTCAAACACTTATTGTGAAATCATATCGTATGCATTGTGATTCAGGATAGCACTTGCAATACATAAGTTATTTCTTAAAAAACATATGACAAAACAGCAGTCCTAAACTTTTACTAGGTTGGGCTTTTAAAAAGTGCTCCATGAGAAAAATGCCATATAGGTTTTTTGTTTAGCTAAACAATCTCTATCACATTATAAATTTAATGACATAAAACTAATGCTACCCTGTATATAACATATTTGACAGATTTGAGTAAAATTTTGAAAGTAGGTTTCAAAAACATGACGAATGCTAGAAATATTATTGCAGTAACAATGGTACTGCCAACTGTTGAAAAGTCGCTCTTCAGTCAAACCGCCATCGTAGTTTTATATGTAAAATATAATAAGCAATGACTAAACTTACGGCACATGTTGAGGAGGTACTACGTTTCTTGAATAATAATTTTCTTGCACTACGATCATCATATGAAGGTTCAATTGTAGGATCCTCTCGTTGTGGTACTTCCACTTCGGGTTGGGCAATATGTCTAAAATTAACAAAGATATCTCCTAAGTTGCATTAGTAGTAATATGGTTTAATGCTTACCGAATGACTCTTGTAGTTTGTAAAATAGGTTGCTTCTTGTTGTTTGGTCGATCAGCAGTATCAATAAGTGCACTTAATGCTACTCGTCTAAAAGTACTTCCATGTGCTTCTTTCACATAAGTAATCAATTGCCTAACTTCACAATACATTGACTATAGAAGAAATATTTACTTAAATTATGTGCCACATAAAAATTCATAAATATTTACCAAATTTTCTTGTGCCTTGATTTCTTTCGTAGAGTTCACAAAACGTGTTACCAGGGTTTTGAAAACGTGTCCCATAACTTGATCTTCAACTCCACGGGAATTATTTCCGCCTAGGCCTGTGCCAAAGTTCGTTGCATAACCACTTTGAGACACATTGTCTGGCGACTTGCTAGAGCCCCGCTTCTGGTCTGACAATTAAATTGCAACTTATCATGCTTATAGCTTTGAAAAGTAACTCATTATTTTGGTTTTGTAAAAGATCATCAATGCAGTATGTCAACAATAAAAAATTTAGAAGAATGAAATTTAGAACTAAAAGTTATTACATTAGCTAGTTATGTCGAATGAAAGGATTGGATTTTAAGGCAAGAGCTACTTATTACTTGTGCTACATTTATAAATTTAAGTAGTCAAATAACATTTCTATATCTCAATTGTTCTGTTCTGAATGGACCTGCACCTTGAAGTAGTTCTAGATTACTAAAACAGGTAGAATGAATGGCTTGCGTGTTCCAGTGATCTAAAGAGTCGAACTACAAGTTTAACCAAATTAGTGAGGTCTAGGGAGAAACCAGACTAAGACAGGTCCCTGAAAGAGGGCAGCAGTTCTTTCGGTACTTAGAGTGGCAGAGACCGGGTCCGTATGTCGTTCTAAGACACACTACTGCAATGTGAAAGGTAACATGAAACCACCATATTACCTGCCAAGTACACAGCGTACTTAAATTGTTATTTAAGATTATGGCATCCTCCACGGTAAAAAATTCCGGAGTTAAAATAGTCTTCCATTTAGATCTCCCGGAGGGGACTACTTCGGAGGATGTAATCGGAAAGTTTAGAAGAGTCGGGAACATTTTGCAATTAGGAGGGTGGAATGTCAGAAGTATGAAGCAAGTAGATAAGCTAGAGAACTTGAAAATTGAAATGGAAAGTTAGCATTAAACATAGAAGGGATCAGCCAAGTTTGGTGGTCAGGGACGTGGGACTTTTGGAACAGAAACTTTAGAGTAATTCATACTGGATCAGAGGAAGGAAATTCGGGTGTGGAGATAGTTATCGAAAAAACAAATAGAACACTGTGTAGAAAAGTACTTACAAAAGAACGAAAGACTACTCATGGTTAGATTAAAATCTAAACTGGTAAATGTAGTAATAATACAAGTATACATGCCCACCTCTAGTCATAGTAAGGGCAGGGAAGGAGAGATAGTAGGTTTATTTGGTTTAGATATGAGAAACCACAGGAGAAATAGGTTGGAAGAATTTTGAGAACCATCACAAACACATTATTTTCAACATCATGCTTAAAACCAATTCACGTGGAAGATGCCAGGAGATATAGGAAGATATAAAATAGATTACATTCTTGTTAGGCAACGGTTTAGGAATCAAGATAAAGACTGTAGAAGCTACCCAGAAGCAGATATAGACACTGACCACAACATCGTAATTATGAAGGCCGCACTTTAATTTAAAAATTTGAAAAAAAGAAACGGAAAAAGACACTGACTTTGAGAAACTAAAAGATAAAATATCCACGAAAGATTTGAGATAAAGTCAAATGAATTGCTGAAAGATATCGGGAAAATTTCTTATACTAAGAAAGTAGAAACAGAATGGAATAACATTAAATCCAGGTTAGACATGGCGGTCACATGTATTCTGGGGTATACATAAAAAGAAAATAATAAACTAGGAATAACAAAGGATGAATTTAATAGAAGAAAGACGAAAATACAAAAAGGAACCAGACGACGCAGGAAAACGGTACAAAATCATAAAATAGGAAATTATTCGCAAATGCAGGAAAGCTAAAGAACGATGGATTGATGAAAAGTGCAAAGAAGTGCAAACTAAGATGGAAATAGGAAAGACAGACGAAGCATATAAACTAATTAGAATGAATTTTAAGGATATAATACTGTACAGTAAAAATGTAAGGCGCATTGAAGGAAACATCATCATAAAAAATGTAGAGAAAGTGGTTAGATGGCAAGAATATACAGAGAATTTATATGCAGAACAGGAGCTAGCAGCACTAGAACAGGAATCAGACATTGAAAAGAATGACGCGACACCCTACACTTAGAGATGAGTTTGAATTAGCATTAAAAAGTCTGAAAAATGGTTAGGCACCGGGTATAGATAAGACGCAAGCAGAAATTCTAAAAGCCGCTAAACGCAGTAACAAATTGTCTCTTTCAACATCTAAGCTATATGTATGAGACATGCGAGATACCCAAAGATTTCAAAAGTAAGATTATAGTGATTATACAAAAAAAGAAGTGCAGATAGAAGTGAAAATTTTCGAACAATAAGTTTGACAGCACATGTGTCAAAAATATTAACTAGAATTGTACAAAGATGGATGGAAAAAGGGCTGAAGAAATACTAGAAAATCAATTTGGGTTTAGGCAAAACAGGGGAACACAGGAGGCTAATTTAGCTCTGAAGGAGATAATGAAGAAGACAATAGAAAAGGCAGAAAGCGGGTATATAGGGTTTATAAATCTGGAAAAAGCATTCGACAATGTAAAATGGAAAAAATGTTCTAAATACTTAAAAAGATTGAAATGAGTTTTAGGGATAGACGAATAGTATATAGCTCGTACAAAGAATAAACAGCATAAATAGAATTAGAGCAGGAACATAGAGAAGTAGACATTAGGAAAGGTATGACAGGGATGTGCTCTTGTTATGCTTTATTTTAAAACTTCATCGTAATATTTTATTAATTTAAGTTTAGGGACTTTTTAGAACTCTGCATGCGGAAATTCCCAGAAGACAATAGTGATACTGCTAACGCCTGTGAAAACCACTCTAAGTTGTAGTTCACAGGTTATATATGACATTGACATATCTTTTGTGGTTGCTGAGTATGCTGACATAATGATTCTCACATGGGAACGCGCGTGAAAGTGTATCAACCTCGATTGGAGGTAGTAGACATTTTTATGTGGGAAATGTAGCATAGCTCGGGACACTTTCTTACCGCCTTCCATGGAGTACTGATGTGTGAGTGCTTCGAGCAACAACGAGTGGCTTCCATCCTCCCTACCTCTCCCTCATCGTATTGTCCAGCAAAGCATCACAAGGAGCAGCACAAAACAGCTAGCAACAGCAAACAGACAGCAACTGCAAGAAGCCAGAACCCACCTCAAAGACCAAGACCTCCGCGTCTGCTTAGGATCACTGGGATAAGTGTTACACGGTTATAAATATGAATTACCTCCACCTACAGTCATGGAACCTTAGGTGGTAACTGCTAATGCGTAATATAATCTCCACTTTTACACAAGATGAACGACGGTTACTGATATGTTGTGAACATTTATACATAAATAATAAACTTCAGGAGCAATTATAATTTATTGACCTTTGCATAACATTTGTGCGCGGCTATCTTGATGACACTCCTTTCTAACATGCCGGTGCGTTCCGAAGTGTCCGCTTGATACACTTCACTCCTCTTTACTAACATTAAGACATTAGTTACACAATAGGCAAAATATCTCATTATACAAGCTACACCATTATAGGCAGTTTAACAGATGTTTTAGTCTCTTGGTTAGAGGGTGGATCAGGTTGGTTTGCACTAACCACAGTCACATCAGCCTCAACATCAGCCAAATTTGGCGACTGGTTACTGATAGGAGAGCTACCCTTCTCTAATGTGATGGCTGGAGGTAGTTTATCTTCGTTTACTTGACATCTGTTTCGTTCCAGATAGTCAACATGGACCATCTTCACATGTTTGTGCACCATTACAAGATAAGTCTTGTAGCTCAATTGTTTCATTATTTTTCCGGGTTCTCAGATCTCGTTTAACTTATTATAAACTAGTACGGCTTCCCTATCAGTATAATAATAAATGCCTCTTTCATTATGTCTTTTCCAGGCATAAACTTCTGATTCCTTACTTGAACCCCTTCTCTGGTTTCAAAATAATTATTTTAGTTCTTGGAAGTCTTCTTAACATCCCTTCAGCAGGAGACATCCTAGTACTTGTTGTAGGAGTATTTCTATAGTTGAATAGAAAATTGTCAACAATATGTTGAATATCCAATTTGCTATGAAGTTGTAAATTTTCTAATAAACATTTCTTTAATATGTTTTTGAGACATTAACTCCCTTTTCCGCATTACCATTCGATTGAGGGTGATAAGGAGGTGAATTTACTAACGTTATTGCATTTGTCTTGCAAAAGTTTTGTTACACCTGACTATCAAATGGTGGACCGTTATCAGCTACTAACAATCGCGGTAGACCTCAATTAGCAAATGATTGCCTCAATTTTCTAATAGTGGCACGAGCGTTGGTGTTGCTCATAATGTAAAGATCTATTGTACTGTCCACGATTAATAAGAAAGTATTTTCGAGCTTAAAAAAGTCAATATGTATTGTATCCCAATTCTTGGAGCTTTTGGGCCATGGATGAATATTTTTATTTTTGTTACTAGCATTATAATGTTGGTAAAGTCCATATTGCTCTATATATTCTTCAATTTTTGATCGACCTTTGGCCACCATAAGGCAGAACGTGCTCGAGTTTTCATCCGAACGACTCTTGGGTGACCTTCGTGAAGAAGTTCCAGTACTCAAGGTCGCAGACTGATTGGAATGACGACTATTTCCCCAAGTGACACATTCAATCTCAAGACTCAATTCATTTCTATGAGAAAAATAGAGTTTATATACGTCATCTCCTTTTCCAGGAAATCCATGTTTGATTAATTCTTCTTAATCTTCTTTGGGAATTAAACCACTCATAGTTTTTAAATTCATCTTTATTTACGTTTCGATCCATGACCTAGGATCGTTGTCAAAATAATAAAAACTTCAAGTTTGACATTAAAGACATAAATTGAAGGTGACTTCGATTTATTGATGTTTGAAATATTTGGTTTGAGTATACTAAGCAAAATTTTTAAAGTTTAAAAGAATGACTGCCTTCAATTTGTGTTGCGACCTGGGATCGACTTTCTTTAGGTAGCCAATATGCTTAACGTGAAATCAGCTGATTAATTTTTATTGGTGAATTTTATATAAATTCAATAACTTGAAAATTGGAAAACATTTTTTAACATGTTTCTATTTATACAATTGAGAGATTTCTAATTTTATGTCTTATTTCACCGAGATTCACTGAAGAGGGTTAAGCAACCTGTGGCTACCAAGATCCCCCCACACAAGGAAAACCCAGGAAAAACTTGCAATGCTACCTAGATATTGTGGGCATTTGATCTTCATTTGTTATTTCTTTTGTTATTTCTTTTAGTAATGGAATCCATTGTTTACTGAAAGTCACGGATTCGTTTGCAACGCAGTTATTTTTATGTAGGGTTATATAAGCTTATATAAGCTTTTTGCGTCTTCCCATTTTATTTTATGACTGAAGTCCCATGCATGTTGGCAAATCATGGATTTTTCAAATTTTCTATTTTTTATATATGATTTATGTTCTTTTAATCGAACTTCAAATGGTCTAGAACTTTCTCCTATATAAAACTTATTACATTCGCACGGTATTTTGTAGATACAGTTTTTTGAACTTTGTATTGCGTTTTTGGGTTTTGTTTTTGTTAATTGTGCTCTTAGTGTATTGTTGGTTCTAAATACTGTTTTAATTCTAAATATTAACATGAAATACAGCCTACATACATGATTTCTATTTATACATACAATAACTAATTACATAACAATAAGCATATTAACTAGAAAACCATTATTTCGGCAAATTCTAAGTGTTGGGGGATCTTGGTAGCCACAGGTTGCTTAACCCCCTTCAGTGAATCTCGGTGAAATAAGACATAAAATTAGAAATCTCTCAATTGTATAAATAGAAACATGTTAAAAAATGTTTTCCAATTTTCAAGTTATTGAATTTATATAAAATTCACCAATAAAAATTAATCAGCTGATTTCACGTTAAGTGTATTGGCTACCTAAAGAAAGTCGATCCCAGGTCGCAACACAAATTGAAGGCAGTCATTCTTTTAAACTTTAAAAATTTTGCTTAGTATACTCAAACCAAATATTTCAAACATCAATAAATCAAAGTCACCTTCAATTTATGTCATTAATGTCAAACTTGAAGTTTTATTATTTTGACAACGATCCTAGGTCATGGATCGAAACGTAAATAAAGATGAATTTAAAAACTATGAGTGGTTTAATTCCCAAAGAAGATTAAGAAGAATACTAAACAAACCACAACAAACATACAGGGAGTATTTGATTAATTCGACAACTGTACACAAGACTTGATCTTTCTTGGTTTCCCTAGCGATTTCTTCAGGTAGTATGGGCAAGTATTCGGAGTGATTAAAATAAAAAATATAATCGTTTGTCCCTTCCGGCAATGGTAAACAGGACAGTCCATCAGTGTTGGCAATGTCCGAACCCTTTTTGTATTTTATTATATAATCATAAGCACTTAATATTATGGCCCAACATTGAATTCGACTGTGAGCTAACGTAGGTATTGGTTTGTTATTCGCAAATATAGATTCTAAAGGTTTGTGATCCGTTCTTATGACAAATTTTCTTCCATATAAATATTTATGGAACTTACGAACTGCATAGATTACTGCTAATGCTTCCTTTTGGACTTGAGGGTAATTTATTTCTGCTGGATTGAGGGTACACGAGGTAAAGCACACAGGTGTTTCAACCCCATCATGACTCTGACTTAACACAGTTCCTAGACCATACGACGATGAATCTACGGTAACAATTGTTTCGTTGGTTGTATCGAATAAAGCTAGTATAGAATTATTATTAATCATACTCTTACTATTTTGAAATGCCTTATTGCAAGCATCTGACCATGTAAATCTAATATTTTTTTGTAAAAAGCTGTACAGTGGCTTTAGTACCGGTAGAAATTTTGAGTAAAAATTGATCAATCCTAAAAATGCTTTTAACTGCTGTAGGTTTTTGGAATAGGTGTCTCATGAATGGCACTCACATTGGACTGCAATGGTCGTATGCCTTGACCTGTTATGACAAATCCTAAAAATTCGACTTCATTTTTATAGAATTTACTTTTATTTTTGTTTATTTTAATATTGTACTTCTTTAAACGTTCCAATATAAGACGGACATTTTTATAAAGTTCAGCTAAATCTTTTCCAGCGATATTTATGTCATCGATTTAACAGCTACAGTTTTCTAAGCCATATAGCACTTGATCCATAGTGAAGTAGAAAATACACGAAGCTGTTGTTATACCATAAGGTAGACGTTTGTATCTAAAGAGACCTATAATGTGTATTTATTGTAACGAGATCCTCGAACTCTTTAGAAACAGGCAATTGATTGAAAGCATTGGAAAGATCAATGACAGCAAATACTTTTCCATCTTTACAAGACTGCAAGACGTCTTCGACAAGTGGCAATGGATAATGTTCGACTTCTACATACGGGTTTAACGACTTTTTAAAATCAGCGCATATACAAATCCCTTCTGAGTTTTTTTTGTGCAACGAATCTTGGACTAGCCATTCTACCGTGCTTGACCGGTTCTAAAATTTTGCATTAGACTCGACTTTTGAGTTCATTTTCGTCCTGTGGTTTAATAGCATAAGACTTTTGGATTTTCCTTGCTTCTGCCTGCTGCGAACTAGCAAATTGCTTTTATTATAGCGACCTTTTTATATATTTTATGTAGATCTTGAGACGGCTCTAGTAATTTAGTTTGGGTTTCCAACAATTCCATTGTTAAGCGATTTTGACTGCTTTATCGTAATCTAAATTATCTTCTGATAACAGTTTTCGTTTAATAGCTTCAGATGCTAATCCACAGATAAGTTTGTCACGCAGAGATCGTGATAAAAAAATTACCAAACTCACATGTTCCCGATAGACATAGTATTTTGACAATAAATTTAGTGATTGATTCACCCGACTCCTGATGTACTTGATAAAACTTATATCGTTCTGCTATTACAAGCTTTTTCGTACTAAAATGATCCTTTAGTGTAAACTTTAATTCTTCATAAGTTTTTTGTATAGGCGGGTTAGAGCACAACAAATCTTTTATGATGCTATAATTTTTAGTACCAATCATTGTTAAAAACAGTGGTACTTGCCTTTGATCTGTGGATGTAATATTGTTCAGCTAAAATAATTGTCCATTCTTTCTAGGGTAAGTAGTATTATCAATACTGCCATCATACGGTTCGATGTTACCAATTAGGACACCTGTATTTGCATTCGACTTTACGGCTTTAATTTCTGTGGTATTTGGCATTTTCACAGTTTTATGACTTCCACTTTGACTTGGATGCACATTTACGACTGCAGGTCAATGACATTGACATTTACGTTACACGTGCATAATTATATTCGAATTAATTATGCTTATCAGTCCTTTTACTAATTCAAATTGTTTATCCTCGTCGCCAGTGATATGTTGTGAATATGTAGCCATAAATAATAAACTTCAAGAGCAATCACAATTTACTGACCTTTGTATAACATTCGTGCGCGGCTATCTTGATGACACTCCTTTCTGACATGCCGGTGCTTTCAAAAATGTCCACTTAATACACTTCAGTTAGTTTCGGGTGCGGTTTCGTGTAATTTAAGCACCCCCTTGATTGTAATATATGCATTATGGATCCTGAAAAAAATCTCAAAGAAATAGACGACACTATCGACGATATAAAGGTTATTATTAATTCTATCAATCCAACTCCTAAAAAAAGTTGGAATTAATGTGCATTCCATCTAGACTAATACAAGTAAAACAGCGTCTTGATCTATTTGCAACCTCATCCTAATAAATTTGATAAAATTAAAAATGAACTTAAGTCCATTTGTTTATCATTGAAGGTCTTGTTTTAGAAAGATCAGACGTTACTCAGAACTTCCTGCCATTACCTCTAATTTAAATAACTATCGTTACCATTTAAAAAGTTAGATGTGTTTAAGTCAGTACCGGTTTACAAGTGAAACGTTACTTATCCGGAATATAACCACAAAATTTTTTTGGAAAATTCAAAATTCATTCGTAATGTCCTTTTTATCCTAACAAACTGTGTGAATAAATTATGTTTGCATTCATCAATGGAATATACTACTTCTTTTACTTCTAGATCAGTCGATTTGTAAGCATTAAAATTCAGTCCGTTAAATCACAACGCATTCCATAATTAGGGATATTGTATAAAATACCTGTATCTTTAGTTTGTGCATATAAATTCATTTTAATGCTGATCACAAAGTTTGTAGTGCAACTTGAATTTTTTTATTCAAGTGATGTTGCCATGTGAATGACAATATTATGTTGTCATTGTAAACTTTTTAATTGGTGTCATCAAGGTACAATTAGACGCCTTTCGTTAAGTAGTTTTGTATAGCATAAAATCATTTAACATAAATTGTCTTTTTCAAAGATTCCAAAACATATCTACTTGCATTCATGTTAAAGCGTGCTGAAGTCTTAGAGATGCAAACATCTGCATTATTTATTGCACTTCATTAATTCACAAACTATTCCTTCATAAGGCCTAGGCGTTTTCTTTCAAGTTCATTCTTCTACTTAAGTAATTAAAATTGTATTAGCTAATTTCTAAATAACTAAAATTCTTTGTTTTAGTTAATTTTTCAAAAATACTGTAGTAAGCTAATCAATAATATTTAATTACTGGTTCTAGTTAAGAATCACGTGTAAATGACAATCAACAAATCCAATGTGTTGACACCTAGTATTATTATTACGACTTAGTAGACAATATGTCTTTTACAAAAAGAATCTAATTCAATATTGTCACTGCATCTATATTTTACAGACCAAAATTAGTCAACTTTCAAAGCTTTGGTTCTTCTACAATTCTACTCTATCGACATTCATGTCCAGAAATGAAGTTACAGAAAGCTAGACCAGTACTCTATGGAGCAAAGCATAGCATATACACCAGTCTTTAGATAAGACATAAAAGTGTAAAGTTGAAAGTAGTGTTGAGTACTTGAAAACCTAATGCAACTAATTGTATGTTCAGGATACTTTCATGGTTACTTTAAATTCATTAAACTAACATAATTAGTATAAATAAAACTATTTATCTCACAAAATTCATTATTAGAAAAAGAACCCAAACATATATTTTTCTTTCTGCTTATTATATTTTTATTTATTGTGAAATTCTTGTTTCAGTACTATAGACGTGTGAAATTATTTTAATATTAAAAAATAAAATTTTGATCCATAAACAAGTTATCTTCAGTTTTTCTAAGTATCTCTAAACAGCATCAGGGTAATAGCAAGTGGTCATTAATTGTATAAACAATAATGTTGTTGCAATCCTAAGTTAATGTCAAAAGAATTTAGGAATTTTAAGTTTTAATTTGTAAGACATTTTAAAATTCAAATTAAATATGTTCATAATAATATTAAAGCTTGTATGTGATGTTTGCTTTTTGAATGAAACAAAAGAGAACAGCATACATGCTTCGAATAACTTTAGCTGCAAAACTGATCAATGAAAATGTCCATTTCATAAAATAACAAGCTTGCTTTTTATATCAGATGCTATTTAAATGCTGGCACTATATTGTATTGCGTCTTTTTTTTTAAATACCAATTTAAACAATTATTCGAATTTCTATTTCCATTTTGACCCTCCTAGCAGTTCTTATGTTCAGCTAAGAATGTAGTTCGGAAGTCGCCCTTTGCTTAATAATTTTCAATAATAAGCAAGTATAAGTTAGTATCTAATTTAATGAAAATTATTTTATAGTGCAAACAAAAAAAAGCAGAAGTAAAATGAAATTTGATTTATGCGACCTTGATAGACATGGTAGTAATAACAACTTGTTAACGTATTTGTTAGTAAACATTAAAAAGCTGCCTTTTGATTAGAATAATGAAGCAATGGTGGATTCCATAAATGAATCATTTCCTCTTCAAGTCAATTCTGTCAGTTTTATACATAAAAGGTTACTTATACAGCATTAAAATAATCTTAGTGCAAGATTATTAACGAAGATACATTCTGGTGAGTCGTTTATAGTTATTGTTGAGACTGGTTAAGCTGGCATATGATTCACTTTGGAACATTATGAAAAATCTCTGATAAAATTTATGTGTCTTTATGTATATAACTACTCCACACTCAAACAAGATAGATAAAAAGTACGTCTGCCAAATATAATATAGAGCAATGTATACACGTGTCTAAATATATCTAATATTTATATACCTACAATTTTCTGTCACTATATTTTAGATGATTTTTCTTTTATTATTGTTTGTTTACATGGTTTTTTCAATCAATTTATTATAAATATGAACAGCTTTTTTCAACTAAAAGGATTGGTTAAATCAATTAAGAGGAAAATAACCATGATAACAATACTTACTCAATATGAACTTTTTGCTTTTGATTAATCAAAATGTTTCGAATAAGCACCTTAGTTCCCAAACACATCAAGTGACTTTAAACGCTAGGGCTTATTTTGAACCAGAGCATGCAAATAAAAGTTTTTAATACCATTTGGAAATATTATGCAGATACAAAAAATATATATGCAACGCAGTATGTATAATTAATGAAACATTTCTTCAAGAAACTACTAAGAAAGTGGCGCACAAGTTGAAAAGACAATCAACCAACTTGTTCATTGGGCAGAACACAATCGCACAAAAATCAAATCTTGCAATATCAATGATTTTACAAAAGAAGCAGTTATTGATAAATTTACGAGATGCACTAAAAAAGTAATATAATGAAACTAAATTTTACAATAAATACCTATTATAAGTTTTATATTCTAAAGACTTCATGCAACTGTAAAAACACTCAAAAGAGAGTTTGTTACTCCTACAATATGTAATTTCAGACTAGTCTAAAAATGCTTTTACCTAAAATAGAATTTTCTTATAAAGATTACGATGAAAAGCATAGATTGTTGAAGTAACCTCAGATGGCGACTGCACGAATAAAATTCTTAAGGAATTATCACTCCAATAAGAACATTGTACCTTTGCGACCCTGTTTTTCTAGACTAAACTTGGATTTTTAGTAGGGGATATGACAAGAAAAATTGGCATATTTCTAAAGACAGCATTAAAAAGAAGCTATTTGGAACAAGAAAATGATGGTTTTTAATTTGTTGCTATCATTTGACTTTATGTACTTACCAAATGTTGTTTTAGATTTATTGCGTTACATGCAGGAAATAAAGATGGTTTTATACATGAAACGTCCCTCTCTATTTTCTTCGACGTTACAAAAAAGAAGACTATTATGATGATATAAACACAGAATTGTTTACACAATGGTTCTAAAAGCAGTTAATACCATATTTAAGCAGTTAGCATTTAATAGTGCTTCATATCATTCAATATTAGTGGAAAAAATCCCTAGTACATCTCTTTAAAAAGGAGCCAATTAATTATTTGCATCAACACAACATCTCTTTCGACACTTCACTGTTAACAATAGAACTGTTGACATTGGTATAGGTAACTGCCCAACCAAAGACATACCAACTCGATGAAATTGCAGAACACAGCGGCCATAAAGTTTTCAAGTCACCTCCATACCACTGTCAATTTAAACCCAATCGAATTAATATGGGGTAATTGCAGAGGTTCTTACAATATAAAACATAGGAAGATTTAATGTAAAATACAATAAGGA
This sequence comes from Platerodrilus igneus, assembly GCA_036346225.1. Classification (NCBI taxonomy): domain Eukaryota; kingdom Metazoa; phylum Arthropoda; class Insecta; order Coleoptera; family Lycidae; genus Platerodrilus; species Platerodrilus igneus. The sequence continues at coordinate 302,845 of JARFIW010001134.1, read as the reverse complement.
TCGTGTATTATTAATATAGCGTGAAGTGCTTAGAGAAATAGATTGCAAATATTGGCAAAATGTATTCTCGATGCAGAAAAATGTATGATGAACTGGTGGAAGATAGAAGAGAATTTGATGTGGCACAGCCTCTTATTGTTGATTTTGAAGATTCAAACAGCGAAGATAATTTGCATAAAGGTGGTTCAAATTCAGAATAATTGAGAAATATACGATTGAAGTAAAGTCCGGCATTTATTATTTATATTTTCTAACATTGCAACTGTTTAGCAGTAAATGAATCGTGCAAAATGCCTTAGGAAAAATAGAAAAGTTTTCAGGAGACTATAAAAACTCAATACCTATCAGTCTGAAAGCACCAGCATGTTTATATTACTAATAAATACTTTAAAATAGGATACAAACTATTATTTTAATACAGATAAATATTTATTACAGAATTTTTAAAATTTAGCTTAATATAAGACCTTTTGCATTTACAATTATACACAGAATTTTACATAAAGACAATTCGCATTTTTCATTATGACCATGTCTTGTTGAGCCTCAAAAGTTTATCTTAAGACATTTTACAATTATAGCTTATTACATTTTGAATACTAAATGTAAACTTTCAAGGGTCCCAACAAAAAATTAAAAACGATTTTATGATTAATCATATTTAATGCTACAAACAAACTATGCCTATGGTAATTATAATGTTGTATTTAAGCTTTTAAGAGCGTTATAAAAATCAGAGCTTGTATTGTACAAGCAGTTTTAAATAAAAAACAACTTAGGCCTACGTTACAATGTTTTCATGGGGAATTGTAAATCTTCAAACTCCCTTTGAGTAATCTTGATGGATGACTTGTATAAAGCAGGTACCTTTTGGTAGACACCAGTTGTCTTTGACCATCTTGGAAGTTCTTTTCACTCACTTTCTAGGTCGAGTTTGTAATAAACGTGTCATTGAAATTATTTAAAGGCACATACATCAGTGACAAAAACATAATATTTTTTCAAACCAGGCCGTACACTACTGTAGCAACCGATTGAAAAGTTAGCGTAATTTAACAATTATGCATTAAATGGCATTGGCTTATTTCTTGCTTACCGCATTGCTCCTACATAGTCATAAGGTATGTAACATTCTTTTGCTTTGGTTTTCTTTTCAATTTTGTTGTGGACAAAGTGCCTACATCTGCATATGGCCCATCTTCAGATACTTTTGGATAGTTGTAACCTCAGTGGTGTTTGAAAAGTGAAGAAGCGCATTGGAAACTTTCTCGCGCGTTTTCTGATATTTGGATAAATGTGACCTCAGTGGTGTTCGAAAGGTGAAGAAGCACATTGGAAACCTTCTCGCAAGTATTCTGATAGCAACAACCATCAGACCACACTATAATTTCAGAAAGTTATTTTTTCCTCAATATTCTTTTCAAAAATTTGTGAAGTATAGAAGCAAACACTTCACTCTCCAGACTGCTTGCACCACTGGCCTCATGCCACAAAAAACATTTTACATCTGCATCATTTATTTTATAGATTATATAGTTGTGAATTTCAAGTTTTGTTTTGTAATAAGCTGAATAGCTCATGCTAGATAGCAGTAGTACAGCTTGAATATCAACCAAGGTTCTCTATTTCATGCATTTTCTTTATCATTCTGTTTCTCTTCCCTAGATTTTTTACGATTAGAATGTATTTTAAGCATTTCATCAAACACAGTACCTTGTTTATGATTAATGCACGTATCACATTTATCTTTTTTGGACTGGTATCAATGTTAATTTGTACATAACACTAGAAAGTAATCAGTAAAGTTTTGCTTGTCTTTAAAAAGAACCACTTTTGTATCCCATACTGGTTCAAGATACAATATTGGCTATTAGTTCTGTGGTAATAGTAGAACTCCATTTGGGTATTTGATCGAAGAACTTTTCAACAGATTCAGACTTCACATTTTCTAAAGGTCACTTTCTTTTAATAAGTACAGTAACAGAGGCATTCACTTCTAACGGAAGATCATTATCTTACACAATCTCATTTTCCAAAACAATATCAAAATCCAATGAGAAATTTTGCAACAATGACCTAACACTTCTTTCATCCAACCCAAGCGTGATTAAAAATATTTTCTTGCATACATAATGCGGGTATTGTCTTTTACCAAATAATTTTGTGTTTTTATTCCTTTTATTAGATTCCGTTAAGGTGGAAGTTTTACACTTTTCACAATCCTTTTCCATTCTATTAAAGAACATGTGTGCTTTTCAATCTAAGCAGTCCTGTACAACTTTCCAAAAGTATTTGAAATTTTCCTCCCGATTTTCCACCTGTAGGCTTGTACATGATAAAGAGATGATACTCTTGTTACTCCACTTACAGGTACAGTGAGAATACAACACTTAAAGTAAACCTGCTGTTATTTTTTATAATCCCTTGAACTTTTCTCCTTGCATCCTCTTACCTTTATTGACTTGTCGGTCCCAATTTTTTGGGTTACATAATCATTTACAACTTCTTCTTCGTTTCTCAACAGTTGATCTTATTTCTAGTTCATGATTTCCATTTTCGTTTCCTTCAGCTTCTCTGTCTTCAACATTAACTCTTTTATTTTCTTTTTCTCCGGATGCTGTATCTTCAATATTATCTCTCTAATTACCATTTTCTGTAGGCTCTTAAATACTAGTTTTTGTATTATCTTCATTAGAGTTAATTTCCTCACTTCCGTCATTATTGTTCTTTCTTTTTTTGGTTTTAATCATTACTCGAACAATCGTTAAGTTTTCCATTTGTAGGATTATAACAATCGCAGTCATCTGATTTGGAAAGTAAATGAGTGTCACTGTCTGATAAGTCCTTATAGTTTACAGTTTTATGAGATGAACAAAAGATTTCCTCTTCTATAATAAGCCTACTTTTACACGTTTCGTCACTTAAAATTTCCGTCGAACTACACTTATATTTAAGGTATTTACAACAGTGCCCATAGACTTACAGTGACTATGTTCATTTGTTTTTACAATATTTTCTAAGACATTACCAAAGTAACTGATCTTGGTTTATTCAGATCTTGGTACGAACTTTCTTTCGCCAATGCGAAGTCAACAAAAAAGCTTGCTTCAAAATGCAATTTTTCTTCTGGAACAATAATAACAAACTGATTAGCACATGCTTAATTATTAGTTAGCTAGATAAATAATATTATGTAAACAGAAAAACTCATATTATACTAACCGAGAATGTCAATTAATACTCACGAATGAAAGTTAAGAAAACTACACCCGGACTCCAACTACAAATTATCAGGCCTAGGTCTATACATTAAGTTTATTTAGTCTACTATAGGATAGGTAATAATGTATACCATAATTAATGGAAAACAATTGAATGTAGCATTAATAAATGACACTCTTCAAAGGTAATTACTTAAAAAAGAGATTATTTTATTTCTTGCAAAATGTCTATAAATTTAACACAAGACTCGGACTAAAGAAACTTAAGACATTTTGCAGTTCTACGATTAAAATGCAAAAACGATGTTTAATTATGATTGCACGTTTATACAATTATAGCGATGTATATAATAAAAAATTCATATTTAAGAGCTAATGAGAACTCCTGTTCAAACCAAATTACTCTAAAATAATATTAACTTAAAACAATTTTCAACAAACATAACCTCATTTTCACTAATTAAAGTGTTCTGTTGAAAGGTAAATTGATGGGTATTGTTATTAGAAGTTTATAAATAAAACATAATATTGCATTAGTACATACCTTAAACATTTAAAAACAGTATTTTAAAATCAAATGGTTGATTGCACAAGCAATCAGCATGACAATCTGAAACATAGGATAACTTGCAAGAGCAGCTGACTTACTTTATAACACAGGATAATTTGCAAAGATGTACAGCTCTTGTACTATTGGCCAGAAACACAACATTTTGACATAGTGTGTGCGTGTGTGTGTTCGACTAAATAGTAGCATATGGTGAAATAAAAAAAATATTAATTTTTGACATACGACAATTTGTAGGAACGGCAACGATGGGTCTAATGATTGTAAGTACACGAGTGTCATTCTATAGTCATCTTGTGACCTATTGATATGAAATAATAATATAATATGCAATATGCTTTTGTATTCAAAAAATTAAATTCGAATTTATGATTATTTACTATATTTTCAGCAGTAATTAATATTTGTAGCAGTGCAGTAACTTATACATAATATTTAATATAATATACTTAGCACAATAGAGAAAGGTAAGCTAAAGTATTTTCGTCACTGTATACCATAGTCATACTTTAGTTGTGATCAAAACAGAAAAATTCTTTAACATATAATTCTCCTAAACTATCTTCTAGATACCTCAATCTTACTTGATAAAATAAAATTTTGTTTTCAAGACAAGAATGAAAATCCCCAATTACTTATATTCATTTATTATTTTGAATATCGTAGGTGTTTCTACAAGGCGTGAATGTAATTATGGTCGTCAAAAGTACCTACACAAAAACAATAAATTAATACAGTAGTCTTAGCTCAATTATTAAATTGATTGAATAAAAAATACATATTTTCAATATGGTATGTAGTATGTTTATCATTTTGATGATAATCGTGAGAATAACCAAACTCCAATTCTAATACTACCTAATCGTGGCAGTCATATAGCATTATCAAAACAAGCAGAATCATCTTAAGGCCTTCATCAATTTGTAATACAACAAATTTCTTACAATTCACAAAATTAAAAATTATTTATAATGGCCATGTAACAGCTATTACAATTTGTATGTCATCTGTCAACAATAACTGCAAGAACTAACTAGAAATACATTCACTGTGTATTAATACAAATGGCTCTAACATGGTAAATTATATGCCAGCTTAACCGGATCCGATTATAACAGTGCCTTGCAAAGCAATTATTCTCATACGCTTTTAAATATGAATGAGTGCTTTGCACTATATTAGCTTTTATGTATAATTAATTTTAGAAGTCCAGTATACGTAGTTGGTTTATGAACAACAATTAGTTAGCCTCATATAAAATTACTGTTACTGGAACCACTTTACAGTATTTTGTAGCTTAACACGTTCACTGCCAACATTGAAAAGCAACTTTCAACAGAAACCAAATTATGTTTTTCTCAATTGGTATTTAAAAAATTGTTAAATAGCTTCTAATCTAGTTCGATATAAATCATTGATAAATTTTTGGTTTGTTTGGGACATTTCAAAATTCCACGCACTAGCGCGTGATTGGCATTGGACATTAAATTTTGCAATAATTAATATTATACTAGTGCTTTTGTTAGGGCTAATTTTAAGTCTTGTTAGACATACTTAGAATCACCTAATGATTAACAATTTTATGCTCAATTGATATTATACTACTTGATATTGCATATTATACATATCTATCAAAAGAAAACATTAATTAAAATTCTTTTAAAATTATATTTCTTTTAATCTTTATAAAAGTACAAAGACATTTAATGTTTAATGGTAGTCGTTTATTGCTGACCCGCTGATCAAAAACAAAGACAAACTAAACTGAAATTAGTGAGTTATAGCATTGCCTAATATAATATTTATGAATTCAAGATGTTTAACTCCGAATATAATTGAACTTGTCAAATACAAGTTGTGCTTTAATAGAAAATGTTCCGGACCATTATTATAACTTATAATAGGTGAAAGTCCCAATTTTAGTTAGTTTATCATTAATATGTATAACGAATTGAGACTGTTTTCTTTCTCAAAAAATTAATATCTGTAACCATGAAAGTTTTCTGTAAGAAATTAATTATTACAGTTGGAAAAATTTATAGTATAGGTAAATTAGTGTATTAGTTAAGTGTGAGGTTAGTACTTCAAATTATAAACTTACTTAACGGCGAAAGGAGAGAACTGGGATCAATGCAAAAACCAAGATAAGCATGAAACACATCAAGCACATCAGACAACTTTCGACAATATACATAATCGCGTAAAAATTTCCCAAACTGTTTGACATTGCAACGATGCATTTTTGAAAGCAGGCTTTGACACTGGTTTCGTAAAAATTCTGCTGTTGGTCCACGTTGCCCATCAACACATCCATGCGGACAACCCAAATGTTTTAGAACCCTAGAAAAACATTATATTAAGTAAGAGAACTTTAAAGCTTCTACAAAAAGCAAACAATTAATAAATTTCCATTACACATGTAAGGCTAATTTTTTAGTAATAGTCTTTTATTATAAATCAGTAGGTATACAATATTGATTAATTAAAATGGGAAATAGCTAAACTGAAAATAGATACCAAAATATGACAATTAGGTCTTACATGCAGTATAGGAATATCATGGGTTTTAGGAAATACAGTCTTTTTGAAGTTGAAATTTCTAAATAATTTTTAAAATTTTAAAAAGATAAATTTGAAAATCCATAGCTTTATGTATTTTGGTACGAGAGTTGTGAATTTTAAGCAGAGGCCACTAGCTATAGTTAGTTTCTGTAGTGATTCAAAACATAATTTTTTTGTCTGCAAAATTGTGGTTGAAATAAATTAGAAATATGAAAAGGAAACTTAATTTTATACAGAGAAGCTACTCTTCCTTAATTTATGTAACGCTGTTTGTTCTTGAGTTATTAGCTTTTAAATGTGGTTAATATACTTTGCAAGAGACATGTAAGGCTATATCATTTTATTTTGGTGGTTAGTATCTCCAGTGTAGAGATCGGACAGCCTTAACTTTGTACATTATTGGCTAATAATATATTAGAAATGGTACATTTACCTGAATACAATGTTCATTATAAGCCGATGAGGAGTAACAACAACTTTTGAACTATCAAAATCAGATAATCCTAACGAGGGTGCTGTCGTAGTATCATCCTTGGTTTCTTTATCATTCAAAGATTCGTTAGGCATATTTTGATCATTTTCGTCCTTCACGTTATGCTTTAGAACGCCCAAATCTATTAGCAGTTCAACTAAGTTTAATATTACTTCCAAAACCCGTATAGTACAACAATGGTTATCTTTTAAAACAGCAGCATGTGTGGCCTGTAAAAAATATTTTAAATTATAATTTAGCACACAAAATTTTCATTATATACTGATAGAAGTTCGACTCTATAACAAACCAAAATTGCTTGTGCTATTTCACATAACAACAATGGATTTGAACACATTCTTGTAAATAATTTTGTCCAAATACCTTTAAAGAGGCTTTAAGCAAAGCAAAAATGATGTAGTTAGTAATCTAACATATAAAAAAATATCGCTTTACTAAACGAACAGCTTAATAAAATCTTCTACTGAACTTCACGACAGGCTCGAATATACAAAAATCATTAGCTACTGTGAACAAGACATCTAAACGATACGAAATTTCGAAGGAAACAGGATTTTGACTCAAGAAACTTAAGTATTAAGCAATTTATTGGTTATAAAATCCCTCTTTCGATTACATACCATTTTTGAAGCAGAGACCTAGAGTAATTCATACAGGATCCGTGAAAGGAAATTCGGGTGTGAAAATAATTATGCAGAACAAGATATGGCACTCTACAGAAAACTGTTTACAAAAGAATGAAAGAATACTCATAGTTAGATTAGAATCTAAACTCGTAAATACAGTAATAATACAAGTATACATGGCCACTTTTAGCTACAGTGAGGAAGAAGTAGAAGTGCTCTAGAAAGATATAGAAGACCTACTAAGATTCGTAACAGGACATGAAAATTTAATAGTTACGGGAGATTTTAATGCAGTGGTAGGTGAGGGTAGAAGATGGACGGTAGTAGGCTTATTTGGTTTAGGCATGAGAAATGACAGGAGAAATAGGTTGGTAGAATTTTGCAACAAAAACAATTTAACCATATTTCAACATCATGCTAGAAGACTATACATATGGAAAATGCCAGGAGACATAGGGAGATATCAAATAGATTACATTCTAATTTGACAACAGTAAAAGACTGTAGACACTACCCAGAAGCAGATGTAGACACTGCCCACAACATAGTAATTATGAAAGCTGCGCTTTAATTTAAAAATTTGTAAACAGAAGCAGAAAAAGGCACATTCACTTTGAGAAACTAAAAGATAAAGATATCCACAAAAGATTTGAGAAAAAGTCAAATGAATTCCTGAAAGACATCAGGAAAATTGCTGATACTAAGGAAGTAGAAACAGAATAGAATAACATTAAATTCAGCTTAGACATGGCGGCCAGAGATATTCTGGAGTATACAAAAAAAGAAAACAAGAAACCATGGGCAACAAAGGATATTTGTTTCAAATATGCAATATGTAATTTTTTCTGTTTTTTTATGAAGAAAACAGTAAAATGAGTCACTATTTTAGGCTTCCTATCAAAAACAAAAAGTTTCAGATAATGGATGAACTGAAAACTACATGTAATGTTGTACAACACTTTATAGACTCACCTTTAGTGCAACTTGGAGATCAATATCTCCATCTTTAGTAATATAACACACAGAACCAGGAGCTTCAGGAATATCTTCACTACAGTATGTAATATTAGAATCGGTCTGTGATCGTGTTAAGCTTGGTTTACGTTCATGACGAAGATGTGGTTTGCTACCACCAAAACTTAGAGCATCTAGTTGACTATCAATTGAACCCTGCAATGAATTACTGTATCACTAAAAAAGCAATGCTAAATATAACCGTTTATACCTGCCGCCTCATATAATCAGGTGAAGGTGTTGGGGTATGTTCGGTTACTGTGATGATAGGGTTTACTGTACGACGTGTTGGGGCTTCTATTTTACTTGGTCTTCTTCTATCCCAATGAACTTCATTTATATGTCTGTTAAGAACCATTCGAATTAAAATAAATTACTAACACACATTTAGCACTAGCAATAAGAATTCTGTTAGCCATAAGTGCATCTAAGATCACACTAAGAATGCTACGAAACTCAGAAAAGCCGTCTTCAATTTATAGATAGTTATCTGTGTTTGTAGACAATTGTAATTGGTGAGCTAGCAACCACTTACCCCCCATCCACCAACTCATCTATTAAACAGCTAAGAGACAGACAGAACAGTATAAGAATATACAAGGCAAAAACTAAATGAGAGATAAGAGTATTCTAAATAAGTCTAACTACACTAGAAAGATTACAGTGTACAATAGGTGCTAAAAATTAGCATAATAAGATATCTAAACTTAATAGCAATACGTTTTAAAAACTACCAACTTAATGATAAAAGTAGACTAATTTGAATTATATGCAAGTAAGTTCCAGGTGCTAAAATATGCATAATTGCAAATTGTTTCGTACCCCATTCAAATTTCAATATTAAAATGTTAATTTTTAATTTCCTGTTAACCTAATTATTTTAGAGCTAAACACGAGTACATGTTTTTGTGGAAGAAAAAAATCTGAGATTTAAAGTGTTTTCGTTTATACTTGGAATTTGTTCCATGCCGTTTTGATCTAGAAAATTAGATAGATATTAAAAAAAAAAGTAGGTGAAGAATCTCGCCCATAATTTTGTAGTCCGAAGGTTTACCAATGACCTCGACTATAAATAACAAGGTAGGCGTACCCATCTCCCATCAGTTGATAGGTTTTACAGGTGCTTGAAAAATTATGACACTGGATTATTGATGTAGACTTTGGTTAATAAGGTTATACAGTACAATTATCCCTGACCATTGCTCTTGTGGCAGATTAACAAGTTGTAAAAGCTCTACATGAGATTGTTTATTATCTAGAACTCATAAATGTAGTCCAGTTTGTTGAGTAATGAAATTATTAAATGAAGCTGTTGGAGTCAACTAAACTTTTTCAGCTGGGCAATTGTTTGCAGTGCATTATAATGGGGTTGCACAAATATATGACAGGTGGGAATACAGGACAATTAAAATGAAACAACATCTCAGGGCTAACGAATTCCTTGGCAATTATTTGAGGATCGAGTTTTTTAATTTCTTCTTTTAAATTGTGCTCTGTAGCTATAAAGTTAGTCCCTCGGTCACAGTAGATATGCCTCAGCTGACCTCTTCTATTAATAAAATTTTCAAAACAAAGTATGTAGAAGTCAGTATCCAATGTATATGCATTTTCTAGATGTACCGCTCGGATGGTCAGACAGGTGAATACGTCACCCCAGCGCTTTTCAATTCTTCTTTCAACAACAGCATTAATAGGTCCAAAATAATCCACCCCTGCATGAGTAAATGCAGCAGTGTTAGTAGCAAGTCTACACAATGGAAGTGGGGACATTTCTGGTGCTTTCGGCACAGCTTTCCCAATTCTACAAACACGACAATCTCTGCATACTTTCTTCAGACATCTTTGCAACTTAGAAATGTAGAATGTCTGCTGATTTAGTTTACTACAGTTTCAAGATTATTAATAATAATAATATTGGTATTTATTGCAAATTTAACAATTTACAAAAATAATTTTCCATATCATTTAAGAGAAGGGAAAAGAAAGTTGCAAAAGGTAAAATTCAGATGCTTTCACATAAGTGAGAGCCTGTTCTTCCACTTAACCTTAACCATTATGCAGGAATAAATCATGGTAATGTTGAATTATTAACACTGTGAAACGACTTTCAGGTGGCAAAACAATTGATCTTTTTGACTCCCAACCGAGGCAATTTCCAGCATCCCGTCTTCCCATCACCCTTAATATTGCTTCCGGGTTTAAATATGGCGACAGTTCAAATATTTTACTTGATCTCTGAACGGTCGGTTGGGGTAGAGCTGATAATTTTTTTTGTAATCAATGTACTTCGTGCTAGAGCAAGCTCAGAGGCCAAAGTGTTGGAAACTAGCAAACATTTTTTAGCACAGAAGTTAATGAATCTATGCACATACGCGATCGTACGTGGCGATTTATTGCATACACTAAACGATTCCAATATTACAGGAGAGCTAATAACTGCATGAACTGCAACAAACTCGGTGCTGTAACTGTTCTTTGTGATATCTGTGGTCCAATGTTCCACATTCAAATACAAGAATTCTGGTCCCTTAAACCACTGAGCTGATGCTTTTAACGAGGATAGACTAGTCCACTTCGTTGCCTCATCCGCTACATTCAGTTTACTAGGAGCATACCACCAATTTTATATCATAGAGTTATCTTGTATTTCTGCAATTCGATAGGCAATAAACTTGCAAAATTTTCTTGGATTTTCTGATCGAATCCAATTTAGTATGGTGACAGTCAGACCAGTAATAGACTTTCCCAATTGTAATAGCTAAGTGTCCGACGATATTTTTTGCAAAACGTGCCCCCAATAATGCACTTTCTAGTTCCACTCGTAGAACTGTTTGTAGCTTTAGTGGTACCACTTGAGTTTTCGCACCTATTAACGCACATTTCGTAGTATTTCCCTTGGTTATTCTTAAATAAGCTATGGCGGCACTAGCGTTTTTGCCTGCATCAACAAATATCTGCAGTTCCACTAAAAACCATGTCAATTAGCAAACGTGTTTAAATAACTTCGTGGGATTGCAAGTTTTTCTACCATTAACAAGTGTTTCAGTCATATCAGCCACTTTTATGCTGTTTTTCAGTTATAGGTTCATCCCAGGTTATTGTACTTCGCCAAATCTCTTGAAGTAGTATTTTTAAATACACTAACAAATTCGATATAAGTCTTAGAGGATCAAATATAGACACCAAAGTCCGCAGAATTTCACATTTAATGGGTTTACGTATTCCTTGCAAAATATTCTTGTTCGTTGTGTTAAAGTGTAGTGAAACTTCAAAACAATCACTTACCCAAAACGTTATCTGTTTTATCTTCACGTTTAACATCTAACCTGAAACAGAGTGGGCATTGCTCTGAAAAGTTCATGTCTAACATAAATTTCTGTGAACGAGAATACCAGTTTCTGATTTCGAAATTAGCTTTTGAATGGATAAACGTAATTTGCTTTACAGATTCAAAAGTCTTGGATTCCGTATCAGCATTGTCTAAAAAATCATCCACGTAGTGATTTTTGATGATTGCTTCTGCGACTTTAGGTTATACTGCAGCAAATTTAGATGCATTATAATTTTTTACAAATTGTGCGCAATTTGGGAAACAGATGGCACCAAAGGTCATCAGACTTACAACATAAGTATTTAACAGCTTATTAGGATCACCATCACACCAGTAGAAACACTGTGAATGATGATCATGTTCTCTTAAACTTACTTATAAGAACATTTGATTAATATTTCCACTGTAGCTAATTTTTCTTTCCCTAAACATAGGCAAAATCTCATATAAAGACACTAACTGGTCATCATGTTTCAATAGCATTGAATTTAGTGATACCCCATTAACACAAACCTAAACATCCCAAACTATTCGAAATTTCCCTGGTTTGTTTGGATTTAGAACGTGAAATATGGGGAAACACCACACTCTTTCCTGCTTTTGACTGAGTTCTTCATCCGATAGTATCCTAATGTATTTCTTATCTAGGAATTCATTTATTAGTTGATTCAGTTTTACACCCAGTTCAGGATCGTACTTTATTCGTTTTTCTAAAGTTCAATCTCCGCAATGTCATTTGTCTGCTGTCTGGAAAGTTAAACGAGTCCAACTTCCAAATCAGTCCAATTTTATATCAATTGCCTGCTTGGGACAACGTACACAGCATTATTTTAAGTGCCCATATACATTCCTTTGTAGCAATGGTATTGATTAGAGCAATTTCTAAACTTTCAATTGAGAAAAACCGCTTCATGCAGTTCTTGTTCATCAAATGATTTTGATGAACATTAGCATATATGATAACTGTAATTTTATGGTTCAGGTGACTCTAATGCAAACACTGTCCAGCCCAGTCTACATTTGGCCACAATTGGCTGTTTTTTGGCATCTTTTACTTTGAGTGGCAATGCTAAATCCCAATTACCTAAACCAATAAGGATCTGGGGATTAACGTCTTTATAAGAGCAGAATTCAAAGTTTGTATTGGAAGGCTTTGACTGTTCTAGCAGGGCGATTATGAAATTGTGTAGTGCCTTGAAAACTTCCGTTAATAGTCAGTAATATTCTTTGTAATTGGTTTTCAATTCGCTGATGCATGCCCGTCCATCTCAAACATAGTGATTCATTATTGCCTTGTATATCTAATTTTTTAGCAATACTTTCATTAAGCATTGCGATAAATGAGCCTTCATCTAGGAAAGCGTATGTGCCAACCGTCTTGTCTCCATTCATTAATTTGACTGGTATCATTCAGAATCTGATTCCTTAGTCCAAAGCCCTATGGCATACACTAAATTCTGTATTAGAAATGTCATTATAAGCTGTCTCACATAATAGTGAAGTTTTAGGAGCTGGCTCAACATCTTTGTAGAAAAGTAGATGGTGCTTATTTTGGCACCGCACTTGATTGCATTTAACTGGGAACTTGCAAAGGAAACGATGTTTCTTCAAGCATAGTTTACAGAGATTAAGTTTCTTAACATTTATCCATTTTTCTTTTAAATCGTACACTTTTAACTTACTGCACTCACCAATAAATCTACAACTATGCTGGCATAATATACAAGTAGTGCATTTAATACTACGTGTAGGTTCATGGACATTGTGTCTTCCTTTTTGATGATTTTTGTTGTAAACATCTAAGATTGGTAAGAACGTGCAAACATCAGTTGCTAAATAGTATAACTAATCAGCAACGTCAGTCAGACCAGCAAACTCATGTATAGTACTGCGATAGATCACCCAATTTACCTTCACTTCAGAAGGAATATTTAAATAGTCTTTCATATTGGCTGCTTTTGCAAAGAAACGCACAGATTTTTAACAGCTAAAGCAAATTTAATTAATGTTTCAAGTTTGTTATCTCTTGGAGGCGGTTGATGATGGATTGTATTTATATATGCTTGTAGAACTTGTTCCGGTCTTCCAAACAACAGCTTTAAAGTAGAAATGATATCAGGTACACATTTTAGCAGCGATAGAAAATGGCAAACAGACACTTTAGCAGGTCCATTCAAACTTTTCTGTAGCTGTAATAAATTTTTGCAGTTGCTAAAACCACAAAGCTTCGTTGATTGCTCATAGCTGCTTATGAATAAAGGCCACTGTTGTCGATTTCCACTAAACACGGGTAGCTCCTTTGGTATTGTTCGTCTAGCGACGTACAGGTATGTGCTTGTCAAAGGGTTTTAGAGGTTGATATTTGAAATTATTTATCTGTACGAGACTCGTTACAAATTATCGCAACTTGTGATTTATGCCATTATCTTTATCATAATTGCAACCATTTTCTACATCTAACGACAGCATTTTATTTTGTATGGATTTACTTTTCAATTTCCTCAACTTCTAAATTTTGGCTGTCATCAGACTCTTTATCTAGAAGCAAATATTTCAGGGAATTTATAAAGCAAAGCTTCTTGCTTTGCAAGGCAAAGCAAACTATAGAAAAGATTCCACGTATATATCGTCGTTAGGAAACTTAAGAAAATTTTTATAGGACATTTTAAATAAGTATTCATTTCAAATGAACTTGTTACATGACAGTCCGTATGATTTAAAATAGAATAAAAAGGATAAAGTCGTTTAGATTAGAATCTTTAGGAGGCGCTAATTAAAAAGAAATAAAACAACGTAGTTGGAAATTAAAATTTATGACGGATGCAAAGATTTAACATAACAACATTGGTGCCTGTGTGTGCATGTATGCATGCGTGCTTGCATGCATGTATGTGTGCATGGTGAGATTGTGCATGTATGTGTGTATATTTCCCAAAATTGTAGCAAGCCAACATACTCTGTTAATATAGATTTATTTTTAAAAATCTGGAACTATAGAGATTTTTTATATTGCCCATTTAGTACGTACTTCCTTTAGCATTTGTAATGTTCAATCTGAAAGTAATATTACAATCCTTTTGTTATGATTTTACGTTAACTAAAAAATTAACACTTACACCTAATTAGGTTTCTCTATAGAAACCTACCGTATCATTTATCTTTAAAATAATTACGACACCTGGAAATTAGAAATTAAGTGCTTAGCATTAAACTTTGTATAGGAGATGACACAATTCACAATATGGTATAAGTAATACGATATTTTATTCATTTAGAAGTACAACCATTAAAATATGCAAAGCATATGTCGTCTCTTTTTATTAGTTCAATGCAACTTAGACGAGCAAAGCAATACTCCCTACTGTCAGGCAAGAACTATAATAAAGTACTTTATGATCTATACATGCGAAACAAAGGGGTGACGTGGGTAGGTCAGTTGAGGAGCTGCTTAGCTCTAAATGAACCCATACACAGTGAATCACACTTAATCAAGTTTATCAAATATCAAACTATGTACATTATTAAAAGCTGCACTTAAAGCAAATTTAATGTTTTTAATAAGTGTTTATATTTGATCACTTGCTAATAAAGTACAATTTTAAACCATCCAAATGATATATGATTGACGTTCGTGGATGTTCTTCAAGTTCAAATTAACTATAGTAATA
Organism: Platerodrilus igneus; assembly: GCA_036346225.1. Lineage (NCBI taxonomy): Eukaryota > Metazoa > Arthropoda > Insecta > Coleoptera > Lycidae > Platerodrilus > Platerodrilus igneus. Next base: position 287,362 of record JARFIW010001134.1, on the reverse strand, counting down.
GATAAAAATTTTGCATACAATATGTTTAAACTAAAAACAATAAAAATTTAAGATGCTATTTAGGTTAACATAACAACATTTTTCAACACACCCCACATGTGTCTTGGACTGCTACGGAAGCCAAATTGCTTCCATAGTATTTTAATAGTTGTTTCAGTTTATATATGAACTTATCTATTTAAGTGTTAACGGTTGCAGACTCAGTGCCAGGTAATGTGTCAGGCTTCCTTCTTGTAATGAGAATGATGTAGGTATTAAAGATTTTAATGCATTTAAAAAAAGGATATAAGTAGTATTCCGTAAGGCAGTTCATTAACAGTCAAAAATTATGTAATGCCTTCTAATGTCCAACAATGTGTGATAGAATATACAAGTGTTCGCCTAAGACAAAGATAATGCTATTTATATAGTCTTTGCAATGCTTTATTTTTATTTTATTTTCTGTAATCTTAATAAAATAAAACAAAAAATACAATAAGTGGGGTACACTATATTGATTTGTGTAACTGATAAACATGTGGTAGACAAAAAATTCGGTACAGGTAATGAATAAACCTGTTATAAAGTCAACATGCAAAAATTAAATAATTATAGTATTATGATCGAAAGGCGGACCTTGAAAAAACCAAGCGAGGCAGGGCCATATTAATAATCAGAATAAGAAAAATGAAACTAGAAAACATAGACTGTTTGCACAATCAATATTGCACAACAAAAAATGCCAAGCAACCAAGAGATAGTTTTATTACTAATTTTTGTTGCTTTTTGGCTCCTCAATAAATAAAAATGATATAAGCTCACTGTTAAATGCGATGCCTTCTGTAATAAATAGAAGAAATACATATCAGTCTATTGTATCGTGCCTTATCATTACACGGGAAGTCTAAAGTAGTGTACATTAAAGTTGTCTTCCAACGTAGTGTATAGAATTTTCTTTTTTAAAATCTAAAGTATAACGATAATACCAAAAGCAATATTTAAAATATCTAATATCTGTCATAATACATAAACTGTTCTTTTTATTATAGGAAAGTAATTGAATGGACTCTGATTACATTCTTATATATTGGGAAGCTTAGCATGGCTTGTGTTAATGGTAATTTGGTCATAAGCAGTGATGCTAAAACTGACGTTGTGATGGATGTGAGGAATTACTACACGAGGGGTGTTCAACTGAACTCCGTTGCCTACCACTACAAAAACAGTTATTGCCCTTTTTCTGCGATACTTGCAGGTCCGGTTTCAAGTTAATACCGGCTTTAGTCAAGCAAATAGCGGAACTCAGTGCTCAAATAAAGGCATTGCGAGCAAATATTAACCAAAACACTTCCTCAGAAAGTACTCCATCAAAAATGTTATTCCATGAATTACACAAAGGGATAAGCTGAAATAAAACTGTTATAGTTTTCAATAAGCATGAATCATCTCCAAATTCTAAGGATGACAGAATTCAACATGACAAGGATAAGGTGTTGGGACTATTGTCAACTGCAAGTCTTGAAACTAAGCATAAGTTTAAGGTCATCAGAGTGGGTAGTTCCAATCCTAATAATGTATCTATTTTCAAACAGATGATGAGTGCTTCATTTATTTTTATTAAAATGAGACCAAACACAATCTAATTTATTCTTACTGCTTTGGGCGAAACAGCAAAGATAAAGTACTAACAGCGAAGTCGCTGTACAAGATGTTGATTGGGAGTGTGGTAAGGTAAGAACCAAACCACCTAAATTTCTCTCAAGTTTAACCATAGATGTTGTTTTATCTGTACTGACCGAAGTACTTCTGAAGACTTCCAAACCAACTCTGAACTCTACTTCAGCGGGATAAGGCTAACAGGGTTTCTAAAAATAAGGAAATGTCAAATGCCATTAAACTCAAAGATTTAACCTAAGCAAGACAACGTCACTAAAGAGAGCGTAGAAACATTACTAACGACTATACGCGCCCTAAGCACAAAGGCTAAAATTGTTGTATTTAAAGGGTGAATTGTGGGTTGAGTTATGCCATGTTGATTACCAGATTTTCATCCGTCCTTCGCATAACTGCTTTGCTCTCGTAGGGGAATGAAAGGAGATAAAGTACCAGGTACAATAAAAGGTAAAGGTACAAGGAACCTACATACCTATTCCTAAAAGAAAAGACACACCACACAGATATATGTTGCTTGGTTCACGTCTCGTGGCCTAGTCCCGCTTTTGACACTCGTGCATCCCCGCATTCACTCTGCGCAGACGTGAATGTCAGTGATGACGGAAGTTATCATTATTAATTTAAAAAATACGCAGGAATTAATTTATAAATTATAACTAAATCTAAAAATGGTACATTGCCAATTTTGGCATGTAACAATTCAACTACCAAAAATGAAGTGTTCTACTTTTGCTACAAAATTTTAGAAATCAGTCTATTCTTTAGGCGATAAAACTACTTTTAGCGACTGGCAACATTTGATCAGGCATGAGCAACATAAACTTCAGGTTAAGTGATGTAATGATTTGGCCCAGTTGCAGAATTCCATCGAAAATAAATCTTTTGGAAATTATTTGAATGAAAGTCCTATTGCCCACGAAAAAGCGTTGATAAATGGTTGTACAAAGAATCATAGTAATAGTACAATATCTAATTCGACAAAATTTAGCTCTTCAAGGAACAGGACATACTCTTTTTAAAAAATACCGCTATTTTTTTTAAAGTAATTGAAACCATTTCAAAATTTGATCCAGTTATGACCGAACACATCCAACCTATTCAAATAGACGGTAACTGTTTGTACTAATATTTAGGTAATAAAATACAAAATGAAATATTATCAATTATAACAGGAAACATAAAGTTACAACCGCGTTGTACAATGCTAAATACTTTTCAGTTATATTAGACTGGACTTCTGACATGATTTATCAGGAACAAATTAGTACATTATTAAGAATTATACTTTTAGATTATTTTAGCAAAAAAGTTGGGGCCAGGGAACACCTTTTGAGGTTTTGCAGATCAAAATATCTGATGATGCAAAAAATGAAAGTGATGTAGATGCACTTGATTTGGCTGATAAGCTGAAAATGATTGCAAATCTTTACAATAAAAGTAATCCTTTGGAAATTTTAGAGTACGTAGTACAACGTTATTTAGTTCAAACAATTCCAAATTTGACGATAGCATTGAAACTAATATTAACTTAACCAGTATGTTATGGGTAAAATGTGCATGAAGTTAATTTATTTTTATTTGTCCTGAAGGAGTGGGAATCCGGTAATAATATAAGGGCACAAAAACTAACTGCAGTGGTGCAGGAGTGGGTTCCTGTGGATAAATGCAAAATGAAAATAATGAAAAATAAAGAACTACAAAAATAATAAATAACATGGCTTAAATACAAAATTCTACTTTACATCCGCTCTTACCCCCAAAAGGTTTTTACTTTTGTCAAAATCGAGGAGCATCAAACCGTTGGTCACAATTCCTTATGATAATATTTCTATACGCAAGACGGTTTTTCCATATAAAACTCCCTTATTTCGATATCTTAAATTTTCTCACCTCATACTTATTTTGCTCAAATTATACCTTAAAACACATTAATTTTGTCATACTTAAATAAACTTGTAAAATAAAACTTTTCAAATAAGATTCTATCACTGGGGTAGCTGGATACCCTTTACAAATCAACAACTTTTATCTATTTCTTAAATGAGCACAAATAAAAATTCAACCTAGACTTAAACTCTATTTATATAAAATAATATCAACAAAATTCCAAATTTTTCTTTACCTCAAATCTGGCCAGGTATTGCTAAAATAAATCTTAAAAAAATATTAAATCACATCCAACAATATTAATTCAATTCAAAATTTTTCCCATTTTCCACATGAATTGTCCATTCCAAAAATGCTAAGGTTTTATACTTTTACTAACATTGAATTTCACCAATAAAACTTACATTTTAGGCTTAATACATACAATTCTGTCACTAATTAGTCTAATATAATAATTATTTTCGCTTTTAAATTAATTCCTTATTACATAAATAACAATCATTAAGCATTTTAGTTCATAAATGCATAATTAAAAATTCTTAAACATAAAAACTATCTACTCACTGTGTGATTCAAGGGTGTCCAAGATCACCACTGTTTGCTTGCAATCATCCCTTCAATTATTCAAAAACAGAAACTCCCGTGCACTGAACAAGCCAGTTCAATTGAGGAATGACACCCGTTCCTAACCCCTTTGTTTTCAAATGGTTCTCGCAACATTATACCCACGTGCACATTTATGAATCTACTCTTCAAATTGCAGATGTATTTAACTTTAGATGTCGATCGCCACCTATTTCAGAATGCAATGGCATATTTCTAGAAGCTTTTGTACTTTCAACCTAACTTTAAATTTACATTATATCAATTCCCCATATAAAAACTCATATTATATCAACTCCCAACACCGCCACCCCTGTTCTATTCAGGTGTATCTCTACATTTGATGTTGATTGATTACTGGTTCACAATTAATTTAGTCATAATTCATTCTACATTACATCCAACAAATCTAATTTTCTTGCACTCCACTTTCATATGGTGTCCGTGGTTTTTTGTCTTAGTCTTCCTATTAGGTCTATGAAATGAAACATGGAGAAAGTACATGTGTGGTCATGTGATTTTTTTAGTTTTACGTTTGTGTTTGTCTGAAGCCATATAAATGAATACATTGTAATCTATCGTATGAAAAAGATTAATTCGCATGTAAGCTTATACTTGTGTTTTCCTTACATTGCGTTTGGTTGTTACATTGTATTAAAAAGTATGTCTGTGGCTTCCTTTTGTATTTGCAACTATGTAATATCAAACTTAATTTATTTAACTAAATTTTCTAAAAGCATATTGGGACACATATATTAACAAATTTATTGTTGTATACTTAATAATTCTAAAAGCTTTCTTAAAATCATAACATGCTTCCATCATGAAGGTTTACAATTATAATTGGCTTGTTTACATTTTTGTGGATTAAAATAATTTACAACCTTGAGTTGAGTTCTAATATGTATATAACAGCAATAAAACGATTATATATGTGGTTTTAAGTTTATGATTTGAATGAAAATGTACTTTTGAACACCATTATACACGAAATTAAAATTATACAAGATGCTTCTATAACAAGTGTATACATTCAGGATGAATTCCTCCCTACCCATTTAATTTTTATATCTAGCATAATGCAATGCATTACAAGTAACATGCTGAAAGTGAATGATCGTTTTCAAGATTAAAATTAATAAAAAATATTTAAAGTCAACAATAACACAAGAAAGATTGAACAATTTATCGTTAATTTTAATCAAGCAAGATGTGTGTGATGGTTCACTACAAATACAAAATTTAATAAAAAATTCTACTCAAAATAAATCACAACAAACAACTTTTTTGTACAAAATGTTATAGATATTTTATTGTTCTGTCAGTTTATCATTCCCAATCTTGTTTTTCATTGTAAAGTTTTTAGTCTATATTTTTTTGTTTTTTGTAATATACTGTGTTTCTAATGACAAAATGTCTTTACAAATATTTGTTATTTCACTATTGAAGTATGAATTGTCTACATAATACAATAATTAATACGTTTATTAGAACTATTTTCTACAAGCGCTAAGTAAAGACTATCATTCAACTATTTTACAGGAATGTGATACATAAATTAGTTTAAATGGGTTCACATCCTAAACTTTCCTAATCTTCATCTGACTCATCTCCTGACAATAAGTAACCATATGAACCATCACTATTATCATCAACCCGTATAATTAGATTGTAAATCTCGTCTATAAAAGTTCCTCATTTAACATATTCCTTTTCAGTTTTCTGAACATGCAAACATAGTTTACTTCACTCTTTAACTCCAATATTTTTTATGTTCTGTCAACTTCCATTTATAGGTTATGTTACATGCAGAGGCATAACTTTTAAGCAACGCCCATATCTTCTCAATAAGTAAACGCAATACTACATAACCATGTTCTGCCGGTAACTAATTAATTATAAACACCAGATCAACAGATTTATTTGCCTTAATTTTGGAATATATTACTGGTTTGGTATCGTTACATTCAAAGGTAATATTTCGTTCCTTCAACCACTTCTGCATATCGGTTTTCTTTCAACTTGAAGTAGGGGTAGGGTGCACAAGAACATGATATGGTGCATTGTCTATCACAATACTGAACTTTGTTCCAAACTGGCGACTTCAAATCCTTTGTGGTGCCAACATCCCAACACTTCGATACAGTGTGAGAACTGTGCAGATATGTTTCATTGTTGTAAATATTTCTGCCGTCTTCTTTATACTTATTAAGATTTTTAAAATATAATACGCTTTACCCTTATATTAGATTGTTCAAGTATAATTTTTCTATTATCCATAGTTCTCTACCAATGAAATCCTGCTCTTAGAACTATTTTTATGAACAAGCTAATTCTCCCGTATAATGGGGCAATCGTATTTACATCCGTCGAACACTGCCTTCAAAGCCGGTTTATGTTTATGTATTGCTGCAAACTGATAAATAATGGTTTTTAGGATCTCTTCATCAAACCCATTCACTGTCGATTTTGAACTTGGTTTCTTTGCAATTTTCCATGCTGAACTGAATTTGTTGCAGCCATGTTTGCTTGTGCTTTCGTTTACAATTTTTTCTACGGTCCGCAATGAAATGTCTGTTGCTTCGGTCATGCAGTCTTGCAAATTGCTCCGGTTAGGGGCATCAAAATCTTTTTTGTGTTTTAAAAATTGAAACATTTTAAAAACAATGTATTGTCCTTGACTATGAATCACATGTCTCTTATTCATATTATTCTAAAAAAATATCAAAATTAATCAACCATTAAACATGCATTCTTTTCAAGTACTTACATTTCTGAAGGAATTAACTCAGTTTTGAAGAAACTGTTTTGAAGACTAGGACTTGATAAAAACTATTAAAATGAAAAACTGGAAACTTAATAAGGCGTTGGCGTAAATGAGAATGACAATGACATTCACATATACTATTGCCATCAGCTGAGTATGTACAGTGTTGCCATAGCAAATTTTTACCGAACAAAAACTGTGAACCTACTATTATTTACAGGTGAAAACAAGTAAACGCTATGATACTATATGATGGTCTGAATTTATGTCATGAATTTATGCATTTTAGATATTGACAGCATAAATGAGGATCTTGTAGACAATTTTATTTTACACAATAAATGGGATAAGCTTGATTACACGTATCAAAACTGGAATGCATAGCTTCTTGGCATTCAAAGTTTATTTAAACTCTAACATTTACACTGAATACATAAGACAACATTTGTCATTGGAAGTTTCTATGTAAATTATCGCTTAATGGTGGCAAGATTTAATCGTATTGGGAATTTCGAATTTGCAATTATGTAAGCATAAATTACATAACATATGGTCAGCAAGAATTTGGAATAAGTGTAATAAGTGCACTAATTGAGTGGATATATCAAGAAAATAAGAATTTATTGGAAAAGTATAAAGTGCCATATAATTGGTTCATAATCAGTATGTGGCACTCCATATTTAGGACTAACAAAGTGCACAATACATTTTTTAGCAGATGCTAAGTGGTTTCTAGTCAATAAGAAAATTGTTGCATAGTGGAAAAAGTCAAAATGCCATTCAGTCTTCAATTAATAAAAATAGCACTGCTATTTAACTTAAATTGGCTCAATTAGAAGATTCTGTGCCAAACAATAAAACCATAAAAGTTTAGTAGTGGATATTCATTGTTTACATGCATCAATTGGTATTAGCCACTCTTATAGAACATTTTAGAACTAAACTCTTTCCATAGCGTTACAAAATACTTGTATACAAAATAGAATTTAATTTTTATTGAAAAAATTTACTTTTCATTGACAAAAGATCCAAACATTACAGGAAAAATTTTGAAATCGCTTACTCTATTTTAGTAAAATAATATAAATGCAAAAGTTCTAAAATACGAGCTCTGATATTTTTATTAAGGAACTTATGTTTTGGATTCTATTTTAATGTATACTCATTTATGTAATAATCCATTATAAAATTTGAAATTAATCACTAATAAAATATTTGAAATAAATACAGCAAACTAATCATTGAACTAAAGACCGAGAAGAACACAACGTCTTTATTCAATAATTGTAAAAACATCTCACCTTAGACTTGGCATACTTTTTCCTTTAACTAAATTAGTTTTTAAAGGTTCAAACATCCTAGAACTACAACTTGGTTTTGAAAGCTGCTCATCTCCAGTATCCAAACTTCTGTAATAATCCTATAAACCGGCAGCAATAACATATTACCAAAGTGAGTAACAGAATACTTACAAGTTGATCTTTTAATGGTTTGGGCTCTTCCTGGCCGATTTTTTCCAAGGCCTTATCTGATTTAGATAAAATTTTGGTTTCAACAAATGTTTTTAAGTCTGTAATTTTCATCTTTTTCTTTGTTTTATCACTCAATCGTCTTGTATGTATAGTGCGCTGCTTAGGTTGTTTCAAACTATGATAAGGTGATTCTAAAAATTAATGTAATTATGCGAGTTCAGAGAAGACTACTATAATAGTATATTATACAACGATGTTGTAACGAAGGCTATTATTCCCGAGGATGAAAGCTACTATACGAGCGAGCAATTGTAGTAATCATCTGAGGGAATAATGGTAATTATAGCAAGTTATATACTAATTTTCTGTAAAAGAGAATAATTTATAACTTTACTTGTAACAATTTTATTTTCGATAATAAATCCTTCCAAATAATTTCATGAATAAAGTAACAATTTTATTAATAACAATAATAATTTGCATTCAACTTCAAAAGTAATACATTAAGCCTGCATCGTCCTTTGATACTCTACTTATATTCAGATATCTGTGTCGTATACAGCTATTTACAAGCACATCTCTGTTTAATTGTTCTCCTCCTGACGGCGCGACCGCCTGAGCTGGTTATAAGATAGTCGGCCACAAGTGATAGAAATATCAACATGTACCCTAGACTGCAGGCCGGCAATCTGCGAATCCATTTCAATTAGTGAACATATCTTCGAATAACGGTCGGTAAGGTATATATTGTGCGAACTTGTATAATTTGAGATAATTTATTTAGCGCGACAAGTAGGATGCAACTTTGAAAGACACACAAGGACACAGTAAAGTAAAACACATGTAAGATGCTACCTTTGGAAGGTGACGTAATTCAGCTTCGAGATTACGACTGCTGCAGAATGTAAGGCAACATGATAGGATTCGACACGTGGAACGAAATCATTATAGAAGTTGGTTTGGATGAATTTGTTTCAAATTACAAACGCTGTTATCGTTGCTTGAAAAAACGGGGATCCCGTCTTTCTTTGTTACAATGCGACAAATGCAGTTTTGGTTCGTAGATAGCTATAAGTTCTTTTTATGTGTTTCAAAACTAGGAACACGTTAACTTGCTTTGATGCGTAATACATGTACGTTGTAAACGTTTCAACTAATGGCTGAGCTGGATTTACCAGTAGTAAAACGAAAGTTCACTGATTTAATGTTTTAAAAACAACACGCTTTGCTCAATATGAATCGTCGGTAACGTCAACAGGTGTTACTGACGTCATATATTTTTCTGCTTTGTACTGCTGACAGATGTTATTTTAAAAGCAAATGCTTTGAACAGCTTTAGTACAATATATGTAAACATGTCTATTTTGTGATCAGCTTTATCTAAATTAAAATTTGTATACGTAATTTTGAAAGCTCAAAGGCTTATATTGTTAAGAGCTATTAATTTGTTATCTGCCTGAACAGATCTGCACAGGTTAGAACCCTATTTGTACAACAAGTTCATGTTTTAAAGTAAAGTATTTGATTGAAAATAATAAAGATAAACATGAAAGTTAAAAGTTTAAGATTGATACAGTTAATGATAAAATTTTTTGTTACAAGTCACATTATTTTAAAAGAGATTTTTTAGTAAACAATTGGTTCAAGATTAAAGATTTTTTATTTTGATCAAGTGTGATCAAATCTAATAACATAAAGCTAAAACCCTTATGAGTAAGAAATTGATGCCAATTTTATATTGGAAATACCTTTTTACTATTTCTTTATGTATTTTTGCTGGACACAAATGGTGTTCCACCTTTTTATTTATTTAACTATTACAATTTCTTACAGGAGCTGCGTCTTACTTTATTAAGACAGGTTTTTGTCAGCGAAGGCAATCCTTTTTTTCTTTGGGTCTCCACGTTCGCCCTTAGAAATATGCTATGCAATTATCATAATTACATCAGGACTTGGTGGCGCCTATTTGATTTAGCTTAGGTTTGATCTGCAAACAGATTTCGACTTCCCCCCCCCCCATTTCTCATAGCTCTACCCAAAGAATAGACCCCTAGTTGTGTCGGAAGATTTTTAGAACAATAAGTATCACTGATGCCACGCTTGTAAGATACTTAAAATAAATATATATAATATAAGAAAAATTCGTTACACTGGCTCACAGCGTGAGGCCAGCTATGTATAGAAAAAATACGTTTCACTGGCGCCGGCAACGTGTAGGGCCTCGAAATTTGTTTGCTCAAAATTTATTTTGCTTCGAAATTTGTTTGCTCAAAATTTATTTTGCCTCGAAATTTGTTTGCTCAAAATTTATTTTGCATTAAGATTTGTCTGTTTAAATTTGCTATTAGTTTCAAAATTTGTTTGTTTAAATTTGCCTTTGCTCTTGACATAAGTTTGATTGAGACGTTAACCCCCATTCAGTCAATTAATTACCTTAGCCAAATCTATTTTTAACTTTCATTCTGTTTTGACCCAATAAATTTTTTGATATTGTTTTGGCAAAATTTATTTTACCAAATACACTTTTGATTTTTACCTTTAGTTGCCCGAATTTGTTTTGACAATTTTCGTAAGGCTCAAATCATTTAGATTTATCAGTTTGATTTCATTAAAATATTAGGCTATTGCAATCATGTCGGAAAAATTCCAAATTGTTTGTCTACTCAAAGAGGAGCTGGAGTATGAACTGAAAATCAGAGGAATAGTGAGTGAGAGACCAGTGTTGGAGAAAAGAAAAATTTTAGGAAGATTGTTAGCTAAAGAAGCTGATAAGCCTGGAGTTTAATTCGCTTGAGTCAAATAAAGAACATTTTTGTCCGAATTTGATGATAATACTACGAATTCTATTTTGAGGGTACATCGGTTTGAGCTGTCGTCGTATCATTTGAGAATTGCTCTTGTGCATAAGCACGTTTTGGTTTTGTTAGCAGATTTTATTTAGATCGGCATTGCAACGCAATTTAGTCTAGGCGGAACTTGTCGTCGTGGTTGGTCGCTCAGCAGTATGTTAGTCTAGACGAGACTCAGGAAGAGTTGGTCGCTCAGCATTACGTAAGTCTAGACGAGACTCGAGGTGAGTTGGTCGCTCTAGAATTTTTGCATCATAATTTTTTTCGAGTTGATGTAATTTTTGATTGTTAGTCTAGGTGAGACTCGTAGAGGATTTGTCACTCTAGTAAATTTAGGCGTTGTGAAGCATTGTAGTTGTTTCGACAGTTCGGTTAGTAGTAGGGTGAGAGTGTACCTGAACACTGATTTTTTTTGTTAGCTATCGTCATGATTAGTTTTTTATTGATGATACAAAAGCAGGAAAATGGCTTTTAATTGTTGGTGACTGGTTCTTGAAGTATTCGATTTTACAACCTTTGATTGAAAAAATTTTAGAAGAAAAAGTGTTTCTTGTCTACGGCGTACCACAATTTGTTATTTGTGATAATGGTCCACAATTGATTGGACGTGTTTATAAAGCTTTGTGTGCAAGGTACGAAATCCAAAAGATTTGGTACAATGCTGTTTATGCTCCTCAATGCAATTTTGTGGAAAGAATTAATAAGACAGTTAGTACTGCAATCCGTTCTTACGTAGAAGAACATGATACATGGGATAATAAGATATCAAAAATTCAGTACGCAGTTAATTCAGCAAAACACGAATCCACCAACTATTCTCCAAATTTTTTAGTCTTTGGTCGTCAGGTACCCTTAAGTGGAAAAGCTTATAGTAACAATTTTGAACCCGGTAAAGATGTAGATGTTGTTTCTAGTAGTAGACCTTCCTATGTTTTGGATCGTCAACCTTTGTTCGATATTTTTGGGAATGTCCGTGAAAATTTACATGTAGCTTATCAACGTTCGAGTAAACGCTACAATCTTAGAAGAAGAGACATTTCATTCCAAGTCGGAGAAAGCGTTTGGAGGACTAATAAGGTACTTTCGAGTGCTAGTGATAAATTCTCCGCTAAGTTAGCTCCAAAGTTCATTTTGAGTAAAGTTCGTAAAAAACATTCCAATTTAGTGTATGAATTAGAGAATGAGGATGGAACAAAAGCCGGAAAGTGGCATGTTAAGGACTTGAAACCCGTTGAAGCATCATATCCAGATGAGAATGATGATCCTGACGATTAGTTCCAGTCTAGTCATTTCTTTGATTGTAAGTAAAACAATCGTTGTTTGCTTCGTTTTGTTCTGATTTTTGATTTAGTATAGTTTAACTAATGCTAAATGGAGACTGTCCTTTGTAACTTATTTTGTTTGAAAATTTTGTTTGATGATTGAAACATGTGGTCAAGGTTTTGTGTAGTGGTTTTGTGGTGTACATTGATGTGCATGCTGGTTGAATTCGTCGCGCGTTATTAGAAGATATGATGAGAAGATGTCTTTAGAAGATATCATTAGAAGATATCATTAGAAGATATCATTAGAAAGTAGAAATAAGTTGACTATTTAAGTTGCTAGTCCTGATTTCTACATATTTAGGTAGAGAGAATATTGGCTTATTCTTTCCCTTATTTCGGACCTTTCAGAAATTTTTGTTTGATAAGGTCAGAGGTTTGCACAGTGAACCTCACCATTTGATCCATCACTAATAAGAGGTGATGTTTGAAAATTAGTGATAGGATAATCAGTAGGGTGTAAGAGATTTCAGCCCTAACTGGTTCCATTTTGTAAGTGACCTGTTAGTTAGGTTACCTTAGTTTTGATTATCACTTTTTGATGATAATATTTTGAATTCGATTTTTGTAAGTGACCTGTTAGTTAGGTTACCTTAGTTTTGATTATCACTTTTTGATGATAATATTTTGAATTTGAATTTTGTAAGTGACCTGTTAGTTAGGTTACCTTAGTTTTGATTATCACTTTTTGATGATAATATTTTGAATTCGATTTTTGTAAGTGACCTGTTAGTTAGGTTACCGTAGTTTTGATTATCACTTTTTGATGATAATATTTCGAATTCGAATTTTGTAAGTAACCTGTTAGTTAGGTTACCTTAGTTTTGATTATCACTTTTTGATGATAATATTTTGAATTCGAATTTTGTAAGTGACCTTTTGGTTGTGTTGCTTTGGTTTTGATTATCACCTTGAAATGATAATGTTTTGAATTGTGATGCTATTTTGATGTTGTAGCGTTCCCTTTTTTTGGTTGATAGAGTTGCTTGAGCTCCAGGAAGTGGAGTTGTTATTTATGGAAATTAAGATAACTTGTATTGTGTTTAGTTATAGTTAGTAGATACTAGCCTTGGTAGGAGTAAGAAAGCTCTAGTTAAAGGGTTACTTTAAATTTAGACTTAGATTAATTTTTTTGTCCCGTGGAGTGTGACTTTTTAATTTGACCTCTCTCAATTTTGACTTACACCGATTGTGACTCCCCCATTTTGTCTCCCTATGGACGCTTGGTACACGTAGTTACCGACACACTCAAATTTGTAGATATTTGTCCCCCTAGTTTTCATAGGTTCGTAAATATTTGTAAGGTTAGTTAAGAATGTAGAAAAGGCTAGTATAAATAAAAAAAAAAAATCTTTTGTATTTGTTTCACTTAAATTTTTCTTTGTTAAAAAAGATTTTTTTTCTTTTAGGAAAGGGGTAGTGTAACAATTTTATTTTCGATAATAAATCCTTCCAAATAATTTCAAGAATAAAGTAACAATTTTATTAATAACAATAATAATTTGCATTCAACTTCAAAAGTAATACGTTAAGCCTGCATCGTCCTTTGATAATCTACTTATATTCAGATATCTGTGTCGTATACAGCTATTTACAAGCACATCTCTGTTTGATTGTTCCCCTCCTGACGGCGCGACCGCCCGAGCTGGTTATAAGATAGTCGGCCACAAGTGATAGAAATATCAACATGTACCCTAGACTGCAGGCCGGCAATCTGCGAATCCATTTCAATTAGTGAACATATCTTCGAATAACGGTCGGTAAGGTATATATTGTGCGAACTTGTATAATTTGAGATAATTTATTTAGAGCGACAAGTAGGATGCAACTTTGAAAGACACACAAGGACACAGTAAAGTAAAACACATGTAAGATGCTACCTTTGGAAGGTGACGTAATTCAACTTCGAGATTACGACTGCTGCAGAATGTAAGGCAACAGGATAGGATTCGACACGTGGAACAAAATCATTATAGAAGTTGGTTTGGATGAATTTGTTTCAAATTACAAACGCTGTTATCGTTGCTTGAAAAAACGGGGATCCCGTCTTTCTTTGTTACAATGCGACAAATGCAGTTTTGGTTCGTAGATAGCTATAAGTTCTTTTTATGTGTTTCAAAACTAGGAACACGTTAACTTGCTTTGATGCGTAATACATGTACGTTGTAAACGTTTCAACTAATGGCTGAGCTGGATTTACCAGTAGTAAAACGAAAGTTCACTGATTTAATGTTTTAAAAACAACACGCTTTGCTCAATATGAATCGTCGGTAACGTCAACAGGTGTTACTGACGTCATATATTTTCTGCTTTGTACTGCTGACAGATGTTATTTTAAAAGCAAATGCTTTGAACAGCTTTAGTACAATATATGTGAACATGTCTATTTTTGTGATCAGCTTTATCTAAATTAAAATTTGTATACGTAATTTTGAAAGCTCAAAGGCTTATATTGTTATGAGCTATTAATTTGTTATCTGCCTGAACAGATCTGCACAGGTTAGAACCCTATTTGTACAACAAGTTCATGTTTTAAAGTAAAGTATTTGATTGAAAATAATAAAGATAAACATGAAAGTTAAAAGTTTAAGATTGATACAGTTAATGATAAAATTTTTTGTTACAAGTCACATTATTTTAAAAGAGATTTTTTAGTAAACAATTGGTTCAAGAATAAAGATTTTTTATTTTGATCAAGTGTGATCAAATCTAATAACATAAAGCTAAAACCCTTATGAGTAAGAAATTGATGCCAATTTTATATTGGAAATACCTTTTTACTATTTCTTTATGTATTTTGCTGGACACAAATGGTGTTCCACCTTTTATTTATTTAACTATTACAATTTCTTACAGGAGCTGCGTCTTACTTTATTAAGACAGGTTTTTGTCAGCGAAGGCGATCCTTTTTTTCTTTGGGTCTCCACGTCCGCCCTTAGAAATATGCTATGCAATTATCATAATTACTTCAGGACTTGGTGGCGCCTATTTGATTTAGCTTAGGTTTAATCTGCAAACAGATTTCGACTTACCCCCATTTCTCATAGCTCTACCCAAGGAATGGACTCCTAGTTGTGTCGGAAGATTTTTAGAACAATAAGTATCACTGATGCCACGCTTGTAAGATACTTAAAATAAATATATATAATATAAGAAAAATTCGTTACACTGGCTCACAGCGTGAGGCCAGCTATGTATAGAAAAAATACGTTTCACTGGCGCCGGCAACGTGTAGGGCCTCGAAATTTGTTTGCTCAAAATTTATTTTGCTTCGAAATTTGTTTGCTCAAAATTTATTTTGCCTCGAAATTTGTTTGCTCAAAATTTATTTTGCATTAAGATTTGTCTGTTTAAATTTGCTATTAGTTTCAAAATTTGTTTGTTTAAATTTGCCTTTGCTCTTGACATAAGTTTGATTGAGACGTTAACCCCCATTCAGTCAATTAATTACCTTAGTCAAATCTATTTTTAACTTTCATTCTGTTTTGACCCAATAAATTTTTTTTTGATATTGTTTTGGCAAAATTTATTTTTACCAAATACACTTTTTGATTTTTACCTTTAGTTGCCCGAATTTGTTTTGACAATTTTCGTAAGGCTCAAATCATTTAGATTTATCAGTTTGATTTCATTAAAATATTAGGCTATTGCAATCATGTCGGAAAAATTCCAAATTGTTTGTCTACTCAAAGAGGAGCTGGAGTATGAACTGAAAATCAGAGGAGTAGTGAGTGAGAGACCAGTGTTGGAGAAAAGAAAATTTTTAGGAAGATTGTTAGCTAAAGAAGCTGATAAGCCTGGAGTTTAATTCGCTTGAGTCAAATAAAGAACATTTTTGTCCGAATTTGATGATAATACTACGAATTCTATTTTGAGGGTACATCGGTTTGAGCTGTCGTCGTATCATTTGAGAATTGCTCTTGTGCATAAGCGCGTTTTTGGTTTTGTTAGCAGATTTTTATTTAGATCGGCATTGCAACGCAATTTAGTCTAGGCGGAACTTGTCGTCGTGGTTGGTCGCTCAGCAGTATGTTAGTCTAGACGAGACTCAGGAAGAGTTGGTCGCTCAGCATTACGTAAGTCTAGACGAGACTCGAGGTGAGTTGGTCGCTCTAGAATTTTTGCATCATAATTTTTTTCGAGTTGATGTAATTTTTGATTGTTAGTCTAGGTGAGACTCGTAGAGGGTTTGTCACTCTAGTAAATTTAGGCGTTGTGAAGCATTGTAGTTGTTTCGACAGTTCGGTTAGTAGTAGGGTGAGTGTACCTGAACACTGATTTTTTGTTAGCTATCGTCATGATTAGTTTTTTATTGATGATACAAAAGCAGGAAAATGGCTTTTAATTGTTGGTGACTGGTTCTTGAAGTATTCGATTTTACAACCTTTGATTGAAAAAATTTTAGAAGAAAAAGTGTTTCTTGTCTACGGCGTACCACAATTTGTTATTTGTGATAATGGTCCACAATTGATTGGACGTGTTTATAAAGCTTTGTGTGCAAGGTACGAAATCCAAAAGATTTGGTACAATGCTGTTTATGCTCCTCAATGCAATTTTGTGGAAAGAATTAATAAGACAGTTAGTACTGCAATCCGTTCTTACGTAGAAGAACATGATACATGGGATAATAAGATATCAAAATTCAGTACGCAGTTAATTCAGCAAAACACGAATCCACCAACTATTCTCCAAATTTTTTAGTCTTTGGTCGTCAGGTACCCTTAAGTGGAAAAGCTTATAGTAACAATTTTGAACCCGGTAAAGATGTAGATGTTGTTTCTAGTAGTAGACCTTCCTATGTTTTGGATCGTCAACCTTTGTTCGATATTTTGGGAATGTCCGTGAAAATTTACATGTAGCTTATCAACGTTCGAGTAAACGCTACAATCTTAGAAGAAGAGACATTTCATTCCAAGTCGGAGAAAGCGTTTGGAGGACTAATAAGGTACTTTCGAGTGCTAGTGATAAATTCTCCGCTAAGTTAGCTCCAAAGTTCATTTTGAGTAAAGTTCGTAAAAAACATTCCAATTTAGTGTATGAATTAGAGAATGAGGATGGAACAAAAGCCGGAAAGTGGCATGTTAAGGACTTGAAACCCGTTGAAGCATCATATCCAGATGAGAATGATGATCCTGACGATTAGTTCCAGTCTAGTCATTTCTTTGATTGTAAGTAAAACAATCGTTGTTTGCTTCGTTTTGTTCTGATTTTGATTTAGTATAGTTTAACTAATGCTAAATGGAGACTGTCCTTTGTAACTTATTTTGTTTGAAAATTTTGTTTGATGATTGAAACATGTGGTCAAGGTTTTGTGTAGTGGTTTTGTGGTGTACATTGATGTGCATGCTGGTTGAATTCGTCGCGCGTTATTAGAAGATATGATGAGAAGATGTCTTTAGAAGATATCATTAGAAGATATCATTAGAAGATATCATTAGAAAGTAGAAATAAGTTGACTATTTAAGTTGCTAGTCCTGATTTCTACATATTTAGGTAGAGAGAATATTGGCTTATTCTTTCCCTTATTTCGGACCTTTCAGAAATTTTTGTTTGATAAGGTCAGAGGTTTGCACAGTGAACCTCACCATTTGATCCATCACTAATAAGAGGTGATGTTTGAAAATTAGTGATAGGATAATCAGTAGGGTGTAAGAGATTTCAGCCCTAACTGGTTCGATTTTTGTAAGTGACCTGTTAGTTAGGTTACCTTAGTTTTGATTATCACTTTTTGATGATAATATTTTGAATTCGATTTTTGTAAGTGACCTGTTAGTTAGGTTACCTTAGTTTTGATTATCACTTTTTGATGATAATATTTTGAATTTGAATTTTGTAAGTGACCTGTTAGTTAGGTTACCTTAGTTTTGATTATCACTTTTTGATGATAATATTTTGAATTCGATTTTTGTAAGTGACCTGTTAGTTAGGTTACCGTAGTTTTGATTATCACTTTTTGATGATAATATTTCGAATTCGAATTTTGTAAGTAACCTGTTAGTTAGGTTACCTTAGTTTTGATTATCACTTTTTGATGATGATATTTTGAATTCGAATTTTGTAAGTGACCTTTTGGTTGTGTTGCTTTGGTTTTGATTATCACCTTGAAATGATAATGTTTTGAATTGTGATGCTATTTTGATGTTGTAGCGTTCCCTTTTTTTTGGTTGATAGAGTTGCTTGAGCTCCAGGAAGTGGAGTTGTTATTTATGGAAATTAAGATAACTTGTATTGTGTTTAGTTATAGTTAGTTGATACTAGCCTTGGTAGGAGTAAGAAAGCTCTAGTTAAAGGGTTACTTTAAATTTAGACTTAGATTAATTTTTTTGTCCCGTGGAGTGTTTGACTTTTTAATTTGACCTCTCTCAATTTTGACTTACACCGATTGTGACTCCCCGATTTTGTCTCCCTATGGACGCTTGGTACACGTAGTTACCGACACACTCAAATTTGTAGATATTTGTCCCCCTAGTTTTCATAGGTTCGTAAATATTTGTAAGGTTAGTTAAGAATGTAGAAAAGGCTAGTATAAATAAAAAAAAAATCTTTGTATTTGTTTCACTTAAATTTTCTTTGTTAAAAAGATTTTTTCTTTTAGGAAAGGGTAGTGTAACAATTTTATTTTCGATAATAAATCCTTCCAAATAATTTCAAGAATAAAGTAACAATTTTATTAATAACAATAATAATTTGCATTCAACTTCAAAAGTAATACGTTAAGTCTGCATCGTCCTTTGATAATCTACTTATATTCAGATATCTGTGTCGTATACAGCTATTTACAAGCACATCTCTGTTTGATTGTTCCTCCTGACGGCGCGACCGCCCGAGCTGGTTATAAGATAGTCGGCCACAAGTGATAGAAATATCAACATGTACCCTAGACTGCAGGCCGGCAATATGCGAATCCATTTCAATTAGTGAACATATCTTCGAATAACGGTCGGTAAGGTATATATTGTGCAAACTTGTATAATTTGAGATAATTTATTTAGAGCGACAAGTAGGATGCAACTTTGAAAGACACACAAGGACACAGTAAAGTAAAACACATGTAAGATGCTACCTTTGGAAGGTGACGTAATTCAACTTCGAGATTACGACTGCTGCAGAATGTAAGGCAACAGGATAGGATTCGACACGTGGAACAAAATCATTATAGAAGTTGGTTTGGATGAATTTGTTTCAAATTACAAACGCTGTTATCGTTGCTTGAAAAACGGGATCCCGTCTTTCTTTGTTACAATGCGACAAATGCAGTTTTGGTTCGTAGATAGCTATAAGTTCTTTTTATGTGTTTCAAAACTAGGAACACGTTAACTTGCTTTGATGCGTAATACATGTACGTTGTAAACGTTTCAACTAATGGCTGAGCTGGATTTAGCAGTAGTAAAACGAAAGTTCGCTGATTTAATGTTTTAAAAACAACACGCTTTGCTCAATATGAATCGTCGGTAACGTCAACAGGTGTTACTGACGTCATATATTTTTCTGCTTTGTACTGCTGACAGATGTTATTTTAAAAACAAATGCTTTGAACAGCTTTAGTACAATATATGTAAACATGTCTATTTTGTGATCAGCTTTATCTAAATTAAAATTTGTATACGTAATTTTGAAAGCTCAAAGGCTTATATTGTTAAGAGCTATTAATTTGTTATCTGTCTGAACAGATCTGCACAGGTTAGAACCCTATTTGTACAACAAGTTCATGTTTTAAAGTAAAGTATTTGATTGAAAATAATAAAGATAAACATGAAAGTTAAAAGTTTAAGATTGATACAGTTAATGATAAAATTTTTTGTTACAAGTCACATTATTTTAAAAGAGATTTTTTAGTAAACAATTGGTTCAAGATTAAAGATTTTTTATTTTGATCAAGTGTGATCAAATCTAATAACATAAAGCTAAAACCCTTATGAGTAAGAAATTGATGCCAATTTTATATTGGAAATACCTTTTTACTATTTCTTTATGTATTTTTGCTGGACACAAATGGTGTTCCACCTTTTTATTTATTTAACTATTACAATTTCTTACAGGAGCTGCGTCTTACTTTATTAAGACAGGTTTTTGTCAGCGAAGGCGATCCTTTTTTTCTTTGGGTCTCCACGTCCGCCCTTAGAAATATGCTATGCAATTATCATAATTACTTCAGGACTTGGTGGCGCCTATTTGATTTAGCTTAGGTTTAATCTGCAAACAGATTTCGACTCCCCCCCCCCCCCATTTCTCATAGCTCTACCCAAGGAATGGACTCCTAGTTGTGTCGGAAGATTTTTAGAACAATAAGTATCACTGATGCCACGCTTGTAAGATACTTAAAATAAATATATATAATATAAGAAAAATTCGTTACACTGGCTCACAGCGTGAGGCCAGCTATGTATAGAAAAAATACGTTTCATACTTTCAAATAAGATCAATATTAAAATTGTTACAATTGAAAAATTGAACAGATAATGGGATCTCAATATGATTAGCACTCTTAGTTACGAAACTAATATTGTTATTGCTGGTCACAGTAGAGCTTAAAGTGGAGGCTTCGGAGTTGTACACTTGTCTTAAACGGTGTCATCTATCATCAATTTATTTTTAGCAATTGATCAATGTGTCCTTCAGCTACCTATGTCGATTTCCCACCTCCATGACGTTTTAGGCCCATTATATTGCCACGCTCGTCAATATGTGTAGTCAAAGATCTCCGATAACAATGGCGGTGTATTAGAAAATGAATCATCATTATCTATCTCCATCGCACTTTGCGTTATGAAATACAAAAATTCCACCAACTATCACAAACTATCGAAATTCTACAATAAATTAGCGAAAACTAACATAGATAGTTGTTCGTGTTATTGTATTGGCACATAATATTTCGCATTTGCCATTTGCTTTAAATTTCAAAGGTATTGCGATTTAATATTATTTTCTAGTTGGTCTATGAGAGGGAATAATGAGCCGTTATTCCCTTTTCATTATTCCCTAGGATATTTAATATATAGCATTATATTGCAAAAACAATAAATATAATATGCATGAAATATATTAGTTGTAGATAAAAAAATTGATTTAATAGATTACATAAATAATGCATAACAGTGTACACTTTGTACAGAATAAGTTTTGGTTAGCGAGCAGTATTGGAAATAAAGCGAGAATTTAAAAACTTGATAGAGAAATTATATCAAATCTAAGTCTAATAATGTAGCTCATGATAATCAATTGCTTTCAAGTTTACAACACACAAACCAATGATGCACGGAAAACGTTAAATAACTATCATAACCAACCGATTATAGTAAACACTAATCATACGATGTAAATATCTGCAATTTATAATATGCACAACAGTGAAAAAAATATGATGAAATTTCAACTTAGTAACAGGATTCATGAAAATAAATGTAATAAAAATTCCTTAACGATACGCCATTTTGTGCTAGATATGTATTTTGACCACTAGGTCATCTTCAGTGGTAACACTTACATCACTTAAGGTTATTCAAGAACTCTTCTAAGGATGGTATCCTCAGCATGTGGGCTGATGTGAATGTTCCAACATGCAATTAACTATGTAGCTATGAACCCCTTTGGATATTTTCCTCATCATGCAAGCTGGCAATCTTCACAGCATAAAGTGAATTGTCCTAAAATGTATGTCCCAAAAACATATAGTTAACTGACCCAGAGTCGGCTTTCACAAAATCTAATTTCGAATATAGTTTTGTCAATCTACAAGCTAGTTACATCTTGGACAGGTTTCAAACCCATACACTCAGTCATTAACAGTATAGACTTAGTCAATAAAGTTCAGAGTGTTACTCAACGTTATGACTAGATGTAAACAACCTGTAACTTAAATTTCTGAAGATTACATAAACATTTTAGACTTTTGTGTAAGTCAAGATTTCTTCCATTTCCACTACAACTTTTATATTCAGCTCGACTCTTAAACAATGTGTAGCTCTTTGTTGCTTATTCTTGCGAACACTTTTATGGACAATCTAGAAAAGCAATACATATCCACTGATTCCAATAAAGAAATCCTTTGTCGGTTTCATTATGTTGATTATCATCTAATTTCTATAAAAGACTCCACGGTCAAGAGTCACAACTTATTACCTAAACTTAACAATATTCATTTCAATATTAGTTTCACCACCAAGATGATCAATTCTATGGACTTACCCATCATTAATTTCAATTTGGGATCAATCAGAAACCAACACTCACTGATCTTAGCATTCCCAGATTCACGTCATCCATGGCATTACATTTGATTTTCCAATACTCCACACCAAAGAACTTCATGGGCCAGGAAGCAAGCTTTTTATCTGGAAATTTTGAATTTTGCCAAACCCTTGCTGTTCCAAGCAGGGTAGGAATCTTCAACATGCGTGACAAAACTCACACATGGGACCTACATTGTACCTCTCATCCGAACGAGGGCGTATTTTTGTGAAACATGCTCGCCTAACATTTTTCAAGCAAAACATGACCTTGGTCATAAAAGTCACATCCCCCCCCCTCCCCTGTGGCAGCACAAATTTGCTACTTTCAAGTCATTTTCACTGTCTGACCAGCATGTCGTAGAATATAACCAGGAATATAACAACTTAAAACAACTTGTTTCTACCAACAGGTATGGGCCAAAACCAATAGACATTATTATTCATAAAGTTATAATAAAACAGCAAATGCAACTAGCTTACCTTCAGTATGAGGGATAGAGGAAATAAAAAGTTTGTATCATTTGCTTTTGTTAATTCCAACTGTAACCCAAAGATTGTTAATGTTATCAAAGGCTATTGTGGCTAGTCAAAATAGCTTACAAAACACAATCTTCTACGACTGCTTCTAGTCAATTCCAAAGATAAATTTCTAAACTGGCAAAAAGTGGTGTATATAAATTATTCTCGAAATACTGTAATTCAACATATGTGGGGAAACGTGTAGACGTGTAAGAGTTCAGATTGCCAAACATTTAAATAAAAACTGCAACTCGGTATTTGGCTACCACCTCAGTCTTAGGAACTACGACTTTAGCCCTTCCTTGAACACCTGACTGTTATATGATATAAATTCTAAAAAAAAAGCTCATCCTGACTATTACGAAAAGATAGAATCAAAAACAAATACTCAAAAATTCTTATAACTTGAATACAAAAGTAAACCTAAAAGTATTTTATTTTTCTCCATAAACACTTATTAATTTGAATTTTAGTGACTACAATTTATTATTTATTATTTATTTATTTACACTACTGAACAGGCTTAAGGAACCCAATTACAAATCAAAAACAGAGATATGTAGTCTTCTTAATCTTCTTTGGGTATTAAACCACTCATAGTTTTTAAAATTATCTTTATTAACGTTTCGATCCATAACCTAGGATCGTTTTCAAAATAATAAAAACTTCAAGTTTGACATTTATGACACAAATTGAAGGTGACTTTGATTTATTGATGTTTGAAATATTTGGTTTGAGTACACTAAGCAAAATTTTTAAAGTTTAAATGAATAATTGCCTTCAATTTGTGTTACGACCTGGGACCGACTTTTTAGGTAGCCAATCGCTTAACGTGAAATCAGCTGATTAATTTTATTGTAAAAATTCAATAACTTGGGAATTGGAAAACATTTTTAACATGTTTCTATTTATACAATTTAGAGGATGGTTATTAAAGAAGTGTGCAATTGCATTATTAAAAGGCTTAAGTAGTCGTTTTTTTATATTTATTTTGAAGGGGAAATCATTATGATTTAGGCTACCTCTTTGGTAGATTTTAACATTGTTCTGAGGTAACCTTATGGTGGGTTTACACTTGTCAGATACCAATGTTGTTCTATGAAGGTTGTATATGGATCTGAGGCGACCCTATGGCGGGTTTACACTTGTCAGATACCAATACTGTTTAACGGAGATTGTATATGGTTGTGAGGTAACCTTATTGCGGGTTTACACTTGTCAGATACCAATGCTCTTTTACAGGGGTTGTTAATATGCTTCATCATCATCTTCATTGGATCTTCATCTCAAAACTGGTTGGACAGGTACCTGCACTTATTTATATTCTGAACTAGCTTCCCTTCTATTGTTTTCTAATTTTATGTTTTATTTCACCGAGATTCAGGGTCGCCTCAGATCCATATACAACCTTCATAGAACAACATTGGTATCTGACAAGTGTAAACCCACCATAAGGTTACCTCAGAACAATGTTAAAATCTACCAAAGAGGTAGCCTAAATCATAATGATTTCCCCTTCAAAATAAATATAAAAAAACGACTACTTAAGCCTTTTAATAATGCAATTGCACACTTCTTTAATAACCATCCTCTAAATTGTATAAATAGAAACATGTTAAAAATGTTTTCCAATTCCCAAGTTATTGAATTTTACAATAAAATTAATCAGCTGATTTCACGTTAAGCGTATTGGCTACCTAAAAAAGTCGGTCCCAGGCCGTAACACAAATTGAAGGCAATTATTCATTTAAACTTTAAAAATTTTGCTTAGTGTACTCAAACCAAATATTTCAAACATCAATAAATCAAAGTCACCTTCAATTTGTGTCATATGTCAAACTTGAAGTTTTTATTATTTTGAAAACGATCCTAGGTTATGGATCGAAACGTTAATAAAGATAATTTTAAAAACTATGAGTGGTTTAATACCCAAAGAAGATTAAGAATAATACTAAACAAACCACAATAAACATACAGGGAGTATTTATAGAGATATGTAGAGTAGCAAAACAAAAAAAGAGAAAAAATATGATGTTAAATAAGTAAATACAAGAGTAAAAAATAAATTAAACAGGAAAAAAGTAAAAAGAGAATACATAACCTGAAAGAAAACACTGTCAAAACGTAAGGAAGGATAGAGGATGGATAGGTAAGGAACAATAAAAAACTTGTTAATCTGTGCACAGATAATTTGATTTAATGCATGACAAAGAAGCGTAGAAGATGTGAAGGGATTCACATTGGTTTTAAAATGTTGCACGCATAAAATGCAGAGAGAGACTTGAGTATATTGGTTCGCAGGGTGTTTAAATAGAACATACTGTGGCCCCTGGTAGATGTAGGCACTCGGAAATTTACAGCAGATAATAAATAGGGAGAGTCTATTAAATTATTAACTAATTTGTAGAGAAATACCATAGCACTTAAATCACGTCAGTATTTAACATCTGCGTAGAAGTAAACTATGGTCGTAACCTGTACACGGATAAACTGAGTCTTCCTTGTATGCTAGGTATTTAAGAAAGTGACGTTGTACCCTCTCAATGATATTTATATAGACAGCATATGAAGAATTCCAGACTATACCACAATACTCCAATTTCGACCTAACGTAGGCAAAAAATAATATTTTTAGAGTATCAATAGTGAGGTGTTTACCCATCCTAATGACAAATCCCAGCGATTTATGCACAGCCCTAATAGCATTGAGGATATGCAAATTAAATGTAAACTTGGCATCAAACTTTACACCTAGATCAAAAACACTATCAGTGATTTGAAGTACGGAACCTTCAATGCTGTAAAGGAATTTAATTAAATTATGCTTTCTATAGTCCATTCCAGCTAAGAATAAAGCGATGAAAGGTATAGGGAAAGTTTAGCCTTCGATTTGATTGGTTAAAACATGATGCTGATTTACACAGCTTAATATTAAAAATTTGTATTTAAAATATATGTAATGCGTCAGTGTCAGATTTGCAATAAAAACGAGTTATCGAAATTAATTTAGGCTAGTCACAATTTATAATCACTCAAATATGGAATTAATAATTATTCTGTATGTATATATAGAAATTATAATTAATTTACTGTGTAAGTTCATCTTGCATACAAGGTCATCTACTTTATTCTTATTTGGAATGGACTATAGAGTAATTTGTAACAGAACATTTATCAGGATTAATTGGAAGGTTGTTTGTAGTATACCAGAAATGTAGTTTATTTCAATTCTGCTGCAGTTTTGAGCAATCTTTTATTTGACTTATTATGTTAAGCAATTTTGTCATCTGCATAGATTAAACGCTCACAATCAATATCAACAACAGCATCATTGATGAAAATGATAAAGAAGTAGGGTGCAAGGACAGAGCCTTGTGGAACTCCAGTGGTAGCAGTAAAGTACTCATATTGAGAGCCTAAATAATCGACATAGAGTCTTCTATTACTTAAATAGGAGAGAAAAAGGTCAGCAGCTGAGGTGCAAAGCCCAAGTAAGAGTTTCGGTAATAACAGATTGTGATCTAGTCCATCAAACACCTTAGACAAATCTGCATTCCCTCATCAAAAAATTTAGAAAGATTTGTGTTGTACTGGTTAAATTAGTTGCAGTAGATCTACCACAAACAAAGTCGTGTTGTTGCAGACAAGCTTTTGAATGTGAGTGATAATACATGTAATCATAGAGAACCAATTAAAAAATTTTACTGAAGTTATTAAGGATAACATTACATGTGATTTTCCAATGCTCCACCTGAAGGTACTACGTTGGCCAGAAAGCGAGTTTTTTTTTATCTGGAAAATTTTGAATTTTGCCGAACCGTTGCTGTTCCAAGCAAGGTAGGGATCTTTAACGTGCGTGACAACACTCACACACGGGACCTCCATTTTACCTCTCATCCGAACGAGGTTGTATTTTTGTGAAAAATGCTCGCCTAACATTTTTCAAGCGGACCGTGTCGGGATTCGAACCTGGGACCTTTATTAAGGATAACAATAGGACGGTAATTTATTATACAGGATCTATCCCCTTTCGTATAGATAGATCATACTCTAGAAGATTTCCAGATATTGGGAAATTGAGAATGCTTAAGTGAGAGATTAAACAGAAAGGTTAAGGGTATGATAAGTTGAAGTTTGCAACATTTAATAACAAGAGAGGGAAATTTGTCAATAGCTTTGAGTACATCCTGTTCCTCTATCACAGGTACATCAATACTGGGATAAGAGAAGACTGGTTCAGGAGTATAAACAGATTCAAAAACTTCAGCAAACTTACTCGCTATAGCATATGGATCAGAATAGGACTCATTGTCATAGATAATTTGTCTTTGCTGGTTCATTGACTTTAGTTTATCATTCACAAATGCCCAGAACCTCTTCGAATCAGATTTTTTTTTGTCATTCAGTGAGCTTAAGAAATCATTGTGAGCAATATTCATAGCATTCTTTAGCCTAACTTATAGAATCCCAAAATCATTGTTTACTAATGGATCATTATTTAATTTACATTACTTCCATAAAATTCCTTTTCGTTTAGCAAGATTGTTGATTTCCTTAGTGAACCATGATGGATAAGACTTCCTGCGAGTCTTGATTCTAGAAACATGCAAATCAATCAAGATTGGAGCATAAAACCGAGATGTAGCTAAATCATCATACGAGGGTAGGGTGAAAAGTCCTCAGCCTACAATGAAAGACTGCAATTTTTAGTAAAAAAAAAAGATTTTATTTTTTGACATAATCCTTAACTTCAACACACTTGCTCCAGCGTTTCTCCAACATCAGTATTCCTTCCCAAAAGCGAGAGTCTGGAAGGCTGTGAAAATATTCGTCTACGGCCCTCTCAACTTCTTAATTGTATATGAAGTGCTTCCCAGAAACAAATTTCTTCAAGTTTGGGAACAGATAGAAGTCTGAAGGCGCCAAATCAGGGGAATAGGGGGGATGGTCGTACCCCAAATCCGTCAATTTTCCCATCGCCAATGCACCCTTGTGTGCAGGCGCCTTGTCTTGGTGAAAGATGATTTTTTTCTTCTTCAAGCCAGGGCTCTTCTCGCGAATTTTGGGCATCCAGCTGGTCAAGAAGGGTGAAGCAATATTGGCCCGTAATTGTTCTGCCTTTTTCAAGGTAATTTATTAACAGGATCCCTTTCGCATCCCAAAACACGCTGGCCATCACCTTTCCGGCAGATGCGATCGACTTCGCTTTCTTTGGCGCTGAACAACCGACTTCCACTCACTGCTTCGACTGCTGTTTCATTTTTGGCGTGTAATGGTGGATCCATGTCTCATCCATAGTGACAAATCGACGCACAAAATCGCTCGGATTATTGAACCGGGCCAAACATTGCTGCGAAACTCGTTTTCGCATTTGCTTTTGATCGGCATTTAGCAAATGCGGCACCCATCTTGCGTAGAGCTTTCGCACGTTTCAGTTAAGCATATGACTTCGTAATCATATATTAAAGAGAGGTTATACAGTTAAACCAATTTGTTACGGAGACCTCTAACTTTTGGTAGTATACACAACTACGTTTGCAGAGTGAGTTACAAATTGTGATTGCTAAGCAGAGAAGATAGAAGAACTTAGTGCACCTAACTTTAATTTATACACACAGCAGTCAGTATTCCACACTGTGTGTAACATTGATTTCTGTCTTATTGGGATACATTTTACCTCATCGGATGTACATTTATCAATCATATGTTTAAGTGCACATCGAAGACAAATGGAATTACTCTTGCAGACTACTTTTTCATGGTTATAAGAACAACAATGATGACATTTACGTGGTTCAATTCCATCATAGACAGAACAGTTATCAAGTCCCACCATTCAAGATCCATCAAATTATTAAAAGAAAGCATATCCAATTACACAAGAGCTTGATACATGTGGCGGTTCTTTTTGGTTGACCATATCCTAAGAACTTTGCAGGTAAAATTGTAACCACAGAAGTGGCCGATTTGATTCATTAGGAATTTCTCGACACAGGTGTGGCATCAAGTTTTTCAGTTATACCCACAATTTTTATATTCGGCAGAGGATTCTTTATTTCAGTTATATTATAATTATTAAACATGTTATCATTCACATTTGTTTTATTTTTTGGTTGGAATCATCTATATCACTACTGATGAGAATACCACCTTTATTGATATGTTTAACTTTAGTAATTGGAATAGTGGAATTAATCCATTTTGGCATTAACTAACCGTATAAATTGACCCTGGTTGCTTGTTGTGTAACCTATACAGGACCATAATTGTGCGCCAACATTTTAATGTCTTTCATAATCTTCTTTGGGAATTAAACCACTCATAGTTGTTAAAATCGTCTTTATTTATGTTTCGATTCAAGACCTAGGATCATTGTCAAAATAATAAAAAATTTCAAGTTTGACATTTATGACAAAAATTGAAGGAGACTTTGATTTATTAATGTTTAATATATTTGGCTTGAATACATTAGGTGAAAATTTTAAAGTTTAGAAGAATGAGTTCCTTCAATTTGTGTTGCACCCTGGAAGCGACTTTGAGGTAGTCAATAAGCTTAACGTGAAGTAACTGATTAATCTTTATATAGTTAAATTTCATATAAATTCAATAACTTGAGGATTGGAAAACATTTTTTAACGTGTTTCTATTTATATGATTGAGGGGATGGTTATTAAAGAAGTTGTGATTTCATTATCATAAGGCTTAAGCAGCCATTTTATATATATATATATATATCTTGAGGAAGAAAACTACCCTATTTCCACAATATTTAGTGTATGTGAAGGGGGTCAAGCAGCCTTGCAACTACCAAGATCCCCCCAACACTCGAACATTTGCCGAGCTAATATGCATATTGTTATGTAATTAGTTATTGTATGCATAACTAGAAATCACGTATGTAGGCTGTATTTCATGTTAATATTGCACGAAAAACTCAGGAAAGCTTGCAATGCTACCTAGATATTGGGAGCATTTGATTTTTATTTGTTATTTCTTTTAGTAATGGAACCCATTGTTTACTGAAAGTCACGGAGTCGTTTGCTAGACAGTTATTTTTATGTAGGGTTATATAGGCAGTTTCTTTCATTTTGTGTTTTTGGTGGTTTTCTTCTCTGTCAATAATTTTTGCATCCTCCATTTTATTTTATGACTTGAGTCCCGTGCATGTTGGCAAATCATGAATTTATCAAATTTTCTATTTTTATATATGATTTATGTTCTTTTAATTGAACTTCAAATGGTCTGGGACTTTCCCATATGTAAAACTTGTTACATTCGCATGGTATTTTGTAGATGCAGCTTTTTGAACTTTGTATTCCGTTTTTGGGTTTTGTTTTTGTTAGTTGTGTTCTAGTGTATTGTTGGTTCTAAATACTGTTTTGATTTTGAATTTGTTTCCTATTCTTTGGATTTTTCGGAGAATCCTTTTATGTATGACATCGAGAGCATTTTTTAATGTGTATAGTTGTTTCTGTTTTCTTCTTTTCTAAATTTTTGGTACTTTATTCATTTTTTTATTTATTATTCTTATAGGATACTTGTTTTTATTAGTGTACATTTGATTAGATCTTTCTATTTCTTTAAAATTTCTTCGTTTGATGATATTAATTTTGCTCTATCATACATGGTTTCGATAATTCCTCGTTTGACACAGCGTGGATGGTTTGAGTTGAAGTTTAAGTATCTGTTTGTGTGTGTTGGTTTTCTGTATACTGATGTATTAATTTTGGTATCGTTTTTGCTAACTAGAATAACTAAAAATGGAAGTTTTCCATGTTGCTCTAATTCATAAGTGAATTTAATAGTTGGTTCTATTTTGTTAATTGAATCTACAAAGTTTTTAAATAGTTATGTATTATGAGACTAAATAGCATAGACATCATCGACATATCTTCACCAGATTAGTGGTTTTAATTCTTGTGTGAATGAATATTACATCTTTTTCGAATTCCTCCATGAATTTATTACTAAAGATTGGTGATAGTGGACTACCCATCGCCATTCCAAAGCTCCGTTTGTACAACTAGTCATATATTTGAAAATATGTGGTATTGACGTATACATCAAGTAATTTCATGATTTAAGGACTTTAACTAAATTGGTAATAATAATCATACTTTTAAAATATTACATATTTGTAGGTTAACGAAGGAAAAATTGTTAATTTGTATGTATCTTTGATACATTAGTTTAATAAACATTAACCTTCGAATTAAGATTATGGTAATTTTAAAAAATTAGGAAGTATGAATTGTAATTTTCATTGGCTGGTTTCCAATTTTATTGCTAATGTTTTTAAAGTTTAAAATAGCAAAACTGCAAATGTTCCATCATGTTTTAATTGTTTTCAAATTTTGTTTAAAAAAAATTAAAGGTCAATATGTCATTTTTTAATTTACATCATAGTTTGAATCATTTGTCATTCATTCTTGAATAACATTTTTACGTTGTGATCTATTTGTAAAAGGAATATTTCTATATATATTTATTTATTTATTATATGGTAATCAGAATATTGGAATTCTGGCGAGAACTTCCAGTGTTTGTTTATCCCAAAATTACACAACATCCAGTGTTGCAAAAAGGGCACAAAGATTCAGATGGTATCATGCACCATTGTTATCTTTGATAATTTGTATATATGATAGTTAGAAAGATAAGCAAAAATATGCACAATTTTGTTTCATACCAGTCTACTAGAGCATCAAAAAATGGCTTCATAGATTAGTCAGGTTTGTGTGACTCTTAATCCATGGTTCCAGGTTCGATTCCAGTATGTTCCACAATGTTAGACAATTATTTTTCACAAAAATATATCCTTGTTCAAATGAGAGATTAAATGTAGGTAAATGTGTATGAGTGTTGTCGCGCATGATAAATATTTAGACCTTACTTGGTATGGTAAGGGTTTAGTTTAATTCTAAATTTCCAAGTAAAAAGTCTCATATCCTGTCCTATGTAGTACCTTCAGGTAGGGGATTGGGGAATTCAAATTATACTGTAATATTTGAAAGCTGATTCAGTGGCATGTTCAAACATGTCACTTTTAATTAACCTTAAGAAGAAATATGTAATGAAACTGATCACAGCAGTTGCATGTGTATAATAAAGTATCCTCCTAGAAGCGTTGCCCATGTTTATATGATGTACTACAAACTATAGTGATATATCCAAAATTAGCAATTTCTTCTAATCGCATATGATTGATTTAGGAAAAAAGCTTAACTATCCTGAGGGATGAGATTACTTCACCATTCTCGTTCAATTGTATAGAAATTAATTTAGTTTAACTCAAATAGTTCTGTTGATTCAGTATACTCTGTTTAATGGCATAAGTATGTTATTCACCAATATGCCACAAGTACTTGATAAGAGTTTATCATTTAGTTTCAAAATCGATTCATATTGTGTACGAGTACGCTGTTATACAGTCCAGTGAAGTTCAAGCAATAAATTTTAAATATATCTTTCAAGTCAATAACATCGTTAGTAGTTAACTATTCTTACTATACTATTTGGTGCGAAATTGCAATAGGTAAATTGATTTGCAGAGTCATGGTTAAGTGCTATGGTGCTAAGTAAATTGTTTCAGGTTGATCCACAGCAGCTGAACTATTATTTAGTTTAAATATTTTACTCTAATGTAAATAAAGCCAGTCTAGTGTAAAATGCTAGATTCACTTGATGTAACTTAAAAGAAAACACAAATCATCATACTTTTTAGTGCATTAATACTAATATATCATTCATACATTAAAATCTGCTAAAACCAATGCGAAATGTTTAAAATGTGTATCAACTATATGAAAGTATTATTATACATACCAGTGAGAAGTGAAAGATCTCTAACTTCAGGAACTTCTAGACTAGACTCGGGTCTTTTTGTTTCAGGGCTTTGATATATCGATACTTCTATTTTTGGTATAGGTAAAGAATTGCTTCTTCTTCGTGGTTGTTGGTAACCAACAATTTCTTCACCAATTTCACGTAATCTACAAATAATATTAAATATCTTTTCTTATATACTGAATTGATTTACCTATTATATAAAAAATGTAATGCCCAGTATATACCCTCCTCTTGCCACTGAGCAATGAACAAGCAGCGAAGAACTGCAACATCCAAAAATGTTGCAGTGGATAGGTCGCCTGAATGAATGCCAGTTATTCCTTTATGAGACTCTCTATGATCACCAAAGTGGCCATCGACTGTTGATGGTCTTTTGCTACTGTCATAAGAGTCTTTGTCGGTTAAAGATCTACAATTGTGTATTTAATACAAAAGTTTACAGGACAACAATAATTATTCACCCCAATTTCTGAAGGGTCGGACTAGGTTTAATTTGTTTCGTATCTGAAGCAGAAAGTGCCGCAACTTGTTCCACTCTAAGATTTGATTTACCAGTTCCATTTCTAGTCATGGCTAATTCAAAAAGATTTGTTTCAGCCTAAAATATAATGCAAACTAGTTTTGGCATTAAACTGAATCTACAGCATACTGTATATATTGATGGATCTCTAAGAAAACCATCAGATTCATGTAATGAAGGTAAACGAAATATTACAACATGCTCTTCTTCTGTACTAGAACTTTCTTCAGGTATAGTCTCAGGAAATACTGTATCCTTTGGAGACGACACCCAGCCCTATACAATAAAATATAAAAAGTGTCTAATCTGATAATTTACTTGCATCTTCATCAGAAGCTTTAGTAGTAATAGTAGCTGTAACAGTAACAGAAGCTCCTGGAGGTGGAAAAACGATATTAGATGCTTGATCACTACTGGAAATACTAAAACCTTGGCTGGGGCTTTCTTGACTTTTAATTTCATCACTTGGTTTTCCTAAAAATTGAAGCTAGTTGTCACTAAAAATTAATATTTCAATACGTTTCAACAAGTCGGAAGATTAACCAGAAAAATACTTTAATGGCAAATTTTAAAATTTTAAATATTCCATAATATGTACGGAATAAGTGTAATGCACTATACCAAAAATGAGAGGCGCGGATAGATGTGAAAATTTTGGAACAATAAGTTTGACAAAACACGTTTCAAAAATATTAACTAAAATTGTACAAAGACGAATGGAAAGGCGGGGTGAAAAAATACTAGGAAAAGATCAATTTGGGTTTAGGCAAAACAGGGGAACACGGGAGACTATTTTGGCTCTGAGGGTGATAATGGAGAAAACAATAAAAAATGGGATAACGTGTATATAGGGTTTGTAGATCTGGAAAAAGTATTCGACAATGTAAAATGAAAAAAAATGTTCGAAATACTTAAAAAGATTGGAATGACTTTTAGGGAAGATGGATAGTACTTAGCTTATACAAAGAGCAAACAGCGGTAATAGAATTAGAGCAGGAATGTAGAAAAGTAAATATTAAAAAAGGGATGAGACAGGGATGTGCCCTATCCCCATTAATTTTTAACTTGTACATCGACGAGGCAATGAATACTGTCAAATGCTAGAAGATATTTGGAATTATTAAGCAGGGACAAAAGATTGATATGCTTAGATTTGCAGATGATATAGCGGTATTAGCATCTAGCAAGGAAGAGTTAGAAGCTGCTCTTAATGAAATGGAAACAGTTCTAACAGAGAGATAAAGTATGAAAATTAACAAAAATAAAACTAAAGTGCTGGTATGCAAAGGCGGAGAAAATAAATTAAAAACTAGAATACAAATATGTAACGAGAACTTACATGGGGTTAAGGATTTCTGCTACTTAGGAAGCCAAATAACGCAAGATCGGAAAAGAGCAAAAGCTATAAAACAAAGATTAGCACAAGGTCGTGCTACATTTAACAAGAAAAAGCAACTACTATGTTCAAAGACAACAAACACAGAAACAAGGAAAAGATTGCTTAAAACATATGTGGGGAGCACAGCACTGTACAGCTGTGGAACCTAGACAGTAGAAGAGATGGACAGGAAAAAAATAGAAGCCTTTGAAATGTGACGCTACAGATGTATGATGAAGATATCATGGAGAAACAAAGAACAAAGAGGTACTAGAAATGGTAGGGGAAGAAAGAAGTATGTGGAAAACAGTAAAAAATATGAGAGATAGGATGATAGGCCACATACTAATGCATAAGGGAATAGTGCTGAATATATTATAAGCAGAGATAGGAAAAAAGAGAGGTAGGGATAGACCTAGATTAGACTATTGCACACAGATAGTGAAAGATGTAGGTTCTGGGAATTTCAGGGAAATGTGCAGGCTAGCTCAGAATAGAAATCAATGGAGGTGTGCATCCAACTAATTCCAAGATGAAAAACTTAATGATGAAAAAAATAACTGTACTTAAATCTGATGATTATTATAAGCAACAACAGGTATTGGTTTTGCAATATTCTCAACTAATGTTAATTGTGCAAAAGAATTTACTGGAAAACTACTAATTTGGCAAATGTCTAAGTGTTGGGGGATCCTTGGTAGCCACAGGCTGCTTAACCCCCTTCACATACCCCTGAATCTTGGTGAAATAGTGCATATAATTAGGAAACAACAGAAGGGGAACCAACCTGTATCTAGGCTATCAGAATTTCAGGTAACTGTAGGCTAGCTCAGAATAGAAACAAGTGAAGAAGCGCATCTAACCAGTTTCAAGACGGAAAACCTAAAAATGAAAAAAAATAATTGCACTTAAATCTGATGATTATTATAAACAACTACAGGTGTTGCTTTTGAAATATTTTCAACTAATGTTGATTGTGCGAAAGCATAAATTAGAAACTATTATTTCGGCAAATGTTCAAGTGTTGGGGGTTCTTGGTAGCCGTAGGCTGCTTAACCCCCTTCACATACTACTGAATATCGGGGAAATAGGGTATACATTTGTAACCAATAGAAGGAGAACCGAACGCATCTAACAGGAAAGAGCAGTTGCTATGTTCGAAGACAACAAACATAGAAACAAGAAGCAAATTGTTGAAAAGATATCTGTAGAAAACAAAAAAAAAATAGAAGAAAAGGAAAAGCAGGATACGTTCTAAGTCATTTTTGGAGAATAGTGCGGGATATAGTACAAGCAGAGATAGGAACATAGAGAGGTAAAGGTAGACCTATATCAGACTATTGCACGCAGATAGTGAAAGATGCAGACTGTAGAAATTTCAGGGAAATGTGTAGGTTAGCAGACAATAGGAAACAATGAGGGCACGGGTCTAACCAGTTCCAGGACTGAAGACCTAATGATGATGAAGTGTAATGCATTATTACTTCTGTCATACCAAGTTGTAATTACGACCCTTTTGTATGGATCAAATAAAAAAAAGCTAATAAGCAGTCATATAAATAAAAATATCTAGAATTCGTGACCAATGTCCAATTTATGACTAAAAATTTTCGAAATAATGGGCAGCCATGGTCCAAAGAAATTCCCCAAATCTCCAACTTAAGAATGATTTATTTGCTCACGGCTCAGTAGTCCAGAAACTTTTAGTTATAAATTACATAAATTGGTTATTATAAATATCACCTAGGAATATAAGTATACCATTAGCTACAAAGCATGTTACATTTAATTAAATTCATAAAATGCTACATTTGATGATACGACCACCAAGGATATAACCATTATCTAACTTTCATTTATATTATCACCAAATGTGCATGACGTTGTTGATCAAATAATATGCAGTACTGAATAGGAACTAATGTCATTTATCATTGCTATCTTCAAACACAGAAATAAAAAGCATTAACGTACGTATTTACTATCACATTGTTATTAATTAGAGCACGCTGGCAGCATTACATTATACAAACTAGTAGATCGCATTACTGTTGATGATCAAACAAATTATGAAACAATCGTCTAATATTTGGTAGTTCGATAGTTAAATTTGGTTCTAATAATTGCGGTAACTAATATTCAGTAGGTATGTTGTTGAAGTTGTAACAATCTAAATTCCCACAAGCAATTTGACATCGTCAAATGGTATTATTACTGTTAATGAATTCCATTCCCTCATAAAACAATCATACTAATCATATTTCGTAAAAAATAACGCCTACACATATAAATGTCAGATTTTACATACATATTCTTTTGAAATAACTGTACAATGTTTGTATAGAATAATTGCAAATATAGTCTTCAGAAATAAAGTTAAGCCTCACCATATCAAACAAATATTCAATAAATAGATTATCTACAATGCAAAGTTTGTTATACTATTGTATTATTTGAATACACCAATAAGCAATCTGTTACACAACGTTTACGGAGAGTTGGTATTGTCTTATCCCAGAGAAAGGATGTCTTCCAAATACCTTTCAGCGGCCAACTGGCGTATGTATAGCCATTTTCAATAGATGATTTGTTTTTGGACAGACTCATGGCATTGCTTCCATAGTGAGGCGCTCCAATGGTAGTCGCTTGGTAAACAATTAATAGTATTTATACAATTAATGGTAAGTGAAACTCGTCTTAATTAATCAAAAATTATTTTCTTCGTTCCAGCAAAAGCACTTTAGGATGTAATGCAAGGGATGTTCTAAGAAAACACTTAGAGTGTAATGAGGATTACACTAAATAAGTACTAAGATTGACGTAGAATTCTACTAACGATGTTGATAGAGATGTGTTTTTAGAATATCTTCAAGGTTACGATGACGTGGGTCAACCAAGGAGGATGGAGACCAGGCCAAGGAGTCAGCCCATGGATACATTTAGATTCCAGAGGAATACTGGACAGGGAAGATATCAAGGAAGGCCGTTTGAAAGGGGAAATATGCAAAGAAATAATTGGAATAGAGGAAATGCCATTATGAGAGACGGGGAAGAGAGAATAATGAATTCCGTACTATTGAAGATAGAACTGTTACACAAGGAAGGAAACTATAGTAAACACACAGAAAAATGACATAAATAGTAACAACAAAAATAGAATGACATATGTAGAGATAGTTAATCACCCTGGAATGTCAAGTAGGCATGATTTTTAGATGCAGACAAATCAAACGACAAAAATATAGAAATTAATAAATATGAACATGCACGTGAATCTATAAAATTCGAGTTGGAAAATCATGAAAAAGTTAATGAAAAAAATGATTTAATACCTATAATAAAATAGCAAGTTGAGGGAAAAGAGATCAAATTACTGGGAGATACCGGAGCTGAAGCAACATTAGTAAGTGAAGGTTTTATTAAAGATCATTCAGAATTTTATAATTATTATGTGGAATAAATTTATTAATGATGAAAAATTTCTTAAAACTTTGGATGGAGAGAATTTGATGTTTTAAAATTATGATCCGATATAACAAAGGTTAATGTGTGAGAACTTTTCTGAATAATTTGGTGGGGAAACCTCGATTTTTTAAATTATTAAATGATGTAACAATTTATGTATTTTTAAAAATATTAAGTAAGACAAGATATGAATGTTTTTTGTGACAAGTATACATTCAGTTTTGAGGGTTACACTTTAATAAAGATTAACTAAAAGTCATGAAGTTTATGATTTATTATGGAGGCCTTGTTCTGGCAATTGATCAATTGAGGTACGCTTGCAGTATTTATAATGCCTCTCTGATGTTCATCAGTTTTGATATTTAACTGTGGTTCCTCTGTCACTGATCAACATTAATAGTGACAGAGTAGTTTGTGAAGGTAATGCTGTTTTTAAATTCAACCATGAACGTCTGTAGTCATGGAACTCACTCTTAGATGACAAAACAGATGGAGCAAGAAACAATCGACCACAAGACAAAAAGTCGGTCACATGGAGAACTTTGAAGTACTAATGAATGCAGGCACTGACTCTGGAAACTTCACACCAGAATAACATGCACCAACTCCAGCAATAGTCTTATCATGGAATATGTATCCATTTAAATTGGATTTCTTAATATTTTTAAATACTCAACAGTGGTGTTCCAGATTAGTGTTGTTTACTGGTATTTCACATTTTTAATTTAATTGGTCAAGATTTTATATTTATTTTAGTGGTACCCAAGGTTTATTATTTATTTTAGCAGTTTTTAAATTCTGTTGTCGGCCTCATAGGTTTTTAGATCATTATAATAGTGATTCAGGTATATAAATTACTTTTAGTGATGTTCCAAGTAATCACTCAATGTGATTCTTTAGAATGCAGTGATAAAATGAAAATGATCCCACATGCTTCTGTTGCATAAGGTAAATTAATTATTAATACTAAGAAATTAGTTAATAAGATAAAATAATAATTTTGAATTTCAAATCAAATTAGTAATGAAAAATGGAAATTATAAGGTCCCGGACAGGATTCAAACCAGCAACCTTCAGCTTTAATCTTTAAGGTAGTCATGTGATAAACAACTTCCTGGCTTGGCAAACTAACTAGGAGTAATCACAGAAAATAAAAATCTCATATTCCTTAGTATTGGAAAAACCTTGTTCCAATTTTTCAAACTCTAATGCTTATGTGCAATCTATAACACTTTTCACAAACGACTTGTTGGTAAGCAATTCACTGAACTTTGACAACAGATAAATTACAACACATTTACTGTTACAAAATGATTAGTTTCAGTAAATATTATTTTACATTATGCTTGAAAATATTTTATTCTTAAATAAACTTTTTACATTTGTAAGTTTTAATGAATGCAAAAGAACTTGCATTGTTGGGGATCATTATTTAATATTATATTCATTAAGTGAAAACAGCTTCTGATTTCATTTAGCATTTTATATAATTTCAACTAAATTTGAACGTGTTAAAGTTGCTTGTTATCTAAAAATCAGTTATTTGTTATGGTTATACGTTGTTAAGAAATTTTTAATTATTAAAGTTTGCATATTGAAAATGAAATTGCTTAGTTATGACTTATTCAAATAATTAAAGTGATTGCGTTATAAAAATATTAAAATGATAGATACAATTAATCAATTAATTAACTAACCAATTAAGATCATTTACTGTAACTCTTACGTCTTGGTCCAACTCAGACTTTTATCAACTACAAATATAATATAAAAATTTTAATAATTGTGCATTATACTTGTAATTCTTGATAAAGATCTGAATTAGACTGAAACATTGGAGTCGCAGTAAATGATCTTAATTAGTTAGTTGATTAATTACGAATGATGTAGTTAGGTGCCTATAATTTTTGTAGATTATATATTTTCACAATATTGCCTTTGCACAATAAATGTACAAATATAAAAATCTAAAGCACCTCCGTGAAAATACACATTCAATTGCTAATGATACATATACAAAGTTTAAAATACTTACGACCTAAAAACACATCTCCAAACTGTGGCATTGAATGCTTCGAGTGTTTTCCTAGGTGCTTTGGTTTTGGTTTGCAATGAGCAGTAAAACAAGATAAATCAGGATGACGATATTCCCACATTCCCTGCCAGAGTTTTAAACCATTTTCAAGACGGAACGTTTGAAAATCTGATTCCTTTAAAAGATGTGAAAGTGGTGCAAATAAGTAGATAAAAAGCTGAAAAGAACATTTGTATGTTAATTTATCAAATACATTAAAAATGTGATAATTTATATGTTTTCTGACATAGAAGACTTTAAAATTCACAGTAAAATTTCAGAAAAATCATACTAATAATAAATTAACATATACACTTAAAATAATTTTTATAACTCATTGATAACACTGTTAAGTATACAATTAAAATTAATAAAACAAAAATGATAGTCTTAGTTTCTTAAAGGTCGCATTTTTCTAAACCTAACCTATGCCAGAAGATCGAACAGAATTCAGTTATCAAACAGTCTACAATATTTAATAAAAGAAGCCAGTATTAAGGCACTTTTTCTCTATTTTATATAAAGGAACGACTAAATATGTAACTAGGTTTATTAGTAAAAAATTGTGAAATTAATATTTTAATTTATTACTAGAAACATAACAATAATACACAACATCACCAGTACAAGAGAACAATTTTGGTGTAAAATTTCCAAACGATTTATATGACAACAGAGACCATCGATCACATAGCTTTGATATGTCACTCAAAGAAATAACTTGGAGATAATTTTCATTGGTAATAGAGACTTTAGTGCCTTAGAGTCGATGGAACGCAACTTAAATAAACCAAAAACAACCTCAACAAAACTATGCACTAGATAAGTTCACAAAGGAAAATTCCTGTATGAGAATCAGCATTCTTTAACCACAATTGAAAGATATAAGAAGCAGCATGCTTGAACAAAAGTTGAGTTCGCTCTGCCAAAATATTTTATCCACTCAACATGACAAGACATTTTAATAACGAAATAATGCACATTTGTAATGATATATTTCTTTTATTAGAAATACTGCGTATTACAAAAGAAAACAAAAAATATACACTAAAAACTTTGCAATAAAAAATATACAAAGAAAACAACATTGGGAATGAACAAACTGGACAGAACAATAATATACTATAACATTTTTACAAAAAAATTTTATCTAGCTTTATTTTGAGTATCTTCATCATGAGGTCTTCAGTCCTAGAATTGGCTAGGTGCATACCTACATTGTTTCCTATTCTGAGCTAACCTACACATTTCTCTGAAATTCCCACAGTCTGCATCTTTCACTATTTGCGTGTAAGTGTAATTTAGGTCTACTTCTACCTCTCTTTTTTTCTATCTCTGCTTGTAATATATCCCGCACTGTTCTCCAAAAACGCTTTAGAACGTGAACTGCCCTTCTATTTCTCCTATTTTTTTGTTGTGTTTTCCACAGATATCTTTCTTCCCTTACTATTTCGAGAACCTTTTTGTTTTTAACTTTGTCCACGATATCTTCATCATACGTCTGTAGCACCACATTTCAAAGGCTTCTTCTACCTTTTCCTGTCCACCTCTCCTACTGTCCAAGTTTAATAGCCGTACACTGCTGTGCTCCACACATATGCTTTAAGCAATCTTTGCCTCCTTTGTATGTTTATTGTTTTTGAACACAGTAGTTGATTTTTCTTGTTAAATGTAGCACGACCGTGTGCTAATTTTTGTTTTATATCTTTTGCACTTTTCCCATCTTGCATTGTTTGGCTTCCTCGGTAGCAGAAATCCTGAACTTTTTGTAAGTTCTCGTTTCCTATTTGTATTCCAGTTTTTGATTTCTTTCTTCCCTCCTTTACATACTAGTTCTTTAGTTTTATTTTTGTTAATTTTCATACCGTATTTTTCTATTAGAACTGTTTCATTTCATTAATAGCTGCTTCTACCTCTTACTTGCTAGATGCTAATACCGTAATATCATCAGCAAATATAAGCGTATAAATCTTTTCTACCTACATAATAATTCCAAATGTCTTCCTGTATTTGACAGTATTCATTGCCTCTTCAATGTAGAAGTTAAAAATTTACAGGGATAGGGCACATCCCTGTCTTACCCTTTTCCTACTTCTCTACATTCCTGTTCTAATTCTATTACCGCTATTTGCTCTTTGTATAAGCTACGTACTATCAGTCTATCCCAAAACTCATTCCAATCTTTTTGAGTATTTCAAACATTTTTTCCATTTTCCATTGTCGAATGATTTTTCCAGATCTACAAACACAATATACATGCTTTCCCCTTTTTCTACTGTTTTATCCATTATCACCCTCAGAGTTAAAATAGCATCCAGAGTTCCCCTGTTTCGCTTACCCAAATTGATCTCCTATTATGTCTTCAGACCGTTTTTTCATCCGTCTTTGTACAATTCTAGTTGATACTTTTGATACGTGCTGTCAAAATTATTGTTCGAAAATTTTCACATCGAATCGCACATGTCTTTTTTGGTACACTGACGATGGTGTTACATTTGAAATCTTTGGGTATCTCGCCTTTCTCATACAACTAGCTTACAAGTTGGAAGAGACGTTCTGTTACTACTTGCGCAGTGACTTTTAGAGTTTTGCTTGCACTTTATGTACACCCGGTGCCTTATTATTTTTCAGAATCTTTAATGCTAATTCAAACTCATCTCTAAGTACACGATATCCCAAGTCATGCTTTTCGATGTCTGATTCTCGTTCTAGTGCTTCTAGTTCCTGTCCTGCATATAAATTCCCTATATATTCTTGCCATATAACAATTTCTCTACATTTTCTATAATGATGTCTCCCGCACCCCTTATGTTCTTGATATACAGTTTTATATACCTAAAATTCATTCTAATTAGTTTGTATGCTTCGTCTGTTTTTGCTATTTCCATCTTAGTTACTACATCTTTGCACTTTTCTTCAATTCAGCATTCTATAGCTTTCCTGCATTTGCAAATAATTTCCCATTTTATGGCTTTATATCTCTTTTTTCTGCTTTGTCTGGTCTGTTTTTGCATTTTCGTCTTTCTTCCATTAAATTCAGGAAATCTTTTGCTATCCATGGTTTCTTATTTTCTTTTTGTGTATACCCCAGAATATCTCTGGCTGCCATTGTTTCTACTACCTTAGTATCAGAAATTTCCCCATTATCTTTCAGCAATTCATTTTACTTTTTTCAAAGCTTTGGTGGATATCTTTATCATTCCTCGAGAGCGAAGAAAACTTCCTAGGGTATCTTAACATATTTAACATATTAAATCAATCTAAACCTACAATGTAACTAACAATTTATAATATACACAGGACCAGATTCAGGAAACAAGAGGAATTACTTTAGTTTCATGCAAAAAATTAATGATTTTATATATATATATATATATATATATATATATATATATATATTATAATGTCTAAGGGAGCTACTAAGAGGTATAAGGGTTGGTTAGTACAAGGTAGTATATGCCAAACAAAAATAATCCACATATTTGATCACTTAAACCTAAAAATATATGTTTGCCGTATTTTATGTATACTAAAATACCATGCAAATATAGTAGTTGAAATTAAGTGCCAAAAGGCAATTTTAAAATGACTAAGTGGCGTAGTAAGATGTGAAATGCTCAAGGGTTTATACCGAGTTGAATTTTTAAAAGCCTT
Organism: Platerodrilus igneus; assembly: GCA_036346225.1. Taxonomy (NCBI): domain Eukaryota; kingdom Metazoa; phylum Arthropoda; class Insecta; order Coleoptera; family Lycidae; genus Platerodrilus; species Platerodrilus igneus. Next base: position 243,118 of record JARFIW010001134.1, on the reverse strand, counting down.
TGAAAGTACATTTGCCGTCCAAAAGCCGGATGCGTCTATGAATGTTCACTATCAACATGCATCCAGGGTCAAGTGTAATTTATTTTGGTTTCATTTTCGATAGCATCAACTTTTGGACAATATTTGTAAACTCAAAATTATTAGTTATAACAACGTAAAATGTGATTGGTGGAATGTAAAGATTTAGGACATATTTTAGAATTTAATGTGATTATGAAATTGTACAAAAGACATGGACTATGGTATGTGCGACACGAACTTAGTTATTTGTTATGGACTTTAAGATGTAGTAGGCCAGTAGAGTTAACATGGTCGCCTTAGAGAGTAAACAAAGTGATTATTTTTCGAAGCAATTTTGTAATAGACGTGTTTTGAGATTATTTTTCGAACCAATTTTGTAAAAGACGTGTTTTCAGAGTTGTGCTAATTTGTATTCAGATATTTTGAAAACGAAAATAAAAGTAATTGTTTAAAATGAGTTTAATTGAAAAGTGGTAAAAGATACAAGCATCGGAAATATAAAGGGAAGAGTAGTGATTGTGCGACGATTAGAAATTGGATTTGGAGAGTGGTCTTAAAGGTAGAAGGTCGTCGAGAGTGGTTGTACAGATTAGAAGTTGGATATTGGAGTGTGGATCAAAGTTAGAAGGTCATCGAGTGGTTATACAGATTAGAAGTTGGATATTGGAGTGTGGTTAAAAGTTAGAAGGTCATCGAGAGTGGTTATATAGATTAAAAGTTGGATATTGGAGCGGGTTAAAGACAGCAGGAGCATTGAGCGGAAACAAGGATACGAGTTGGAGATTAGTACAAGGAAGTTGTAACACGGTATTTTCTAAATTCTAAATTTGGGTTAATCATTTCAGATATTGGGGAACAGTCAAAAGTCGAGGACACCTGGAAGCTACACGGAAAGGCAAGAGCATCATTGTAAAGACGTATACGGTAATTAGGATTTTGTGCCAGGATTCAGCAAGGCATCGACGGAGTATAGACCAGGTGAGTTTTTAAAATCATATTCTTTAATACGTCAAAATTTAGTCATATAAAATTTGGTTGTAATTTAATTTGGCACATAGTAACTTTGATATAATTAGAAATTTTGGCATATACTAAAGTAGAGTAGAAATTTTAGTAGTAAAACAAAAGGGTGCACGTTGGTTGGACTTAACACAACTACTTATAACGGAAACCCACTATAAGCAGTTGAATAACCTGAGATTAAGAGTTTTATAGAGTCGAGGCATTACATTAAATAGTTTATAAAAGAACCAACCAAACGGTGCAAGTACAAGGGGCGTGCATTAGGTGTGCACATTTTACAAAAGTATAAAATAAAGGGTATAATATAGGTGAAACACACAAAAAGTAGAGGGGTGGAGTATATAATACGTGGCAAACCCAACGTGGGGCTGAGAAAAAGGCTAGATTGAGTTGAAATTAGACAGGAATAGCAGTAGGATACAGGATCCAGAGATTAGGTGGGGCCCGCAGTTTTTTCTTTAGTTTTCAGGCATACGAGTTCAAAGACAGGCTGCAGAGATGACGGACCCAGCAATGAAACGGTTTACGAGATCGGGACTGATATACGGAATTGAAGCAGACAACACGACACATAACGATGAAATTAGGACACAAGACATAGAGCTGGACGCAGGCGGAGACATACAGGAGACGGAGGCAAGGCAGACTGACCCGGAGGTGACAGACATGGACACGGACCAGCCGACGGCACCAGAGGTAAGGGTAGAAAAAGCCGACGGAACCCAGGACATCATGAGATTCCTAATGGGTATGCAAGACAAAATTGAATCTTTACGTACGGAACAAAAAGAGTCGCAGACAAATTTAACGAACAAATTTGAAACGTCACAGATGGAACAAAAAGAGGCGAATACGCAGTTGACTAATAAAATAACGACTTTACAAACGACTTTAACAAACCAAATTGAAGATTCACACACCGAACTGAGAAACGAGTTTAGGACGGCACACGCGAACTGACGGCCAAACTGAATTATACACAGGACTATCTACTCACGCAAATACAAAACGTAAAGGACGACATAAGGACTGAGGTACATGAAAAGATTGACAGAATAGATGACAAATTTGAAAACACGCGGGTACAGATTCAAGGAGACTTGAACGCGACAAAAACGGACCTACGGACTGAAATTAAGACACGCGTAGAGACAGTTGAGGAGACAATGGTCAGTGGTTTTACGACGTTACATTCCGAAATTCAAACGTGCGACAAAAGACATTTGACAAATTACAGAAATTTAGGACAAACCTTAGAGACGATACAGACCGAAAATTTGAACGCTAAGACACAACTGGACGACAAAGTCACTGTAGTAGAAAACCGGGTAGGACACGACGTGAGACAAATACATGAAAAATTGGACGACCTAGAACGACGGCGCATAGGACTGGACTACGGACAGCACATCAAATTGAACCGGGACGCACTACCTAAATTTGAAGGACGGAAGACAGAACAGCCGATGGGATTTCTAGATAGACTGGACGAGATCGTCGAATCGGAAAATGAAAGAACAAAGTTACAGATAGTAGGGGCGACATTGACAGGGAACGCGGAAAAGTGGCACAATATCATACGCCGACAGTACGACACCTACGCAGAATTTCGACGACTATTTATGGAACAGTTCTGGAGCAACACGCACCAGACAGACATACGTACAAATTTGATTACGGGACACTACAGTCGGACACACGGGACTCGCGAAGAATATGCAATAGACAAATACAACCAGGCACAGCACTTGACACCAAAGTTGGGAGAGGACGACATCATACTACTACTTGCGGGCCACATGGAGCCGGAAGTGACTAAGATGGTTGTGGTCCATAATGTTAAAACACTGTGGGAATTTTTAAGCGTTATGAGGAATTTCGATTTGGCAACGGCACTGGAGGCAAAAACACGGATTAGTCAATGGGATCAAAACCGGGGTTATAGGGATGACAACCGACGACATATGTACCACGAACAGCGACCCAACCATAGACAGGACAATTTCCATCACGAACATCGACCCAACAACCGACAGGACTATTTTAACCATGGACCCCGAAATCACTGGGGACACGACGGAAACAGGAGACCATACTACAATAGGGAACACCGGGAGAACGACATACGAAGACAAAACAGGTACCAGCGCGACGACAACGCGGATGACGGTCGAAATACAGGGGGCGGTACACAGAACGGATATAGCCGGACGGACAGGGACGCGAATGTCCACCATATAACGACCAGCGCAAGGACTCAGGACACCGATCAAATTGAAGTGGTGCAGATACACGAGGCACCCTCCGAAAAAAAAAACGCCAAATTTTGGACGAACGAATGTGTAGGATTAAAGGTCGACGTGGTTTATAGTTTGAAGGACTAGAAGCGGTTTGTAGTCCCTACGGGACTACTTTGAACGCCTGCACTCTCTTTGTGGCCCACTCTTTTTACGCCCCACCATCTTTACGCCACACCATTTTTACGCCCTACTATCTTTGCACACCACCCTCTCTACGCCACGCCCTCTCTACGCCACGCCCTCTCTACGCCCCGCTCTCTCTACGCCCGCTCTCTCTACGCCCGCTCTCTCTACGCCCTGCCCTCTCTACGCCCTGCCTTCTCTACACCCCGCCCTCTCTACACCCCGCCCTCTGTACACCCCACCCTAGTAGACTTTGCCAAAATCACTTCTGGGAGTCAACCGGATCAAGATCACCTCGCTCAAGTAGACTTTGCCGAAATCACACCGGGAGTCGATCGAATCAAGATCATTTTGCTCTAGTAGACTTTGTCAATATCACCTCATGGAGTTGATTGGATCAAGATCACTTCGCCCTAGCAGACTTTGTTGAAATCACTTCAGGAAGACGATAGGATCAAGATGCCCTAGTAGACTTTGTCGAAACCACTTCGTGGTACGATCGGATCAAGACCACTTCTCTCTAGTATACTTTGTCAAAATCACCTCGGGGAGTCGATCGGGCTAAGATCATTTCGCTGTAGTAGACTTGTCGAAATCACTTCATTAGTAGATCAGATCAAGATCACTTCGCTCTAGTAGACTTTGTCAAAATCACTTCGGGGAGTCGACCGGACCAAGACCACTTTGCCCTAGTAGACTTTGTCGAAATCACCTCGTGGAGCCGATCGGATTAAGATCAGTTCGTTCTAGTAGACTTTGTTGAAATCACTTAGTGGAGCCGATCGGATCGAGACCACTCCGTTCTAGTAGTCTTTGTCGAAATCACTTCATGGAGTCGATCGGATCAAGACCACTTCGCCCTAGTAGTCTTTGTCGAAATTACTTCGGGGAGTCGATCGGATCAAGATCACTTCGCATTAGTAGCCTTTGTCGAAATCACTTCGGGGAGTCGATCGGGGTCAAGATCACTTCGCCCTAGTAGTCTTTGTCGAAATCACTTCGGATAGTCGATGGGATTAAGACCACTTCGCCGTAGTGACCTTGTTGAAATCATTTCGGAGAATCAATCAGATCAAGACCACTTCGCCCTAGTGACCTTGTCGAAATCATTTCGGAGAATTAATCGGATCAAGCCACTGCGCCCTACTGACCTTGTCGAAATCATTTCGGAGAATCGATCGGATCAAGACCACTTTGCCCTAGTGACCTTGTCGAAAGCACTTCGAGGGAGTCGATTGGATCAAGATCACTTCGTCATAGAAGACTTTGTCAAAATCACTTAGTGGGAGTCGATCAGATCAAGATCGCTTCGCCATAGTATACTGTCGAAATCGCTTCGGGAAGTCGATCGGATTAAGACCACTTTGCCCTAGTAGACTGTCGAAATCACTGCGGGAGTCGATAGGATCAAGACCACTTTGCCCTAGTAGACTGTCACTTCAGGGAGTTGATCGGGTCAAGGTCACTTCGCCCTAGTAGTCTTTGTCAAAATCACTTCAGGGAGTCGATCGGATTAAGACCACTTCGCCCTAATAGTTTGTGTCGAAATCACTTAGTAGAGACGATTGGACCAAGATCACTCCGCCTTAGTAGCCTTTGTCGAAATCACTTCGGGGAGTGGATCGGATTAAGATCACTTTGCCCTAGTAGTCTTTGTCGAAATCACTTCGGGAAGTCGATCGGATTAAGATCACTTCGCCTTAAGATCACTTCGCCTTAAGATCACTTCGCCTTAGTAGTCTGTGACGAAATCACCTCGGAGAGTCGATCGGATCAAGATCACTTTGTCTTAGTAGTCTTTGACGAAACACTTCGTGGGAGCCAATCGGATCAAGATCACTTCGCCTTAGTAGTCTTTGTCGAAATCACTTCGGTGAGTCGATGGGATGAAGACAACTTTGCCCTAGTAGACTTTGCCAAAATCACTTCCGGGAGTCGACCGGATCAAGATCAGTTCGTCCTAGTGGACTTTGTTGAAATCACTTGGGGAGTCGTTGGATAAAGACTACGCTCTAGTGACCTTGTCGAAATTATTTCGGAGAATCGATCGGATCAAGACCACTTCGCCCTAGCGACCTTGTCGAAAGCACCTCGGGGGAGACGATTACATCAAGATGATTTTGTCATAGAAGACTTTGTAGTAGAAGACTTAGTGGGAGACGACCGGATCAAGATCGCTTCGCCATAGTATACTGTCGAAATCACTTTGGGAAGTCGATCGGATTAAGACCACGTTGCCCTAGTAGACTGTCGAAATCACTGCGGGAGTATTTTATTATTGTTTTTTGATGTTTGTTAAAAGAAAAGTGTCATAAGTGGATCCTAAATAAACATATATCAAAGGAATGCAGGACGTTTCCTACGTCTGTATTTAAGATAAATAAAATATAGAAGAAATTCAAACCAAAACGCTTGAAATGTTAAAGTTTTCAATTACTGTTAATGTAAATAAGGAATAGTTAACTTACTGTATATCATTTTATAGGGGTTATAAATTGTTTGGCTATTTTACGCATATTAGACGCTTGTTAATGTTTAAACAAAATCAACTAAAAAGTAAAGGAAAAATTAATTTAATTGGGCATTGAACCACCGAGGTTGCGTATGGTAGACGGAAGAAAGGAAAGAAAGGAAAGATAATCTATTTTTAACTTTTTCATACAATTTTGCTGAATACTAACAATAATAACAATTGATTTCTTTAATAGTACCTACGATGCGACGTTTAACTAAAAGTAATGTAAATGACAATATTCGGTAACTATACTAAAATATTTACCTAACTGTTTAAAATAATTAACCATTTCTTCTATTTTATTTGTATTTTATACCATTGTTGTGTGTTGTACAATAGGAAAAGCAGTGGAAAAACCTATTTTAAACTCAATTTTAACCTTAATACCACCTTAAACTATAAACACTAAAAACTAAACAACTATATACAAATGCGGGTAGACGGAGGTGTTAGCCTTACGCTATCGAACCCTTATTTTGTAGAAAATATTTTGGTTGTATACTTGTAGTAGCCGAAGCCTCAAAAGATGTATAGCGTTTTCTCAATTATTTACGTAGAGTTGAAATTTGTCAGATGTATTCGGTAATAAACGGCAAATTAAATTTTTAACTCTTTGTGTTTAAAATAGACCGCGTCTATTAATGTGTGATACGTTTTTATAATCAGAATTAATATTTATCAGTATTATAAAGAATTATTATTGTGTAATTTAGAAGATCTAATCTTAAAAATTTGTAAATTAACTGTGTTAACAGAGTTCCAGATATTGCGTACTCGTGCTTATACGTCTTTGTTCGTAACATTGGTTAGATGGGTTAGTATATATGCTCCACGTCTTGTTTATAAGATGTTGCCGTCTTTGTCCGCCATTTTGGCGGATAGTGTTAATACTTCCTATGAAATTATAGGTTTGGTTAGCATCTAAACTATATTTCAAAGGTTAAAAACCTGCTATGGCTTACATGTAAGAGCGCATTGCAAATGTATTTGAAAGCTTATAGATGCAAAAAGTTATATTTCCATATTTCACTGAAATGAACCACATACATACATAATGTATGTACATAAGTCAAATTAATACAACTGAAAATATAAGTTCGAACATCATACATGCATTTTATGAAATGAAATAAACATTCTACCAAAATATATTATTGGCTTATTGCATATTACAGGAAGAAGAAAACTGATTTCAGGTACAATTGACAAATACAACAAAACACGGGCCATCGGCATACAAATTAAAAAAATAATCATGGAAACGAAATTATATTCTTATAAGAATGTGAAAATATATGCCTAGTGGCATTTTTATTTCCACAACCTCTAACATAGTAGAGAAAGCATTCATAATCCACAATCCACGATTCGGATAAAAATATGTAACCCATTATTTTACACCATTTGTTACAAAAACTAATAAATATGAATCTCCTCCAAATACAGTAACGTATAAACAAACACCAAACTCTAACTTTAAGATATCAGTTTCTCTTAAGTTTCAGTTTTACAATAAATTATTTGTCCATGCAATATCGGTAGGTATGTAATAACAACATTGACGGTGAAATAAGTACCTATAAAAAGAAGAGTAATGTAAACTTAAGTAAAACTAAATGTATTTTTTTTTAATCACACCTGGATATATTCAAAAAGTTGATTATTAATATCACAATTCATAATGAACTTTTTGAAATGCAGCAAATCAAATTAAGCAATCTTTGAATAGCGCTATGGTTAGATAAACAATAATTGTAAATGTCAAATTAATGTCAAATAAATGACAATCATAATTGCTGTCGAAATTGTGGGCGCCATCTATTCGGATAGTGTTAATACTAAAATGCGCCAACATAATCGTTTATAGATGGCACCACCGTGATTTGTAACCTGCTTTTGACATTTCTCAAATAAATTACACGAATCGCAGTAAAAGTTTTAAATCAAGATGTAGAATTTATGATAGATGTAATTTTTTTTGGTACATATTTGAAATATGTTAAGGATTGTATACCAATTTTTGAAACAAATTTAATCATCTGTTCGTCAACGCAAATGTACCGGTTTTAAATCTGTGCGTTTGGGTTTTTAGATCGTAAAATATTAAAGGTTTTTTAGTTTTTATACACATATAAGCGAATACGTTTCTGCAAGTTGGACAATATCTGAAAATTAAACGTTGCAAATGGTTGTTAACTAAATATATAATTTACAAATTATAGATTGTAGATCGCACTGAGGCATATGAAAAAATAATGCCATGGTTTATTTAATGCATATTGTTAAATAAATGCTATTGCATGTTTTAAAAAGCAACACAAAATGAAATCAAAAAAATGAATCTTACTGGGAACCGAACCACCGGAGTTATCATCCGTAACCAGCGATGTTAAGCCTGCGCTATTGAAGCGTGGTTTATTGAAATCGCGTTGGTTGTATACTTACTAAGCCTAATGTCACATAAGAAATACATCGTCTTAGGAACAAATCACGGTCTAGTGTAATTGTTCGGGCGACTTCGCAAATAAACGTCAAATGTAATAAATAATTATCTTTGAAATAAATAGCCCGTTTATATTAAAAAGTCATGTTATTGTATAATAATGATCAATTATCGGAACTAATACGTAATATTGGATGATGTATAATTCTAAATTTAACAAACTTTAAAAAAATTGTGTTTTCATAGATTTTGAAGGTACATATTCGTTCGCTTTCGTCGGCTTTCGGTATGTATGTTTGACGTTTCTCGAGGTAATTATACAAATTTTAATACCTGTTTTAAGAAAATACTATACTACCAGCTTGCAAACTGTTAATAATTCAGGTTTTAGAATACGAATAGCGTTGTTTGGCATATATTAGAAATTGTTTAACGGCCGAATACGAATTTTAGAAACCAACGCGATCTTTTCTCTCTCTCGTACCAATGCTAACGAAACAGTTGCCGACCTTGTCGCACGGCTTGTTCGGTTTTCAGATCGGAATTTTTTGAGGGATCCAAGCTTTTTTAACACGTAAACGAATACGTCGCTTCAAATTAATCTTTTCCCGGAAAATCCTTATTTCTCCGCAAGTTATCGGTTTTCCGCCATAAAAACCGGCCTATCCTAAGCACGCAAAAATTCTCCACCTAACCACCACCCGTCCGCGCCCCCAACTCCGAAACCCTCGGACGCAAATCCCCAAAAAGCGATCGATTTGCGCCTCTCAACTTTAACACAAAGACGGGCGTACGAAACTTATAGTTATTAGACTTGTTGTTAAATAATTATAATTTGAATAAAAAGAACCTTTTGTTCATTAATATTAGTTTAAATGAGTGTTTATATGTTGCTTTAGTTGATAGTGGTTCACAGTTGTCGCTGGTAGATGAGAGGGTAGTGATAAAACATGCGGAATTTTTAAAAGAAAGAATAGAAGCGATTGATGGGGTTAATTTATGGTCGGCTATGAATAAAAAGTTAACTACGATTTATAGGATCATCCGTGTACCAATATTTGTAGGGGAAAAAATGCAGGAGAGGCAGAATTTTTAATTACAAAGGGTTGCATATAGATTTCATATTAGGAATGGATTTTATAGAGGATTTTGGAGTGAATATAGATGGTAAGGATAGGTCGATTCGAATTTTGATAAAGATAAGTTATGGATGGTGTCTACGGTTAGTGAGGAATATAGGAATGGAGATAATATAGATAAGTCAGGATTAGGAATGGAAAGGACAAGTGATGATAGACAGGTTAAAGTACGGTTATGTAATATGTTTGTGAGATTAATTAAGGATGAACAGATTGGAAGAGTGAGTATTGAGATAAAGGCGAAGCTAGAAGAATTATTTGATAAATATGTAGGGTTATTTAATGAAGAGCCAAGATTGGCGAGGCGATACATGCATAAGTTAGAGGTCACGGAAGACAACGGGTTTAATACAAAGGTGTATCCAATTCCGTTTGCTATTAGAAATAGGGTTAAAGCCGAGATTAACAAGATGTTACGAGATGGAATAATAGAACCAGCGAAAACTCAATATGTGAACCCGGTAGTTATTGTTCCTAAACCCAATAAAAGGGATATAAGGATTTGTTTGGATGCGAGAAAGTTGAATTCGATTACGAAACCGCAGTATGAACAACCGCAGGGGTTGGATAATTTGTTGTACAAAGTGTACGAGATGAAAGTTTTCAGTAAGCTAGATTTAAAAAATTCATTTTGGTTAATTCCGTTGCATGAAGACAGTAAGAAGTTTACAGGGTTTAGCATTGAAGGAGATTTACATGTTTTCTGTGGTTCCGTTTGGGTTAAGTAGTTCTTCCGCAGCACTGGTAAGGGCCATGCAGAAGCTGTTTAACGAGTATGAATGTTTTGTTCGCACTATGTGGATGATTTGTTGATCTTTTCAAGGACTGAGCAAGAACACTTGGAGCATATAGAAAAGGTGATCCAGAGGCTGGACGAAGGGGTTTGAAGTTGAACGTGGAGAAATGCGAGTTGTTCAAGAACAAAGTTACATATTTAGGGTTTGAAATCAGTGAGAATGGGATGAAAATTTGTAATAAAAGGTTGGACGAGTTGAAAAGATTGCTCAACCAAAGAACGTGAGAGGATTACGAGGATTCTTAGGGGTTCTAAATTATTATAAACGATTTATACCGCGATATTCCGAGTTGTGTGTGCCGTTGGTGAGTTTATTGAAGAAAAATGAAAGATGGAAATGGACTGCTGAGCGAGAGAAGGCGTTCCAGGATTTAAAAGTGCATTTTATAAAGAGTTGTCATTAAAATATCCAAATTTCAAAGACGAATTTATTTTAAGAACGGATGCGTCGAAATATGCGATAGGGGCTGAGTTGGTGCAGATCCAGGACGGAGCTGAGGTACCAATTGTATTTATCTCGAGGGTATTAAAAGACTGCGAAACCAGATATGCAACGGCAGAGAAGGAAATGTTGGCGATCGTATATGCAGTGAAAAGTTGCGTTTTATCTGCTAGGTAACAAATTTTTAATAGAATCCGACAACACGGTGGTAACATTTATGAAGAAAAAGGAGTTTCTAAACAGCAGGTTGTACAGATGGGCGTTAGTATTACAGGAATACGATTTCGAAATCAAGCACAAACCAGGCAAGGAGAATGTGACGGCGGATTTTCTAAGCAGACCGCAAGTGGAAAAAAATAAAGACGTGAAGGATTGTTTAGTTGCTCTGCAGGAGTTCAGGGATGTTGGTCGGTGGACAAATGCCAAGTTAATGGAAACGCAAAGGCATAGTGAGGTGAGCTCGATCCGCGAGAGATTAACAAGCGAGAATGTGGAGGAGTACCGTGGATTTACCATCGTAGGGCAGTTCGTAGTAAAAAGAATAGGTGAGGCAGAGCTGGTAGTGGTATCCAGAGACGCGGCTGTGGAGATTATAGATGAAATTCATTTAAATTTTGGACATATAGGTATAAGAAAAACATTTTTGGTATTCCGGGAGGCATTTTATGCACGGAACGATATCGCAGTGGTGAAGGAAAGGGTTAATCGTTGCAAAATTTGTATCTTAGGGAAAGACAAGAACGTGGTGTTGCAGAATGTACCGATGAGTGTGAGCGTGAGCAGACCATTGGAATTGGTAGCTATTGATTACTTAAGCAACCTGATTACGAGTGAACGGGGGTATCGGCACATATTAGTAATGGTGGATGTTTTTTCAAAATTTGTTAAATTATTTCCGGCAAGGCGAAGCAACACGGTGCATGCTTTACAGTCGATTAAAGAATTTGGAAGCCAGGTAGGGAGAATGGAAAGGATTTTGGTAGACAACGCAACTTATTTTAACAACCAAAGATTTAGGAACGGGTTAAATCGAGCGCACATTAAGGTGTCATTTAGCAGTATACGGCATCCGAAAGCAAATCCATGCGAACGATATATACGGGAGGTAATCAAATATCTACGGTTAGCAACGCAAGAGCACCATAATAGATGGGTTAGATATCTGCCGCAGATTGAAAACTTCGTGAATTGTGTACCGAGTTCAGTGACAAAAACGTGTCCGATAACATTGATTCGGAGGATTATACCAGCTAGGCCATGGAGGGAAGAAGTCGAGGTACAAGACATCACAGAGTTGTTGGGAAGTGTTAGACGTAGGATCGAAAGGATGCAGCGTAGGGATATCGAGCGAAGGTGTAGCAGGATCAAAAAAAGGACAACTTTTGAAATAGGAGATATGGTGGTGGTGAAAAGGTTAAGAGTTTCGAACCGCGACAGGAACATTTGCGCGAAGTTGTTGTTTCCTTATGAAGGGCCGTACAAGATTACGCGTATTTTTGCGGAAGGAAATACATTTGAATTAGTTACTATGACAGGGGAATATCGTGGGCGTTTTCACTTGGAAAATCTATTCCCATATAAGGTTGTACAGGAAGAGGGTTTAGTAGAATAGTTTGTTATATAGTTCATGCAACGGAAAGTTTAGTTTTGTTTTAGTTTATAAGTTAGGTTAGTATGTAGCATAGTTAGACAGACCTGTCGAGAATTAAAAATAGGGGTTGAATAATTAAAATAGGTAGGGATCCGAAAAGAGGTTGGTGTAGAAAGGTAAGAGGGGTTTTGATTTTAAATAAAACTAGAAATTATGCACACCAGGAAAGAGTAAAGCCGACGCAATTTCCAATTTCATTCAAAATCAGTGGGGCCAATATAATGTCTAAGGGAGCTACTAAGAGGTATAAGGGTTGGTTAGTACAAGGTAGTATATGCCAAACAAAAATAATCCACATATTTGATCACTTAAACCTAAAAATATATGTTTGCCGTATTTTATGAATACTAAAATACCATGCAAATATAGTAGTTGAAATTAAGTGCCAAAAGGCAATTTTAAAATGACTAAGTGGCGTAGTAAGATGTGAAATGCTCAAGGGTTTATACCGAGTTGAATTTTTAAAAGCCTTTGAAAGTACATTTGCCGTCCAAAAGCCGGATGCGTCTATGAATGTTCACTATCAACATGCATCCAGGGTCAAGTGTAATTTATTTTGGTTTCATTTTCGATAGCATCAACTTTTGGACAATATTTGTAAACTCAAAATTATTAGTTATAACAACGTAAAATGTGATTGGTGGAATGTAAAGATTTAGGACATATTTTAGAATTTAATGTGATTATGAAATTGTACAAAAGACATGGACTATGGTATGTGCGACACGAACTTAGTTATTTGTTATGGACTTTAAGATGTAGTAGGCCAGTAGAGTTAACATGGTCGCCTTAGAGAGTAAACAAAGTGATTATTTTTCGAAGCAATTTTGTAATAGACGTGTTTTGAGATTATTTTTCGAACCAATTTTGTAAAAGACGTGTTTTCAGAGTTGTGCTAATTTGTATTCAGATATTTTGAAAACGAAAATAAAAGTAATTGTTTAAAATGAGTTTAATTGAAAAGTGGTAAAAGATACAAGCATCGGAAATATAAAGGGAAGAGTAGTGATTGTGCGACGATTAGAAATTGGATTTGGAGAGTGGTCTTAAAGGTAGAAGGTCGTCGAGAGTGGTTGTACAGATTAGAAGTTGGATATTGGAGTGTGGATCAAAGTTAGAAGGTCATCGAGAGTGGTTATACAGATTAGAAGTTGGATATTGGAGTGTGGTTAAAAGTTAGAAGGTCATCGAGAGTGGTTATATAGATTAAAAGTTGGATATTGGAGCGGGTTAAAGACAGCAGGAGCATTGAGCGGAAACAAGGATACGAGTTGGAGATTAGTACAAGGGAAGTTGTAACACGGTATTTTCTAAATTCTAAATTTGGGTTAATCATTTCAGATATTGGGGAACAGTCAAAAGTCGAGGACACCTGGAAGCTACACGGAAAGGCAAGAGCATCATTGTAAAGACGTATACGGTAATTAGGATTTTGTGCCAGGATTCAGCAAGGCATCGACGGAGTATAGACCAGGTGAGTTTTTAAAATCATATTCTTTAATACGTCAAAATTTAGTCATATAAAATTTGGTTGTAATTTAATTTGGCACATAGTAACTTTGATATAATTAGAAATTTTGGCATATACTAAAGTAGAGTAGAAATTTTAGTAGTAAAACAAAAGGGTGCACGTTGGTTGGACTTAACACAACTACTTATAACGGAAACCCACTATAAGCAGTTGAATAACCTGAGATTAAGAGTTTTATAGAGTCGAGGCATTACATTAAATAGTTTATAAAAGAACCAACCAAACGGTGCAAGTACAAGGGGCGTGCATTAGGTGTGCACATTTTACAAAAGTATAAAATAAAGGGTATAATATAAATACTCCCTGTATGTTTGTTGTGGTTTGTTTAGCATTCTTCTTAATCTTCTTTGGGAATGAAACCACTCATAGTTTTTAAAATCTATTTTATTTACGTTTCAATCCATGACCTAGGATCGTTGTCAAAATAATAAAAACTTCAAGTTTGACGTTTATGACATAAATTGAAGGTTACTTTGATTTATTGATGTTTGAAATATTTGGTTTGAGTACACTAAGCAAAATTTTTAAAGTTTAAAAGAATGATTGCCTTCAATTTGTGTTGCGACCTGGGATCGACTTTCCTATGGTAGCCAATACGCTTAACGTGAAATCAGCTGATTAATTTTTATTGGTGAATTTTATATAAATTCAATAATTTGGAAAACATTTGGTAGCCACAGGTTGCTTAACCCCCTTCACTGAATCTCGGTAAAATAAGACATAAAATCAGAAATCTCTCAATTGTATAAATAGAAACATGTTAAAAAATGTTTTCCAAATTATTGAATTTATATAAAATTCACCAATAAAAATTAATCAGCTGATTTCACGTTAAGCGTATTGGCTACCATAGGAAAGTCGATCCCAGGTCGCAACACAAATTGAAGGCAATCATTCTTTTAAACTTTAAAAATTTTGCTTAGTGTACTCAAACCAAATATTTCAAACATCAATAAATCAAAGTAACCTTCAATTTATGTCATAAACGTCAAACTTGAAGTTTTTATTATTTTGACAACGATCCTAGGTCATGGATCGAAACGTAAATAAAATAGATTTTAAAAACTATGAGTGGTTTCATTCCCAAAGAAGATTAAGAAGGTATAATATAGGTGAAACACACAAAAAGTAGAGGGGTGGAGTATATAATAATATATTATAATGTTTGAGGGAGCTACCAAAGGTTATAAGGGTTGTTTAGTACAAGGTAGTGTATGCCAAGTAAAATAATCCATGTATTTGATCACATAATTTGAAAATGTATGTTTGCCGTATTTTTCATATGCTAAAGTACAATTCAAAATGGTAGTTGAAACATAAGTGCCAAAAGGTAAATTAAAATGACTAAATGACGTAGTAAGATGTACAGTACTCAAGGGTTTATACCGAGTTTGAATTTTATAGGCCATTGAAAGTACATTTGCCGTCCAAAACCGGATGCGTCTATGGATGTTCACTATCAACCATGCATCCAGGTTCAAGTGTGATTTGTTTTGGCTTTTTATTTTTTATAGAATCAACTTTTGGACAGAATTTGTAAGCTCAAAATTATTAGTTATAACAACGTCAAATGTGATTGAAGGACTGTAAATATTTAGGACCAATACTAGAATTTTATGTGAATTATGAAACTGTAAAAAGACATGAATTATGGTATGTGCGACACAAACGTAGTGTGTGAATATTATTGGACGATTTTAGTTATGTAATTTTATAATTTAGTAGGCAAGAAATGTTATAATGGTCGCCTTGGAAAGAAAAAAAGGGAGGGTAGAGAGAGTAGAGCAGTAAAGGTGGCAAACCCAACGTGGGGCTGAAAAAGGGCTAGATTGAGTGAAACTAGACAGAAATAGTAGTAGGATACGAAATCCCGAGATTAGGTGGGGCCCGTAGTTTAAACATTTTCAGGAAAAGGAGTTCAAAAATAGGCTGCAGAGATGACGGACGCGGAAATGAAACGGATTACGAGATCAGGACGGATATACGGAGTTGAAGCAGAAATTATGACACAAAACGAGGAAATTAGGACACAAGACATAGAGCTAGACGCAGGCGGAGACATCCAGGAGACGGAGGCGAGGCAGACAGACCCGGAGGTGATAGACATGGACACGGACCAGGCAACGGCACCGGAGGTAAGGGTAGCAGAAGCCGCCGGAAACCAGGACATAATGCGGTTCTTGATGAGCTTGCAAACAAATTTAACGAACAAATTTGAAACTTCACGTACGGAACAAAAAGAGGCAAATACGCATTTAACTAACAAAATAGCGAATTTACATACGACTTTAACTAACCAATTTACAGATTCACACAACGAACTGAGGAATGAGTTTAGGACGGCACACGCGGAACTGACGGCCAAGTTGAACGATACACAGGACTATCTACTCACGCAAATGCAAAACGTAAAGGACGACATAAGGACTGAGGTACAAGAAAAGGTAGACAGAGTAGATGACAAATTAGAAAATACACGGGTACAGATTCAGGGAGACTTGAACGCGACAAGGACGGACCTACGAACGGAAATCAAGACACACGTAGAGACAGTCGAGGAGACGATGGTCAGTGGTTTTTCGACATTAAATTCAGAAATACAAACATGTGACAAAAGACATTTGACAAACTACAGAAATCTAGGACAAACTTTAGAGACGATACAGAACGAAAATGTGCACGGTAGGACGCAACTGGACGAAAAACTTGACGACAAAGTTACGGTATTAGAAAACAGGGTAGGACATGAAGTAAGACAGATACAGGACAAGTTGGACGACTTAGAACGGAGGCGCGTTGGAATGGACTACGGACAGCACATTAAATTGAACCGGGACGCGTTACCTAAATTTGAAGGACGGAGGACGGAACAACCAATGGGATTTTTAGACAGACTGGACGAAATTGTAGAGACTGAAAACGAAAGGACTAAATTACAGATAGTAGGGGCGACGTTGACAGGGAACGCAGAAAAGTGGCACAACATCATACGCAGACAGTACGACACGTACGCGGAATTTCGACGACTATTTATAGAACAGTTCTGGAGTAATACACACCAGACGGACATACGGACAAATTTAATCACGGGACACTACAGTAGGACACACGGAACACGCAATTGACAAATTTAACCAGGCACAGCACTTGACACCAAAATTGGGCGAGGACGACATAGTGTTACTACTTGCGGGCCACATGGAACCGGAAGTGACAAAGATGGTCGTGGTACAGAATGTGAAGACACTGCGGGAATTTTTAGGCGTCATGAGAAATTTCGATTTAGCGACGGCCCTGGAGGCAAAAACGCGGACAAGTTATTGGGAGCAAAACCGGGGTTATAGGGAAGACAACCGACGACATGCGTACCACGAACATCGACCCAACTACCGACAGGACAATTTCAACCACGAACAGCGACATAACTACCGACAGGACTATTTCAACCACGGACAACGAAATCATTGGGGACACGACGGAAACAGACGACCATATTACAATAGGTGAACGACTTACAAGGACAAAACAGGTACCAGCACAACGACAACGCGGATGACGGCCGGACTACGGGAGGCGGAACGCACAACGGAAATAGCCGGACGGACAGGGACGTAAACGTCCACCACATGACGACCAGCGCAAGGACTCAGGACACCGATAAAATTGAGGTGGTGCAGATACACGAGGCGCCGCCAGGACAAAATAAAACGCAAATTTTTGGAAGAACGAATGTCTAGGGTTAAATATCGACGTATGCTATAGTTTAAAAGATTTATTGTTAAATAGTTATACTTTTAATAAAAAGAACCTGTTGTTTATTAATATTAGTTTAAGGGGTTGTTTATATGTTGCTTTAGTTGATAGTGGTTCGCAGTTGTCGCTGGTAGATGAGAATGTGGTGATAAAACATGCAGATTTTTTAAAAGGAAGAATAGAAACAATTGATGGGGTTAATTTATGGTCGGCAATGAACAAAAAGCTAACGACGATTTATAGGGTCATCCGTGTACCGATATTTGTAGGGGATAAAAAGGCAGGAGATGCAGAGTTTTTGATTACAAAGGGGTTGCAGCTAGATTTCATATTAGGAATGGATTTTATAGAGGATATATAGGCACCACCCATAATTTATCTTTATCAAATATTCGAATCGACCTATCCTTACCATCTATATTCAACAGGATTGAATATAGATGGTAAGGATAGGTCGATTCGAATATTTGATAAAGATAAGTTATGGGTGGTGCCTACGGTTAGTTCGGAATATAGGAATGGAAATAATATAGATAAGTCGGGATTAGGAATGGATAGGACAAGTGATTATAGACAGGTTGAAGTGAGATTATGTAATATGTTTGCGAGATTAATTGATGATGAACAGATTGGAAAAGTGAGTATTGAGATTAAGGCGAAGCTAGGGGAATTATTTAATAAATATATAGGGTTGTTTAATGAAGAGACAAGATTTGCGAGGCGATATATGCATAAGTTAGAAGTCACGGAAGACAACAGGTTTAATACAAAGGTGTATCCAATTCCGTTTGCAATTAGAAATAGGGTTAAAGCCGAGATTAACAAAATGTTAAAAGAAGGAATCATTGAACCAGCGAAAACTCCATATGTGAACCTGGTAGTTATTGTACCTAAACCCAACAAAAGGGATATAAGGATTTATTTAGATGCGAGGAAGTTGATATCCATACGAAGTTGTACATGAAGAGGGTTTAGTAGGATAGTTTGTTATATAGTTCATGCGACGGAAAGTTTAGTTTTGTTTTAGTTTATGGTGTAGGTTAGTATATAGCGTAGTTGGACAGACGTGTTAGGAAAATAGGGGTTGAATAATTAAAATATGTAGAAATGCAAGGGGGGGTTTGATTTTAAATAAAACTAGAAATTATGCACACCAGGAAAGAGTAAAACAGACGAAATTTCCACTTTTATCCAAAATCAGTGGGGCCAGTATAATGTTTGAGGGAGCTACCAAAGGTTCTAAGGGTTGTTTAGTACAAGGTAGTGTATGCCAAGTAAAATAATCCATGTATTTGATCACATAATTTGAAAATGTATGTTTGCCGTATTTTTCATATGCTAAAGTACAATTCAAAATGGTAGTTGAAACATAAGTGCCAAAAGGTAAATTAAAATGACTAAATGACGTAGTAAGATGTACAGTACTCAAGGGTTTATACCGAGTTTGAATTTTATAGGCCATTGAAAGTACATTTGCCGTCCAAAAACCGGATGCGTCTATGGATGTTCACTATCAACCATGCATCCAGGTTCAAGTGTGATTTGTTTTGGCTTTTTATTTTTTATAGAATCAACTTTTGGACAGAATTTGTAAGCTCAAAATTATTAGCTATAACAACGTCAAATGTGATTGAAGGACTGTAAATATTTAGGACCAATACTAGAATTTTATGTGAATTATGAAACTGTAAAAAGACATGAATTATGGTATGTGCGACATAAACGTAGTGTGTGAATATTATTGGACGATTTTAGTTATGTAATTTTATAATTTAGTAGGCAAGAAATGTTATAATGGCCGCCTTGGAAAGAAAGAAAGGGAGGGTAGAGAGAGTAGAGCAGTAAAATATATATATATATATATATATAAAAGAAACGGAAACTGGTTATCCAATAATTGAAAAAGGAATGTTACTAGTTAATTCACTTAACACTAATATGTATATTTTCTATTTATTACTGAATGCGTAATATCTAACTGAGTTTATATCATTTTTTATAGAGGAGCCAAAGCACAGAAAAACTAGTAACAAAAATATTCCGTGGTTGCTCGGTATTTTTGCTCTGGCATCACTGGTTTCGCTTTTTATTATTAAAATTACCCTGCCTTGTGCAGGTTATTTCAAGAACAACTATTTTCCAGTAATAATACTACTATACTAATTTTCGGGCAAAAACCATCAATCCAGTAATGGCTATAGCCACGAAAAGAAATGAAAAGAAGATACGAAAGCGAAGCAGGAAGTGCAATACCTCAATCTTAACAATCTACAGTATAGTCACCGAAAGATCATTCTGCTCCTTAATGGTAGATAAAGTCACCTTCAACTTCAAATATATAAACATCTACATTGAAATAAATTATAAGAAACAAATGAAAGAACAGTGCCGATCTTTTGACCAGTATTTTAAGTGTTGCTTACTATATTGCAAAGACGCATTTGCAAACACCGATCAACAGTTCTGGAACAATAACACAACAAACATACAATGGATGTAGATAATACCGCAACAAAAAATAAAGTACAAACAGAAACGCAGGGTAGGAAGTTATATGAAGAAGTCAATAACCTCTTGTTCATAGCTTGCACACGTGAACTATCATGTGATGATGACAATCTGAACTTAATAATGTCAAAGTTTTGCAATCATCTGACACAAGTAATCAATGTCCTTAGCCCAAAATATCCAACAGGAAAATACAGATTTCTGTAAAAGTTTGTTCAATAACAAAATAAATCCTTCACAAACATGCAAATACAATCAAGAAAAACAAAATGTAATACGCTAACATAATTACTTTTCCTAATCAAAGAAGGATCGTTGTTAACAAATGAGTATTGAGAAAGAAAAATATTTAATGCAAAATAAAAATGAAAACCGAATGAGAGCTTCTAACAACAGCTGCAGATTCAGCTATACAGTTCAGGTAAAAGGTAAAACAAAAGGTAAAACAAAATCTGTCCAGAGAGAGTTGCCTATATCACATCATTCATATTACAAAATTGCTCACAAAAGTCAAAAGGATTCTGCGCTATTAAGATGCTGGCCTAGAAAATGATGGTCGACATGAAATTTGATACATCTGTTAGCTTTAGACCAAATCAAATGGGTTTCGCTTTATGTCCCAAAATTTTTCTTACCACAACTCTAATTAATGGATGAAATAAAGAATAAAAAAACACTTAATTGTGTTATTCCTTAATGTCTCCAAGGCGATTAATTCCATGCATTATCCTAATTACTTTTTTTATTTAGGTAGCCTAAATATATTAATTTCACACATAATAAAGCAGAACTATAGCATTTGTTATCTTATGAATTAGAAAATTATTAACTAATTTAAATTACTGTTAATTTAGAACACGTTTTAACACATCGTTTCATAATTTTAATTCTATATAGAAATAACAATGGCATAAACAGTGTGTATAATTTACTTACCGTTATAGTTGGTATTGAAAATATATAGTAAAATGGTGAGCTCTGATAAACGCCTTTTTCAAAATCAGCTTCAGCACACTCCTCTGCTGCATCTAATAATATCCAATGCAATGTATATAGAAGCTTCGTTTCAACAGCTCCAAGATTTAATAAAGTTCCATCTTTCATTCTGTAAAATAGGTATTTTTTATTACATATGTGTGTGTATATATATATATATATATATATATATATATACAGGGTGTCCGGAAAATACGTGTACAACGTAAGAACAGAGATTCTTTGGCTCGAAATAGATCGATTTGAACCAACTTACCTATTATACAAGTTGCTTCATTTAGCCACTAGAGGGCTTCAAAAATCGTGAAAAATATTTGATATTATAAAATAACTCGAAAACGCATCGATAGATTTTGACCATTTTTGGGGTGTGAGTTTCTGCTTTCAATTGACATCTTTTGGTGGTGTACGCAATAATTTTAAAAGCATACGAGTGTCCCAAGAATGATGTATTGTATAAATATCCGACCATTAGCTTTTTCCTGTTTATGCAATGACTACCAATTTTTTTTTATGAGTAGCCGACTTAATTTGGAAACTTTTTGTCTCTTGTAAAACTTTGATTAGACGAGCGGTTTGACAGAAAAAAAAGACTTCAAATGTCTGTTTTTAAATTTTTATTTCATTGTTTTGTTTATTTTTTATTACAAGAATTTACATTTTCTGAACAGTCACGAGGTCATGCATCAACAGCTAAAAGATTATCCACTATTTACCGGACACCCAGTGTATATTAATATTTAAAACAAGAGAATAATTCAGTTTAGTTTTACTTACTTGTTATATAGCAACGCTGCTGTACAATGCATCAGATATGGCAAAGCTGCCTGAATAAGTCTCCATCTTGGAATAGACCGTATAGCTTCAGTTACATCTGCTTTAAGTCCAAATAAATTATTTTGTACCAAAACCTTCTCAAATTGCTAAAGCAGAAAAACAAAATGTATTTACAATTAATTAAAAAAAGATATGTGGTGTCTTAGCAATATAACTTTTCAAATCTACATTTATGTCATAAAATTGAAAAGTTTTTATTTCCACCAAAAATAAAAAGTTTACATTCCTCGATATAATTAGTTTCCCTAGTCATATCTCACAATCTACATTCTGTATTCATGTATCTCATCATAATACCTTTATATGCTTTGCTTTTAAAATTACTTCTAAATTGCTCGGTAATGTGATAAACAGCTATACAGCCAAATATTTTCATATTTTGAATACTTGGTTTTATGCAATTCCAAATTCTTCTATTGTACCTTTTGCGGTTTTCATTTTGTTGTGAATAATACGGTGTCGAATAATTTATAACAGTTCCACTTTGACGACAAAAATTTTTAAATTCACTAAAAATACGTTCACAATCATTATCACACCTCAAAACTGATAATTTTACATTATATTGAGCCTGTGCAGCCTTAAACTCCTTAAAGCGATCAAAAATTTCGCATTTTCCTTTAAAAATATAACCCTGAACAAAATCTGAGAAATTAATAAATATGACAAAATATTTTTCACTTTCACGACTTACAGGTATTGACCAACTATATCAGAATGCATTATACCCAAATTTCTTCTAGCTTTATTTCATAAATTAAATGGTAATCTCATTTCACCTTGAATGCAAGATTCAGACAAATTCAATTTTGCCCAATTTTAGATTTTCTAACCCTTTAACCATATTATTTTGTGACAATTTTTCTAAATTTGCACTACAAATGTGTCCTAGTCTCTTGTATCATAATTTTAGTTTTTCATCGTCTGTTTCAGTACTTAAACATTCATTAACAACCACCTCAAAACATACTTCCTATAGCTTATTTCTATTATTAATACCTACAGTGTGTTTAATGAACAGATTCAGTAAGTGCTCATTCCATAAAAGAGTGCCAAGTTTAAATAGAAATATTACATTGGTGGGCCGAGTACACACTCCTTCCATATAATTTTTACTTTCTGCAACAGCAATTTTAATAAGATTTTCCAATATATACTCAGAAAAATACCTTTTAAAGTTTACCAAATGATCAGTACAGGGTGTTCTAAATTGGATATTTAATAGGGAAACTCGTTAACTATAACAATTACAAAAACAAGGACGACGCATCCTCGATCCCTTTTAAAAAAAACAACTCAACATTGTAACCTAAACTTAGCGTTGGTGTTTTACTTTCGAGTTGCAGCCTCAAGTTGGATTTTTCTCAATTTTTAATACATGGCAATATTTCGGTTATTGATCAATAATAACACATCAACAACTTAATATGATCAAAGTTATGAGTTGGTAACAGGGCTGAGATGAGTAGTGTAACGTTTTAATTTTCCTAGTGTAAAAGTAAGCATTTTATAGGTATAATGTTGGCAGTGTAAAGTGCTCCTTAGGTCAAACTTTTTCATTTTGGTTGTAGTAATTAATGGAAAAATTAATCTTAATTTCTTTGTTACTGAGCATTGATATAAAAAAAAAAGTATTCTCAATAAAAATTCACCGGAATATCCAGTTATTTGAGTACTATGTGAAATTTTCCTTTAAACAGACAATTTTAACAAAATCTATGATTCGATAAATCACCATTTCAATACATATCAAACTTAAAATTAATATTAATAAAAATGCAGCTATCAGGACGGAGCTGCCATTAAAACACGTTTAGCCTATCAGCAAAAACAGAACAGTTCTATTGACACACATGTGCAAAACAATAGCGGAAGTCAAATTTAAATTTGAATAATGTAATTATGAGAATGAAGAAATGTAACAATATCCACCTTTCTAGTTATATGTAGAACCTGCAAACAACTTGCACAAAAATATTTGCAATCGTGGCAAATAAAATACTTTGATTAAAATGTCCGATCAGTTTAACTTACTCTCAATATATTTTAATTCAAAGCACTTTTCAGAATATCATTGTCAAATGTAGCAACATTGAATATCATTGTGTTTTGTGCAAATGTTAATTGCAGAGTTCTTCACAAAGAAAATAGCACTGTGATTATGAGCGTTCAAAGTGGGCAATTTAAATTCTTCCCTATGAAACATCCTTTTAAAATTCACATTATCCACTGTAGTTCAGTGGTTTTGCAATCGTGGCCATATATTCTGCATCTATCGAGGATTTATCAATGTAACGCTAAATTAAACAATGTCAGCCTATAGGGACGAAATCTGAAAATAGTATAAACCCATTAATGTAATTTTTGTTATTTAATGATGTGCCAAATGAACCATCCGTAAACATTCTAATGTTGCCTTCTGTAACATTTGATAAATTTATACATAAACATCTTATCGAATAAAGATATTGTAACACACCTAATAATAGTTTCCAAACAGAACTACTGGGATTTGAACTAAATTGAACTAGTTGAATTGTGGCTAAATTAATATTTGGCCTAGTTCGGGATGCAATAAACAGTAGGTTTCAATTAACTCTTTGTAAGGATAATTTAATTTAAGTCTTTGAGGTTAATCCCAGGATTTAAGGAAATAAAAGAAACTTTCTCTTTGTCTATTTCAAACTTAGTTATAAGTTTATCAATGTAAGTGTAAAATGGTTTTATTTCTAATCCTTACAAATACAACACCAAGGAAGTTTATAATTGACCCTAGGTTCACACATTCTAAGTCTAGTTTTAGATTCGTAACAATAGTATCAAGTAGGTTATTGTTTTTGGCAAACATAGCTATGTCATCAACATAAATTAGAATAAATATGATAGCATTCTCTTGATACAAACATGAATAGTAGTCAAGTAGATCAAAGTCCAGTTTTAATAAAATTTTATTAAAGTGGGAGTTCCGCTCTCCCTGGGCCTGTTTTAGATTGTACAAAGTTTTAAGACAAATTGTTCTGAGTAATCTTTCGCAAACCCTTTTGTCTGCTCCATGTATATAGATTCACGAAGGTCTGCATACTAAATGTGCAAATAAAAGTTTTACAAGAGTAAATTCAATTACTGGTGAAAAAACAGCTAGAAAATCTACTCAATAGTGTTGCCGAAAACCATGAACAACAAGTCTGGCTTTAAATTGGCCAGCTTTCCCATCACAACCAAGCTTGTATGTAAAAAAAATGATCTGCAATATCTTTAAAATTGTTATATCGTTAGATAAGTTCCGATTCCCATCTTTCATGAAGTGTACAGTATTCATTTTTCATGGTTTTAAGCCATTCATTAAAGCATAAATTCGCATTTTTACAAAATTTCCTAACATCTGCCATTAACCATAACCTAAACAAGTTTTTATAAGAATAATAGCCAGCCTATGTGTTTTATCTTACGTTTGATTTAGTGTGGCGTTGGAATTTAACACGGTATGTAGTGTAGGCATTGACCTAAAGTATTTAACAAAGTTTTAATGCACGTGGTTTCTAGTTTTGTTTTTTTTAAATATTGCATTGGGATCAAAGAAAGGTTAATTATGATGGATAGTAGAGATCAGCAAGCTAGCCCCTCTAGATCTAAAAGAATAAAATGTGACTGTATTCAACCATTATCCACACAAGAACTTGAAAGTTTGCAGCTCAAGGTTTATCAGATTTTTTAGATGATGAACAGGTTTCTTGTGGTAGTGATACTGAAGATGATCATTTGCCATCGGGTAACGTTCCAGAATGTAGCGAAAATAAAGGCGAAAACGAGTATGAAAATGAATTAATTTCTAATAGAGCCATCAATAAGCTGTTCTTGTACAAAATCCAGTAGAAGTTCACTACTCAAGAAATTATTATGTGGGGAGATTATGCAAGCTGGATGAAACATTTTCCTTTTACCAAAAACAATGTTATGCTAAAAGAAAACGAAAAGATACCATCTCCGTTTGCAACTTCTGTAAAGGTGCACCTTATTATTGTTTAGATTGTGCAACTATGTATATTTAAGTTTTGTGTAAAAAACCCAATGAAGTGACATACGGTAATGGCTGCATTGTGGAAGTCTAGAGGTGTGGAAGTAAAAAGCGTGGCAGCAGAAACGTGCTTCGGCTGTTTTGGGCTTCATTTGTCCTTACAACATAACAACAATTTTTTACTTTTTTGTATGATGCCTTTCTTTTTTGTATTTGTATTTGTTAAGTATACTATTTTTTGAACCAATATTAATAATTTAATCATCACGTACAGGCGCGCGATCCGCATCCCAGAATGAAATTTAATATTCAATCACGTGCTGGTGCGTGAAATTTTGAAATGTTTAAAACAAGCAAAAAATTTATTAGTGATTCTTCACAAAGTGAATTACAAGCTATTTAACAATTTTTTAAATACTAATTGAGAAAAATATAATTTGGTTTCTGGTGAACGTTGCTTTTCAATGTTAACAGCGATCGTGTTAACCCACCATTCCCTACATAATAAAGAATCAAACATTGAAAAATCATCGTTGTTTAGGTTCTGTAAATATTCAAAAGCTACCTTAGATTCATAAAAACCATACATATTTTGTTTCTGTTATAGATCTGGTACAAGGATCATTCATTCTGAACCCTGGTGTTTTAATAGCATACCCAACAATGATTGCAAATTTTGCTCCTTTTTGTAGTTTATTTTGACAAGATTTAGGTATATGATAAAATGCCAGATAACCAAACATTTTTACATATTTAATTCAAGGTTTATAATAAAGCCACATTTCGGAAGTTTTATCTGCAAGTGCAGCATGAATTGTTCTATTACGAGTATATACCATTGTGAGCAAAGCTTCAACCCAAAATTTCCGAGGAAGTTTGGAGTCTACTAACAGCGATCGAACTCCATCAAACAAATACCTACTTGATTTTTATGCAACACCACTCTGTTGAGGTGTATAAGTCAATGTGGTTTGATGCTGAATCAGAGCCTCACCAAACATTTATTTTAACCTTTGATTACAGAATTCTAAACCGTTGTCGGTTTGGATTTTTATTATTTCAGACTGGAACAAGTGTTCTAATTTAGATTTTAATTGCTTGAATGTATCACAAACTTGTGATTTGTCCTTTAATAGGACTACAATGATATATAGGTTGTAATCGTCTATTATACTCAGAAAATTTTGTATGTTCCTCCATCGAGGTGACAAGCAGGACCCCAAAGATCCACGCAAAGTAGCTGTAATGGGAATTGATATCTAAGACCTTACAGTTGCATTGAGGGGTGCATAGAACTTTTAGCAAAGAAACAATTTTTAAAACGTCCTAAATCATCTGTTGGCATTTTCCTTCTTATGGCATCAAATTTAAACAAACTTCTAATGGAATTGATGGCTATATACCCTAATCTCCAATGCCAAAGCAATGTGTTTTTCCTAATTGGTAAATTACACCTAGTGTCTGATACACTTTTCAAAGTAGGTTCATTAGCAGACAGAATTATAAACTGTTAATTATATATTACCGTAAGGGGTTATAACTTTAAAACCGGATATTAATGAAAATAACCTGCTTTCTGGTAATAAATTGACAATATTTCCATCTTTATCTGATAATATTAAAGATTCTTTTTTGGAATCGACATGGAATCCATTTTCTATTAGTACATATCTCAATACCAGATTACGACAAATTTGGAATATGATAAGGAAGAGTTATAATTAAAAGCAGCTCTTAATGAAATGGAAACTGTGCTAAAACAGAGGTACAGCATGAAAATTAACAATAATAAAACTAAAGTACTACTACGTGAAGGAAAGGTAAAAAAGTCAAAAACCAGAATACAAATAGAAAACGAGAACTTATAAGAGGTTAAAGATTTATTCTACCAAGGAATTCAAATAACGCAAGATAGGAAAAGAGCAAAAGATATAAAACAAAGATTAGCAAAAGGCCGTGCTGCATTTAGAAGGAAAAAGTAACTACTGTGTTCAAACACAACAAACATAAAAACAAGAAAAAGCTTGCTGAAAACATATGTATAAAGAATAGCACTGTATGGCTGTAAAACGTGGACAGGAAAAAGGTAGAAGCCTTTGAAATGTGGTACTATAGATGTACGAGGAAGATATCATGGAGACAAAGTTAAGAACAACGAGGTTCTACAAATGGTAGGGGTGGAAAGACTATGTGGAAAAAAGTCAAAAATAGGAGATATAGGACACATACTAATGCATGAGCGAATAGTGCGAAATATATTGGAAGCAGAGAAAGGAAAAAAGAGAGGTATAAGTAGACCTAGATTAGACTATTATACACAAATAGTGAAAAATGTAAACTGTAGGAATTTCAGAGAAATTGTTAGGTTAGCTTAAAATAGAAAAGAATGGCGATACGCGTCCAACTAGTTCTACGATTGAAGACCTAATAATGATGATGATGGTAAACATTATATAATTCTAAGTCACCCTCCCAGCTGTGAAACAGTTCACTTGCCAAGAGTAAACATCTTGCCATAACTATGAGTAACAGAAATTGGGTTAATTTTTGAAAAATTAGTAAATAAACCTCTACCATTATAAAAATGGTGGTTTCATTGTCAATAATTTCAAATTGTTTTGAGGATGTTACTAAACCTACTAACATGCAACTGAAATCAAATGTTGCACCTAGTTTAACCTCAGTTCGAGCAACATTCTTATTGGGTTGATTATTTATAGACTTGTAGGTATGCAACCTAAGTTGCACCTAACATATTTCATAGGCGTCATAGAAACAAAAACGTGAATGTCCCTTAATGATAGACTCGCCTATCAACACACCTTAAAACCAAATAGACTCGCCTGGGATTTCTGATTATTACAATACAAACATTAATTATAATGATCAAGGAGGCGTGCTTTCGTTTATTTTTAGATATATATTGACATACAATAGCTAAGAGCAAGCAATAGCTTCCGATCTTCTAAGTTTAGCCTTTTATCACGAAGCCTGGAGGTTAAACCAGAAGGTTCTGCATTTTGCACTAACGTGGATACTCCACGCCCTGCCGGCAAGGTGCACCAAAACCTACTACCAGGGTCTAGACTTCCAACAAAGGAAGTTACTTCGTAGAATCATTTTTGGTATCGTCTACTGCTGAATGCGGCCCACCAAGACCGGATGTCCCAGTCATCCGTGATGCCTTCGTTTTTGCCGCCCACCATTACTACAGCAGACCTAGCGGCCTGGGCATGTGAATACCACAGCCCACACCAGTTCCAATGCCTTTTACAAAGAAACCGCCATCATTATGCTGTTCCAAGCCTCTTACCGCCGAAAAAGAAACCCGGACAATACCTGGCACCAGCATTGCTCGACCTATCACGTTTAGCACCATATACAGACGTCGATCCAACGAAACTTCTACCTACTGATCTCAAGCGACACCGTATCTGTGAGTACCTACTCCTACATTAATACATTTTAGCGTAGGCTTCTTTTTGTGCCACGTTTCTTTACAGAAACGCACATAAAAGTTCGAAGTGAATCCAGTGCACGAATTTCATTTTTAGTGTACAAAAATTACATTCATTCAATTCTGCACTATACATTTTCTAACGCTAAAGGAACATTTGCATTTCTGGCATTAATAAAATTTGTTCACATTAAAGCTCTCTTCTCATGCATAAATTCAAGGATATTTGTATATTGCATATGCATGTAGAATCTTATGTAATTGTGATTTTTAATTTCATATTATTGTATGTATTTCTTACAGCCAATGTTTAATTCTAAACCTGTAAATAAATTGTACATATTTGTTATCACTATGCATTAATGAAACAAAGTGATCCCACAAAACCAAAAATCGTGACTGGACATCCACAGATCCTAGGTTTCAACTGTTGTAATTAACCTTACCTTCTAATTTAACATAGCAGTCCTTTTTGAAATGTCCTATTTTCCCACACTTCTAGCATTTTGCAGTTTCTTTCCTACTTACATTTAGAGTTGATATTTTAGGATCCGAAATACCACCGACCACCTTATTTTCACCTTTAGCAATTAAACGGTTTTCTTCTATTACCAGACAATTCCTAACCACCTTTGCAGTTAAGTTTGCAGCTAGTATCTGTCATATCGATTGTGCAACAGTATCTTACAGATCACTTAAGCCTAATAGCGTTACTATATCAAATAACCTGTCGGAAACTTGTTCTCCTATATGCTCGAGTTCATTTGCTATTCCTAATATTTTAGAGATATAAACTCCCAGTGATTCTGAATCATTTTTTGTAACCATAAATAAATTTCGATAAATTGATGCAATTCGAAGTAAGAATGTTGATTCAATTTCATTTTGCAACATCGTCCAAGCATCAAATGGGTCTTCTATATTGATACGTAGGAGTTGCATTTCTTTCTCGTGCATGTTTGACTTCATGCTTGTCTTTATCCTTCGGCTGTGCATGATGTGCTAACAGGAGATGCTTTTTTCTATGCACTAAAAGATGCCCCTCTTCCTGAGTAGCATAGTACAATTTTTTGCCAAGTTGTGTAGTTGGAGCTATAAGTTTCTTAAGGGTCATTGCTGAATCTTTTCATTCTTCATGATGTATAAAAATTACAAAATATAAGAAAGAAATTATATTTGTTTCTACTCATATTTGAAGCCCCTTGTGGCGAAACTACAAATATGCCTTTCTACAAAACACATGGTGGCAATGTTTCCTGTTTCCAAGTAATTTTTAACTGTAATGCTAATTATTACAATTAAATACACTGCTGTTGCTGTTCTAATGAATAGTTTTAAGTTCTTGTAAATTTATGAAGCACATGGTGGATCCAAATTCGGTTTTTTCTATTTTTATGTTCTGCTACCACTATGAGCAGTTAAATTCAATGACAGACAAATTTAACAAAATCTATTATTTGATAAATCACCATTTCAATACATAATATCAAACATAAAATTAACATTAATAAAAATGCAGTGGATGAGACGAAGCTGCCATTAAAACCTGCTTAGCCTATCAGCAGAAAAAGAACAGCTATATTGGAACATATGCGCACAATGCTAGCAGAAGTCGCAAATTATTTATATGGAAATTTGAATAATGGAATGACGAGAATGACGCAATGTCACAAATGCTAAATTTAGTTAAAAACTTTGAGTTTCTCTCGAAAAAAGTGAACAAGGGAGTGTGGTCTGTTTTTTATAATTGTTATAGTGAACGAGTTTTCCTATTAAAACAACTAATTTAAGGCCCTGTACACCCAGAATCCACAAAAAATAAAATGTTCTAATTATTTAGTTTGTCTTCAATATCTGTTTGCATCATAAAACGTATACCTCTTATCTGTGTCCTCTTTTTCAACAAAGTTACTCTCGGATTCCTCAGTTTCCCTTTGACTACGATAATTTTTTCTACTACCACTGGATTGACCTCTGTATCTTCGTCTTTGATTACTGCAAGTTCTAGAGTAATTTCATCTCTGGCTATTTGAATTTCCTCTCTGATTATTAAAATTTCCTCTGTAGCTACCTCCAATATGTCCACCTCTACACATATTTCAATAGTTATTCTTCTTGTAATCTCTTTTGTAATGTTCTTTTTCAATGCATAAGTAACATATACCACCATTATGTGTTAAAAATGCTGCATGTTTGTTGGGTTCTTATCCAATTTTGTTTGTCAATTTTAGACAATGGTCTTTCTTCTTTCCACTTCAATTCGTAATGTTGTCTTTGTGAAATTTATATTCAAATCTTTTAAAAGGGTATTTTTAAAATCGTAGTTAGTTTTCAAACTTTATGGCATTGCCGATAATAACATACGAACTAAATCTTTTAAATTCGCTCCTGTAATTTTTAATATGCATACTGTTTGCTTCTTTTAATTTTGTGATCATTAACCTTTTGCGTATTTTGTGTAGTAACATTTGTTCTAGAATACCTTTCTCTTCAAGGTTCTTCCACATACTATACGCGGCCTCTCTTATCAAATCAATTTGAGCGTCATAATTTATTGCACAGTATAAGATTTGCATTTGTTATTTTGTTTTTTGGATTCTTTTTTTCGTGTATGTATCTGGTTGCATTAAATTCTGTTTCTAAGCTTTCTAAAATTTCTTTTTCCCAACAACTATTGCATTCTAAACTTCCAGGCATGAAAGTTATTTGCATTTAGTGTACTATTTTAAAATTATTTGCAAGACAAGTTACTGAACTTTCCCGCCATTTTTAAGAGTTTTTCTTTCTTTAATCTCTGGGTCCATAATCTGTTACCTTTATTTTATTACTGTTGATCCTTTTAGTTCTCCTTTTATATAAACCACTACACTTAACATCTTTTATTATGGTACAACATACATGAGCATTTTCATTAAACCCATTTCATCAGTTACAAAATCTCAAAACAAACTAAAAACAATTCTGAAGTTAGCACCTTTTGTACATTTGTATCACACAGCACTATACAATGCTCATATACTCTTAGACTATAAAAGCTAGATTACAATTAACATGAACTAAATAAAGTAAGTAATAGGGCCTTATTCATGGTATCGTATCGTATCCGTTAAAACTGAACTATCTATAATAGTATCTTTTAAATTAAACGGTAACAGAATCTAACTGCTAAAACGCCTCTTCCATTTATATTTTATAGATCTGTACATAAAATAAAACATATACTTTTATAAAACATTATCGCAGCGCACCATATAGATTTTGAATTTAATTTTTATTTGTTTTAACTTTGCATAGAATTATTAAAATTAAGATTAGACAATAAGTTTTGTTAATAAGTACGTATTATGGAAGAGGAAATTATTTGTGAAGAGTGCAAAGGTTAACATGTTTACGTCAAACATGACCTTGAAACAGCCAAAAATAATTGTGTCCCGAGACGCGTGAGTCTCGGTCAGCTTGTGGTAAACAATGCAATGTTGCAAAATTTTATTTTGAACTAATTAAGCTGTTGCGAAATTACAAATCAGCTTAACTAAACTGAGCTTACATTTTATTGGTGCCTATGATTTGAGCTTAGGCTAGGAAGTTTGCTTACGAAAGCTAGGCTTACAGAATAAACGGTGCATATGGCCCTTACTCTTGGCAGTGTTAATAGGTATTGCAATATACATAATAAACAATTGTATTTAACATAAATTAAAATGTACATAAATATGCGGGCATAAAAACAAAAAAATTAAAATTTAGAATATATATGTTGAAATCAAAAAAGTATCTTAGTTCAGTTAAGATGCCAATGTTGAATTACAATAGTGATCATAGTTTTCATTGGTATTTATTTGTTTATATTGTAGTAAATTTTATTTTCAGCCCCACGTTATTGGGCTAATGTAGCAAATTACGAAGAAGAAGATGGCCAATGTTCTCCGGCCGTATGTTGGGAATGTCATTGTAAAAACAAATTAATTTTTAACTCCAACTCGGGTCCGCGATGTGGTGCCAGTGTAGCAGTTTTATTTTTCAGCCGGCGGCTAGCTTGGACATTATCTCATGGGAGATCAAAAAAGAGCAGAGTTGAAATATTTTTCGTGAAACGGAAAACTAAATAAAGTGAAGTTGGATGCCACTGTACCTAGCCAGTATTAAAATGTGTGATTTTAGAGTAGATACAGAAACCCTATATGAACGGATCAATTAAAATGTTTCATTTACTCTTTTTAGAAAATTAAACCCGTTAAAATCAGAAGGTATCTATTGTATAACAAATAACTTTTATCCAATATAAAATTAAATCAATTCACAAGTATTAGAAGATATTAAAAAAAATTATTTAAACATTTTCTCTCTTAAGACTTAAATGAGCATCAGATTTAATAATCACGTGCATACTGTAATTTAAATTATTTTACAATGGTTATTACTGAAAATTTCAAGTATACAAAATTTGGAGCAATTATTGCTTTTTAGAAAAAGTATAATCTAAATAATATACGAACAATATTATAACTCCTAACTAGGACAAGAAATAGTCTGAACATGATGTCCCATGTTATAACCATAACCACCAAAATCTGTTAAATGACCCATGAGAACTGATGTATAACAGGGATCCACCAGAAATATAATTGGATAGACATGCAGTAAGCATGGATAAACGGCAAGTAAACGGTACCCATGTGAATAGAGATTCAATAATTACGTAAAAGAAACATGACATCACAAAGAAAACTAGGAACAAGGTTAGTGTGTACTGATAGAAAGAGGAATAACTAATGAGTCGAAAGAAAACGACAGTCAGTCGAGTACAAAACATGTTCAAGTGATATTAAACGATCTGTAGGTTACGTGAAGTAATTTAAAAGGAGCACAGTTGCAACTTCTGTTTGCAGTAGCATAAGGTTGTTCACGCGCAAAGGTGTCGAAATTGATCAGTGCTGCCCAGAATTCAAAAATTTTAAGCGTAAAATAAATACGAAGTAGTGGTAACCTGATAGGTTCGCCTGGCAAAGGTTCTTGGACTTTGTTTTGAAGTAAGGTTAATGCAACCTGGGAATCGTATAACAGGGCAGAAAAGTTTCATGCCGTTGTTTATTGGTAGGACGTTAGCAAAAAATTAAATTAGAACATTACTGGATCAATCGGTATTTTGATAAAGGTAGGGAGCAAAATTGGTGCTCATACAATTTAATTTTGTTTTTAGTGGTGTACTTGCGTACCTGGTCAGCAGTAGGGAATTGTTGTAAAACAAGGAGAATTAGTTTCCTGTCGATTTTCATATTTCAAATAAGTGAAGTGCAGACTATGTTCACCGAATAAGACCAGTCCAATTAATGTAAGGAAAAATCAGAAACTTCAGTTTGTTACGTTCAATTGTACCCTGATAAATATTTTCATTTAATTTAGAATTTTTTTAAATATTCGCACGCTTTAGCTTCGATATTTTATATAGCTACATGTTATGAGAGACGCCCCTGATTGCGCTTTATGGTTGAGTGAATCGATTTGTTCCCATAAAACTCATTTTAATACAACTGAAACAACTACCTGCTCAACACGCTCTAGAATGTTATTAGAGCATTTAGTTTAAGTCGAAGTACTTCAATTTATCTTTATTGTTTGATATAAGATCGCAAAAGTACTCAGTTATCTACAATCCGTGCTTTCTGAAAGAATATGTTCGCTTTATTTATGAGTAGCAATATAAGTTTGAATAGCATAAATTTTCTACAGGTGTGATTAACAAAAGCAACTGTATTCGAGTTTGCCGGTTTTCTTTATCTATTTATGCATTAAAAAGACTTTAGACGTGTACTTTGACTTGTGGTATTCTAATATTTCAATCGATTATCGGATCGTTTTCAAAACTGGGCTCACTTTGATTCCGCTTTTCATCCTAAGATGTATTGTCAGCTTTCCTGATGTTGTTAATTTAAGAGCAATGCACGCTTTCTTGAATAATCCCCTGTGCATTGGTAAGTTTTTTACGTGCTTTTTAATACTAGTAGGGTTCCATTTTTCTAGCTCATCTACCTAGGCCAAATTTTTTTTTTACGGAGGCCTACATGTTTTCTACGTAGGCCGCTGATGCAGTGATGGTTGCAGCATTTACGATACTGGCTCCTATGATGACGACCCACCAGGTGTACGAGATCAGGATGTTTACTAGTTCCCTGCAACTGTCCCAAGTGTGAAATAAGTATCTCGGCACCTAAACCTGTGTGACCTTGTTTTATGCTATATCCAGAAATTATTGCTTATCAGCGTTTGGCGTTGATGCGTATCCTATGCACCATAAAAAACTTCAATCACCTTCCCCCGACGGGTGTAGCAAATATAAAAAAATCCGTTTCGAAAGTAGCTTCACTAGTGTTCTTGTTATTTCAACTTGCTTCCTCAAAATTGGTCTAAATTTACTATGTTTAATTTAAAATGTTTATTTAGAAGAAATTATAAGCATTGCTTTTTTTTGTTCATTAGCGTTACATTTTACTTGTTGCAATACGAAATGCGCACTTTGTACATCAATTATTAAGAATC
The DNA here is from genome assembly GCA_036346225.1 of Platerodrilus igneus. Taxonomy (NCBI): domain Eukaryota; kingdom Metazoa; phylum Arthropoda; class Insecta; order Coleoptera; family Lycidae; genus Platerodrilus; species Platerodrilus igneus. The sequence goes on along the minus strand of JARFIW010001134.1, from coordinate 207,031 downwards.
GTCTATGTGAACCATTCCACCCTCCGCATTTGTAGTTAGTCCGGTCTTTCTAAATCTTTTTAATCTTTTATACATGACCGTGATTTGCGTTAGCCCTTATTTCGCTTTCTTTTCTGTTTGTGTCTGACCCGTGCGTTTTAACGTTCCAAGTTAAATGCCTTTTATCTTGTTTCCAATTCAAAATTGGATAAATTTAAGTAGTTCCTTTCGAGCTAAGACAGAGAGTTTGTTAATTAAAAGGGGATAAGGATAAATTACTCGTATTTAGTGACAGAGTTAGGGAAACGTGAGGCAAAGGGACCTATTTGGAACAACTACCTTTCGAATAGGGAGCAACATCGCACGATAAGTTATCTGGACAAACGGTGATTTGGCGTCTTACAAACCGTGACATAAGTCAAAACCTTTCAAGGTAAGTATATAATTCATTTCAGCTAATATTTTTACGACTATGAAGCAGTTTTGTTAATTGTATATTTCCTTGTTTGTTCTTTTTTTATAGGAACCCCTCGCAGACCACTGGAACTAGTCGGTGAATTATACACATATACACAAACTTTCACCGTGTCCCCGTCCTTTTAGGGCAAAGTAATTTCAAAGTAGAATATTAACTTAAAACCTATTTTACACGTAACAACTTAGATGAGTGACAGCAATATTAATTAAGTGGGACGGGATTAATTACAAGATAAATTGAAGAACGAAAAAGGTGAATAAATAAATGAGTTTGATGTGTTGAAAGGAATCGATAATTTCATTATAGCTAATGACTAAATTAGGTTTAACGACTGAACTTGGTCAACAACTTAACCAAGTCAACAAGCAACGTGACAACACTGTGATTAATGGCCATTAACGTCACATTTCAATTGGACGACAGAAAATTGTTTAGTACACCTACTGATATCATTAATATTTAACTTATTATTTGAAATCATAAAACATTAGGAATGATTATTACCTGTTACATGTTAAGTGATTTAATACATAACATACCTATTTCAATTATAGTGTAGCAATTTATTTTTGACAATTATAAAAGCTTATAAATTTAATTATAAAATACACTGCACAATTGATTCAAATAAACAATTAATTTTATGATGTTAATAAAAGTTCAGGTCAGTACCGTATAGCCCAATCACAAGGCATATATTAATTAATAATAATAGTAAAGGCTCTATTCGTAAAAGTTGGTCATATGAAAAGCATTTTTAATGTCAAACGATTTTTGTGCCTTGTGAGCATCTCGTCGACAGAAGGGTCAGTCTGGTTCGACCACTCGCTGCAGTTAAAAGCATCATGGAGATCAATAAGGTCCGAGCTAGCAATCTACGCGTGGCCATAAACGTTGCAGCGTAATTAAGTGCACAATGCACTTAACCTTTGTTAGTTTCTGATAAAGCACTCACCCCCACATATACCGATAACGATAACTCACACATTTACCAATTTTTAATTTTATTAATTTACAATTTATAAGGTTACGAACTTACGAGTTCAGATATGATGTTTAATTTCTCAGTTTACCGTTAAATAATCTCGCTTTGGATAGGTTAATGAAAAGTTAAAAATTATGGACATTGAATAACTCGTTTTATGGATTGATTTTAGGCTTCGATTTACTTCGATGGATTGCACAACAAATTGAGGAAAATGGTCCTCTATAATGGTCCAGTATAATACGCTGTAATGCATTTAATTCGTCGTTTAAAAGAAGAAGCTTAAGCTTTGTAAGCTGCAGATCTGGAACGTTCGCCGACGTCACTTATTTGTCCAAGAATCGCAGGTACTGTTACAATGAAGTTCAAAGTACAACTAGTTGCTAAGGTAAGCGTTAGCATAAGGACTTACCTAACAACAGCTGTTCTGAATAACTTGACAGCGAGGAGAATATTTGAAACTAAAATGGTAGCGTTTTTTAATTTGTTTTACAAGGAAGTCGATTGGACTTTTATCATTTGGATTTCATTATAGTATAAATTTTGCTTACATTTGATATTACTGCAAATAATTAAAATTAGGAATTTTCTTTATTTAATCCGGAAAAGTATTGCACTTAAGTTCAATAACACATAAAGTAATTACGAGAACTAATTTATTTAGCATTGAATATATAACAGATATTTGTATACCAAGGTAACTGTGCATTTTGGGTATTTAAAAACTTTACGGTCATATTTAATTTATTGTTGACATTTTGATTCCTAGTAAAAATTACCATAATCCTCATATCTAAATAACCCAGTCTAAAAGATTAGATCACGTTTTTTCTTGTTGTACATTTTTGTAAATAAAATTTGACTACAGAAAGAGATAAATTTGATTAAAGAACCATCATATAATTTAATTGAACAATTGTTTTATTTTGGACAAGTACGTCCAAAAGGTAGAGATAAATGAGTTAAAAGGTAAACAGAATATACACCCTTTTATAAAAATAGCTTATTGGCTGTGACTCAATAAAGAAGTACTAAACAGCGCTTTCAAGAAGTGTAATATCTGCATTTCCTTTTACTATGTATACTTAAATTTTTGGTATTAATAACTACTCTTTTTCTTTATTGTGTAAGGTAGCAAGAGTTTATCTCTTGCATTCTTCGTTATTATAATAACATTGTTTTTTTCAGATCCTGAGTTTTGCAGTAAAAGTGATGTTTCCGCCTGAGGAATTCCAAGTTCTTCCTTAAGGTAACCCGTGCTTTAATAATTCTAGGACTTGGTGGCGCCTTTTTTGCACCCCCCTATGTTGTATTTTAAAGTTAGTACAGAAAACAATAACTTTGTTGTGAAACCCCCGACCACTCCTCATAAGCTCTACCGAGGAATAGACCCCTAGCTTAGTCGAAAGACTGTAAGTTTCCTTTCATCATAAAAGGATCGAATAAATAAGCTATAATATAATAATATCATATATAGCCAGTTTGTTATAATAGATAGAAAGATACTCTCGGGGATTTTTATCGCTGCCGGAGAATGAAATCTGTGAACACGCGCTATTGTTGTCTTAAGTTCCTAATTCCGATTAATTGTGGGACATCAGCTGATTTGAATAAGCCAATCTCAGGAGTGATGAAGACATGCTGATATGGATTGGAGTAATTTACATGGACTTAAATAAAACACTTCAGTGCCGGGAATTAACGGAAGTGGTTGTATTTTTCGGAGTGCCGTTCCCGTGAGTGTAAATGTAGTGTCCTATTTATCGTTCCACCTTTCTTTTACCTTTCTCTAGGACACTACTGGGAATTGATGGCAGCAACGCAATCAGTAATGTGAGCATACCGGACCGCAAGGACCCTGGAATTAGTTCGTCGTCGATGGCTCGGAACTGTAAGTAACAATTTTCTAAAACTTAAAGATATGAATTTGCATAATTAAACTGTAACAGTAAATTAATTAAGAGGTACGTGAAATAATAACGTATCATAGCATATTCCATTCATACTTATAATATTTTATACAGCAAATATTTTAGAACTCCGATTTAATACTAGAACGATATACAACTAAAAGGTTCATATTTTTGATTGTTCATTATTTTTAAATTTAAAAACTTATTATGGGATAAAAATCCACAGTAAGTGTCCATATTCAGATATTGAACGTATGTTCTAAAAATTTAAAAAAGGTTAAGGAGTTTGCAGCTTACCTTACAAGCTTCTTTAAGTTCCTACATAAAATTTTTATTAATATTAAAAACTAAAGTGCAGTTTACGTACGTGATGACCAGGCGGGGCTTGTTGACAAAACTGAAAGCAAAAATCATTCAACATCACATAAATATTCATTTGTAATATTCTTACCGTACACGAAGCCTCGTGGTGTTTGCCCAATTTCGGACGAATAAACGGACTAGAAAAATATTAAACGTACTTATTTGCTATGTATAAAAAGTTAGAACATACCACAATTGCTTCCATAAAAATATTTGTAAAGGAATGGGTACTACTTCTGTTAAGCTGTGATCAAGAATAGGCGTTTTTCTTTCAGATTCGTTAGGCATCTTGGATAATAAATATTACAGGATCTTCTAAAATAAGTCTGTAATTAGGTATTGGAGTAAAATGTATGTCTTGCAATTTTCTCTATCCGAAACAATTTTGTGTAATAAACTAGAATATTCAACTTTTATAAATGCATTTAGTACAGTTCATTTACATTTCCAATGCTCCACCCGTAGGTACTACATTGGCCAGGAGGCGAGTTGCCTGGAAATTTAGAATTTTGCCGAACCCTTACCGTTCCAGGCAAGGTAGGGATCTTTAACGTGCGTGACAATACTCACACACGGGACCTCCATTTAACCTCTCATCCGAACGAGGGCGTAATTTTTGTGAAAAATGCGCACCTCTCATTTTTCAAGCAGTCGGCCGTGTCGGGATTTGAACCCGGGACCTTGGGATCCGTAGTCTTACGCTTACTACATTGATCCACGGCGACGCCTAACATTTAGTACAGTTCATTTACATTTCCAATGCTCCACCTGTAGGTACTACATTGGCCAGGAGGCGAGTTTTTTGTTGCCTGAAAATTTAGAATTTTGCCGAACCCTTGTCGTTCCAGGCAAGGTAGGGATCTTTAACGTGCATGACAACACTCACACACGGGACCTCCATTTAACCTCTCATCCGAACGAGGGCATAATTTTTGTGAAAAATGCTCACCTGCCATTTTTCAAGCAGTCGGCCGTGTCGGGATTTGAACCCGGGACCTTGGGATCCGTAGTTTTATGCTTACTACATTGATCCACGGCGACGCCTCAGCAGGTAAATTATATATATCGTGTGTGTGTATGTGTGTGTGTGTGTGTGTGTGTGTGTGTGTGTGGTGTGTGTTGTGTGTTGTGTGTTGTGTGTTGTGTGTGTGTGTGTGTGTGTGTGTGTGTGTTGTATGTGATTAAGGTTCACAGAGAGGTCATATTGCTTCATATAAATATCTAACAGTATATTCGAGAAAATTGAAGAAAAAGCCCATTTATGTAGATATTTATTTGTATAGAAAACGTATTCATGAAGGGCCGATATAAAAATGTATCAATGTATAAAAACCGTGATTACATAGTTTAATGACAAAAGAATAGTGTTTTAGGTAAGAGTAACGGTATTTATTATGTTCTACGAGTAAAGAAACGTTTTCCAAAAAAGTTTCATCCACATTTTATAATAAAATTTTTGTATCTAGAGAAGTACTCAATCGTATGTAAAATCGCATATTCTAAAAGACTTTTATAAGTAATTGGTTTTGTTTGAATGCGTAAATATTCTTAAAAGAAATTTACAGTTAAATTTTAAGTAATACCGTATGTATAAAAGATTTATAAATGCATTTAACTACTCGATTGTCATGTGATGGCAAAAGAATTTACGTTGATTGAAGAGATGCATTTCTAAGTATCGAGGAGCATAGTTAATTGACCCATGTTCTAGAACCTTGTAATAGATGAACGTACATCAATTATTTAATACAAAGGTAGAGAATCAATAAACTTAAATCTTTAGATAAGTAAACGATATGAATAACCAGGAGCGACAATAAAATGATACGATAACAACGCGTCTAATTATAATAATACCTAAGGCTAGTAAAATAATAAATTTTTATATGTTGACAACAGAAGTGAATGACACATCTACTTCTAGAACCAATTCGAACATGGAAACAACGAGATTGACCACGAAAGTTCTCGAAGTTGTTACATCCGGAGAAGCTTGCCTTTATAAAGGCCTATCAGTGTTGAACGCAGGTTGGTGTTGATTGAAGACATTAACATGCTATGGATGAGATTAGATAAATACGTTACGCAAAATGTACAATATTTAGTAGAGAAAGTTATTTAAATATTGTGGAAGATAGACGATTTTAAAAACGTTTTAAGAGGAGTGTTACTTGACAGCCGATGTTAAAGTATTTTTGATGCTTAGAAGAGAGTAGGTTACTTGAAGTATTTATAATGGTTTCAAAATGGATATCAAATAATTAAAAATAATCAAACTACTGCATGATAAAGTCTTCTTAATTGAAATCAGACATATATGATTGAAATGGTTTGTTATATGGATCAATTAGGATGAAAAGGCCCATTTTTAAAACGATTTAAACGACTTTTTAGCATGGATTAGTAATTACGTTTTGGAAAAAGGCAACAACAGGCAGATCTGTAACGGTAAAATAACTGTATCTTATTTGAGTTTCTAAAAGTACTCATATCCATCACTTAATTAGTTAAACTGTATGATGAAAATTTTCTGTACGCAAGTATTTTGAATTTAGAGTGGAGTGTGTGTATAAGTCAATATAATTTAATTTCAATTAGGTTGACAAATCTAAGATACAAGTTTTCGCTATTATACAAGGTAATTATTTAACCTAGCTGATTTCAGTGAGTGTTATACGGTTTTAAGGCGGAGGATATTAAATAACAATACTTACTAAGATACATTTTGTACATACTAAAAAAGATTTAATCATGGGTTGTTTATGAATGATAATTAGAAGATTAAGATTCTAGTCTTCAAGAGAGGTTTTGGACTCTATTTTTAGTATATAAGATTTGTGTTGAGAGGAAGTTATATTTGTTATTGATGTTATGTTTAAAATATTGTTTGTAAGACAAAGCTGTTGTGGATGTATTTATTGTTTGTAAAAGGATATTTTATATTATTATAAATGTGATGTATAATTGCGCTGGTTTTTAATCAGAGAGCTAACAAAAATAATTAGACGACAGATTTCAAATTTGACACTTGCGTCATATCAGTTTTTGTAAGTCCCCGAGCATTTCACAGTATATATATGTATATATATACAAAGTAAAATAAGATGTAATCTGTAAATACTCCTTTATTAAAATGATAAAGATGAATTTACCTATACACATTGAACTAAATATTGCATAGCCCTTAACAACACAATCACTTAATTGCTTCATAAGGGAAGAAATATCTATTGGCCGGTTACGGCCATTTGGGCCTCATCAGAATGAAGTAGTCTTTAACCCCTATGAATCGGTCAGAACAACCATCAATATAAATACGAAGGGACCTCTGTATATTGGCAAAAGTATAATTGAACCGCCATCAGGTAGCTAACACGAGCACTAGGATGTTAAGATACAAAGGTTGATTCAAATCTATATAGCAATTTCATAAAATAGGATACTAAATTTATAGAATTTGAATCACACAATCTAGTGCTCGCGTAAGAGCCACTTGGTAGCGGTTCAATTATACTTTCGCTAATATTTGGAGGTCCCTTTGTATTAGTTTTGATGATTGGTTTGATTAATTTATAAAAGTTAAAACTACTCCATTCCGATGAAGCGCAAAAGGTCGAAACCGACGAATGCATGTTTCTTACCCTTATGAAGGAATCCAGTAGTTTTGTTGATGGCTATGCAAATATTTAATTCGAATTTTTTTGTATAGGTAAATTCATTTTTACGATTTCATAAAGGAGTATTTGCAGATACATCATATTTTAATTTGATTTAATTTTTGAACTGCGAATTGCAAAAAAATGTACTCTTATATATATATATATATATATATATATATATATGTATTTATGCATATATTGATGCGATAAGGGGTCATGTTATGCAAAAGGTCACTGATCACCATTCCGTGAGCATACAAATCTCCGAACCCGAGAAAAATAAACATGTCCAGAGTATGGTAATTTTAGAAACACTCAGTGTTTGGAGAACATTCTGTATTATGCTATGAATGCAAAAACCCGTGATTTACAAGCTTAATTTGCATTAACGTAACTTAATTGTACCCGTAAACATTTCGTGATTAAAAAAATACGGGTTTGAAAACGTTCCTCGTCCATAAATTTGCTATCAGAAAAATACTCGATTATAAAAGATTTATTCAAAGCGCGTTTTAAAGGAATTACAGTTTGCAAGTATTAAATTTCATTCCATTTTCATTAAAAAGCATCTATAGTAACGTAAAACATGCAACAGTGTTTTTAACAAGAAACGTATTTTAAATAGATGAGCGTATTTCATTAAACAAACGCGATTTTTTGAGAAAATCTAGATTATTTATAATAGAAGATTATAAATTAGAACGATTATTCAACAATTAGCCAAAATTAAAAATTCAGGGATAAATCCGGATAACGGTCATAAAAATGAGCAAATGACAGCTATTTATCTTCGAGATAACTGATAAACGTGTAAAGTGTATTAATTAATGATAACGCAACAAATGAAATGCCACCTTCTGTAAAAGTTACATTATCCACATAAATGGGAACATAGAAACAACGTCCCGAAAGTGAGGACCTTTCTAAATTTTATAACATAGTAAGACTCGATGCTGTATAACCCAACTAAGAATGTGGCCACGGGCCAGTGTTTTACTACTGCTCGTTAAAGACGACAGTCAATAGATAATAATAAATCGGGTTAATGACTTGTTTGAAAAGTAGAATGTAACTTATAAACGGTTTGAAGGTATAACTACTTTAAAGTAGATACTAGAACTGGGTTTTTTAAAGAATGAACAGTAATAAATTCCAGCAAGATAGATTTTAATTTATATGGACGCATATGTTATATAAATTTTGAAAAGCATTTAATGGTAAATTATCCTTAAAAGAATTGAACTATATGGGTATATGGATATAAAAAGAACAGCCAGCATAATTTAACGGTAAGACAAGAATTTCATTGTTTTTAAAATTCTTTAGAAGACGTTTATTTTATAATTCAAGTACGTTAGATTACGTAAAATTTTGGTGTGTGAGTGGATAATTTACAATTGAATGAGATCTAATTTCGGCAGGTTTGGCCATTATAAAAAGATTTATTAAACATAACTGATCAGCTACGTTTGAATTAGATTTAAAAGGGATTATTAAAAATTATCCATTTTAATTTCTAAAAATTTGTGCATAGCATGATTTAGATAAGGAAGGATTTGTGAATGGAAATCCTAATTGAAAAGAGAAATTTTTAGACTATATTTATTTTAAGCGAGTGATTATCTAGTTGTTATAAAATTGTTTGATCTTAGACTTAATATATTCTGACAATATTGGACTCTATTTCTAGACTTTAATGTTTGTATGTAAATATTTTTGAAGATATTGTTTGTTAAAGAAAAACTGTATGTGAATGCAGCAATTGTTATTTTAAAAACGGTTTGTTAAAAAATATTTGATGTCATTATAAGTTTGATGTTTGATTCTCGTTGTTTCATTTAAATTGAAGTAGCAAAGTAAATAAGGGCAACACTTTTAAGTTGTCATCAGTTACGATTCACAGCATTTTTTATTGACGCCCAACGTCGGGCACCTTCAAGCTACAATCTATAGCAATCTGTGGGCTGTGGTGAGCGCTTTGTGGCTTAGTTGGTATGCGTGTGACTACTAAGCCCAAGTCCTAGGTTCAATTTCCGACACGGTCCGTTTGAAAAATGACGGGCGAGCATTTTTTACAAAAATACGACCTTGTTCGGATGAGAGATAAAATGTGATTGTTGTCAAGCACGTAAAAGATCGTACCTTGCTCGGAACAGCAAATTTTAGAAAAATTCAAAATTTCTAGGTAAAAAGAAACTCACTTCGGGCGGAGCATTGGAAAAAATCAAAGGTAGTAGGTAGTGGCCTCATCTTGTTGAAACCATGTATTGGCATCAAATCCTTTAAATCCTTGGTAAGAGAAATTTGTTTAACATACCAACATAACGGCCGCTGTTCACTGTTTCATTTTGACCCTGGTCGTTCTCGAAAAAGAAGAGACCAGTTATTCCGCGCTCAGAAATTACGCACCTCATAGTGACTTTGGGACTATGTAATAGTTGTTGATGCTTTTTGTTAGGATATGTCTCGTCCCAATGACGGCCGTCTTGTTTATTTACGTCTCCATTTAAATGAAAATGGGACTCATCGTTAAACAAGACATTATCAATCAAGTCATTATCAAAGGAATCACCGATTATTGTTTGCGCAAAATGACGTCGAATTTCGCAGTCCTCTGATCTTAAAGCGTGCACTATTTGAATTTTGTAAAGATGCAGCTTAGGTTCTTTTGACAACATTTGATGCCCAAATGATTTGGAGAAACCCAGCGATTGTGCCTGTTTCCTTACTGACATACGTGAATTTCGCCTAGTATAACCCACACAGTAGCAACGTCTGCGGGTGTGTTTACAGACCGACGCCAACCTGATGGCTACTTGCTTACACAAGAAACTATTGTTCTGAAATTATGTAACTATGATTGCACTAAACTGCGGCTCGGAGCATCGCCCACTTAGTAAATATGCAAACGATTGTAAAGAAGGCATGGTGCCGTGACGTACGATTCCTGGTTTTTTACTTAGAGCTCAATAAAGAGTCTGCGATGTTCGCCCGTCCACTTTTCCATTCTTACTAACTAATCCGCAACCTTCCTCATTGGAGCAGAACGAGTCGTGTTGCTACTATAAACCGTTGTCAAACAGTAAAACATTCTGGGACACCCAATATAATTTGCTCATTTCAAACATTGATATCAATATAACAAAAGAATATTTGAAGACACTTGTACTGAGTGTAGGAAAAATAAAAGAGGATAAAAACTGAAGATGAGCAGGGCAGAGAAGATAAGAAATGCAGAAGCACTGGTGAAAAAAGATCTACTTAAGAAAATATAGTAAAGGAAAGGATCGACAGTAGAGAATGGTGTTCATCCGAGAACCTACACCTCCACCGCGCCAACCGATCTAACCTAGGTTTTTACATGTAAAACCCACTATAAAGTCTTATTTTAAGGGATTTCCACTTTGCTCCCTCCTTGTGGGGTTTTTACCTCAATCATCCTTACCCTAAGAAATCGGTAACCTAACCCCTAAAATTTCGATATATCTCTCGGTGTCTATCGGCACCGCACCCACAAAACAAATCTACCTTGTTTGATGTCAATTAATATTAGATTTTTCTCAGCTATCCGAATTTCTAGGAATTTTTTTAGATAGCATTATCCCCCTGGAAGCTATCCTCATTTTAAAAATTTTTACCTGTCGCGATTTCTGACCGTCTTTATAAATTTTTTAGCCATGCGACACATTAAATTAGTCTAGAATTTTACGCAGAATCCAAATCTGCAAACAGATTTAAAATCCAACCACCCCTTTCAAAGTTACCTCCTGTTAAAGCCTCGTTCTTTACAATGCATGGACAACGCCGACTGAACGCTTCATATAGGTAAAATCACCACAACGCTATGCTATCGGCTACCTCGTTTCAGCTACTTTTCCAAGGCCGTGGTGACGTCATAACCTTTTATAAATAAAGAACAATGTAATACTATTCCAAAATTTTTATTCTGACATTATACATAACAAAATTTAAAAATATTTAATGTCAAGCACAGAGCCATTTAAACTTAATTTTAATAAAAAGTTATACACAGAAAACAGTTTTTTCTATATGTTTGTTTGGAGTGGTTTTAATTTTATCTAATTTTATTTGCAGCTTAATATTTAAATCGACACCCAAGTCTTCTATCTCCTTTTCTAGCCAATAGTTTGATACATAGAGACCGTCTAGGTTTTTGAATTGTAAAATGTACCGAAGTTTGACTCTGTATATAAAGTCTTTAATTCCACCGACAACCAGATCCATTCCTTCGTGTAATTCTTGCAGCTTGTGACAATCTTTTAATCGCAGGTCTCCCACTATATCCTGCATACGTATCTTGTTAGCTTGATCGACTTCTTCTTGTCGGTATTGGAAGGAATTTTTATTCTCCCACTCACTGTTGCGTAGTTGCATGTCCACCACTTTTGGGTGTTTTGGGTGTTAAATGATCCGAAAGGTTCTTTACTAGGCAAATATACAATGTTTAGCAAAACCCCTTTGCGTGTGGTGTATGCCAAGGTTACGAAACCCGCATTCCTTAGTTCGTCTATGTTATCTGCCATTTCGATAAATACGTTTTTAGAATAACCTTTTAAAAAGTATACGGATTTAGTACCATCTTTTTCCGCAAGGACGCCCACATAACTAAAAAAGTCATTCTTACTAATCACAAATGCATACAGCTTGTAGAAACCGGCACATAAAATAATCTTTTAATTCTTTCTCATTTTTTCTAATAAGTTGTTCTTTGTCTAACACATCTTTGTATTGTTCGCGTATTGTCGCAGTGTTTTCCATGTAGTCCAACTTTCGTCTTTTTGCGTCCATTTCCTCTAATTCAAACTGTTTTGTCTTCCACCTACAGCGTACGGCGTGCATTATGGGGCAATTTCCTTTAGCGTAAACGGATAGAGTTTACTGCCAATATTTACGCGAGTTATGTATCCCCCAATTATCTATATATATTGAATATATTGAATCTAATAGGAATTATTAGAAATTGTTAAATAAAGTATAAGTTCAGTGCAACAATGTAATACAAGGATAACCCAGAGAAGTTATCGACAGTTCATGAGAACGGACATGCAACTTTGCATCCGAGAGGACAGTGATACTGCAGGTGGCAGGTAACAGGCGGTTAACATACCCAATTACTTAGAAATAAGATTGTTACAATGTAATGAAGTGTACAATTAAGAGAAAAGCAGACATGAGATCTGCAAGTTCCCACAGCCGTGTGAGGGGCAGGTTATTATAAAAAGCCCGGGAGCTCAAGGCCCGGCAGTCAGTCTTCAAACTCCATACTTCGTTGTTCAAGCTACTCACCTTATTACAATTAATTAAATGTTTTTGAATTAAAGTTATTTTACAAGTTATTCAAAATTTCATGTTAATTTCTGTTTTAAGTTAAAATAAAATTGTTAAGAGTTTGGAATTGTTTTTAAAAAACCGCTCCAAAGGCCCGAACCTTAACTGGCGCAGTCGTAACGGATGTCAAAAGGGCACTAAAATTCCAAAAATCGGAAGATTGGTGACCAAGAATTTCAATTCGCAATTTTGACAGAACCCAAACCAGGTTGGAGGAAGTACAAGAATCGACCGAATCCAGCAACAAACCAACGTGGACAAGATACAGCATCGATCGAGCCCACAAAAGAAACAGATGAAGAAATTAATGTAAGTTCATTTCCTTTATAACCAATTGATCTCACAAACTATAATTGATATATGCTAGTTTTATTATTTTATTATTTGATTACCATTTATTAGTATTTTATGAATTTTATTTTATGCCAATATTTTTTTGAAAGTAGTTTACAAAGAAATTATTTTCAAAACGAGACTCTATATTGAGAAAACTTTATGAGACTTGAATGTTTAAAGAGATCTTCTTTAAAAGTAAAGAGATTTTCTTTTAAAAGCAAAAGAGACTTGATGTTTAAGAGATTCTTATCACAATTATTAGAACAAACCCAAAAATAAACAAAAATAACTGACGCACATCCATTAATACCAAAATACGAAAAATTAACTAGCGCGATACAAAACGCACGGTTAATTCGGTAAACTAAAAAGACAGAACGCAAATTAATTCCAAAGTAAAGGTAATTCTTTAAACAAGCAATTACGGAAAGACTATTTAAAACATTGACCTTTATAAGTTGAAGCAAAGTACTCTGCAAACATATCAGTAACTTAAAACCACTGTAGTTTAAAACCACTGTAACCTAAACGCCATCCGCACCTAAGCAAAGTTTGCGAAGGAAGCATCATTTATTACACACTTAACAACCTCAGAGAAATTGCTATTTAAAACAATAACTTCCAGAACTAAAGCGACGCAATTTGCGTTATAAGTAATTAATCCATCACGAAATAACAAAAGCGCATAAAATTACACCCAGCATTTAATGAAGAACTATTCACTGCAGCAATCTGTAAATAAATTGCATTACGAAAAGGTAATTGTTGCAGTAAAAACACCGAGTAAAGCTAAACGTTTTAATTATAACTACTCATCATTTATAAATAAATTGCATTATCCCAGTACAAATACTGAATAACGCTAAACGTTTATCAAACAAAGTTGTAAGTAAAACGCTAATCATAGAAACTTAAAACCTACATTACGGGAGATTCAATTACAAGAAGCAACATTATGCAAAGCAATTAACTACTAAAGAAGCGAATTATTTAATTCCCACCGGTGAGTAAGTATTAATTACTTAACAGGTACAGTCGCATGTTATACGGCACGTACGCGATTAAATAACCAAGACTACATCTTCTACTGATTAAAATTACCAAGATAAACTGTAACAAGTAATTAACCTGTAAGTTATATTTAGAATACAAAGAGACAAGACAGACGAACTATACGTTTATTCAACTTAATTAAAACCCACGGAAAAAGATATAATTACAAATTAACAGAACTGAACTAACACAAAGCGAATTAAATACCGCGAGAACAAATCTATCCACTACAGATTCTTCAGAAAGCAGAACTCCCAACAAATTAACACCACAAGATAGAAACAGGCAAATTCAAGGCTACAGTAATTAAATCAACATTATCGAGTATAAATCCCGCAAATTCATTACCGCATTGTGTAACTAAGTACAAATAACAGCAACTACGATTCTAAAAATAACTCGACGCAGTCTAAACTAAAAATAAATAAATCCAAACCAAAATTAACGCTACAAATAGCAAAATCAAAGTCAATTTTTACAAAATTTAAAATTACTCAACCCAAACGGAAAATTAATAAACCCAAAGCAAAATTAACGATACAAATATCAAAAGAAACCTTAATTTTTACAAAATTTGAAATTACCCAACCTAAACGGAAAATTAATAAATCCGAAGCAAAATTAACAATACAAATAGCTAAATAAAACCGCAATTAAAAAAAATTTTTTTTTTGAAAATTACCCAAAGGCGAAAGCAACCCTTAACCAAAATAAGTAGCGCTGACATGAAGCTTTATTTAGAAACAATCCAAATCTTTGATGGCACGCAAGCGCATCTTAAACATTTTATTGGAGCAGCCGAAATGTTCTTAAAAACCTTCTACAAACCCGGAGATAACGAAAGAAATTCATTGCTTATACGCTTAATAATAAGTAAACTAACCGGAAGAGCACTAACTTTAATCGCCAGTAGAAACGATTTACAGAATGGCAAGAATTTAAACAGATACTGATCGCATATTTTGGAGACCAACGTAACATAAAATGCCTGGTACGAGACCTAATAAACCTCAGAATGGAACACAAGCAATCCCCCTACCAATTCGGAATGAAATGCCAAGACGTGAGAAGTTTAATCCTAACAAAATTAACAATCGAAGAGCCCAATCAAAACGTTCGACATTTAAAAACAAAAACGTATGACGAAATGGCACTGGACACATACATAAACGCTTTACCAGAACGACTATCGGATAAGATCAGATTCCAAAGTCCCCAAAATCTAGAAGAAGCCATGAATCTAGTAATAGAAGAAAAAAATGTAATGTGTATTACCGCAACAGACTATACAACCCCAACGCGAATAAAAGTTATTCACCAATAAAAACTATACAAGCCATAAGACAAACAATCCCTCAACAAAAATTTACACCCTTTAACGCACAAACAAATCAACCGCGAATAAATAACCTAAATTTTAACAATACGAATTTTAATCAATATAAACATTTTTCAAAACCAACGTTTAACTCAACTTTTACGAAACCCGCATTCCAACCAAGATTTATTCAAAACCTAAACCAACAAAGACCAGCATTCAACACAAACCTCAGTAGAAATACACCAATGAATAATAACAACCCTAATAATTATTATAAACCAACACCAATGGATACCTCATCTGGTAACACCAGACAAAATACAAAGATAACACATATCCGACAAAACCCTCATCAAAAACGCAATTTTAAATCGGAAGAACTATTTCATCAAGAAGTAGAAAAATTTGACACTGACCGAATAATTACATTCAGACAGGTACGAACGATGAATCAAACCATGCAGAAACTTATGAACGCGACGAACAATACGAAACTTACGAGGAGTACGACGAAGAAAACTCGAACTCAAATTTTCAAATATACCAATTCATAAACGACCAAACTTAATAAACTTAAATAACATAAATCACTTAGTATTACCATACATAGAAATACCCCACGCCGAATTTAAACTATTAATCGATACCGGATCTTCAAAAACATTAATTAGCCCCAGAACCGTAAAAAAACATTATTTAGATTATGTAGAAAGAGAACCATTTAAAATTAAAACAGCCCATCAAACAACACTACACCAATGCGTAGCTAATATACCCTTACCGAGAACATTTAATGTTAAAATGAAACATAAATTTTGTGTATTCGAATTTAACGACAAATACGACGGACTAATCGGAATGGACCTTCTAAGAAAATTAGGAGCCAACATTGACATAAAGAACCGTTTATTAAGGACGAAATACGGAAAAATCCCCATTAAATTTCAAAACACACAAATCGAACAAACATACACAATAGAACCCCGAACGGAACGAAAAATAAAAATCCCAGTAAATCCTAACAAAAAAGTAGGAATAATAAATCATATGACATTTCAACAAGGAGTAGAAACCCCAACTGCCTTGTGCAAATAAAAGATAATTATGCCACTACAACGAAATTAAATTCAAACGACTATCCCGTAGAATTATCATTAACAGACCCAATTAACGTAGAAGAATTAAATTTTAACGAAATGGAAATAGACGAAAATTTAGAAAACGATTACAACCCAATAGAACATGACAAAATGTTAAGAGAAAATTTAAGTAACATCCGTTTTAATACCGACATCAATCAAGAAGAGCAAAGAGCAATTAAAAACTTGTGTTTTGAATACCGCGACATATTCCACTGCGAAGGAATACCCCTAACATTCACCAACACAGTAAAACATAATATCGAGCTAACAGACAGTAAACCAATCTTTACAAAAGCATATAGACTACCTCATGCAAGCCAAGAAGAAGCTGACAGACAAGTAGCAGACTTATTAGAACAAGACATAATCCAGCACTCCAACTCACCATGGAGCAGCCCCATGTTAATAGTACCTAAGAAATTAGACGCAACCGAAAAGAGAAAGTACAGAATGGTAATAGACTATAGAAAGTTAAATGAAAAAACGGTAGATGACAAATATCCACTACCAAATATAACCGAAATTTTAGACAAATTAGGCAAATGCCAATATTTCTCAACATTAGACCTAGCATCAGGATACCATCAGGTAGAGATGGAAGAAAAAAATATATCAAAAACTGCCTTCAGCACACCTAGAGGACATTACGAGTACAAACGAATGCCATTTGGATTAAAGAACGCACCCGCTACTTTCCAGAGAGTCATGGACAATATACTACGAGGAATACACAATGAAAAATGCCTTGTGTACCTAGACGACATCATAGTTTATTCCACATCATTGGTAGAACACATAGAAAGATTGAGAGATGTATTTGAAAGACTAAGACAAGCACATTTCAAAGTACATTTAGACAAAAGTGAATTTTTACAAAAGGAAGTATCATTTTTAGGACATGTAATAACACCCCAAGGAGTAATGCCAAATCCCGACAAAACAAATGCAGTTATAAATTACCCATTACCAAAAACAACCAAAGAAATTAAAGGATTTCTAGGACTTAGTGGTTACTACCGCAAATTCATTAAAGGTTACGCTTAGATAACCAAGCCCCTGACAAATTGTTTAAAAAAAAGGGAAACAAAATTGAACACAAAATTAAAAACATATTAACGAATCACCCTATTTTAGAATACCCAGACTTTTCAAAACCATTTATACTGACGACAGACGCATCGAATGTAGCATTAAGCGCAGTATTGAGCCAAGGAAAAGTAGGTAGCGATAAACCCATCAGCTACGCATCCAGAACCCTAAACGAAACCGAACAGAAATATAACACCATAGAAAAAGAATTATTAGCCATAATTTGGGCAACAAAATATTTTAGACCTTACTTATACGGAAGAAAATTTTACATATACACCGATCATAGACCATTAGTATGGCTATGCAAACTTAAAGAACCGAATTCAAAATTACAACGATGGCGAATCAGACTCGAAGAGTACGATTACGAAATTATATATAAAAAAGGAATTTATAACAACAACGCAGACGCTTTAAGTAGAATCCAACTCAATGCATTAGAAACGGAATCCATTGTAGGAAACGTAGACGAAGCAGAAATAAGGGAAGATTCAGACGAGATCGACACGATACATTCGACACAAAACAAAGAACCTAAAAACGCGATTAAAATTTTAAACGAATCAATCGATATGAAACCCAACCAATTTATAATAACCGAAGTCTTAAATAACCCCAATCCAGTAAAATATACAAAAGTAGATAACAAAAAGATATACCAAATTCAAATAACTATAGATGACAATGAAGAACAAATAATTAAAGTTCTAAAAGAATACACCCCCGAGAAAAAACGATTTTATTTTTATTTCGACACCGAACATTTATACCAAAGATTTTCAGAATTATACATTAAATTATTCAATAACTCTGGCCCTGAACTCATCAGATGTACGAGAAAATTAATAACATTAGACGACCCTGACGAAATAAACGATGTAATTAGGAATCAACACGAAGGAAAAACCAACCATCGTGGAATTAACGAAACAATAAAGCAACTTGCACGACGTTATTACTTTAAAAACATGAAAGAATTGACCACAGATTTCATTAACCAATGTGAATTATGTGACAAAGCGAAATACGACAGGAAACCCCCAAAGATACCCTTAATTTTAACCAAAACACCCGACAAACCATTTCAAAAACTACATGCCGATACTCTAGTAGTAGAAGCGCAAAACTATCTAAGAATTGTAAACGCATTCACAAAAATAGGCCAAGCAATACCAATCACATCCAAAAATAGCATCGACGTGACCCAAGGATTTTTACAATATTTCACATTTTATGGAACACCCGAATCAATAACTCTAGACAAGGGTAGCGAATTTAAAAATGAGACAATACAAAACACTTTAGAACTTCACAAAATAAAAATTCATTTCATAACGGAAAACCACCCTGAATCAAACGGACTAATTGAACGACTACATTTAACTCTGTTAGAACAAATTCGATTATTAAGAATAAATTATAAAAAGGAACATGTAACCAATTTAATGTCATACGCACTAATCGCCTATAATAATACAATTCACTCATCAACAAATTTTTCACCTTTAGAATTAACCTTAGGACATTCAGATTCACGAAATCTTTATGACATACACTACAACAAGGAAGTATATCAACAATATGCGAAAGATCACAAAGAAAAACTAAAAATAACTTATGACAAGGTAAAAGATAAATTAGAGAACGATAAGGAACGTATCACCACAACCCAAAACAAAAATACCGACGCAAATAAATTTTCAATAGGACAAACCGTGTATGAGAAAAACTTTCAAAGCAAGCGACATAAAACGGCACCCAGAAATTTAGGACCATTTAAAATTAAGAGAATATCAGATAAAAATATAGTAGTAGTAGACAACGGCAAAATAACAAAGTACATTCATTTGAAAAACCTAAGACACCCTGTAATTTCAGATGGACAATCATCACCCTTACCGTCAACCTCCGCCCAGGTAGAACGGACAACCAAGTAATAATAGACCAGATAAAAAACAACCCCGGTATACTACCAATAAACTAGGCAGTATACAAAATACAATATTTACTCAAATAATATCCACGATTAATTTAATGCACCAAATTTTAGCAACATTAGAAAACGCAGTAACATTTGCAAAATTAAATACCCTACACTCTAGTATTATTGAACCAACCGATTTATTAAAAGAATTAATAAGGATTAGATCACTTATAATTAACAGTAAATTACCTTTTGATGTAACAGAGACAAACATTCTAATATTTGAAAAGATAGCTATAGTAAAAGGCTACATTAAGAATAACGAAATAATATTTTTAATAGAAATCCCGATAGTAGAAAGTAACAATTATAATTATTATCATTTATTTGCTTTTCCAACGAAAGTTACTAGCACATACCAAGTTATCATACCCAAAACCAAATTCTTATCCACCAAACCAATACTTACGCCAATCAATGACGACAACAACCATTCAAGAAGACAGCCCTTGTAAAGTACAACTATTAAAATTCAAAAATCATTACAAAAACTGTGAAGCCAAACAAGTGCAAATAAACAACATGAAAATTCAAAAAGTTACAGAAAACAAATGGATAGCCATTTTCCCAACAGAAGTAGTAGCAAACAAAATGAAAATAACCAAGCATTAATCGGAAACAAATTAATTACCCTTAAAGAAGATTGTTATGTGAAATTGAAAGAAGAAGTAATCAGAGTTTATCAAGATCCCATAGCAACAAAGAAACTTGCAAAACTACCGGAACTACAGTTCAAGATAGAACAACAAGAAGACAAAGAAATAGTCAAGAAACCCATGAAGCTAGAGTGTCTAGACTTAGACGACCTCAACCACGCCATGAAATTAGTGGAAAGTTACAAAGAACAATTAAGTGAACTCAAAACGCCAAAGTTACATTATGATAATATAAGCGTTTGGACAATTGTGTTAATCATTTTAATAATTTTTGTAATTATATATGTATTTTACAAAATGTACCTTAGATATAAGAATGAAGGAAACAATTCTAGATTTAAGGAAACAAAGAGAAATAAAGAAACGATAAGTATACCCTTAGAAACAATGAATTTTAAATGAAATTGAATAATGAATTTTATGTATTTAAAAATTAAGTAAACCCTTAATTTTTCATTTACGGTGGGAGGAGTTATGTATCCCCCAATTATCTATATATATTGAATATATTGAATCTAATAGGAATTATTAAAAATTGTTAAATAAAGTATAAGTTTATTGCAACAATGTAATACAACGATAACCCAGAGAGATTATCGACAATTCATGAAAACGGACATGCAACTTTGCATCCGAGAGGGCAGTGATACTGAAGGGGGCAGGTCACAGGCGGTTAACATACCGCAATTACTTAGAAATAAGATTGTTACAATGTAATAAAATGTACAATTAAGAGAAAAGCAGACATGAGATCTGCAAGTTCCCACAGCCGTGTGAGGGGCAGGTTATTATAAAAAGCCCGGGAGCTCAAGGCCCGGCAGTCAGTCTTCGAACCTCATACTTTGTTGTTCAAGCTACTCACCTTATTACAATTAATTAAATGTTTTTGAATTAAAGTTATTTTACAAGTTATTCAAAATTTCATGTTAATTTCTGTTTTAAGTTAAAATAAAATTGTTAAGAGTTTGGAATTGTTTTTAAAAACACCGCTCCAAAGGCCCGAACCTTAACTCGCGTTGTCGTACAACCTCTAGACGAATGTTAGGCGTATTTATCAACCCCAATTCCGAAATGATTATTTTTTTTGGAATTGTAGAATATGGTGTTGCAGATTGTGTAAAATATGTACTACCTGCTTTAATGTAGCACTTGTGTAAAATTTTTATTTTATCTTGGCCGTCTTCTTCTTTTATTATCTCCAAATAATTTACAAGTAAATAGTTAAAACTAAAAGCCGAAAGCACATACTTTATCAATTTTCCCTTTCCTCTAGTTTTTCGGACAACTTAATTTGCAAGCCAGTCAATTTTCTTGTATTGCTATTCCCCCAATACACGTACTGTAGAAGGTTATTATACACTAAACAGCAACTATTTTGTAGATTGTCCGATAGCTTACTCCACATTTTGGCAAGTGGTACCGAGTACATTGGCGCCTTTAGGAAGCATAACTTACTATCTTCCAATAAGGTTAAACAGTCTTTTAAGGGATTATACACCTGTTCCGCACTGACATAGTTTCCAATTGCACAGTTGTATATTGTCGCTTAAAATAGCGTAATACCATGTTCTTTGGCCAAAGTAGACGCAAATGTTTCCCTTAAACGTGCATCTGGACAACGTAAAAAATCTAGTATATGATTTCCAAGTTGTTTATTAACACCAGGACTTGTTATCTGACACACAAATTTGTTGTATATCTTAATTCTTGCATTGGTTGTTAGCCATGTTAAACAATCGATTCCCACAGTTTTATCGTTGTCAACTATAATATTGCAGTTTTTTTCGCATTCGCTCTTGTAGCAAAAGTTATGGTTTGTAATTAAATAATTACACATCTCCATCTTGCTAAATATGCCAGGAAAATCTTGGGTTACATCCATGTAAAAGATAGTCATAATCTTTCTTGAGTCTGTCTAATATATCTGGTAGTTCTTCCAATAAAGTTTCCAACTTAACATATGCTAGTTCCACTTTGTACGGAACGCATATAGGATTTTGGAATTCTATATTAATGCTTTCAAGGCCTTCTTTTCGATAATTTCTTTTACTCCCTGGCCCATCTTGTTACTGCTTTCCAGAGAAAACGGAAGCTTAGCTGTAACACCATGCCTAGCGGAAACAAATTGGTCGAACTTTCCTCGTAGATAGCTGTTAAATGCACCACAATTTTTTTTTAGTATAAACTTCCTTTTTGTTTGCAGATGTTTGATCGGCGTCAGAAAGGTCGCAAATTTTAACCAACATTATATTGTCACAAAATGGTTCTGTAATTGGTGTGTGTAGTCCACCATTCAGCATCTGTTCGCCTTTGACATAACAAATATTACCAATATCTGTCACCAGATTATTGTTGCACATATTTTCTGCCAGCAGCCACAATCCAAATCGCTCATTTGTTGGTTTCACTTTATTTCCAAGAAGTTGGGAAACTTTAATCACCTTTGAGACGCTCATGTTTACAGTTCTAGCTACAGCCGAATACTAAATTGAATACGAAAAATTGCTCCGTATGTACCCTATAAAGTGGGGACGTATATTGCCGAAGATACCCGAATACACTCGACGAAATGCGCAACCGCTAATCCGACCTCTCTCCTCGCTACCGCATGACATTCATCCGACACACATCCAAACTATATCCGACATACATCCGACATATGTCCAGTATACATCCCACATATATGCGACATAAATCCGGACATATGTCGATGTGCACCCTTGCCCAATCCGACCTAGGTCGGATTAAATCCGACTTATTCGACCTAGGTCGGATTAAATCCGACCTATCCGACCTAAGTCGGATTAAATCCGTCCTAGGTCGGATTAGCGGTTGCGCATTTCGTCGAGTGTATTCGGGTATCTTCGGCAATATACGTCCCCACTTTATAGGGTACATACGGAGCAATTTTTCGTATTCAATTTAGTATTCGGCTGTAGCTAGAACTGTAAACATGAGCGTCTCAAAGGTGATTAAAGTTTCCCAACTTCTTGGAAATAAAGTGAAACCAACAAATGAGCGATTTGGATTGTGGCTGCTGGCAGAAAATATGTGCAACAATAATCTGGTGACAGATATTGGTAATATTTGTTATGTCAAAGGCGAACAGATGCTGACTGGTGGACTACACACACCAATTACAGAACCATTTTGTGACAATATAATGTTGGTTAAAATTTGCGACCTTTCTGACGCCGAGCAAACATCTGCAAACAAAAGGATGTTTATCCTAAAAAAAGAAATTTGTGGTGCATTTAACAGCTACCTACGAGGAAAGTTCGACCGATTTGTTTCCGCTAGACATGGTGTTAAAGCTAAGATTTCGTTTTCTCTGGAAAGCTTTAACAAGATGGGCCAGGGAGTAAAAGAAATTATCGAAAATAAGGCCTCGAAAGCATTAATAAAGAATTCCAAAATCCTATATGCGTTCCGTTCAAAATGGAACTAGCAGATGTTAAGTTGGAAACTTTATTGGAAGTACTACCAGATATATTAGACGGACTCAAGAAAGATTATTATTATCTTTTTGACATGGATGTAACCCAAGATTTTGCTGGCATATTTAGCAAGATGAAGATGTGTAATTATTTAACTACAAACCATAACTTTTGCTACAAGGGCTAATGCGAAAAAAACTGCAATATTATAGTTGACAACGATAAAACTGTGGGAATCGATTGTTTAACATGGCTAACAACCAATGCAAGAATTAAGATATACAACAAATTTGTGTGTCAGATAACAAGTCCTGGTGTTGATAAACAACTTGGAAATCATATACTAGATTTTTTTACGTTGTCCAGATGCACGTTTAAGGGAAACATTTGCGTCTACTTTGGCCAAAGAACATGGTATTACGCTTTTGGTAGCGACAATATACAACTGTGCAATTGGAAACTATATCAGTGCGAGACAGGTGTATAATCCCTTAAAAGACTGTTTAACCTTATTGGAAGATAGTAAGTTATGCTTCCTAAAGGCGTCAATGTACTCGGTACCACTTGCCAAAATGTGGAGTAAGCTATCGGACAATCTACAAAATAGTTGCTGTTTAGTGTATAATAACCTACTACAGTACGTGTATTGGGGGAATAGCAATACAAGAAAATTGACTGGCTCGCAAATTAAGTTGTCCGAAAAACTAGAGGAAAGGGAAAATTGATAAAGTATGTGCTTCCGGCTTTTAGTTTTAACTATTTACTTGTAAATTATTTGGAGATAGTAAAAGAAGAAGACGGCCAAGATAAAATAAAAATCTTACACAAGTGCTACATTAAAGCAGGTAGTACATATTTTACACAATCTGCAACACTATATTCTACAATTCCAAAAGAAATAAACATTTCGGAATTGGGGTTGATAAATACGCCTAACATTCGTCCAGAGGTTGTACGAAAACGAGTAAATATTGGCAGTAAACTCTATCCGTTTACGCTAAAGGAAATTGCCCCATAATGCACGCCATACGCTGTAGGTGGAAGACAAAACAGTTTGAATTAGAGGAAATGGACGCAAAAAGACGAAAGTTGGACTACATGGAAAACACTGCGACAATACGCGAACAATACAAAGATGTGTTAGACAAAGAACAACTTATTAGAGAAAATGAGGAAGAATTAAAAGATTATTTTATGTACCGGTTTCTACAAGCTGTATGCATTTGTGGTTAGTAAGAAAGGCTCTTTTAGTTATGTAGGTGTCCTTGCGGAAAAAGATGGTACTAAATCCGTACACTTTTAAAAGGTTATTCCAAAAACGTATTTATCAAAATGGCAGATAACATAGACGAATTAAGGAATGCGGGTTTTGTAACCTTGGCATACACCACACGCAAAGGGGTTCCGCTAAACATTGTATATTTGTCTAGTAAAGAACCTTTCGGATTATTTTAAACCGAGGGTCTTACAACCTATAACAATCATATATTCCCAAACGTGGTGGACATGCAACTACGCAACAGTGAGTGGGAGAATAAGGATTCTTTCCAATACCGACAAAAAGAAGTCGATCAAGCTAACAAGATGCGTATGCAGGATATAGTGGGCGAGCCGCGATTAAAAGATTGTTACAAGCTGCAAGAATTACACGAAGGAATGGATCTGGTTGTCGGTGAAATCAAAGACTTTATATATAGAGGCAAACTTCGGTACATTTTACAATTCAAAAACCTAGACGGTCTCTATGTATCAAACTATTGGCTAGAAAAGGAGATAGAGGACTTGTGTGTCGATTTAAATTTTAAGCTGCAAATAAAATTAAATAAAATTAAAACCACTCCAAACAAACATAAAGAAAGGACTGTTTTCTGTGTATAACTTTTTATTAAAATTAAGTTTAAATGGCTCCATGCTTGGCATTAAATATTTTTAAATTTTGTTATGTATAATGTTAGTATAAAAATTTTGGAATAGTATTACATTGTTCTTTATTTATAAAAGGTTATGACGTCACCACGACCTTGGAAAAGTAACCGAAACGAGGTAGCCGATAGCATAGCGTTGTGGTAATTTTACCTATATGAAATTCTAGACTAATTTGATGTGCCCCAAGACTAAAAAATTTATAAGGACGGTAAGAAATCTCTGCTAGTATAAAAATCTTAAAATGAGGGTAGCTCCCTGGGGTATGATGCTATCTAAAAAATTACTAGAAATTCGGATAGCTGAGAAAAATATAATATTAATTGACACCAAACAAGATAGATTTATCTCGTGGGTGCGGTGCCGATAGGCACCGAGAGGTATCTCAAAAATTTTAGGGGTTAAGTTACCGATTTTTTAGAGTAGGGATGGTTGAGGTAAAAATCCCACAAGGAGGTCCACAAGGAGGAAGCAAGGTAGAAATCCCTTAAAATAAGACTATAGTGGGATTTTACATGTAAAAACCTAGGTTAAATCGGCGGCACGGCGGAGGTTCTCGGATGAATACCTTCCTCTACTATCGATCAATAGAATATCACTTAGAACTGATATCACAAATAATGGTAGGAAAAGTAAATGGAAAAAATGCACGGCGTGAATATCTTACATAAATAATAAAAATGTAGGTTATGCAAGTATTTTGAAATGAAACTACTGAAAATAAAAGACATGGAAAGTTGAATCAAACCAGTCAATTGGCTGACGACAAAGAAAAAAAGGTAGTGACTCACTGTGTCCCTATTAGAGATATTTGAAATACAATTTAAGATGCACATTAAACATTTAAGCGTGCATATTAATTTTATTAACAATTTTTTAGTTAATAAACGTAGTTAACAAAAAAAATAAAATTTACAAGCTTAAAAGCTTTCTAGGTTACTACAGACTATGCGAATATACTTACAGTTGTTATTAAAAGAACATTTTTTAAGGTTTTATGACTCACTATGCATTCGGCTGATTTTTCTTAAGATAATATGCATTTAATGTTTATTAGTCTTTGAGCTTAATTAACTATTTAATGTTAGGACCTTTTTAGGTTTTGATTAAAGCACGACCCAAATATTGATTTTCATCTTAAACATGCGCGTTCCAGCATCTGATGTCGTCTAGGAAACAAATTCAAACCCAGTTCAGAATAATGGGAAAATAACAAGAATAGCTTTATTGATTTCTTAGTAACGTTTTCATATATAGGGCGTTAATATGCAACAGTCTTCCACAGGATTTGTTTCTTAAAATCATAAATAATAAACAAAAATTCTCTAGAGCACGATTCAAATTAAATACAACGAAAATCCTTTAATCAGAAATTATTTTAAATTAAATTCGAAACTCTTCTGAGGATATTCTCTTCACTACATTAGCTGAAAAGAACATTTTTCTACGCATCGCGTAGGCTAGTGATCTTAACAGCATAACGTAAATTGTCACGCTAACACTAATCACAAGATAGTTTTCAGGTAGTACAAACTTGACTCATTTAAAACAATGTATAAGATAAACAATTGACTCATAAGAAATGCATGCTGATTGTCTCTATGTGGACTTTAAGTGATTGCATGAGAGATAGATATACATTAACCTTGCTAATTACAGCAGTTTGTCTGCCTCACAAACCCCATATATATATATTATAATGTCTAAGGGAGCTACTAAGAGTTATAAGGGTTGTTTAGTACAAGGTAGTATATGCCAAACAAAAATAATCCACATATTTGATCACATAAACTTAAAAATGTATGTTTGCCGTATTTTATGTATACTAAAATACCATTCAAATATAGTAGTTGAAATTAAGTGCCAAAAGGCAATTTTAAAATGACTAAGTGACGTAATAAGATGTGCAGTGCTCAAGGGTTTATACCGAGTTTGAATTTTAAAAGCCTTTGAAAGTACATTTGCCGTCCAAAAGCCGGATGCGTCTATGAATGTTCACTATCAACATGCATCCAGGGTCAAGTGTAATTTATTTTGGTCTCATTTTATATAGAATCAACTTTTGGACAATATTTGTAAACTCAAAATTATTAGTTATAACAACGTCAAATGTGATTGGTGGAATGTAAAGATTTAGGACATATATTAGAATTTAATGTGATTATGAAATTGTATAAAAGACATGAACTTTGGTATGTGCGACACGAACGTAGTTATTTGTTATGAACTTTAAGATGTAGTAGGCTAGAGTTAACATGGTCGCCTTAGAGAGTAAACAAGAGAGATTATTTTCGAACCAATTTTGTAGAAAGACGTGTTTTCATAACTGTGCTAATTTGTATCCAGATATTTAAAAAGAAAATAAAAGTAGTTGTTTTAAAAGGAGTTTCAATTGAATAAGGTGGTAAAGAAACAAGCATCGGAAGTATAAAGTGAATAGTAGTGATTGTGCGACGGTAAATTATTGGATTTGGAGAGTGGTTTAAAGGTAGCAGGTCATCGAGAGTGGTTATATAGATTTGAAGTGATATTGGAGAGCGGTTTAAAAGGTAGCAGGACATCGGGAGTGGATATAAATAGAAAGAAGTTGGATATTGGAGAGCGGTTTAAAAGGTAGCAGGACATCGGGAGTGGATATACATAGAAAGAAGTTGGATATTGGAGAGCGGTTTAAAAGGTAGCAGGACATCGGGAGTGGATATACATAGAAAGAAGTTGGATAGGAGCATTGAGAAAAAAGAAATAGGAACGAGTAGATTGGGATCAGATACGGAGAAGCGGACGGATTTATAGAGAAACAAGGATTCGAAGCGGAGATTAGCACAAGGAAGTTGTAGCACTGGTTTTCTAAATTCTAAATTTGGGTTAATCATTTCAGGTATTGGGGAGCAGTTAAAATTCAAGGACACCTGGAAGCGGCACGAAAATTCAAGAACATCATTGTGAAGACGCATACGGTGATAAGGATTTTGAGCCAGCATTCAGGGAGGCATCAACGGAGTATAGACCAGGTGAGTGTTTAAATATATCTTTAATACGTCAAAAATAGTCATACAAAATTTGGTTGTAATTGAATTTGGCACATAGCAACTTTGATCTTATTAGAAAATTTGGCATATACAAAAGTAGAGTATCAATTTTAGTAGTAAAACAAAAGAGTGCACTTTGGTTGGACTTAGCACATCTACTTATAACGGAACCCTGAGATTAAGAGCTTAAATAGTCGAGGCATTGCAATAAATAATTAATTAAAGAACCAACCAAACGGTGCAAGTACGGGGCGTGCATTGGGTGTGCACATTTTAAAAGTTTATAAAATAAAGGGTAGAATATAGGTGGAACTCAAAGTAGGGCGGTTTAATATATGTTTAAACCCAAACAGGGGCGGTATAATATATGATATATATATATATATATATATATATATATATATATTGCTGTGGTTCCCTTGAGATTCTCTCACTAAGTCGTGCCCCTCACTTTGGGCGTCATAAAATTGCTGTGGTACTGCCTGGAAAGAAGCCCTAAAAATCGTGCCCCAACGTTGGGCGACCATAAACTGCTGTGAATCATCTCTTTCGTTGGGTATTTTCTAAAGATGCTCTCCAAATTTTGAAACCTCGGCTAGCTTTGCTCACTGCGTCCTCCTAGATACTTACTCCTGTTACTCATTCTTCCAACAACTTTTGTAGTTAATAATAAAAAAATATTTCGACAAAAACAAACAACCCTTTTATTCTGCTAACATACAAGATCAATTCTCATAATTTCAAGTTACAGTTAATATTCACGTTACAACATTTTATACTTCTATTTAAATGGCAAACATCAATCTAAAATCCCCATAAATTTTATGTACCTCAACCTTTCATATTTTATTAAAATAGATAGGCCTATCCTCTACCCTTAATTTACTTCCCAGGTCTATGTTGAGCTCAATATAAACCTTGTTGTTTCGTGTGCATAAAATTTTACATTTTAAAATTATACCAAAAACCCGTTTACTTCTTACACAGATAACATATTATTCACGTATTCGCACCCTCAGATTAATAATAGAAAATTGCCCTTCACATGTGTCCATAAAATTAAATATTAGTTTATAAAACTTTTACCACAAAAATAATAACCAAATCACTCATAAATCAAAATAACTACGCACTAGCACAACAGTTTCAATAACAAAAATCGTTACCTGGATTGTTCCTTCCGATTACCACCTCCATAGATGAACCACATCCATAGATGATTTTTCACCAGGCTGCTATGACCTACATTGCTCCATCTTATTCGTTCGTCCAAGTCATTACCAAACCGAAGCCGCCTTCCGTCCGACTGCACGTACAATAACCAAACCAGACCTCTTCGTCTAGTTAATGTGCTACCAGCACCCTCGTTCAAAATAGAAATGCTCTTATTTACGTAGCAGCTTTTAATTATTATGAGTTATATTAATTTAGCCCGTAATTACTTAGCACCCACTTGTGCGTTATAAACACTTGTAATAACTTTCGGCAGACTGCACTGTACGCGGTATTAAAAGCTAGGATGTTCTTCAAATTATCATCGAGAAGTCAGATGATAAAAGCGAAAAATCAGAGAGCGAATCTAACTTTAGCCTTCCTTATATATTCTCAGACCCAATTAGTTTGCACGTATTTTCATTACCCATTCTTTGAAAACTTTCAAATTGACACAACAATTCCACAAATTTACCGTACAAACATGTAACGAACTTTTAAAAACCGAGAAATCGTCCACTCCACCTTGCTTTTACTACGAATAAACTATGTACGTTTTCTAACCATTTAAATTTACCGTGAATTTTGTCCTCTCCAAACAAATCCAAGGCACGTCCCTTATGTGCGCGTATATATCGTTATTGCAGTCTTGCTTTTATAACAACTTTTCCTGTCTTTGTCTTTCTTATTGTCCCACTATTACTAGGTTGTCTACAGTTAAAGCTCCCGTCCTATTTAAAAAATCAATATCGTATAACACAAACTTGTTGCATCTGCGCCCTTCTATTAGCCTCTACAAATATACTTGTTTACCACGCGCTTGAAAGATGTTTGTCATGTGCCTATCTGCTATTTTCATCTCACTTTGTTACGTTCTAAAGACTCTCTGTCGCTTAATCCTATCGATCTGTTTTTAAAATAGTCGTGTCATTACAAATCTTGAGTCTGTCCGTTGGCATAATACTACGAATTGTTGGTTTCAACGTTTCTCATCTTAACAGGAATTATTTATTTACGAAAGCTTTTATTCCTTGAACACCTTGACTGCTTTAACTTGTTTGTACACTTCTACCTTGTAGCTTTTCTACAAATGCTTTAATTTATAATTTTTAAATAAATGTACGTTGTTCAACTTGACGTATACAAATTAAACTTACATTATAACATGTAATTTTGTCCCAAATTGAAGCTTTTCAAATAAATTATTGATTTTTGAATACACGGTGATTAAATAAATAAAGTCTTGCCCTATTTACCCATGTTTACGCTTACCCGTAGACAGTAATATATATATATATATATATATATATATATATATATATTATAGTGGTTCTAAAAGATTAAAAATAAATATAAACGAAGCAATTTCAAAACACCCTGTATAAAGGAACAAACAGAATTTACGGGCAAAATTTATTCCAGTTAGTTCATTTTTAAGTAACGGGTATTAATCAAATTGTACAAATAATGATAAATATTTAGTAGGTTTGCATAGAAATTAAATAGTAGAAGCCAATGCCATTAATTTATTAATTTAATTGAAATTAATTAAACGGTTATTGACGTATCATATGCATAAAAGCGTGTAAAGGTCAATAATACCAAGTTGAGACGCGTTGCTAACAAACAAATATATCAGTAGGGTTGAAATACGGTGAAATCCAACTCTTAGAATTGTATTTAAAACATTTGTTACAATTGAACACCTGCGTGGTTTGGAAATGTCAAGTTCTAATTATTTTGTGTAGATAAACATAAAGATTCTACGTATATTGTAAACGGGCGCATGCGTTCGTAGTAAATACTAACGAGGGGTTATTTAAATCACGTAAGAAGTCCACGTGGTGTAGATAGCAAATAAACAAAAATATCGATTTTCTACCACTCAAGCAAGGTTAGAAAGAGACGTAGAAAACGCATAAGCATGGGACAACGGTTGTATAGGCGGGATTTGTAAAGCGTCAGTAGGTCTACGATTGATCGATATGCTTAGTTTGACTTGAAACAAACACGAGGATAGTGTAGCGTAGTTTTCTGAAAATATTATAACGACATGCTGAAATTTGCGGGATTAAATATTGGTGGAGTGCAAAATTGTAAGAATGTGTTGTTGTTAACAGGGGATTTCGGATAAATGTGGCCAGGAAGTGGCCGTCTAAAGGTATAAATATTTTACGGAAACATAATTAAAGTCCTTAATATTTCGATCGCTCCAAACGACGTATGAAAGTATCACGAGTTGTAAGTATTATGAAATCATTTAAATTATATTGCATGGTGGTAGCATCTTAATTAGTACGCGGTTAGTGTGCCAAGATTACATTTTTTAATTGAGGTATCACCTATAATTTTTAACCAACTCGTGTCGGGACATTAAGTAACGTGGTTTGAAGCAACTAATTGTGAAAGACGTATGTTTAAATGGAATTTGGAATTGGATTACGCCGTGGAGGCGGCGTTGGCGGATCGGCTTAGATGGAGTTTGTCTAATAACAGCTAGAAACGGCTTGCAGAACAGATAGAAGAAATACATGGCATCGTCCACAGAGCAGAGATCTCCTAGAAATTTCCAGGTAACGATTTGAAATTGTGATTCTTATAAACTGTGAATATTGGGTGACGTATGAGAGTGATTTTCAAGGTAGTGTGGATTATTTACGTATTGAACATAATACGTGTAAATAACTTTATTATGGTATTTAACTAGAAATTTGAAGGTGTCTATAAAGCTTTTTAATGTTCTATCAGAACGTGAAATTTTTGTGAAGAGTACATGGCTTTGTTTTTTAATTTGTTGTAAGAATATGCAAAGTAGAAGGGCAGACATAATTAACTGGGTTATCATGAGCTCACCATACTCCAGAGTTTACTTAGGTTAAAATAAAGTATAAAGAAAGAATTTTAAAGATTTACTGAAGTGTAACGTGATCAATGAAATATGGACAATATTGAATTTCATTTTGTAAATGGTAATAAATAAAAGATTGTATGTTGGTTGTATTTTGTGGTCTTATTGCGAGTGTGTGTGTGTACGATTGAGAATATGAGAGTGAATCTAGATACCCAAGAGGAGGTCTAAATGAGCTAGCCGGAAGCAGGTGCAGAAAATTGGCAATTCAACCGAGAAAGAGAGGAAAACGGGTAAGAAATATTTTTTTTGAATTATTTAATTTTTGAAAATTTTTCTATTTTCGAATTTGAAAATTTAATAAAATTTTCGAATATAAATTTGTGTCGAAGACGTGTACCCGAATTACACAGCAAGTTTTGGTACCCAATTCGTGAGGCACGATTGTTCTTATAAGGTTACACAGCAATGTATATATATATATATATACATATATATATATATATATATATGTATATATATATATATTGCTGTGATAGGCCTTTTGGGATTTTATTGCACCACGATTGGTGCGTGATTTTTATTGCTATGATATTTACTTTAGGATTTTACCCCGACTAGCTCATGAATAAATCTTATTTTAACCTTTAAATGTATTCAAATAAAGCAGTTCTAGAACACACAATATAATAATTGATAATATGTACAATGCTGTGTAAACTCAAAATTTTCCCTTGTATAAAATATTTACATTTACCAAATTTATGCTTTCCTGAAAGCCCTGTTTTCATATTTTTCAAATGACCTTTTTGATGACTCTTACAAATACACAATGTATAGCAAATATTAAATATGAAACAATTTTTCAATAATAAAATGTTTAAAAATCGCTAACCTGGAATGGTCACTGAAGTTTCCTCATAGTCTGTGGTCTGCATCCCTTGTTGTGTCCGCTTTACTCAGCTTTACTCAGAATTATCCACTTTTAATTTCTGGTATTTTTAGATTTGCGTTAAGGCTTAGATCTCGACATGAACATCGACTCAACAAAAGTCGCATCGACAAAATTGCCGTCCCAATAAAATGGCATCAGCAATAAGCCTCCAACAGAAGCCGTCCCAATACAAGAAGCCTCCAATAAAAACCGTCCTAATAAAAGAAGCGTCCAACAAAAACCGTGCCAATAAAAGAAGTCCTGTTTTGTTAAATATTAGAAATAAATTTAATTAATTGTTTAACTTACGCCTATTTGTAGATCGGCTTATTTTTCGTCGCACAAATTTTTGCATTTTTAAATTTCATTTATACTGAATTTTATTTCACTAACTAATTACGTAACTTTTTACGGCATTCGAGCATAGTTGGTGCTCGGTTGAATATGAACTAAATGTTATTTATTTTCTATTGTATTTATAAACCCTTCCCACAAATAGTTTTCATTGGCGTGTTTATAATCAAGGTTTGTACTTTGCCTTATCTGGCAGAACTCGGAATTTTTACAAATTCCCTGGTTTAATTCTTCGACGAAATGCTTTCTCAGTCACGTAAGCGTTCTGCTAAATTACAGTATTTTGTTAGGATTTCCAATTATGGCTTTTATCAAGTCACGTATTCAATGTTTGTCAATTGCAAGTCCAAGATTTATCATATAATTGAACCGCTTGGTGTTTATTTGTTTGTTACAGAATGTTGGTTTTCTGAACAAATTTGTTCTTTCTAGTCACGTAACAATTTTCTAATAATGGCGTATTAAGATGTGTTTGCATTATGTTGATATTTTCGACGCAATTATTAAATATTTGGAGTGCCAATTTATCTATGTTTCCCGGTAATTTATTTTGATGCAATTAGTTGCTTCTAAAATCTTATCTTTACTCGTAAATTATACTTAAACATATTTATACGACGCACACATTACTATTCTAATTAAATGGTATCGTATAATTACTAAAGTAGCTTTTTTCTCATGCATTTAATCACATATCTTTTATATACGGTGTCCTCGCAATTGACTTTTTGTAGAATAGTCGATTTACTCCTATAATTGTTGAAATTATTTGATTTTCTTAAAGTTAAAGTTATTTATATCTATACTACGACCCCTATGACTCAATCTACCCTTAAACTACCCTATTATCATAGCATTATATATAAATTAGTAAAGAAGAATAATCCACATTTGCAATGCAAGTACATGTTTATTAATATATATTAACAATTATAAGATGAAATGGAAATCCAACCTTTATATAAAGTTCAATTACCATTTCAAATCGAACTGGTAATTGAAAACCGCTAAAAGAACAGCTACAGGAGGATTTGAACCTGTGACCATTGAATTACCGGTTCAACGCTCTAACGAACTGAGCTATGTAGCCAATTGATTAGAATAATGTGTTATAATTTATTCTCCTCCGTGCCGACGGTTGCTAAAAACCTGCGATGTCGGATGAAACGACACGAAGACACAAATTGTGAGCTAGGTGATGCTGTACTTCCCATAAGGTGTCTGTATTAAATATTACAACTTTGCTACTCCTGTCCTGATGAGCCACAATTAGGGCGAAACGCGTCGACAGGAAGCCGGCTGAATTTGAGTGACTTGCCAATAATTTCTTTTTACTATGTATATATATATATTTTTTAGGTAGTTAACTACACAAGGTAAGTTGATAAATATATTTCTGCAAATTTTCTATACAAATGCTAATTAGAACCCCACCTTTGGGCGTCATTATTTCTGGGGAATTCTCTGTCTGCTAAATACAAAAAGCCCCCACTTTTGGGCCGACATTAATTCTCGGTACTCTATTTGGCACTAAACTCTAATTAATTCTACAAACACTACCTTTGGGGAGCCCTTGTTCACACATCAGTTATATTACATACATCCCCATTTTCAAAGTAATACATTTCTAGCTCATATATTATTCAGATTAATTATTACCCATTTAAAGTAACAGGGCTTTACCATAAACCTTACGTTACTCTTGGATTGATACGAGCTCATAGTAACCATAACCACTCGTGCCAATTTCTCAACAATAAATTATCAAAAAGTCCCTCTCACCTTGTACATAAACAAATAGGACAAATATCTTAAATCAAAATTTTATACACATAAATTCCCACATAAAAATATAAAAAATTTATCTATCAAAAAAAAAGTTCAATCATTAACTCTTAATAATTTAATCCGTGAGTTACTGTTAAGTGGATTTGAGTAGCCTGAACAATCAACAATGTAAAAGCTGTGAGACTCAAGACTGACTGATCATTTTGGGGCTCCCGGGGTATTTATATTGTCCCTGCCCCTCACATTTCTGTGAAAACTGTAGAGCTCATGTCTGCTTATTTCTTTATTCAATTTTATAATACAAAGTAACAATCTTAATTCTAATAATTGCGGTTTTTATAACCGTCTGTGACCTGCACTTACAGTATCACTTACGTCTGGAATACATTGTATTCACATCCGTTCTCACAACTTGCTTGTGAACTTTCATTAACCTTTTTTTTATTTATCCTTGAATTACAATGTTGCATCTAACTTAAGTTTCTTAATAATTTCTATTAAATTATACATATATTGATTTGGGGGTATGTAACTCGTGTAGTTCATAGAAAAATACCCATAAAGCACAAAAGTCACTACACCAGTTATACACAAAACAATTTAAACAAACATCAGTTACCTGGATTTTATTATTGCACATGGATCTGCTATCTTCCATCAACAACTGCTGCTTTTATCAAAGACTGCGCCTTCAGGAACGGCCCCAATCTAGATTGCACCAGTCGTAACTGCACGCTGCTATTGTATCCTAAAATCTACCAATTTGACGCTACATCCAAACTCCCCCAATTCTGCTACTGATCCCATTTATCATTGGTAAACAACGAAATCGCTCAACCACTGACTTCTACTTCGCACCCTCCATACATTATAATTTGAATAAGGGCAGCTATACCTGCGCCCACGTCCCCAATGCTTCGCCCGAAGGTACTACATTGGGTTTAAACGCAAAATTAAACGTGCTCCA
Organism: Platerodrilus igneus; assembly: GCA_036346225.1. NCBI lineage: Eukaryota > Metazoa > Arthropoda > Insecta > Coleoptera > Lycidae > Platerodrilus > Platerodrilus igneus. The sequence continues at coordinate 170,229 of JARFIW010001134.1, read as the reverse complement.
AATGTAATTTAACTTCAAAATTAATCGATCCTATATACAAATATGACAAACAAAAACTAAAAATAGGGTTTGAGTAATGGTATCCCTAGCGTTGATTTGGAGTGTGTCCGATCAGCAAGACACAAGCAAAAGTAAAATGGGAGGGATTCGTAATACCGGATAGCAGTTGCGAGCTCTGCTTACTGGTGCGACCTGAAAGATTGTCTTAAAACTATCTAAATCTAGCTAGCTAATTTTAAAAATGGATTCAAATTTTTTAAGCATTCGCCAAATATTTTAATAGTGAATCCAGCTATTTTGCCTGTTCTATAAATTTACAAATTCGTCTTCCCTGGTCTAAGTAATTTATTTTATCTTTAACCTAAATTCGTCCCTAGCTTTCCCTAACATTTCCTATCTGATTAATATTATATTTACAATCTTCTCAATTTCAATCTTCCTCCCTATATAGATGCTGCCAGCAAAAATGGCGGCAGAATGTCAAAAAAAACAATTCAGGCCCTAAAGAATATAATACATGCAAAATAAATATAAATATAAATATAAAATAAATATACATATGTATATAAATAAATAAACATCTAAAACCATAAGCATGTTACAATGCATAAATTTGCAAAACATCACCCAAATAAATTATCGGTGCACTGGCATGAGCATTATATCGACTAGCTCCGTTATACACAAATACGTGCTTGGAAAATTATTCAAAATCTGCTTATTAATACAAATCAATGCTCATGCGAGTACAGCCGCCACAATTTTACTCTTACCTCGTATATAAATTTTCCAGCATCTGAAGATTTGGTCGTCTGCTTACAGCCATTTGTAACTTACCGCTAGGAGGAGATGGATATGCACTGATAAAGTTCTGGTGGGTATGCACTAAAGTTCTGGGGGGAGCATAATTACTATCACTTTTAAGTCCAGGAAGGATGCACGGTTTCACTCTATTTTATTCTCTTTGTTTACATTATTTTAACTTAATTAGGGTTATTGATTTATTTGATATTATTTATTTATTATTGTTTATTCCCGATTTTTCCGCGCGTATAAGGTGAGACAGTGATTGTTTTAGTGGTGTAGAGGGTTCATCGTGCATATTAGCTTTTTGGTTGTATATTTTATTTTATTTTACATTTATTTTATTTTTTTAAAGAATAATTAACAGGTTTTAAATCGTACTCCTATATCATGCTAAGTCAAATCCTGATTTTCCAATCCTCCCTCCGCCCCTCCCCTTAACTTACGATTTACGCGCGGTTATCATCGTCCAATCTCGCGACCCTCCTCGAATATTCTTTGAAAGCTGTCCAGAACGCCTTCTGGTTAGCCACTTCCCCAACTTCCTCTAGGCTCTTTGGCCATGCTAGCCCTACCATAGTTAATTTCATATCAGCTACTCCTCGATTTGCCACCTTGAGTGAGCAGTCGAAGAGCACGTGCTCTGCGCTTTCTGCGCCCTCACCGCATTCGCAGCGGTCGTTATCGATTAAACCGAATCTTTGTAAATACGTTTTCAGGGCGCAGTGTCCTGTTATCAGTTGCACCTCGATCTTACTTCTAGCTTCTATGCTCGGTATGAATTTGTGGATCAACCTGCCCGTGGCGTTGTTCCACCTCTCTTCCCACTGTCGGATTGACTTTTCGCGCAGCTTTCTTTTAATTAGAGACCTCGGTAACGACGAATGTAATATCCGAAAGTCGCCCATCGCGGCCTCTTTAGCTAATTCATCAGCCCTATCGTTCTCTATGTTACCATCGTGCGACCATAGTAATTTTTGCCTTAACCATCCTCCCGAGTCTTTACGCTCGAACGAGTCCTCGTTTAAGTTACTGTTAGAGATAGATATTATTATTAAAAAACACAAAACACAATTTGTGTTTTTTAATAATAATATCTATTTCTTACAGTAACCTAACATCAAAAAGCCTATAGCGGGACTCGTTCGAGCGTAAAGACTAGGGAGGATGGTTAAAAATAAAATTTTTGCCGTGCGACCTAACCCAACAGAACTTTAAACGTCGGAACTCGAGCGCCGTATGCACTATCCTCCAGACGTCTGCTTGGAGGTTCGTCAAAGCGTTCATATTTGTTAAAGCCGTCAGCGCCGATTTACGGTCACTGATTATATAATACTCGTATAGTTTATTACGTAATCGACAGCCTCTCGTATGGCTACCAATTCGCACAGGAAGATAGTTTTCCTGTTCGCGAGTTTAGTTTGAAACCGAAACACCTCCCTTTACTGCTTATACACGACAAACGCCGCACCTGCTTGGCCATCGTCCATAGGTGAACCGTCCGTATAAATTTTGATACTCGTCGCGTTCTCATCACCTTCGACAAACTCGATTTCTCTAATATCGGCCGGGTGACCTAGTCCTAACACGACGATTTTTCTCTCAACTTCCCTATTACTAAGATTTATACCTTCGATAATTTCACGCCCTTTCCCTGTATCTACTAATCTCCTGTATCTCATCTTTCTAACGACATATTCGATAGGGGAAGTCCTACTGATCACCAGGACCGCCTCAGTGGAGGTGGTCCTGTACTCTCTTGCCTACTTTACAGCGGTTATGCGTTCTACGCTCGTCAATTGATGCATCTCCCGAACTTTATAACCTTCTGCCCATACAGATGCTGCGTACAACATTGCCGGCTCTATCGCTCCGACATAGACCTTCCTGAAACCCCAGTTTATTTTCGCCGCCGCCATCATTTTATATGATATTTCGCCACCCTTACTTTTTACGTATTGTACGTGCGCTTTCCAATTTAATTTATCGTCTATTTTGACACCGAGGTACGTGATGGCGTCTTTGAACGGGATTTTCTCCCCTCCTAGCTCTAGCCTAGGGGGTCGCTGTCCCGGTTTCGTCCCGAAATATAGCGCCTCCGATTTTGAAGTGTCAAATTTTAATTTTACCTCCCGCGACCATTCGTACAATTCTATTTAGTGCTTAGTTTGATTTTGTTCGCATGTCCATTAATAATCGGGATCTGATAATTGAAAGCGTGTCGTCCGCAAACTCAACGATTGAGCATCCGGCGGGCAACATGACCCTAAAAATGCTGTCATACAACAACTTCCAAAAGTGGGATCAGAGCATGACCCCTGCGGGCATCCTCTTTCCACCTCGCGCGACAAAACTTCACTCGGAATTTCAACCTGTGCCAGTCGCCCCGAGAAATAACTCTTGACTAAAGACATCAAGTTTTGCGGACAACCCCACGATCTAACTCGCAAACGATTAATGGCCACTAGACAGCATCAAATGCTCCTGAAATGTCCAAAGCAACAACAACACAGTGCTCTTTAGCATCTCTCGCCTGTTTAATCTCACCGACAACGAACTCTAGTGCGTCGATTGTCGACATTCCCTCCATAAAACCGAACTGTCAGTTATCAAAACCGCCGCTGTCTCGCAGTAAGTGTCCAACTCGCGTAGTCACAACGCAATCCAAAGCTTTCTCTAGCACCGGTAGCAAGCTACAAGGCTTGTTCAATTGAAACACATCTTTGGTCAGGTTAGCCTTGGAAACAATTGCAATCACTCAACTGACGTTTTGCAACGTTAGTGGTGTTTGTAAAGTTCCCACTGGTCAGTTTCTCTCGTATATATTTGGCAGCGATTTTAAGTATTATGACTTTGAAATGACGTTTGTTATTAACAATCCGACCAAATGTGATCAGCGTGCGGTCATTCAATTTCCGTGTGCTGAAGATTTGCTACCATTGGAAATTCCTACACAAATGCAAGCAGTGTATGAAAACGCATGTTTTGCGTATCGAACTTATCAAAGAATGGTGTCGAAAATTTAAAAATGGACGGGAAGAGACGAATGATAAGCCACAACCAGGTGCAATGTGTACTGCGTCAACAGACAGGAATGTAGCAAGTGTGGAAGGCCTAATTAGAGAAAATCGTCGAGTTTAAATCTGAATAATTTCAGAAAATGTTGGTGTGAGCATCGGATCTGTTCATAGCATCGTAAACAAACCAGTCTACAGCAAAGTTTGTGCGCAATGGGTTCCTCTTGCGAATGGGCTTATCTTTGCAACACCTCACAAAATACAGACAAAATGATAACGATTTTCTCTCGTTAATAATTGCTGGCGATGAATCTTGGTGTCATTATTTTGAACCATCCAGTAAGCTGTTATCGATGCAATGGAAACGCGCAAATTCTCCGCCACCAAAGAAGTTTAAAGTTCAACCTTCTGCCGGTAAGGTCATGTTGACATTTTTTTTCGACCCTGAAGGACCCATATTGATAGAAGTTACAGTACCTCGGGTGAATATCAACGCAAACCAGTATAATAAAACTTTGAACAAGCTCCATCAAGCAGTAAGAAGAAAACGTTCAGGGAAGCTTTCACGTGGTGTCATTCTGCTTCATGACAATGCTCGACCGCATGTTGCTAACGTAGTGCAAGAAAATCTACAGCGAAAGAAATGGAGGATATTAGAGCATCCACCCTATAGTCCCGATTTATCGCCTTACGATTTTCACACCTTTGGGCCACTGAAAAAAGCGTTAAAACGTAACCGTTTTTAGTCGGACGAAAAAGTACAAAACGCCGTGAAAGAATTATTCGTGCAGCCTTAATCATAGTGGTAATTATTTGTAAATTTAGTTGTCAATAAATTTTTCCTGAACCAAAGATGGGTTTCAATTAAACAAGCCTCGTAATTGGACGATAGCTGCCTGGGTCTGACGCATCCGTTTTTTTAGGTTTAGGGATAAACTTTACGTTCTGGACTTTCCAGCAACGCGGAAATACGCCCATCTCTAAACAAAGATTCAACAACCCAGCAAAGACACACGGGGCTAACAGGCACGCCTCCAGAGCCGTGTCTGAAGTGATTCCGTCATGCGCCGGTGCCTTCTTAGGGTTCATCCTTCTAAGAGCCCTTATGACCTCGTGAACTAAGATTGCATTATCGGCATCTGTCCCTTGCGTCACAATAGCTTCCCGACGTACTAAATCGTGCGATCCCTCATCCTGCTCGGGATTATCTAATGGTAAAAATTTCTCTAATAAGTACTCCGTTGTGTTTTTAAAACCTTCCGTATATTCGCCATTTATTTTCTTTATGTTACCGAGCGCGATTTTCTGTTGTTTACCCCTTATTACGCGGTATGAGGTACTTCAGGGTTTCTTTTTGGAGTTTCGCGTGCAGATATAGTTGAAAGGTTGGGTAGAAAGATGCGATAGTAGCTAATCATTCCAATTAAACGTTTGATTTCGGTAACCGTTTTAGGTGTTTTGAATTTAGTAATAGCGTCAACTTTAGCAAGATCTGCTCGTAGGCCAGTTCCATCGATAATAAAACCAAGAAATGTAAGGGACGAACAACAAAATTGAGACTTTTCTCAGTTTATCTTAAAACCTGCTGCATTTAACCGTTCTGCAACCTCATTTAATGTGGCGATATGTTCATCAAAGGAACTTGAGATAACTAAAATATCATCCAAAAATACAAAGGCACGTTCCTGATGTAAGATAGGACCTAACGTTTGATCCATAGTACGTTGTAGGGTTTGTGGTGCGTTACAGAGACCAAATGGTAAAAAATTATACTCGAAAAGACCTCGGCCTGGAACACAAAAAGCAGTTTTCTTACGAGAAGATAGGTCGAGAGGTATCTGATAAAAAGCTTGTCTAAGATCGATAGATGAGATAAATTTTGCGTTTCGAAGCCGGCTTAAAATAGAGTCAGTTCTTCGTAAAGGATAAGCATCAGAAACAGCCACGGAATTCAACTTCCTGCCATCAAAACAAACACGCCAATCGTCATTCTTCTTACGAACTAATAATACGGGAGACGTCCAGGGTGAATTTGAGGGAGAGATAACACCAGATTCTAACATTTTATCTATTTCAGCATGCAAATGCTTTTGCAATGCAGGCGATAACGGATATTGACGTTGCTTGAAAGGGAGGTCATCACCTGTAGAGATAACATGTGTTGCGGTAGTAACGCAACCAAGTTCAGAAGTATTAAGTTTACGAAATTTGTCGATTGTAGAGTTAAGAATTACATTTTGTGAATCAGTAAGAGAAATTTTGTTAGATATTCCTGCAGATGCACAGGAATTTGTTTTAAGAGAAGTTTGCCAAGAAAAATCCTGGAAGTAAAGAGACAAATTACAAATTTTTCAAAAATCCACACCTAGTAGGAAAGGATAAGCTAATGCAGGTACAATTAAAAATGGAACCTCGCGTTCAAGTGATTCTACTCGCAAACGCACATGAGCGCTGCATCAAAACTGTTCTTTGTTGGCAAAAAGTGCCCAAATTTAAAATGTTCATGAGAGTGCGTTAGTCTACACTCTAGCAAATTTTTGTTACTGGTACCTTGGTTTACTAACGATACACATCAAAACTTGTCCATGACAATGTTTGTGAATCAACAAATTTACCAAAAGTACCACCCTACTAAATCCTTACATCGCTAACCTAACAAATTACATTTCTACATCAAGTTAGCTTTTTCACTTAAATTCAAGAAAAATAATTCCCACGCCTGGTCATAAATACCAGACGTTAGGAAGGTAAAAAAGATAAAACAAGATCTCAAATTGTTGTTAAAGATAATAGATAAGATAACGATATTGAGCTTAAATTGTTATCATCAAAGGTAATAGATAAGATAACGATATTAAGCTTTAGTTATTATTTGAGATACTAGGTAAGATAACGCGATATTAAGCTAAAGTTATTATTAGAGATAGTAGGTAAGGTAACGCGACATTAAACAAAAGTTATTACTAAATATAATAGGTAAGATAATGCGAAATTAACCAAAGTTATTACTAACGGTAGTCGGTAAGATAACGATATTCAACTAAAGTTATTATTATAGGTAATCGGTATGATAACGATATTAAACTAAGGTTATTATCCAAGATAATAAATAAGATAAAAGTATTAACTTAATCATTACTAAAGACATTAGATAAAGGTAACGATAGAGTGGCTCCGTGGAACCGTTAAATGGGCATTTCTCGTACCCTCTAAAAAGAGCGACCTGTGAAGCAGGCCCGTTTGCAAGAACGGCACGAGGGACCGGCAAAGGCATTTGGGTGCATCCACTACGATAAGAAAATCCGACAAAAGTTGACACAACTTAAAAGTATCATTACAGATACAATCACACGAAAACCTAACTGTTTCAAGGTAGTTTTTTAAAACGGTAGCGCCCTAAACACACAAAAATGCCTAATTATAAGCAATTAAATACAGGTACACTGTCCCAATATGCTAAAACAACCGAGAATTTAATAAGATATTATTAAGAAGCAATAGCGCCTCACCACGAAGTTCAATAAAAAACAATGAAAAAAAAATGTTTTTTCTGCGACGGGAAAAAAATGTGACATTTAATATTTCTTGACAGGTAACAAAATGTCACTTTATATAAAATTACTTTTTCCCCGGGAAAAAATGAGTACTTTTCCTGGTAAGTGCAAATAAGTAAGAACACGAAGATATTTAATTTTAGAATATTTTATTATGTATAAGTTACGTTTCCTTAATGTTAAAAGTACAGTTATTAAATGTACATTGCCTGAAAGACATGTTTTGAACAATTAGGAATGTCTGCTACAGTGGAATTTTCTTGATTTGAAATAATATTTTGTGCCACTGACACAACTGCCGTTGATGTACTTGTTCGCAAATTGGATTCTGTTTCAGCTGATGCACTGCCCACAAACTAAACAGTTTCTTAGCTATTTCTGTCTTGTGCACTATCGATTCATCAACATACCCTTCAGCGACCATTGATGACTTCCAACCACCATGTTTCTTTAGTGTCATCAAGTCTCCCCAGATTCAACTAAAAGTGTAGCAGACGATCTTCGAAATGCATGACCTGTATATGACTTAGCATTTTTAAGTCGAAGAAAATTGGCTACTATTTCAGGTACCTTATAAAACTGATTTCTACCCACAACTTGATTGACGCATTTCCCATTGCGATATGCATAAAACAGGCGGCGATCCTTTTGCTGCTGGACGAAGTGCCATGTACATTCTGTAAAATTTAATATATTCTTCAGTAACTATAAATCTCCTATTTACATCATTCTTTGTTTGCTTAAGTTTCACAATTAATGACGTTCCCACGTCTTCAATATCATCTAATGTTACCTGGCTAATTTCACATATTCGACAGGCTCCTGCAATCCCAAATACAACAACAACCTTGACCAATAAATAAACTTCATCAGGAGCATTATTTAAAAATCACTAATATGTGTACTCGTAAATATTGCAGATTTTTGGGCATGTAACCTTTCCCATTTTGTTTCAGAAACGTAATTAGTTTGCAATATTTTGAAATGTCTACGTTATTATTGACTTGTAACATACTTTTTATCATTGAATAATTCGACCACACTGTTGATGGCTTTTGTTGTTGCGCTAGTTCCGAAAAATAAACCAATAACACCGTCTCCGAGTAAGAACTACATGTCTTTTCGCCTTCCATTCCATGAATCTTGAATACGCAGTTTCGTAAATTTTCGTGATTTAGCTGGCAATAATTTTATTGATGCTACTTTCGCTGCCTCTACCAATTCCGGTGGAGTAAGAGAAACTTCTGAATCAGTACTGTCCATTTTGAATTTTGAATATTCAAAACAATCGATATAAACAACTTAAGTTCGCAATTTTTGTAACCACTCGCAAAATTAAATTGACAGATATTTGATTACTTTAAAGGTTTCCTTAGCAACGCAGATCTAACTGTCCCTATAAGTACATCAGCCTACCTGTTTGAAACTTCAAATTTGACATAGATTGATTTTTTGACTTTAATATAATTGGTAATATTTTTTTAAATATTAAATCATTGTTTTGCCAGTCACAGAAAAAAATAGTGTATTATACGCGGGTAAAAATGTAAGATTTTAGCTCTCGGTGTTTTGTCTCCCTCCGCTTCGCGTCGGGAGACAAACACACCTCGAGCTAAAATCTAGTACTTTTTCCCTTGTATAATAAATAACTATTATAAGTTATGTTGATTTAGTAGAAAAAGAAACAATTAATGATATAGTATAATGTGGGCGACTGCAATAATTCAGAGAAAAAACACAATGGAATAGGCAATCCTAGTTTTTTGCAACTGTGAACATGAACTATTTCTTTCAATGGCATAGATCGCGCGTGTCCTATGTGAGCCCAAAGAAGAAAAACATCCACTCAAACATCAGCTAAAACCAATCATAAAAATTCAATGAGTTATTGCAACCAAAGTTACGACAATTACCACACAATTAAACGATGTAAGAAAAATACTAAAACCAAATAATATGCTGTAGGAAAAGTTCGAGGATTACTTAAATGAAACGACAGAGTTATATTGGGGGGTGTAAAGAATGAAGTGATACATAAGTAACGGTATGGTCAAGGAAAAGTCAACCAAGAGGAAAAAGATAGCTAATTTAAGGTAAGTAAAGTTAAACGTGTAAGAAATATACACAGTACAAGAGAGGAAATAAGCGATTAAAGTTACTAACTGATGGTGAGAACAGAAAATATTAGGTAAATCGTAAGGGGAATGGAACGTGAAAAACTTAATTAGCATTTGGGTCAGCAGAGAATGGCTTAAGGTCTTTAATATGCCACCTGCTTTGGCGTTTTCCTTCAGCATCTTGAAGTTCGTAGATAAGGGACTAATGACACGATGGGATATAGGAATGTATTAATTCAAGTGCAAGATTGTCTTATTATAATTGTTTACCTAGAAGGAAAATTTCTTTCAATTTAGAGAGGAATGTTTGGCGTTTTAAAAATTTTCTAATGTATTAAAAAATATTAGTTGTCTTAGCGGAACTATATCAATTCATAGTTGGTGTAGGACTAATTATAATCTTTTGGTATTCTTAAAGAATTAGTAAGGGTTTGTCTTATGATAAAATTTTAATTTATATTGATATTCATAGTACTAAAATATTCTAAGTAAATGTAACTGTAAGATAATGGTGTGTTTAATATGCATCTAGTATGTTTAATTAAAATATTAATTTGATGTAGGAATGAGTTATAAGATTAATAATATATTTGAAGGTAGTATATTAATGATCAAAGTATTTTAAAATAATTATGATAATTAATGAATATGTGTTATAAGAATTAATATGTTTTAATAAAAAAGTTTTGAGTAGATAATTATTTGGAATTTGTAATTTAGATAAAATGTTATTAGATTGGATTTAGATTAAAATATTTAGTATAGTTAAGAGATTAGGAACTAATACAGTAGATAACGTATAGCTTAGTAAATCTGTGAGTATAATTGAGTAGAATAAAGTGTAATGCATGTAGGTTTAAATGATCTAGACATGTAAGTCAATCTAGTCAATAGATAGATAGTGATTGATTTAATATATGCTATATGTAATTAATTAATCAATGTACTAATTTCAGTAATAATAATAGTATGTAGCTATTTATATATATTATATAGTCAATGAAGTAACGTATGTGATCAGTAGTATACAATGTAAATGAAGATAGGCTTAGAGTAGTTAATGTAATAAAGTCAGTATGAGATTATGACGTATAGTTATAATGTCTAAACGATTATGTAGTTATATATGAATATCTAAAGTAGTATAAAGTAGTGTATGATATAGTATAATAGTTTAACTATGAGTTATAGAATAAGTAGAAGTTAGTATAGGTACTAGTAAGTATGTACATGTAAGTATGTAAGGAGAAGTTAATAATATAGTAATTAGAATAAGACGAATAGTAAGATATAATAAGTGAGTTAATGAATGATATAATAGAATAAGATAAAGATAATCATAAGATTAAATGCAGAAAATAGAATAAGAATAATGAATCGAAATAATGAACAGAAATGATAAAATGAAAGAATAGTATGGAAATATAGATAGATGAAATAATGAAAATTGAGAAAGAAAGTTAAGAAATAAGGAAAGTTAGAAAAAAGATTGACGAACAGGTAAAAAGTTAGAAATGAGAAATGAAGATGAGAAATGACAGAAATGAAGTAAGATAAAAGACACTAAGCACATATGCCAACAAGCTTGAAGCTCCTGCAATCCCAAATACAACAACAACCTTGACCAATAAATAAACTTCATCAGGAGCATTATTTAAAAATCACTAATATGTGTACTCGTAAATATTGCAGATTTTTGGGCATGTAACCTTTCCCATTTTGTTTCAGAAACGTAATTAGTTTGCAATATTTTGAAATGTCTACGTTATTATTGACTTGTAACATACTTTTTATCATTGAATAATTCGACCACACTGTTGATGGCTTTTGTTGTTGCGCTAGTTCCGAAAAATAAACCAATAACACCGTCTCCGAGTAAGAACTACATGTCTTTTCGCCTTCCATTCCATGAATCTTGAATACGCAGTTTCGTAAATTTTCGTGATTTAGCTGGCAATAATTTTATTGATGCTACTTTCGCTGCCTCTACCAATTCCGGTGGAGTAAGAGAAACTTCTGAATCAGTACTGTCCATTTTGAATTTTGAATATTCAAAACAATCGATATAAACAACTTAAGTTCGCAATTTTGTAACCACTCGCAAAATTAAATTGACAGATATTTGATTACTTTAAAGGTTTCCTTAGCAACGCAGATCTAACTGTCCCTATAAGTACATCAGCCTACCTGTTTGAAACTTCAAATTTGACATAGATTGATTTTTTGACTTTAATATAATTGGTAATATTTTTTAAATATTAAATCATTGTTTTGCCAGTCACAGAAAAAATAGTGTATTATACGCGGGTAAAATGTAAGATTTTAGCTCTCGGTGTTTTGTCTCCTCCGCTTCGCGTCGGGAGACAAACACACACCTCGAGCTAAAATCTAGTACTTTTTTCCCTTGTATAATAAATAACTATTATAAGTTATGTTGATTTAGTAGAAAAAGAAACAATTAATGATATAGTATAATGTGGGCGACTGCAATAATTCAGAGAAAAAACACAATGGAATAGGCAATCCTAGTTTTTTGCAACTGTGAACATGAACTATTTCTTTCAATGGCATAGATCGCGCGTGTCCTATGTGAGCCCAAAGAAGAAAAACATCCACTCAAACATCAGCTAAAACCAATCATAAAAATTCAATGAGTTATTGCAACCAAAGTTACGACAATTACCACACAATTAAACGATGTAAGAAAAATACTAAAAACCAAATAATATGCTGTAGGAAAAGTTCGAGGATTACTTAAATGAAACGACAGAGTTATATTGGGGGGTGTAAAGAATGAAGTGATACATAAGTAACGGTATGGTCAAGGAAAAGTCAACCAAGAGGAAAAAGATAGCTAATTTAAGGTAAGTAAAGTTAAACGTGTAAGAAATATACACAGTACAAGAGAGGAAATAAGCGATTAAAGTTACTAACTGATGGTGAGAACAGAAAATATTAGGTAAATCGTAAGGGGAATGGAACGTGAAAAACTTAATTAGCATTTGGGTCAGCAGAGAATGGCTTAAGGTCTTTAATATGCCACCTGCTTTGGCGTTTTCCTTCAGCATCTTGAAGTTCGTAGATAAGGGGACTAATGACACGAGTGACCTTCAAAGAATGAATTTAGGGGCTAATTTTGAAGAAAATTTCTTAGATGCATCCGATAAGACATAATTTCTTTTCCAAACTTGTTCGCCCAAGGCGAAGGAGATATTTCGTTTACGTAAGTTATAGTGGTCTTTACTCTTTTCGTAAGCTTTTAACAAATTTTTTCTAACGTCGTTAAAGATAGAAGGTAATGATTGTTGGTCTTTGTCCCAGGGTACTTTATCGTCAAATTCAATTACGTTGGTATCGTCAGGCACTAAACCATAGTAACTCCCATCGATTGGGGTATATCTTCCAAAAACAAGAAATGACGGAGTGAATTGGGTTGCTTCGTGTTTAGATGTACGCAAAGCTTGAGCAATTTTAAAAATATGTTCATCCCATGTAGTATGGTCTGAATCAATATAGGAAGAGATAGTGGTAACTAAAACTCTATTTACTCTTTCGGTAGGGTTTACTTGAGGATGGTATTTTGCGTTAAACTAAATTTTTTGTACTTTATAACCTTTAACAAAATTTTGAAAATCTTTAGAGATAAATTGTGCCCCATTATCACAAAGAATAATCAAAGGAACACCAAAGATAAGAAATACATTTTGCTCTAGGAATTTAATTATAGCAGCAGATGTAGCTTTACGTAAGGGTTGCACCATAACAAATTTAGAAAACTAATCGGTGACAACAAAAATTTATTGGTTACCTTTTTTCAATCGGGGGAGAGGTCCTAATAAGTCAAGCGATATTAATTGAAAGGGATAAGGTACACGTTTAAAGTTACCCATTAAGCCAGAACGAGCGTCCGGTGAACTCTTATGAGAACCACAAATTTTACAGTTCCTAATATAACGACAGACAGATTGCTTTAGTGTGGGCCAGTAATATAATTCAGATATTTTAGCGAGAGTTTTTGTAACACCAAGGTGCGCAGCAATGGGATCATCATGACTTAATTTAAGCACCTCACTACGGTTAGCGGTAGGGACAACAAGTTTCCATTCAGGAATATTAGATATTTTATGAGGGGAAGTAGATACAAATTTATATAATCTATTGTTGGTTACTCGAAAGGTAGGAAATTTATCGGGATTATCAGAAACTTTTTTTAATCATATTAAGATACCAGGTATCAGGAATTAGATTTGGAATGTTAAGAGAGACAACATCACGAGATAAGGCATCAGGTACGATATTTAATTTTCCAGGCCTATGCCTAACGTCAAAAGTGAATTGAGAGATACGCAAGTTCCATCTTGCCAAACGACCTGCGGGTTGTTTTAAGTTATTAAGCCAAGTGAGAGCTGCACAATCAGTGATTACGGTAAAATGTGTACCTTCAACATATCCTCTAAATTTCTCGATGCCAAAGATAACGCCCAATAATTCTCGTTCAGTAGCTGAGTATTTTGTTCGGCAGAAGTTAAGGCACGACTTGCATAAGCGATTGGATGCTCTAAGCCATTGCTCACCTGGAACAACATTGCACCTAAACCAGTAAGTGAGGCATCGGTTTGTATATAAAATTTTTCATCGAAATTGGGTGTGATTAAGATAGGTGCTGAAGTGATTAATGTTTTAATTTGTTCGAAAGCCTGTTGAGATTCTAAATTCCACTCGATAGTTTGGGATTTATTTTTATTTTTAATTAAAACGGTAATGGGTGCAGATATAGTTGAAAGGTTGGGTAGAAAGATGCGATAGTAGCTAATCATTCCAATTAAACGTTTGATTTCGGTAACCGTTTTAGGTGTTTTGAATTTAGTAATAGCGTCAACTTTAGCAGGATCTGCTCGTAGGCCAGTTCCATCGATAATAAAACCAAGAAATGTAAGGGACGAACAACAAAATTGAGACTTTTCTCAGTTTATCTTAAAACCTGCTGCATTTAACCGTTCTGCAACCTCATTTAATGTGGCGATATGTTCATCAAAGGAACTTGAGATAACTAAAATATCATCCAAAAATACAAAGGCACGTTCCTGATGTAAGATAGGACCTAACGTTTGATCCATAGTACGTTGTAGGGTTTGTGGTGCGTTACAGAGACCAAATGGTAAAAAATTATACTCGAAAAGACCTCGGCCTGGAACACAAAAAGCAGTTTTTTTACGAGAAGATAGGTCGAGAGGTATCTGATAAAAAGCTTGTATAAGATCGATAGATGAGATAAATTTTGCGTTTCGAAGCCGGCTTAAAATAGAGTCAGTTCTTCGTAAAGGATAAGCATCAGAAACAGCCACGGAATTCAACTTCCTGCCATCAAAACAAACACGCCAATCGTCATTCTTCTTACGAACTAATAATACGGGAGACGTCCAGGGTGAATTTGAGGGAGAGATAACACCAGATTCTAACATTTTATCTATTTCAGCATGCAAATGCTTTTGCAATGCAGGCGATAACGGATATTGACGTTGCTTGAAAGGAGGTCATCACCTGTAGAGATAACATGTGTTGCGGTAGTAACGCAACCAAGTTCAGAAGTATTAAGTTTACGAAATTTGTCGATTGTAGAGTTAAGAATTACATTTTGTGAATCAGTAAGAGAAATTTTGTTAGATATTCCTGCAGATGCACAGGAATTTGTTTTAAGAGAAGTTTGCCAAGAAAAATCCTGGAAGTAAAGAGACAAATTACAAATTTTTCAAAAATCCACACCTAGTAGGAAAGGATAAGCTAATGCAGGTACAATTAAAAATGGAACCTCGCGTTCAAGTGATTCTACTCGCAAACGCACATGAGCGCTGCATCAAAACTGTTCTTTGTTGGCAAAAAGTGCCCAAATTTAAAATGTTCATGAGAGTGCGTTAGTCTACACTCTAGCAAATTTTTGTTACTGGTACCTTGGTTTACTAACGATACACATCAAAACTTGTCGATGACAATGTTTGTGAATCAACAAATTTACCAAAAGTACCACCCTACTAAATCCTTACATCGCTAACCTAACAAATTACATTTCTACATCAAGTTAGCTTTTTCACTTAAATTCAAGAAAAATAATTCCCACGCCTGGTCATAAATACCAGACGTTAGGAAGGTAAAAAAGATAAAACAAGATCTCAAATTGTTGTTAAAGATAATAGATAAGATAACGATATTGAGCTTAAATTGTTATCATCAAAGGTAATAGATAAGATAACGATATTAAGCTTTAGTTATTATTTGAGATACTAGGTAAGATAACGCGATATTAAGCTAAAGTTATTATTAGAGATAGTAGGTAAGGTAACGCGACATTAAACAAAAGTTATTACTAAATATAATAGGTAAGATAACGCGAAATTAACCAAAGTTATTACTAACGGTAGTCGGTAAGATAACGATATTCAACTAAAGTTATTATTATAGGTAATCGGTATGATAACGATATTAAACTAAGGTTATTATCCAAGATAATAAATAAGATAAAAGTATTAACTTAATCATTACTAAAGACATTAGATAAAGGTAACGATAGAGTGGCTCCGTGGAACCGTTAAATGGGCATTTCTCGTACCCTCTAAAAAGAGCGACCTGTGAAGCAGGCCCGTTTGCAAGAACGGCACGAGGGACCGGCAAAAGCATTTGGGTACATCCACTACGATAAGAAAATCCGACAAAAGTTGACACAACTTAAAAGTATCATTACAGATACAATCACACGAAAACCTAACTGTTTCAAGGTAGTTTTTTAAAACGGTAGCGCCCTAAACACACAAAAATGCCTAATTATAAGCAATTAAATACAGGTACACTGTCCCAATATGCTAAAACAACCGAGAATTTAATAAGATATTATTAAGAAGCAATAGCGCCTCACCACGAAGTTCAATAAAAAACAATGAAAAAAAATGTTTATAAGTTATGTTGATTTAGTAGAAAAAGAAACAATTAATGATATAGTATAATGTGGGCGACTGCAATAATTCAGAGAAAAAACACAATGGAATAGGCAATCCTAGTTTTTTGCAACTGTGAACATGAACTATTTCTTTCAATGGCATAGATCGCGCGTGTCCTATGTGAGCCCAAAGAAGAAAAACATCCACTCAAACATCAGCTAAAACCAATCATAAAAATTCAATGAGTTATTGCAACCAAAGTTACGACAATTACCACACAATTAAACGATGTAAGAAAAATACTAAAAACCAAATAATATGCTGTAGGAAAAGTTCGAGGATTACTTAAATGAAACGACAGAGTTATATTGGGGGGTGTAGAGAATGAAGTGATACATAAGTAACGGTATGGTCAAGGAAAAGTCAACCAAGAGGAAAAAGATAGCTAATTTAAGGTAAGTAAAGTTAAACGTGTAAGAAATATACACAGTACAAGAGAGGAAATAAGCGATTAAAGTTACTAACTGATGGTGAGAACAGAAAATATTAGGTAAATCGTAAGGGGAATGGAACGTGAAAAACTTAATTAGCATTTGGGTCAGCAGAGAATGGCTTAAGGTCTTTAATATGCCACCTGCTTTGGCGTTTTCCTTCAGCATCTTGAAGTTCGTAGATAAGGGACTAATGACACGAGTGACCTTCAAAGAATGAATTTAGGGCTAATTTTGAAGAAAATTTCTTAGATGCATCCGATAAGACATAATTTCTTTTCCAAACTTGTTCGCCCAAGGCGAAGGAGATATTTCGTTTACGTAAGTTATAGTGGTCTTTACTCTTTTCGTAAGCTTTTAACAAATTTTTTCTAACGTCGTTAAAGATAGAAGGTAATGATTGTTGGTCTTTGTCCCAGGGTACTTTATCGTCAAATTCAATTACGTTGGTATCGTCAGGCACTAAACCATAGTAACTCCCATCGATTGGGGTATATCTTCCAAAAACAAGAAATGACGGAGTGAATTGGGTTGCTTCGTGTTTAGATGTACGCAAAGCTTGAGCAATTTTAAAAATATGTTCATCCCATGTAGTATGATCTGAATCAATATAGGAAGAGATAGTGGTAACTAAAACTCTATTTACTCTTTCGGTAGGGTTTACTTGAGGATGGTATTTTGCGTTAAACCAAATTTTTTGTACTATATAACCCTTAACAAAATTTTGAAAATCTTTAGAGATAAATTGTGCCCCATTATCACAAAGAATAATCAAAGGAACACCAAAGATAAGAAATACATTTTGCTCTAGGAATTTAATTATAGCAGCAGATGTAGCTTTACGTAAGGGTTGCACCATAACAAATTTAGAAAACTAATCGGTGACAACAAAAATTTATTGGTTACCTTTTTTCGATCGGGGGGAGAGGTCCTAATAAGTCAAGCGATATTAATTGAAAGGGATAAGGTACACGTTTAAAGTTACCCATTAAGCCAGAACGAGCGTCCGGTGAACTCTTATGAGAACCACAAATTTTATAGTTCCTAATATAACGACAGACAGATTGCTTTAGTGTGGGCCAGTAATATAATTCAGATATTTTAGCGAGAGTTTTTGTAACACCAAGGTGCGCAGCAATGGGATCATCATGACTTAATTTAAGCACCTCACTACGGTTAGCGGTAGGGACAACAAGTTTCCATTCAGGAATATTAGATATTTTATGAGGGGAAGTAGATACAAATTTATTTAATCTATTGTTGGTTACTCGAAAGGTAGGAAATTTATCGGGATTATCAGAAACTTTTTTAATCATATTAAGATACCAGGTATCAGGAATTAGATTTGGAATGTTAAGAGAGACAACATCACGAGATAAGGCATCAGGTACGATATTTAATTTTCCAGGCCTATGCCTAACGTCAAAAGTGAATTGAGAGATACGCAAGTTCCATCTTGCCAAACGACCTGCAGGTTGTTTTAAGTTATTAAGCCAAGTGAGAGCTGCACAATCAGTGATTACGGTAAAATGTGTACCTTCAACATATCCTCTAAATTTCTCGATGCCAAAGATAACGCCCAATAATTCTCGTTCAGTAGCTGAGTATTTTTGTTCGGCAGAAGTTAAGGCACGACTTGCATAAGCGATTGGATGCTCTAAGCCATTGCTCACCTGGAACAACATTGCACCTAAACCAGTAAGTGAGGCATCGGTTTGTATATAAAATTTTTCATCGAAATTGGGTGTGATTAAGATAGGTGCTGAAGTGATTAATGTTTTAATTTGTTCGAAAGCCTGTTGAGATTCTAAATTCCACTCGATAGTTTGGGATTTATTTTTATTTTAATTAAAACGGTAATGGGTGCAGATATAGTTGAAAGGTTGGGTAGAAAGATGCGATAGTAGCTAATCATTCCAATTAAACGTTTGATTTCGGTAACCGTTTTAGGTGTTTTGAATTTAGTAATAGCGTCAACTTTAGCAGGATCTGCTCGTAGGCCAGTTCCATCGATAATAAAACCAAGAAATGTAAGGGACGAACAACAAAATTGAGACTTTTCTCAGTTTATCTTAAAACCTGCTGCATTTAACCGTTCTGCAACCTCATTTAATGTGGCGATATGTTCATCAAAGGAACTTGAGATAACTAAAATATCATCCAAAAATACAAAGGCACGTTCCTGATGTAAGATAGGACCTAACGTTTGATCCATAGTACGTTGTAGGGTTTGTGGTGCGTTACAGAGACCAAATGGTAAAAAATTATACTCGAAAAGACCTCGGCCTGGAACACAAAAAGCAGTTTTTTTACGAGAAGATAGGTCGAGAGGTATCTGATAAAAAGCTTGTATAAGATCGATAGATGAGATAAATTTTGCGTTTCGAAGCCGGCTTAAAATAGAGTCAGTTCTTCGTAAAGGATAAGCATCAGAAACAGCCACGGAATTCAACTTCCTGCCATCAAAACAAACACGCCAATCGTCATTCTTCTTACGAACTAATAATACGGGAGACGTCCAGGGTGAATTTGAGGGAGAGATAACACCAGATTCTAACATTTTATCTATTTCAGCATGCAAATGCTTTTGCAATGCAGGCGATAACGGATATTGACGTTGCTTGAAAGGGAGGTCATCACCTGTAGAGATAACATGTGTTGCGGTAGTAACGCAACCAAGTTCAGAAGTATTAAGTTTACGAAATTTGTCGATTGTAGAGTTAAGAATTACATTTTGTGAATCAGTAAGAGAAATTTTGTTAGATATTCCTGCAGATGCACAGGAATTTGTTTTAAGAGAAGTTTGCCAAGAAAAATCCTGGAAGTAAAGAGACAAATTACAAATTTTCAAAATCCACACCTAGTAGGAAAGGATAAGCTAATGCAGGTACAATTAAAAATGGAACCTCGCGTTCAAGTGATTCTACTCGCAAACGCACATGAGCGCTGCATCAAAACTGTTCTTTGTTGGCAAAAAGTGCCCAAATTTAAAATGTTCATGAGAGTGCGTTAGTCTACACTCTAGCAAATTTTTGTTACTGGTACCTTGGTTTACTAACGATACACATCAAAACTTGTCCATGACAATGTTTGTGAATCAACAAATTTACCAAAAGTACCACCCTACTAAATCCTTACATCGCTAACCTAACAAATTACATTTCTACATCAAGTTAGCTTTTCACTTAAATTCAAGAAAAATAATTCCACGCCTGGTCATAAATACCAGACGTTAGGAAGGTAAAAAGATAAAACAAGATCTCAAATTGTTGTTAAAGATAATAGATAAGATAACGATATTGAGCTTAAATTGTTATCATCAAAGGTAATAGATAAGATAACGATATTAAGCTTTAGTTATTATTTGAGATACTAGGTAAGATAACGCGATATTAAGCTAAAGTTATTATTAGAGATAGTAGGTAAGGTAACGCGACATTAAACAAAAGTTATTACTAAATATAATAGGTAAGATAATGCGAAATTAACCAAAGTTATTACTAACGGTAGTCGGTAAGATAACGATATTCAACTAAAGTTATTATTATAGGTAATCGGTATGATAACGATATTAAACTAAGGTTATTATCCAAGATAATAAATAAGATAAAAGTATTAACTTAATCATTACTAAAGACATTAGATAAAGGTAACGATAGAGTGGCTCCGTGGAACCGTTAAATGGGCATTTCTCGTACCCTCTAAAAAGAGCGACCTGTGAAGCAGGCCCGTTTGCAAGAACGGCACGAGGGACCGGCAAAGGCATTTGGGTGCATCCACTACGATAAGAAAATCCGACAAAGTTGACACAACTTAAAAGTATCATTACAGATACAATCACACGAAAACCTAACTGTTTCAAGGTAGTTTTTTTAAAACGGTAGCGCCCTAAACACACAAAAATGCCTAATTATAAGCAATTAAATACAGGTACACTGTCCCAATATGCTAAAACAACCGAGAATTTAATAAGATATTATTAAGAAGCAATAGCGCCTCACCACGAAGTTCAATAAAAAACAATGAAAAAAAATGTTTATAAGTTATGTTGATTTAGTAGAAAAAGAAACAATTAATGATATAGTATAATGTGGGCGACTGCAATAATTCAGAGAAAAAACACAATGGAATAGGCAATCCTAGTTTTTTGCAACTGTGAACATGAACTATTTCTTTCAATGGCATAGATCGCGCGTGTCCTATGTGAGCCCAAAGAAGAAAAACATCCACTCAAACATCAGCTAAAACCAATCATAAAAATTCAATGAGTTATTGCAACCAAAGTTACGACAATTACCACACAATTAAACGATGTAAGAAAAATACTAAAAACCAAATAATATGCTGTAGGAAAAGTTCGAGGATTACTTAAATGAAACGACAGAGTTATATTGGGGGGTGTAGAGAATGAAGTGATACATAAGTAACGGTATGGTCAAGGAAAAGTCAACCAAGAGGAAAAGATAGCTAATTTAAGGTAAGTAAAGTTAAACGTGTAAGAAATATACACAGTACAAGAGAGGAAATAAGCGATTAAAGTTACTAACTGATGGTGAGAACAGAAAATATTAGGTAAATCGTAAGGGGAATGGAACGTGAAAAACTTAATTAGCATTTGGGTCAGCAGAGAATGGCTTAAGGTCTTTAATATGCCACCTGCTTTGGCGTTTTCCTTCAGCATCTTGAAGTTCGTAGATAAGGGGACTAATGACACGAGTGACCTTCAAAGAATGAATTTAGGGGCTAATTTTGAAGAAAATTTCTTAGATGCATCCGATAAGACATAATTTCTTTTCCAAACTTGTTCGCCCAAGGCGAAGGAGATATTTCGTTTACGTAAGTTATAGTGGTCTTTACTCTTTTCGTAAGCTTTTAACAAATTTTTTCTAACGTCGTTAAAGATAGAAGGTAATGATTGTTGGTCTTTGTCCCAGGGTACTTTATCGTCAAATTCAATTACGTTGGTATCGTCAGGCACTAAACCATAGTAACTCCCATCGATTGGGGTATATCTTCCAAAAACAAGAAATGACGGAGTGAATTGGGTTGCTTCGTGTTTAGATGTACGCAAAGCTTGAGCAATTTTAAAAATATGTTCATCCCATGTAGTATGGTCTGAATCAATATAGGAAGAGATAGTGGTAACTAAAACTCTATTTACTCTTTCGGTAGGGTTTACTTGAGGATGGTATTTTGCGTTAAACTAAATTTTTTGTACTTTATAACCTTTAACAAAATTTTGAAAATCTTTAGAGATAAATTGTGCCCCATTATCACAAAGAATAATCAAAGGAACACCAAAGATAAGAAATACATTTTGCTCTAGGAATTTAATTATAGCAGCAGATGTAGCTTTACGTAAGGGTTGCACCATAACAAATTTAGAAAACTAATCGGTGACAACAAAAATTTATTGGTTACCTTTTTCAATCGGGGAGAGGTCCTAATAAGTCAAGCGATATTAATTGAAAGGGATAAGGTACACGTTTAAAGTTACCCATTAAGCCAGAACGAGCGTCCGGTGAACTCTTATGAGAACCACAAATTTTACAGTTCCTAATATAACGACAGACAGATTGCTTTAGTGTGGGCCAGTAATATAATTCAGATATTTTAGCGAGAGTTTTTGTAACACCAAGGTGCGCAGCAATGGGATCATCATGACTTAATTTAAGCACCTCACTACGGTTAGCGGTAGGGACAACAAGTTTCCATTCAGGAATATTAGATATTTTATGAGGGGAAGTAGATACAAATTTATATAATCTATTGTTGGTTACTCGAAAGGTAGGAAATTTATCGGGATTATCAGAAACTTTTTTAATCATATTAAGATACCAGGTATCAGGAATTAGATTTGGAATGTTAAGAGAGACAACATCACGAGATAAGGCATCAGGTACGATATTTAATTTTCCAGGCCTATGCCTAACGTCAAAAGTGAATTGAGAGATACGCAAGTTCCATCTTGCCAAACGACCTGCGGGTTGTTTTAAGTTATTAAGCCAAGTGAGAGCTGCACAATCAGTGATTACGGTAAAATGTGTACCTTCAACATATCCTCTAAATTTCTCGATGCCAAAGATAACGCCCAATAATTCTCGTTCAGTAGCTGAGTATTTTTGTTCGGCAGAAGTTAAGGCACGACTTGCATAAGCGATTGGATGCTCTAAGCCATTGCTCACCTGGAACAACATTGCACCTAAACCAGTAAGTGAGGCATCGGTTTGTATATAAAATTTTTCATCGAAATTGGGTGTGATTAAGATAGGTGCTGAAGTGATTAATGTTTTAATTTGTTCGAAAGCCTGTTGAGATTCTAAATTCCACTCGATAGTTTGGGATTTATTTTTATTTTTAATTAAAACGGTAATGGGTGCAGATATAGTTGAAAGGTTGGGTAGAAAGATGCGATAGTAGCTAATCATTCCAATTAAACGTTTGATTTCGGTAACCGTTTTAGGTGTTTTGAATTTAGTAATAGCGTCAACTTTAGCAGGATCTGCTCGTAGGCCAGTTCCATCGATAATAAAACCAAGAAATGTAAGGGACGAACAACAAAATTGAGACTTTTCTCAGTTTATCTTAAAACCTGCTGCATTTAACCGTTCTGCAACCTCATTTAATGTGGCGATATGTTCATCAAAGGAACTTGAGATAACTAAAATATCATCCAAAAATACAAAGGCACGTTCCTGATGTAAGATAGGACCTAACGTTTGATCCATAGTACGTTGTAGGGTTTGTGGTGCGTTACAGAGACCAAATGGTAAAAAATTATACTCGAAAAGACCTCGGCCTGGAACACAAAAAGCAGTTTTTTTACGAGAAGATAGGTCGAGAGGTATCTGATAAAAAGCTTGTATAAGATCGATAGATGAGATAAATTTTGCGTTTCGAAGCCGGCTTAAAATAGAGTCAGTTCTTCGTAAAGGATAAGCATCAGAAACAGCCACGGAATTCAACTTCCTGCCATCAAAACAAACACGCCAATCGTCATTCTTCTTACGAACTAATAATACGGGAGACGTCCAGGGTGAATTTGAGGGAGAGATAACACCAGATTCTAACATTTTATCTATTTCAGCATGCAAATGCTTTTGCAATGCAGGCGATAACGGATATTGACGTTGCTTGAAAGGGAGGTCATCACCTGTAGAGATAACATGTGTTGCGGTAGTAACGCAACCAAGTTCAGAAGTATTAAGTTTACGAAATTTGTCGATTGTAGAGTTAAGAATTACATTTTGTGAATCAGTAAGAGAAATTTTGTTAGATATTCCTGCAGATGCACAGGAATTTGTTTTAAGAGAAGTTTGCCAAGAAAAATCCTGGAAGTAAAGAGACAAATTACAAATTTTCAAAATCCACACCTAGTAGGAAAGGATAAGCTAATGCAGGTACAATTAAAATGGAACCTCGCGTTCAAGTGATTCTACTCGCAAACGCACATGAGCGCTGCATCAAAACTGTTCTTTGTTGGCAAAAAGTGCCCAAATTTAAAATGTTCATGAGAGTGCGTTAGTCTACACTCTAGCAAATTTTGTTACTGGTACCTTGGTTTACTAACGATACACATCAAAACTTGTCCATGACAATGTTTGTGAATCAACAAATTTACCAAAAGTACCACCCTACTAAATCCTTACATCGCTAACCTAACAAATTACATTTCTACATCAAGTTAGCTTTTTCACTTAAATTCAAGAAAAATAATTCCACGCCTGGTCATAAATACCAGACGTTAGGAAGGTAAAAAAGATAAAACAAGATCTCAAATTGTTGTTAAAGATAATAGATAAGATAACGATATTGAGCTTAAATTGTTATCATCAAAGGTAATAGATAAGATAACGATATTAAGCTTTAGTTATTATTTGAGATACTAGGTAAGATAACGCGATATTAAGCTAAAGTTATTATTAGAGATAGTAGGTAAGGTAACGCGACATTAAACAAAAGTTATTACTAAATATAATAGGTAAGATAACGCGAAATTAACCAAAGTTATTACTAACGGTAGTCGGTAAGATAACGATATTCAACTAAAGTTATTATTATAGGTAATCGGTATGATAACGATATTAAACTAAGGTTATTATCCAAGATAATAAATAAGATAAAAGTATTAACTTAATCATTACTAAAGACATTAGATAAAGGTAACGATAGAGTGGCTCCGTGGAACCGTTAAATGGGCATTTCTCGTACCCTCTAAAAGAGCGACCTGTGAAGCAGGCCCGTTTGCAAGAACGGCACGAGGGACCGGCAAAAGCATTTGGGTACATCCACTACGATAAGAAAATCCGACAAAAGTTGACACAACTTAAAAGTATCATTACAGATACAATCACACGAAAACCTAACTGTTTCAAGGTAGTTTTTAAAACGGTAGCGCCCTAAACACACAAAATGCCTAATTATAAGCAATTAAATACAGGTACACTGTCCCAATATGCTAAAACAACCGAGAATTTAATAAGATATTATTAAGAAGCAATAGCGCCTCACCACGAAGTTCAATAAAAACAATGAAAAAATGTTTATAAGTTATGTTGATTTAGTAGAAAAGAAACAATTAATGATATAGTATAATGTGGGCGACTGCAATAATTCAGAGAAAAACACAATGGAATAGGCAATCCTAGTTTTTGCAACTGTGAACATGAACTATTTCTTTCAATGGCATAGATCGCGCGTGTCCTATGTGAGCCCAAAGAAGAAAAACATCCACTCAAACATCAGCTAAAACCAATCATAAAATTCAATGAGTTATTGCAACCAAAGTTACGACAATTACCACACAATTAAACGATGTAAGAAAAATACTAAAACCAAATAATATGCTGTAGGAAAAGTTCGAGGATTACTTAAATGAAACGACAGAGTTATATTGGGGGTGTAGAGAATGAAGTGATACATAAGTAACGGTATGGTCAAGGAAAAGTCAACCAAGAGGAAAAGATAGCTAATTTAAGGTAAGTAAAGTTAAACGTGTAAGAAATATACACAGTACAAGAGAGGAAATAAGCGATTAAAGTTACTAACTGATGGTGAGAACAGAAAATATTAGGTAAATCGTAAGGGGAATGGAACGTGAAAAACTTAATTAGCATTTGGGTCAGCAGAGAATGGCTTAAGGTCTTTAATATGCCACCTGCTTTGGCGTTTTCCTTCAGCATCTTGAAGTTCGTAGATAAGGGGACTAATGACACGAGTGACCTTCAAAGAATGAATTTAGGGGCTAATTTTGAAGAAAATTTCTTAGATGCATCCGATAAGACATAATTTCTTTTCCAAACTTGTTCGCCCAAGGCGAAGGAGATATTTCGTTTACGTAAGTTATAGTGGTCTTTACTCTTTTCGTAAGCTTTTAACAAATTTTTTCTAACGTCGTTAAAGATAGAAGGTAATGATTGTTGGTCTTTGTCCCAGGGTACTTTATCGTCAAATTCAATTACGTTGGTATCGTCAGGCACTAAACCATAGTAACTCCCATCGATTGGGGTATATCTTCCAAAAACAAGAAATGACGGAGTGAATTGGGTTGCTTCGTGTTTAGATGTACGCAAAGCTTGAGCAATTTTAAAAATATGTTCATCCCATGTAGTATGATCTGAATCAATATAGTGTTGCGATCCACTATTAGGCAACCCGTCAAACATACAAACGCCCGGGGCACAGCGTATTCTTCAGCATTCGAGAATCCTTCTACAAAGTTCTAGATAATGAGTCATATCTTAATGCAGGGTATATATAAGGCCGCTTATGAATGTAAGAGTTAGTCTATTCTTGAATGTCTAATATAAATTATATCGTTGTAAAGTAAACGTAGTTGAGTTTTTAGAATATATACATAAATGATATGCTGTGTCTAACGTGCATGCAGCTTGCAGTATACATAAATAAATAGAAGTGTATAAACAAATAGTTGTGTTAGTGTGGTTATTGGACCTAGGGTAAAGAAGTTAGTTTAAGAAGATATTAGTGCTTGTAAATTCATTAGTGTAATAGTGCTTCATTGTTAAGTGGACTGAAAACATCTATAAATAAGGCATATACTGTTAATTAGACTTGTGAACAGTGAGTAATAAAGACCATTATTATTACTTGTTTTAAATTAAAGAAACGCGGTAGTAGTAGCGCGTTACACTGGTGTCAGGCATTTGTGGGGTATATAGTGATTAATTTAAAACACAAGTCTAAAGACATTTAAGTAGTTTATATATGCCAGTTACAAGGAGTCAAAATAAGATGGAGGCAGAAAGTTTAATGAATTTCCTTAAGGATTTTAAATCCGAAATGCAAGTGACACTTAGTGAAAATGCTGAGAAAATGGAGGAGAGGTCGGCTAAACTGGAAGTGACACTAAACGAAAACTTAGTGAAGTCAGTTGAACTGGAATCGACCCTTAAAGAATTTAAATACGGCATGGAAATGACACTTAGTGAAAATGCTGAGAAAATAGAGGAAAAGTTAAGTGAAAATACAGCCACGTTAGAACGAAGATTAATGGAAAGTTCCATTGCATTGAAAGAAGATTTCACTGAACAGGTAAAACAGTTGAGCAAAAGTTGGACAGTAAATTGATAAAAATGGAAGAAGATGTGATGAGGCTGCAAGAACAAGTAATTTCACTAACAACGCGGCCACTTGAATTGCCAAGCCAAGTTGTTAATCAGAACATTCCAGAAATAAGAACCACGGAAAGAAGCGAGTCAATTCCGTCTAAATTTAAAGTAAAACCACCTACATTCGATGGTAAAACACCTTGGCCCACATATTTGAAACAATTTGAAGCTGCTGCAATAGCCAACGGTTGGTGCAACAAAGAGAAGGCTATCTCTCTAATAGTGGCCCTACGGGGGGAAGCTCTTAACATCTTACAAACGATTCCCGATCACCAGCAGAATGATTACGGCCTCTTAACATCGAAGCTTGAGATGAGATATGGAGACGCTCACCTTCAACAGGTTTACCACGCACAAGTTAAGAACCGCTCGCAAAGACAAGTGAAAGCCTGCAAGAATTCGAAGCTGACATCGCCAGATTAGTTAGATTGGCATATCCAACGGCACCAGATAGTTTTCTCGAACAACTGGCTGTACAAACATTTGTGGATGGCGTTAAAGATGGCGAAATACAGCAAGCGCTAAGATTAGCACGGCCAAAATGTTAGATGACGCACTGGCTCATGCGCTTGAATTTGAAGCAGCTAAGCAGACATCACACAGAATGAGTCACAAAGTTCGGTCTGCCTTAGAGGAACCTGATCAAGCGCAGAACAGCATAGATGAAATAACCAACCGTGTGGAAAAGCTTGAAAGACAACGACCGCGGAGATCGCGTCTGCGATGCTGGAGCTGCGGTGAAGTTGGTCATATGCAGAGACGCTGTACTCAACCAAAGAAACAACCGGTTGAGTTAAAGCAGGTCAATATAAGGGGGCGAACGTCGACAGCACAGCGTAGTGCTCCGGAGATTATCATCCGTGCTGCATCGTCAATGGGAAGTCTGGACAGCATTTATATCGATGGTAGAATTAATGGTAAGATTGTCCGATTACTCGTGGATACAGGAGCGACAAGGACTATCGTTAGACCAGATTTGGTTGGTTGTGGAAAAGTGCTACCTGTATCGGTGTGTCTTCGAACGGCAAGTGGTGAGAAAATTTGTACTCACGGAGAGACTGCCGTTATGTTGACAATTGGGGACAAATTAATTAATCATCGAGTGTTGGTAGCTGAAATTACAGAAGAAGTGATCTTGGGAATGGATCTCATGAGAGAATATGGGTTTCATGTAAACATGAAAGAAAATGTGCTTCGGATAGATGATGATGAGATTCCATTTCAAGGTAGGAGTGACCAGACGATGCAAGTTCGAATGATTTGCGATATGAAAATACCGAGAAGGCGGAAATGATAGTGATGGGACGCCCGGATGGTACGCTCCGCGAAGGACAAGTATGTATGATGGAAGCAACTGAATCGGGAATGGGTCAGGAGGACTTCTGATTGGAAGAACGCTGGTAAAGTCTCGAAATATGGTACCAGTAAGGGTGCTGAACATTAATCCCCATACAGTGACCCTGAAGAAAGGCATGATTGTAGGAAGTTGCATTCCAGTATGTCATATTAAACGTTGTGTGGACGACACGAAAATAAACCAACCAACGGTTGCTCACAGAAATTGCTGGATATGTTGATACCCTCGTGTCAAGGATTAAATGGCGACCAACTGGGCAAGGTAAAAGAACTGGTCGGACGATATCGAGGTGTGTTTGCACTGGATGATAGTGAGAAAGGAAGGACGAATGTTGTGCAACACAAGATCAATACTGGAGATGCGCAACCGATAAGACAACACCCAGGCGGCTTCCTTTGGCAAAACGTAAGGAAGCTGAGCAAATTATCACCGATATGGAAGAACAGGGAGTGATTGAACCCTCGAATAGTTCATGGGCATCCCCGGTAGTGCTTGTCAAGAAAAGGACGGGTCGACAAGGTTTTGTGTAGACTACCGGCGGCTTAACAATGTGACAAAGAAAGACAGCTATCCTTTGCCCAGAATTGATGACACCTTGGATACTCTATCCGGATCTAAATGGTTTTCGACCTTGGACTTGAAAAGCGGATACTGGCAGGTAGGCTTGGAGCCAAACGATAAAGAAAAGACTGCCTTTACAATTGGAACTGGATTATGGCAGTTCAAGGTCATGCCATTTGGATTATGCAATGCCCTGCTACTTTTGAACGATTGATGGAGTCGATACTGCGTGGACTGTCTTGGAAGACTTGTCTGGTGTACCTGGACGACGTGATAGTTCTAGGCCGGTCTTTTGAAGAACACCTTAAGAACCTAGAGGAGATATTCCAAAGATTACGCGGGCAAACCTTACATTGAGCCCCAAGAAGTGTCACCTATTTGGAAAAGAGGTGAAATACCTAGGACATGTTGTTTCAGAGACCGGAATAAGAGCTGACCCTGACAAAATAAAAACGGTACAAAAGTGGCCTACACCAACAGATATACACCAACTACGCAGTTTTCTAGGATTGTGCACATATTACCGACGTTTTATACTTGGGTTTGCGAACATTGCCAAACCGTTAACAAAATTAACCGAAGATGGACAAGAATATGATTGGAATGACGACTGCCACAGAGCATTTGAACAACTGAAACGGCTACTAGTTACAGCACCAATTTTGAGTTATCCACGGATGGAGGAAATTTGTGTTGGATACCGATGCCAGTAACACAGCTATAGGAGGCGTTCTTTCTCAAGTGCAGGACGGACAAGAAAAGTTATTGGGTATTTCAGCAAGGTCTTGTCGCGGCCAGAAAGGAACTATTGTGTGACAAGAAGGGAGCTGTTGGCCGTCGTCAAATCCGTAGAGCACTTTATAAGTACTTATACGGCCGTAAATTCCTGTTGAGAACAGACCATGCTGCACTGAAATGGTTACTACAGTTTCGAAATCCTGAAGGGCAAGTGGCAAGGTGGATAGAGCGGCTGCAGGAATATGACTTTGATACAGAACATCGTGTAGGAACTAGCCATCGGAATGCAGACGCTCTATCAAGGAGACCTTGTCCGATGGACTGCAATCATTGCTCCAAGATGGAAGAGAAAATAAGTGTCATCCATAGAATGACGGTAACCGATGATACTTGGCAACTCGAAAGAATACGAGAAGACCAGGAGAATGACGCCGAATTGGGACGTATTATTGAGTGGAAAAATAGAGGACAACGACCAGCTTGGGAAGAAATTAGTATTTCAAGTAGGAGCCTGAAGGCATACTGGGCACAGTGGGACTCCTTAATGATGGAAAATAGAATCTTGAAACGACGCCTGGAATTTGAAGATGGCACCGAGAGACTTCAAGTGATAGTGCCGAGAAGCAGAGTGCCGGAAGTGTTGCAGCACTTGCACGATGGTATTTCCGGAGGGCACTTTGGCGTGAAAAGAACTCTCGAAAGAGTGAGAGAAAGATTCTATTGGGTGAACTGCAAAGAAGATGTGAAGGAGTGGTGCCGGAAATGTGAATTGTGTGCCTCTGCAAATGGCCCGGTCACAAAACGGAAAGCCCCAATGAGACAGTATAACGTGGGAATCCTTTTGAGAGGGTAGCCATTGATATAGCTGGTCCGTTTCCTGAATCAGAGAAAGGAAATAAATACATCTTGGTTGCGATGGATTATTTTACCAAATGGCCTGAGGCATATGCTATACCTAACCAAGAAGCCGAGACGGTGGCAGATGTACTAGTCAGGGAGTTGTTTTGTCGTTTTGGAGTTCCGTTGGAATTACACTCCGATCAAGGTCGAAACTTCGAATCGGCGTTGTTTCAAAACGTCTGCAAGCACCTTGGAATCAGGAAGACTAGAACCACGCCACTTCATCCCCAATCGGATGGAATGGTTGAAAGAATGAACAGGACGTTAGGAAGTACCTGACCAAAGTTGTCTCTGAACATCAACGAGACTGGGACCAATATTTACATTTGTTCCTACTGGCCTACCGATCTTCGGTACATGACAGCACAGGACACTCGCCCGCCTGCGTAATGCTAGGACGTGGTTGCGGCTACCATGTGATCTTCAGTTTGGATTTAAACCTGGAGAAGAGATCGCAGGTGAAGATTACGTTAGTAAGCTTCGTGAAAGATCAAATAGTATTCACGAAAACGTCCGAAAGAATATACAGGCAGCAAGCGATCGAATGAAATCACAATATGACACGAGAGCACAAGAAGGTGGTTATCAACCTGGAGATTTAGTGTGGTTGTACAATCCACAAAGAAAACGTGGATTGTCGCCAAAACTACAAAGACAATGGGAAGGGCCGTACGAAGTGTTAAAAGGATTAATGATGTAGTGTACCGGATCAGAAGATCCTCGTGGTAAACCGAAAGTGGTACACTTTGACCGTTTAACATCCTACGCTGGCAACAACCAGGAAGACTCGAATAATGATAATGGTGTTCGGCAAGTTATTAATCATGAGCCAAATGTAGATTTTGAGAGCTTTATGGCGGCGTATGGTGGTTCCGCTAAAGCGAGATTTGGCGTTGTTGTTGAAAAACAGCAAGATCTGTTTAGAGCACCAGAAGAGTATTCCCTTGCACATTGCGTAGCTCAAGATTTGGCAATGTCAAGGGGAATAGCTGTTGTTTTTAAAAAAAGTTTGGATGTGTAGATGAATTAGTACAACAGCAGCCAACTGTAGGAAAAGCTTTGGTTCTTCAAGATATGAATCGTTATGTTTACTATCTGGTCACCAAAAATTCTTCATGGCAGAGACCTAGTTATGGACATCTATGGGAGGCTTTGCTGAATCTTAAAGCTCAGATGATGGAAAATGGAGTAACGAAACTAGCGGTTCCCAAGCTAGGTTGTGGACTGGATCGCTTAGATTGGAGGATAGTCCGAAATATGCTAGAAGTAGTTTTCCAGGAAACCAACGTCCAGGTTCTTGTTTGTTGTTATCAACCGGTTGCCTACCAAGACCAAGAAAAGAGTGTTGACTGTTACTTCCAACGACGCGGTGGATGCACCAGAGGAGATAACTGCCGATACCGTCACCAGTCATCGAATTGGCGTCAAGATGGATTTACAGTTACGAGACGTAACGGTTTTAAAGAGGGGGCAGTGTTGCGATCCACTATTAGGCAACCCGTCAAACATACAAACGCCCGGGGCACAGCGTATTCTTCAGCATTCGAGAATCCTTCTACAAAGTTCTAGATAATGAGTCATATCTTAATGCAGGGTATATATAAGGCCGCTTATGAATGTAAGAGTTAGTCTATTCTTGAATGTCTAATATAAATTATATCGTTGTAAAGTAAACGTAGTTGAGTTTTTAGAATATATACATAAATGATATGCTGTGTCTAACGTGCATGCAGCTTGCAGTATACATAAATAAATAGAAGTGTATAAACAAATAGTTGTGTTAGTGTGGTTATTGGACCTAGGGTAAAGAAGTTAGTTTAAGAAGATATTAGTGCTTGTAAATTCATTAGTGTAATAGTGCTTCATTGTTAAGTGGACTGAAAACATCTATAAATAAGGCATATACTGTTAATTAGACTTGTGAACAGTGAGTAATAAAGACCATTATTATTACTTGTTTTAAATTAAAGAAACGCGGTAGTAGTAGCGCGTTACAATAGGAAGAGATAGTGGTAACTAAAACTCTATTTACTCTTTCGGTAGGGTTTACTTGAGGATGGTATTTTGCGTTAAACCAAATTTTTTGTACTATATAACCCTTAACAAAATTTTGAAAATCTTTAGAGATAAATTGTGCCCCATTATCACAAAGAATAATCAAAGGAACACCAAAGATAAGAAATACATTTTGCTCTAGGAATTTAATTATAGCAGCAGATGTAGCTTTACGTAAGGGTTGCACCATAACAAATTTAGAAAACTAATCGGTGACAACAAAAATTTATTGGTTACCTTTTTTCGATCGGGGGAGAGGTCCTAATAAGTCAAGCGATATTAATTGAAAGGGATAAGGTACACGTTTAAAGTTACCCATTAAGCCAGAACGAGCGTCCGGTGAACTCTTATGAGAACCACAAATTTTATAGTTCCTAATATAACGACAGACAGATTGCTTTAGTGTGGGCCAGTAATATAATTCAGATATTTTAGCGAGAGTTTTTGTAACACCAAGGTGCGCAGCAATGGGATCATCATGACTTAATTTAAGCACCTCACTACGGTTAGCGGTAGGGACAACAAGTTTCCATTCAGGAATATTAGATATTTTATGAGGGGAAGTAGATACAAATTTATTTAATCTATTGTTGGTTACTCGAAAGGTAGGAAATTTATCGGGATTATCAGAAACTTTTTTAATCATATTAAGATACCAGGTATCAGGAATTAGATTTGGAATGTTAAGAGAGACAACATCACGAGATAAGGCATCAGGTACGATATTTAATTTTCCAGGCCTATGCCTAACGTCAAAAGTGAATTGAGAGATACGCAAGTTCCATCTTGCCAAACGACCTGCGGGTTGTTTTAAGTTATTAAGCCAAGTGAGAGCTGCACAATCAGTGATTACGGTAAAATGTGTACCTTCAACATATCCTCTAAATTTCTCGATGCCAAAGATAACGCCCAATAATTCTCGTTCAGTAGCTGAGTATTTTGTTCGGCAGAAGTTAAGGCACGACTTGCATAAGCGATTGGATGCTCTAAGCCATTGCTCACCTGGAACAACATTGCACCTAAACCAGTAAGTGAGGCATCGGTTTGTATATAAAATTTTTCATCGAAATTGGGTGTGATTAAGATAGGTGCTGAAGTGATTAATGTTTTAATTTGTTCGAAAGCCTGTTGAGATTCTAAATTCCACTCGATAGTTTGGGATTTATTTTTATTTTAATTAAAACGGTAATGGGTGCAGATATAGTTGAAAGGTTGGGTAGAAAGATGCGATAGTAGCTAATCATTCCAATTAAACGTTTGATTTCGGTAACCGTTTTAGGTGTTTTGAATTTAGTAATAGCGTCAACTTTAGCAGGATCTGCTCGTAGGCCAGTTCCATCGATAATAAAACCAAGAAATGTAAGGGACGAACAACAAAATTGAGACTTTTCTCAGTTTATCTTAAAACCTGCTGCATTTAACCGTTCTGCAACCTCATTTAATGTGGCGATATGTTCATCAAAGGAACTTGAGATAACTAAAATATCATCCAAAAATACAAAGGCACGTTCCTGATGTAAGATAGGACCTAACGTTTGATCCATAGTACGTTGTAGGGTTTGTGGTGCGTTACAGAGACCAAATGGTAAAAAATTATACTCGAAAAGACCTCGGCCTGGAACACAAAAAGCAGTTTTTTTACGAGAAGATAGGTCGAGAGGTATCTGATAAAAAGCTTGTCTAAGATCGATAGATGAGATAAATTTTGCGTTTCGAAGCCGGCTTAAAATAGAGTCAGTTCTTCGTAAAGGATAAGCATCAGAAACAGCCACGAATTCAACTTCCTGCCATCAAAACAAACACGCCAATCGTCATTCTTCTTACGAACTAATAATACGGGAGACGTCCAGGGTGAATTTGAGGAGAGATAACACCAGATTCTAACATTTTATCTATTTCAGCATGCAAATGCTTTTGCAATGCAGGCGATAACGGATATTGACGTTGCTTGAAAGGAGGTCATCACCTGTAGAGATAACATGTGTTGCGGTAGTAACGCAACCAAGTTCAGAAGTATTAAGTTTACGAAATTTGTCGATTGTAGAGTTAAGAATTACATTTTGTGAATCAGTAAGAGAAATTTTGTTAGATATTCCTGCAGATGCACAGGAATTTGTTTTAAGAGAAGTTTGCCAAGAAAAATCCTGGAAGTAAAGAGACAAATTACAAATTTTTCAAAAATCCACACCTAGTAGGAAAGGATAAGCTAATGCAGGTACAATTAAAAATGGAACCTCGCGTTCAAGTGATTCTACTCGAATTTTTAATTTAAGGGAACCCGTTACATATATTTGATTATCGTCAGCTAAATTTATAGAAGTTTTTTCGGGAACAATTTGAATTTGAATATTTTGTTTAGATAATTGCTGTAGACTTTTGTTGTTTATAAGGGAGTATGAGGAACCTGTGTCCAATAAAGCTATTACATTTAAGGAACCAATCGAGATGGGTAAGTGCGGACGATTATCACAAGGTTTCTTAACAAGTTGTAAAGCGGCAGACTTTTTATGGTAAAAGGAATTAACGGTTTGTAGCCAATTAGACCACTCTGACGAAGTAGTATAACATAATTCTTCTAGTGAAGGTAAGGCATTTTGTACATTAACAGTAGCGATATTATTGTTAGATAAATTTAATAACGGTACAGCGTTAGAGGTAGTTTTATGGTTTAAGTTTATTGACGTCTGGGTCCGTTGAATGAATGGTGTTGAGGACGATTTTGATTCCTTGAGATATTTACGCCCTGAGTAGAAATATTTCGACGAGAGTTTCCCGATACGTTAGGATTACAATTCGTGCAGTTAGATTTATAGATATTTGCGCGACCACAACCATAACAAAAAATATTTTTGGGGTATTTGCAGACATTATAGTTATGTCCACTTCTCTTACAATTCCAACAGGTAAGTGAGTTATTTGTTACGGTAGAAGGAACATTAAGGGTGGATACTTTATGAGAAGCTCGAACTTGACAAGCTAAATCGGGTTCTAAAAGGCCAGATTGTTTTTCTGGGGGGAGACGGTATTTATCAACTCTTAACTTTACTTCCTGAAGAGAACGACATAAATCTTTAAAGTGGGCTAAGGAAGAAATGTGTTGTAACGCCAGACGTTCAGAAAAATAAGGATTTAAATTTCTAAGTAACTGATCGACAATTTCAGATTCTGAAGGTTTATTATTGAGTCTACTATATAAGGCTTCTATTGAGGTAATGAAGGAAACAACATTTTCGTTAGGTCCTTGGGTTCGATTTCGTATCTCGTTTCAAAGGTCGGTAATATAACCATGAGGTAGGAAGTCTCGTTTTAAACACGCAACTAACTCCTCCCAGGTAGAAATTTGATCTCTAATATTTCGGTACCAGATTAACGCAGAATTGGAAAATAATTCGCCCGCTGAAACAAATAAATCCTGATCGGTACATTGTCGAGAAATTTTAAAATCGTTAATTCTGTCGAGGAAAGACATTAAAGATATTCGAGGTCGAAACCTTGAAAAGTTAGACCCCATTTGTATACAGGTATAGATTTCCCTAATGGTTGAGCTTGGGCAAGTACGAGATTTGATAACGGTGGCAATATATCTGCGTCTGCGTTTGGATCGAGTCTCTCAAGAACAATCCCTTCAAGTAATAATATATCTGATAGAAAAGTTTGTTTAGCTTGGTTCGCTTGTTCATTGTCATATAAGCACAATAATTCTATGCGCTGTTTGAGGTGGGTGATTCTGGAAACTAAGCGTTTTAACTCGATATCTGTTGGGCCGGGATCTATTTTATTTATTATATTAGTTATATCGTCCAGAAACAGTTTGATTTCAGACACGTTGTGAGCAAAATCGGAAACAATTTTCTTTAAAATAGGTACACCTTTCGTTTCCTGAGCTAGAATCGCTTTAAGTTGTAATCGTCTATCATTTTGATTAGGGGCAGGCGTAATGTTTCTACACTCGATCTCGCAAATCAGCTTCAAAGACTTAAGATGTGCGATATTCATTTTGAATTAATATTTGCGACACAATATACCAGATATACAATACTAAGGTAATTCAGAAGATAATAAACGGTACAGCTAACTTCAAGTCAGTACGATAAAGATATTTAAAGGTAAAAACTTCCCATAAAAGGCATTCATAAGGTATAGTATTTAAATTTAATTACGGTACGTATATAAATCACTAAAAAACACGTTTAGAACTGTAAAAGGGCAAGATTAGTGTTTAATAAAAGAAATATATCACTGTTAAGTTACAAAAGGACACTCCAAATTATAAAAAGGTAGATAATATGTGTTATTTAACAAATAAAACAAGATCCTGTTAGTCTAGCGTTTTCAAAAGATATTTTAACGCTCAAATCATTACGTTATATGCTTTTAAACACAAGGTTTCTTTTAAAAATAATTCGAAAATCAGAACTAAAGAGCTAGATTGCTAGAAAATTCCTTTAAAATGTTATCAGACAAGATAATGTTTATTTGCGATTTCAAAAACAGTCGAAAAACAAGCAAGGGGTATGTTTTAATCTAATATAAATAGATAATTTCCCTAATAAACAGTGTTTAAGGCTTGAAATTACTTGAATGCTTATTTATTAATGTTTAAATGTACTCACGTGTAAGAAGTAGGGTTAAGGGATTGATCCTTCCTAAAAACTTATATTTGCATTTAAAAACAAACTATGCATTGAACAATATAACTGAAGTCAACAAAGGCATACCACATTCAAAATTGGAAAAACATTAAATTAAAACACATTCCAAAACCAGAAGCTGTATTTCAATTTCAAAATGGCGGTCCACCTTTAAGTTACCATTACAACTATTTTTGACATCTAAGCAATGTGGTGCGTTCCAAAACACCACATAAAATTCAAGGTTAACAGATATATTAGAGAATGTAGATAATTATATTTATTAATTTTTTTAGTGAAAAAGCTATAAATAACATTGTTAATACATCGTATATTGATAAAAGAAATTACAACCTAAAAAACGTTAAAGGCGCCAAATTCTTACAATTTAAAGTTAAAGTTACAATCCCGCAAGCGCGAGATTACGTAACGCACCGGCAGATGGTAACCCTTATCTTGGTTACAGATTTTAGCGCGCCCATCTGTCAATGACGTCACACAATAAGCATATTTAATTTCG
Source organism: Platerodrilus igneus (assembly GCA_036346225.1). NCBI lineage: Eukaryota > Metazoa > Arthropoda > Insecta > Coleoptera > Lycidae > Platerodrilus > Platerodrilus igneus. The sequence goes on along the minus strand of JARFIW010001134.1, from coordinate 131,924 downwards.
CAATTACGGAATAAATATAAATATTCGAAATGCAGTATAAACAAATAAGGTACTTACATAAATAAGTACGCTTCCTGCGAGGTTAAGTTAAAGTTGGCGTCTGCTGACGTCCATCAGGGCTGCTGATGGCCCCCATCAAGACAATTAACGGAGGGTACGCCCAGCGTCCTTCCAAAGCGCTCCGACCAGCTACGGCAGTCATGGGCTCCAATTCATTCCCGGGGTCGTGGACGACGGTTTGCCCTAGGCTGCTTCCAATTGTTTTCTTTCCTATGTAGAGGTAACGATAAGGAAGGGTTATGGAACGACAGTTGAACAAAAGGCAAGGAAATCTACATAAAAAAAATACAGACACGATACGATACCTCACACGACCACTCTTCTCGAAGTCTCAGGCAAAACAGCCACGTTACAGAGTCCCCCGGAAACTTCTCCCACTTTTTCTCCGCCACTAACGTCGCGCGATCTGGCGCAAATGCACTCTGACGTGACGGAAATACACGCCAAGTCTTTTGAATTTGTGGCGCGAAATTCCCGCACATCAAAATTAAGCTAAGGAGTGTTTAGTGCCAATTTGGCACGTAACAAATTGTATTCATTATTTGTATATTTTAAATAGGGGATTCTGGTTATCCCCTTCGTACATGGTTATTAACACTGTTTAACGAAGTAGAAGATGATAGTCCAGAAAGCTATTACAACGCCGTACACAAGAACACACGGGTTAAAATTGAATGCTGTAATGGTGTATTGAAAGCAAGGTTTCGTTGTTTACCTAAAAACCAAGTGCTCCATTATGCATCTGAAATAGCATATAATATTTATAATTGCCTAAGTAGTATTACATAATATATATCTGGAATACAGAGATTCTCAACCGGACGATATTGCAGATGCAGACGATTAGCGAGGAAGACAATTTAACAAGAAAAATAAATCCCGAATTGACTAATGGAAGAAGAGCTAGGATGCAACTTGTCCGTTCTCTAAATGCAGCACGGGGAAATTAATGCATTACAAGTTTTTTCTAATACAATTTCTATCTATAAATGGAAATCAATAAATACATTTGTATCGTATTGTTTATTTAATTTAATTACATAGGTATGTTTCACTAGAGTGTGATATCTTAACCAATAGTAAAGTTATTCTGAAACTGAAACCTAGCATACATCAAATAAGTATTTACATATTATACAAACAGCAGTAATTCCTTACAAACTAACGTTTTGTACAAGTTTCTTTAAACTCTCAGCGATTGACTCAAGGGCATTCACTTTTCTGGCTTTCAGTGATTCGATGTTCTTTAAGCAAGAAATCTTTTCTTTGTAGTATTCCCTTTTCAGGTCTAATTTCTCATTCAAGTTGTTCTTGAATGCACTAGCTGCGTTGGCAGAATTAATTAAATTTTCTAATTTTTTGGGAATGTTGTTTTGCCAATATGTCTCTTATGTAAATCCTGTTTCGGTTGATCCAATTTAATCATTTTAGGTAACTCCACTTCTGCCAGAGTTAGTGTGGATGAAAATGATGGTTTCGCTAATGGTGTATATATTGGGGACTTATTTTTGTTAACAATTGTAGTTGAACCCATAATTGCTCTTGCCGTTAACATTTGGTCGTCATTTTCTTCTTCAGCATCACTTTCCACTTCAAAAATAATTGTGTCGTCATTAAATTGAAAATTAACGCTCGATTCTTTAGCATCGTGTCTCTCTACAGACACTTTTTTAATTATTTCCAATACATCATTTTCTAACGAAGTTAACGTATCATTCATTAATAAGTGGTCCACCTCCAGTTTGTCTAAAATTACTATTATTCTTGGCCTGTTTAATTTTAGTCCTGTTGCGAATATCATGCCATGCCTATAATACAGCGTATTGCAAATAATGTATAGATTAAGATATGCAAACTTACTTTCCGCCAACCTTTCCAATCCTTAATAGGTCCGGGAGTACTATTTAAAATGTTTGTAATATTCATCCAATCATTATTGGCATCTTTCATTGAATAAGTGGCTGTTTGTTTCCCACTAACCAATTGTGGCTTCTTTCTTACAAACTCTACTAATAACTCTTTTTGCATTCCATGTTTTTTTAAGACTGCCATTTTAATGGAAATATGGTTTAATATTTTGAGTAATAAATAATACAGCAAACCTCTAAATCACATTGAGAAGTGAGCCCGTACATTTGCTGAACGCGACGCTCTCAGCGTCGCTATAGTGCAATATAACTCCACGAGTTTTTCGGCATGTTGAAATTTCTTCTTCTGGTAAGTTGTGGTTTGTAGTTGATGTTGATGTTCTTAATATATATATTTATATATGTAAGTCTGGATTCCAGAAGACCTGCTCCTGGAATCCTCTTGGTTTGGTGCAGTAAGCAGTTTCCCGGATCTTCCCCTCAGTTGTCCTCCTACTATACAGTATTCCGGATCCTGGGACCACTGGCCTGTGATTTTCGCCTAACAGGACTACTCGCCACAGGCCGCTCCATCGTCAGGTAGCTCGGTTAAACAGGACTGACGGATGTGCATCCCCGACGACTTCACTTGTGTACCCATTCCTCGGCATCCCGCATAGCTGGAGAACTCCCGCAGGACGTCACCGTTCCGCTGCCCACCTTTGATCGCCCAAAGGCGGTGGTCGGAATACGTGAGCTGTTACCCCATCGGAGTCTGGGCAACAACTGAGAAGTGAGGTAATGTGATGCTTTTTTTGGTTCTAGTTCACAAGCAGTAGTTTAAACATACATCCTTCGGCAATGTTGTCAAATCGATAACGCGTGTTCTTGCGAATCGTATTTTGGTACTTGCGTAGGATCTTCAAAAATTGACTTTAACAAACTTATACGTTTTATTTCATGTATAACTATACGTATTCGCAAATAACCGAACATTCTCAAAAATTGACCCCCAGAACATACTTATGTATGTAATCTCAGCATTTGAACTTGATCAATTTTGTGATTGTATTTTATTTGAAGCGGTAGTTTTTAAATGTATAAAATTTAAAATTAGCGCCATGTCCGCCATTTTTAATTTACTTTTCTTCCTAGATGGTGTTTTGCTTTGTAAATGTTGCACTGAAATATCAGCTAGGGATATAGATATTCTATGGTATGTTTGGTCTATGATGTTCTATGACCGTTGAGTGAAAGTGAAATACGGTAACAGTATTAAGTAGATTCGATTTTAAAACTAATGGCCGTGTTACAGTTTCTGTTGTATTTTCTAGTTTGAAAGTAAATTTTTAATCGTTAGTGTTTAACTTATTTGGATATTCTAAGGTGTGCAAATCTGGATGAAAAAGAAATGATTGCTGCCAAAGACTCACAGGTATGGTTTATTTTCGCTTTATAACCTCAATCAACTAACAAATTCTCAATTGGAATAGGAGTTTGTTCCCAGTGGACGGCAGCACGTATTACAACATCCAGGAAATTTAGAACGTTATGATGCTAATAAAGGAGATCAAAAAATGCAAATAGATGATCTTTTAAATCAATTCGAAGGTGTTTCTATTAGTGATGATACAGATCGCGAATGGTGGATTGTAAGAAAATCACCTTACAGGTACAGTACTGAAGATCCTAGTGTAGAGGAAGATGCAACCATAAATAAAATTCAAACAGCTTATATAGCTAATGTTTCTATAGCTTGGAAAGATTATAAAAGGCGATTGTCTGATTTACAAAACTTTAGTGCCAGGAGGAGATTGAGTGATACCGACTTACTGGGCGATCCATCTAAATTATCATCCAATAAAAACAAGAGCTATTTGAACTGTAGAAGTTTCGAAATGATGGAAGAAGAGCTGTATGTTAAAAATAATATAGTGGTTTGGAGTAAAGGCTTAGTTTCATCTGGAAATACGTCGAGGTTTGATCAAATGAGGGTTATAATGAGTTCATATACTTCCCATTATCTTGTAAAATGTGCACAATGGTGCACTTTTTATTGTGAACCACCCATGTTGGATAGAAGCAATTCAGAAACCTTCCGTAACATTGACAAACCATTAGGTACACCATTGCCCAGTATTTGTATTATTGATAGTCAAAATATGAAAGTCTTTTGTATTGACAATGAAGATTTTATTACTACACTACCATTTCCTGTGAAAGCAATTTGGAATACCAAATTTGGTATTTTATTAGAAAGAGAAAATAGTAAGTATATATTTTGAATGTTATTGAAGTGGATGACCACAAACTAACGACCAATTTCCTCTTTTCAATGCAACATGCTTCTTTTACAAAGGCCCACAAGTCATTTTCATTTCAAGCCGTTAATCAGTTGCTATTACTTCTTTCAATGAATGTTTCCATTAAGACAGCCATTATTTACTTAAAAATCACATCCAAATTTTTGACTTTTGCTGTACTATTAAATTATATTAATCCTCGTATTAATCTCTGTTGATGTTTTTATTATCACCGTTAACATAATTTTTCTTGAAAAAACGATGAATAATTGCATAACTTAAAACTTCTTATAAATTTATTTAAGATTACTCAAGATGTTGTATTAAATTTGCAGGTAAAAATTTATTACGTAAACTTATAGTATTTTATTGAATTTGATTTTGAATTCGAAATATTAATGTTTTTGTGATGTATGAGGGAGATTGCCTAATCTATTTTATTTTTCTGGTTTTACATATTTCTGTAGTTTAATCTTACATGTTTCGGATGTAAGTAAAAAAGCAGTATTTGTGTGAAGTTATTCACAGTTTTCCCCGCAATGGTTTTACAAAATATAGAAATATAATTCAATATTTATAACAAATATTTACATGTACTGTTTTCAATTTTGCAAGCTTGTTTCTGAATATGCACGTACCACTGAGCAAATAAAACTTCCTTACCACTATGTAAGAGATAGATACGATCCTTACACCAAAAACAGGGTCTTGTTTACATTACGTGACCTGTCAAAAATAATTAAAAATTATTAGAAACCACACAAAAACACGTACATTTTCAAATTCCAATGAAAAATTTGCGGATTTTTCAGTAAATTTGGTTTAATTAAATTCCAAAATCTGGAACTAATTCTTACTGAAATGTCACGCGACCGTAGATCGCGGATTAATATACAAAGCTCTCTTGATACTATAGAACAATAATCTCGCCTTGTCTAATCTTTAACAGTTGGTAGAGCTTTTGACACTATTTGAGACAGAACAATAACATATTCCTTGCACTATGAAATTGTAACTTAAATAACATAGAACATCTATAACCCTTAAGCACAGATTGTAAGTTTTCGAACAGGTCATTGGCATAGCATAATTTGTGAAAAAATAATGGCTGCATTCAGTTCAATCTTTAGTTCCGACATTGTCGATCTTATTTCACCACTGATAATTTGATAGAACTTTCGCGTGTTATTGAATGGAAACACAGACAACGCTTATAAGTTGACAACTAATGCAGCAGACCATAAAATGAAATATAAGTTTTTGCAGATTTTATATATGTATGGTTTCTTCTTTAAAATAAATCCGTACTCTTTATCGAACAATAGTGTTACCATTGTAACGTCAACAACCATACAAATAAAACAAACTTCACAGTAATTAAATGTCAAACGTGCGAATTGGCACTGACTCCTAATTGTGTTGTAATTGTTCTGTTAAATGATGTATCTTTTGCAATTGCTTGTTTATATATTTTCATTTAATATTCACTTATCTTATCGTATTAACTATTTCGAACTCTTTTATAAAACAAATCAATTGCCAAACGTTACTTTCGTGCGTGTGTGTGCAAGTTCTCATCGACATTGAAATATATGAGTATTTTCGACATGACAAAGCATAGGGGAACTTGCAATGAGAGCGCTTTATACAGCATAAAATGTAAATGTATTGCTTGATATGCTGCAGGCCCATGCAGTTAGTGTTGAACCCATCTTTGATTATTTTGCCTTGTAGTAAAATGTTTCGCCTAGTGACCAATAATTAAATCTCAACAGTATTTTCACACATGTACCAAATCGATCATTTTATCTTAGTAGTAAAACGTTAGGACTACTAAACTAAGTAGAAAAGTCAACACAATTTTTGCCTTGGCACTATTTATGCCACAACACTATACTTGCTCATTCACCGGTTCGATTATTTTCTCTTAGTAGTAAAACATTTTGGCTACTAACCTAAGTTGAAACCACAACACTATTTTCGCCTCAGCACTATTTATGGCTAAATACTATATGATCGCTCATGCACCCGTTCGATTATTTTGTCTTAGTAGTAAAACATTTCGATTAGTAACCTAAGTTGAAACCTCAACACTATTTTCGCCTCAGCAATGTATATGCCTCAACACTATTTTCGCTCTTACACACGTTCGATTATTTTGTCTTAGTAGTAAAACATTTCAACTACTGATCTAAGTGAAACCTCAACATTGTTTTCGCCTCAGCACTAATTTATACATCAACACTATTTCCGCTCATGCACCCGTTCAATTATTGTCTTAGTAGTAAAACATTTCGACTACTAACTAAAGTTGAAACCTCAACACTGTTTTCGCCTCAGCATTTTTATGCCTACACACTATGTCCGCTCATGCACCCGTTCGGTTATTTTTCTTAATAGTAAAACATTTCAACTACTAACCTAAGTTGAAACCTCAACACCGTTTTGTCTGGGCACTATTGTAACAATTTTATTTCTTGATTATTAAATCCATCCATAAAAGTGCAAAGTTATAAAACGCTTTTAATAAAATTATAAGTAAAATACATTTAACAAGTTTGGTAATACGCTAAAGCTGTATCTATATGTAGCATTCTATATATAGTTATATATCTGTGCCTTCGATAACTGTTCGCAGGCACGTTTTAGTTGAAAGCCCCCTTGGGACACGCCGTCGTTGGAGCGAGCGTGTTAACCAGTTGGCCATGCGAGATTGTTGAGTCAAAATGTACGATTGGAAGCAGGCCGCCAATTTGCGGTTACATTTTAAGCAGTCGAGATCCATCTTTAAATAGCGCACACAAATAACCACCATAAAATCAACTTTAAAAACAACTATTCCAACCACTGATGTAAAACCACTTTGTATTACAGTCTGTAGGAAGTAACTTTGATGATGGAAAATTTGAATAATTTGTAGAAGATCATATTACTACAAAACGTAAAGATGTTATTTGATGAGACAACAGGGTTCAACATATTGCAGCAGCTGATGGAAGTATGGTGATTATGTTTGATATTACAACACCTCCTCACAGCTACAAAACGCAGCTTTGGTTCGTAGATAACTATAAGAAATTTTCCGTGTTTCAAATTAGAAACACGCTATTTTGTTTAGTGCATAAAAGCACGAAAATAATAAAATTTCAATTATTTGTTGTACTGGAATTTTCCAGTGTTAAAAATTATAATTCACAATTTTTAATGGTTTAAGAAACCATACACGTGGTTCATTTTGTTCTGTTGGTAACAGCGACAGGTGTTTTTGATGTCACTTGTTTGTCTGCAATATACTGCTGACACCTGTTTTCTAGTAAACATATGCTTTGAACAGCGTTTGCCTAAGTTGAGTAAACAAAAATATTTTTGTGATCTTTTTTTATTAGAAATTGAAACTAACACAAATAATTTATATAAGGAGACTTGAGTAACTATGTTTTAATTTGTAACCCACTCGAACAGATCTGCACGGGTCGGACCTTTGTTTTTGTAGCAAGTTTACACTAAGTTTTAAAATGTTTGATTATCAACTATTTTGATAAACCTTAATTTAAAACCCATGAACTCATTTAATTATTTATGAAATTTTGTTGCATTGAATTTTGTTTTAAAAGAGAATCTTTTGAGTAAATTATTAGTTCAAGATTAAAGTTTTTTATTTTGATCAAATATGGTCAAAACTAACTACAAGAAACTAATATCCTTAAGAGTGGAATTTTGATGTCAACTTATATAGGAGATATTTTTTTTTATTATTTTTTTAGGTATGTTTGTGGTACACAAATAGTGTTCCACCCTTCTATTAAGCTAATTATTACTATTTCTTACAGGAGCAGCGTCTTATTTAGTTAAGACGGGTTTCTGTCATCGAAGGCGATTTTTTTTCTTTGGGTTTCCACGTCCGCCCCTAGAAATTTACCACGCTATTATCATAAATAAGTCAGGACTTGGTGGCGCCTATTTGTTTTGGATTAAGTTCAACTTACAATCAAAATTCGACTTACCCCCCCATTTCTCATAGCTCTACCCAAGGAATAGACCCCTAGTTATGTCGGAAGACTTCGTTACACTTGCTCATAACGTGAGGCCAGCTTTATATAAGAAAAATTCGTTTCACTGGCTTTCTATAAACGTAGGGCAGGTGCCTCAAAAAACAATATTTGTTTCACTGGTGCCGGCAACGGCTAGGCACTCTGAAATAAAAGAAAAAACGTTTCACTAGCGCCCATGCGAGAGGCTAACTGAGCCAAGTTAGAAAATACGTTTCACTATTTATATCTCAACACTATTTTTGCTTATGCATCCGTTCAATTATTGTCTTAGTAGTAAAACATTTTAACTACTAACCTAAGTTGAAACCTCAACACTATTTTTGCCTCAGCACTATTTATGCCTACACACTATGTCCGCTCATGCACTCCTCCGGTCATTTGTCTTAGTAGTAAAACATTTCAACTACCAACCTAAGTTGAAACCTCGACACTGTTATTGCCTCAGCAGTATTTATACATCAACACTGTTTCCGCTCATGCACCCGTTCAATTATTGTCTTAGTAGTAAAACATTTCGATTACTAACCTAAGTTGAAACCTCAACACTATTTTCACCTCAGCATTATTTATGTCTACACACTATGTCCACTCATGCACCCGTTCAGTTATTTGTCTTAATAGTAAAACATTTCGACTACTAACCTAAGTTGAAACCATAACACTGTTTTCGCCTCAGCGATATTTATGCCTCAAGACTATATGTTCGCTCATGCACCCGTTCGATTATTTTGTCTTAGTAGTAAACCTTTTCAGCTACTCACTTAAGTTGAAACCTTAACACCGTTTTTGCCTGAGCACTATACCTCAACACAATTTTTGCTCATGCATCCGTTCAATTATTGTCTTAGTAGTAAAACATTTCGACTACTAACCTAAGTTGAAACCTCAACACTATTTTTGCCTCAGCACTATTTAAGCCTACACACTATATTCGGTCATGCACTCCTTCGGTTATTTGTCTTAGTAGTAAAACATTTCAACTACTAACCTAAGTTAAAACCTTAACACTATTTATGCCTACACACTATGTCCACTCATGCACCCGTTCAGTTATTTATCTTAGTAGTAAAACATTTCAACTGCTAACCTAAGTTGAAACCATATCACTGTTTTCGCCTCAGCACTATTTACACCTTAAGACTATATGTTCGCTCATGCACCTGTTTGATTATTTTGTCTTAGTAGTAAAACATGTCAACTACTCACCCAAGTTGAAACCTCAACACCGTGTTTGCCTGAGCACTATTTATACCTCAACACTATTTCCGCTCATGCACCCGTTTAATTATTGTCTTAGTAGTAAAACATTTTGACTACTAACCTAAGTTCAAACCTCAACGCTATTTTTGCCTCAGCACTATTTATGCCTACACACTATGTCCGCTCATGCACCCCTTCGGTTATTTGTCTTAGTAGTAAAACATTTCAACTACTAACCTAAGTTGAAACCTCAACGCTATTTTTGCCTCAGTACTATTTATGCCTACACAGTATGTCCGCTCATGCACCCTTTCGGTTATTTGTCTTAGTAGTAAAACATTTCGACTACTAACCTAAGTTGAAACCTCAACACTATTTTTGTCTCAGCACTATTTATACCTACACACTAGGTCCACTCATGCACTCCTTCGGTTATTTGTCTTAGTAGTAAAACATTTCAACTACTAACCTAAGTTGAAACCATAACACTGTTTTCGCCTCAGCACTATTTACGCCTTAAGACTATATGTTCGCTCATGCACCTGTTCGATTATTTTGTCTTAGTAGTAAAACATTTAACTACTCACCTAAGTTGAAACCTCAACATCGTGTTCGCCTGAGCACTATTTATATCTCAACACTTTCCACTCACGCACCCATTCAATTATTATCTTAGTAGTAAAACATTTCGACTACTAACCTAAGTTGAAACCTCAACGCTATTTTTGCCTCAGCACTATTTATGCCTACACACTATGTCCGCATGCACCCTTTCGGTTATTTGTCTTAGTAGTAAAACATTTCGAGTACTAACCTAAGTTGAAACCTCAACACTATTTTTGTCTCAGCACTATTTATGCCTACACACTAGGTCCACTCATGCACTCCTTCGGTTATTTGTCTTAGTAGTAAAACATTTCAACTACCAACCTAAGTTGAAACCTCAACACTGTTTTTGCCTCAGCAGTATTTATACATCAACACTATTTCCGCTCATGCACCCGTTCAATTATTGTCTTAGTAGTAAAACATTTCGATTACTAAGCTAAGTTGAAACCTCAACACTATTTTCACTTCAGCACTATTTATGTCTACACACTATGTCCACTCGTGCACCCGTTCAGTTATTTGTGTTAATAGTAAAACCTTTCGACGACTAACCTAAGTTGAAACCATAACACTGTTTTTGCCTCAGCACTGTTTATGCCTCAGCACTGTTTATGCCTCAAGACTATATGTTCGCTCATGCACCTGTTAAATTATTTTGTCTTAGTAGTGTAATCTAATCATGGGTTAGCAGAATAACGGACATATTTCATAAATATATATTTTATTTAACATAAGAATTTCTTATTTTCACAAACATAATGGTCAGGTTCACTTTCTTAAACGGAAACCATATTGCGAATTCCTCGACCAATCACATAATTGCTCTCTATAACCAATACGAATGCAAATAGGTAATGGCTTAGGTGGCGGGGAAATACAAATATTACATTTGGCGGTAAATTTAAAATATACATATATCAAACATAAACTAAAGGTGCAATTTTAAACCTACAGTAGTAAAACATTTCAACTCCTCACCTAAGTTGAAACCTCAACACTGTATTTGCCTTTGCATTATTTATACCTCAACACTATGACCGCTCATGCACCGTTCGATTATTTGTCTTAGTAGTAAAACATTTCGACTACTAAGTTGAAACCACAAGACTATTTTCGCCCCAGCACTATTTATGCCTCAAGACTATATGTTCGCTCATGCATGCGTTCGATTATTTTGTCTTAGCAGTAAAACAATTCGACTAGTAACCTAAGTTGAAATGTCAGCACTATTTTTGCCGCAACACTGTTTATACCTCAATACTATTTCCACTCTTACACCCTTTCGATTATTTTGTCTTAGTAGTAATACAATTCAACTACTAACTTAAGTTGAAACTTCAACGTTATTTCCACCTCAACACTATTTCCGCTCATGCATCCGTTCGATTAATTGTCTTAGTAGTACAACATTTCGACTACTAACCTAAGTTGAAACCACAAGACTATTTTCGTCCAGCACTATTTATGCCTCAAGACTATATGTTCGCTCATGCATGCGTTCGATTATTTTGTCTTAGCAGTAAAACAATTCGACTAGTAACCTAAGTTGAAATGTCAGCACTATTTTTGCCGCAACACTGTTTATACCTCAATACTATTTCCACTCTTACACCCTTTCGATTATTTTGTCTTAGTAGTAATACAATTCAACTACTAACTTAAGTTGAAACTTCAACGTTATTTCCACCTCAACACTATTTCCGCTCATGCATCCGTTCGATTAATTGTCTTAGTAGTACAACATTTCGACTACTAACCTAAGTTGAAACCACAAGACTATTTTCGTCCAGCACTATTTATGCCTCAAGACTATATGTTCGCTCATGCATGCGTTCGATTATTTTGTCTTAGCAGTAAAACAATTCGACTACTAACCTAAGTTGAAATATCAGCACTATTTTTGCCGCAGCACTGTTTATACCTCAATACTATTTCCACTCTTACACCCTTTCGATTATTTTGTCTTAGTAGTAATACAATTCAACTACTAACTTAAGTTGAAACTTCAACGTTATTTCCACCTCAACACTATTTCCGCTCATGCATCCGTTCGATTAATTGTCTTAGTAGTACAACATTTCGACTACTAACCTAAGTTGAAACCACAAGACTATTTTCGTCCAGCACTTGGAACGTCCCGTTCTAAGTTTTATAACTCATTGCAACTTTTAGTATCTTTTTAACATAATGCTCTGTGGTTAAGTATTCTGTTATGGTTAGAAGCCTTTGAATCTCTCCTTTGGTTAGATATTTCACTGAATTGACATTTGTCAAGTTGTTATTGTACTGTGGCGGCTCCGTGGCGTAGTGGTATGTGTGTGACTACTACGCCCAAGGTCCCTGGTTCGAATCCCGACACGGTCCGCTTGAAAAATGTTAAGCGAGCATTTTTCACAAAAATACACCCTCGTTCAGATGAGAGGTAAAATGGAGGTCCCGTGTGTGAGTGTTGTCATGCACGTTAAAGATCCCTACCTTACTTGGAACAGCAAGGATTCGGCAAAATTCAAAATTTTCCAGGTACCAAAAACTCGCTTCCTGGCCAGTGTAGTACCTTCGGGTGGAGCATTGGAAAATCACATGTAATGTTATTGTACTGTATTAATGTAATGCACATTAATTTGCTTTTGTTCATAAAAAGTGGTTTAATTGTGGGAAAATGTTATCTCACCTAAGGGTGAAAACGAGCCCATGTGGTGGCTCTTCTTTCTTGATCCAGCCTTCGAATCGAAACGACGAACTTGGTGCGTTAGCAAAATTTATATCGCTTATTTTAGCGGATTCTAGCTTACTACCTTGGATAAAATTAATCTTTCTGGTGTTTGTGAGTAAGAAAGTTAATTATTACGCCTTTGGCGGATTTCACGTCGTTTTTATTAATACTATTGGTTTGGCCTTCGCTCAGTTAGTGAAGCACATTTTTGTGATATTTGTTATATTCTACCCACATTGTTATGTGGTAAGTAATTGCTTTGTAGCACTTCTTGTTCTATGTGTTACGTGAATTTTAGGGTCCAAATTTAAGTCCAAATTGAAGTCCAAATTTACGCCTACCTCCAAATTTACGTGTAAGATTACGACTAAGTCTTATGTCTACGTCTGCGTGCGAGTCCAAGAGTAATTACATATTTTAGGTTTAGCAGTTCCAATTTAAGTAGATGCACATTTGTGAAGATTTGTTTAAGTAATCGTTCTGGTGGTATTACGATTACCCAGACTCGACTACTTACTGAAATAGATGGTATTGAAGCTCCCGACGAAGAACTAATTATTGATACAATAAGTTCCATCTGCTGGACTACCGAAATATTAATCAAACCTGTTGGAGTTATCCGTGGATGAATATTACACCTGAAGCGATTTTGTGTGACCATCTGTAATTGCTGTAATCCCGTTAAGTTGGATTTGGAATCCTTGACTGCTACTGGTGCATTGGAATTACTTCTTGAGGTCGTATACTTCCTTATTTAAGTGTGTTGAGTATGTTCTGTTGAGATTATTGGATTAATACTTTTGTGTATGAAACCTTATATTCACCCTCTTATTATTTTGCTTTGCATGCAACCATACTTACACCTGTGTTGTCAGGTGGGTTGCGATAATTAACGTAAAATCTGTATTTATGATAAAATTATTTAGGTATTAATGTTTGAATGCTTCCTTAGTAAGTGCTATGTTCTTGTGATTAATGCTAACCACTCGTTAATGCGTTCCAGTGATTTATACATATTGATTGTAAATCTAGTCACGAGCTTAGACCCTTGGTTAAATTATTACCCACTTGAGTTATGCGGTTACAGCGTACTTAGTGGCCACCAAGTCTGCGTACCCGATTATTACTTAGTACGAATTATTTTTGCGTATGGGCTCGTGCCGGATATTCTGAACACCATTGCGTTATTACTGTTAAATATTATTTATACAATCACCTGGAGTAAACATATATTTGCTTATTGCGAGCACTTAGCTTGGTTAATTTTCTCTTGAATCATTTAGGTTTGAATCTTGTATGTATGATTATTTGTAGAATTATTTGTTCTAGTGAAATTTATATTTATGTGTTTGATTTCATGTTTGGCATTGTAGTTACTTCAATAAATTCAGGTTTAATTCTGTGCCCTGTTAATTTATTGATATAGTGAGTTATCTCGGGTTTTGCCCGAGAATAGTGGAACATTTCTCGTTGATTCTGCTTGCTCCTGTTCCTGGCGCCCATTAATAAAATAGTTAGTTTTGACTTATTGGACCTTTCTAGTGGTTCCTTATGGTCCCTGAATGCGATTCTTTACCCACCGCCCTGATGAGTCTTTTCTGAGCTATTCCGGAGCACTATTTGTCATAGTAACGTTAACGAACCCATTATATCGATTAGATATCGAATTTTTACCGTGGCACACTATTTATGCCTCAAGACTATATGTTCGCTCATGCATGCGTTCGATTATTTGATCTTAGTGTAGTAAAACAATTCGACTGCTAACCTAAGTTGAAATATCAGCACTATTTTTGCCTCAGCGCTGTTTATACCTCAACACTATTTCCGCTCGTACACCTGTTCGATTATTTTGCTTAGTAGTAAAACATTTCGACTACTAATCTAAGTTGAAACCTCAATTTTCGCCTCAGCATTATTTATGCCTCAACACTATTTCCACTCATGCATCCGTTCAATTATCCCGTACCTGAAGCTTAGAATAATATAAATGCAACTATTCCAACAATTACATAACCTGTATGTTTGTTGTGGTTTGCTTAGCATTTTTCTTAATCTTCTTTGGGAATTAAACCACTCATAGTTTTTAGAATCATCTTTATTTACGTTTCGATCCATGACCTAGGATCGTTGTTAAAATAATAAAAACTTCAAGTTTGACATTTATGACATAAATTGAAGATGACTTTGATTTATTGATGTTCGATATATTTGGTTTGAGTAGATTAGATGAAAATTTTAAAGAATGATTGCCTGTAATTTGTGTTGCGGCCTGGGACTGACTTTTTAGGTAGCCAATACGCTTAACGTGAAATCAGTTGATTAATTTTTATTGGTAATTTCAAGTAAATTCAAAAATTTGAGGTTTGGAAAACATTTTTTGACATGTTTCTATTTATACGGTTGAGAGGATGGTTATTAAAAAAGTGTGTGATTACGTTACTGTAAGGCTTAAGCAGCCGGCGGTTGCTAATATGTCTATTGTTAGTAATTAGTTGTTGTATGTGTAAATAGAAATCATGTATGTAAGCTGTATTTCATGTTAATATCGCAAGGAAAACTCAGGAAAAACTGTGCTACCAAGATATTGTGGGCATTTGATTTTTATTTGTTATTTGTTTTGTTATTTCTTTTAGTAATGGAATCCATTGCTTACTGAAGGTCACGGATTTGTTTGCTACGCAGTTATTTTTATGTACGGTTATATAAGCAGCTTCTTTGATTTTGCGTTTTTGGTGGTTTTCTTCTTTGTCGATAATTTTTGGGTTTTCCCATTTCATATGACTGGAGTTCCATACATGTTGGTAAATCATGGATTTTTCAATATTTCTATTTTTTATACATGATTTATGTTCTTTTAATCGAACTTCAAATGGTCTGGAACTTTCTCCTATATAAAACTTGTTACATTCGCACGGTATTTTGTAGATGCACTTTTTTGAACTTTGTTTTCTTACTGTTTTAATTCTGAATTTGTTTCCTATTCTTTTGAATACGGTTGTGCAAATTCATTTTATTTCTAATTAAGAGAAATGCATATACCTTGTTATATTGTAGTATTACAATGTCTCTTCACTGTTCAATGCTAGAAGTGTATTTATATTTACTTTCAAAAGTTGAGCAGAAGCTTAGTGACTGAATTAATCAAATCTGTCTTTATTTTATTCATTCAATTTTTTTTATTGCTTGTTCAAAATATTGTAAGGTCTGTATTCTGTTTTATTTTAATCCAATCTATATATGTAACTGTATGTATTAGAAAATGCTATTTCTCCTAAACAAATACGAGTTCATTTCATTATGCATGAATATCTAAATATTTCCAATAATTTTTGTCCTTTTTCACCATAGAAGTTATATCAAGGTTTCGTGGAAACTAGATTATTGGCTTGATTTTCCAAGTATTATTCTAAAACCATTTTGAATCAACATAATTTTTAAGAGATTTCAAGATTGGGTGTATAATATTATAACAATATTTATTTGGCATGATAACATAATTAAATTATTTTCAGAACAAAATAAGCCCGATGAAACATCGCCAATCATATTTTCACTGGCTCATCCGTTAGATGAAGTTTGTCCTGTGGCAATTCGTCAAGGATCCATACGTATAATGGATGATCTTGTTCTTAATATTGTTTTTACTAACGAAAATCCTAGCATATGTATGTTATTTGATTCAGTTACTGGGCAGCATAGTATTTACAAAATTCGAAAAGTGAAACAAGATGAATATATGGATATGGTTGGGAAAATAACTAGTCCAACTATAGCATTTAATCTTTCCAGTCGAGTGAGTATATGTAATTTTATGATCAAGAAATATGAACAACTGATTTTATCTTGCTTGAAACCAAAATACCCAACCTGTTTGTTTTGTCCTAAACTATAATTATTTAAAAAAATGTCTGCTTGTAGGAATATTTTTAAGATTATCAAAAGTTGTTTGGGTCGAGCATTTTCACTTTTGCTGTTTATATCTGTACATCAACGGTATTATATATTTCTAGTTGTAGCACATTCTTCAGAAGAATGACATAGAAATTATAAAATCTGTTCATTGCATGTACACATAATTTTTTGTATAGGTATTCGTGTTACTGTTTATATTATGGTTTCTTAAATTGTGGGTCGTAAATCACTGGAGTGTTGCAAACCGTAATATGAAATCAGACATGTACTGATATTAGAGTTAGGCTATGTTACGATGTTATATCGTAATGTTTCTATGAAGTTAAATATTTACAGTATGCTGTTACATTGTAAAATTTCTGCTGGTACTATTTTCAATAGTTTTAGCGCACTTAAAAATTTTGTTGAATTTATAAGTATATTTAAATTTTAAACTATACAGATACTTAAAAATATATATCTTGTAAAAACTCTCTAGATAATTATTATCAATTCAATTTTATGTAAATATTTTAATTTTTTAACTTTCTTATTTAATATTTTCAACTCTGTATTTCTAGTTGTTTTGCATATACTGTGATTCCACCAAAGTGTAATTTATCAAATTGGTGTTGTGAATGCTTTTTAGTAGCATAATTTATTGCATATGTAAATGGCATATCACTTGTACAAATTGTTAAGTACCACCTTGACTTGTACATAATTAATGCTTAACCTTTACGATCCACTACAAAACAACCCTAACCATTATTCCTTTGTTTGTTGGTTCTTACCTTAGCCCTAAACAACGGTCGATCTCATATAGTGCACATAGTAAGTCGCATGTTAGAGATGGCCGTTTCATGACTTACAATAAGTTACATTCTCGCCCAAGTGCATGTTGTTCTCGTGGTCGGTATTCACTGTTTAATCAACTTATGGTAGATAATAAAATGCAGTCCTAAAGAAGATCGTGAATTGAAACTATCGATCAGAATCAAATTTCCATTAAACCAGCTGGATCGTGAATATTAGTGTGTAGAAAGTTATTTTTTTTTAAATTTTTATGGCATACTGTACAGATGCTGATTTGTGAACGTGTAGCATAATTATAATTGACTACTCTTTAAGTTTTCACATATTTACACATCTAGATTAAAACATTCTTCTTCTAATTTTAGCATTTTTTTATCATCGACAAATTCTTTGATATAAATAGGGCTGACAATATAGCAACACCGTCACTACTGAATAGCATTACTTTAAATGTGATTCTTAAAATTACGATACATATTTGTGGTGTGGAGTACTTGCACTGTTTATTATGATAAGCAGCAGCCAGCCTGCTTTATTTGCAATTAAGGTTTGACTGCAGAAGCCATCAAAATCTGTTGAGAATTGTTTGTTTCTTGTTGGTATTCTGTTCTGGGTGCTTGTGCATAATCTATATCCAGCAAGCTAGATTACGGGATAAAAGATTTTGTTACGGGTGTTTGAAGCATTAAATTTTAAATTTGGAATTTTCCAAAAGTGGGAATCTTGTAACAAAGTAAAAATGCACCAACCGACTACTGTGGTGCGGTAGTGGGTCCTTATAGCAATAAATGGCAGATAATTGAACAAAATTGAATAATGATTAAAATTTTACCTAGGTGCGAACTCAAATTACATTATTACTAGTACTTACCATGTTAGGTTTTCAATCCGTCAAGTTTAAAGGGCGCCAACTACCTCTAGATCTAATAGGATTTTATTTAGAGGACGAATAACCCAGGAGATTGTAATTACGGGATATTCTCTTGGTGAAATAGATTTTCTTACAAAAGATCATTGTGTTTGAAAAAATAATACAAATCTCAACTCGCCTAGCTCAAATCTATTCTAAAATAACATTCTTTGATCTTTTTGTGAACAAATAGGCATAAAATAAGTTTTAAAGGTACTTACATTAATATTTGGGTAGTGACCTAGAGATATTTCTCTAACAAAATACATACAAAACCATGGGAAAATCACAAATCAGTTCATCTGCATGTTCTTATACTTGAATTCTTAACTAGAATAATAATTTACAATACACCTCCACTTTACCATCAACTAGCAATGTCCAATTTTTTACACTGCTGTTGATGTAACATTATACTTATAACTATACTTTAAACAACAACTATTATATATAAATACCATCAAAACTATAAATGCATCAAACATAAATACCATCATAATTACGAAATCTAGTTCTACAAAAAAATTAACTTACAAGTTCATCTTCAAGTGACAAAAAAACCAGTGAAGTCAAGAGATATTATTTCATCATTCAGGATATGGAATTACAAACTAATTTACTGGGAAGCAAACCATTCCAATTTACTTCAGTGTTTGTAGGTTATGTCAAAAATTTGTGATTGACCATGTGGACCCTTAATTACCATTTCATAATCAACGGAGTGTTTACGACAAACCAAACCTTTTCTTTTCTGTTTTAACTCTACATCTGTTTCTGATGATGACATGTAAGTAATTGAATTATTTAGTTTTGGCAGCTGTCTTGCGATATCATTAGCCCCACCTTTGGCATTTTAGAAGGGTATGCCATTAATATACTTAACACGTGTAAGTTACAGACTGTCATGGTTTCTGTTTGTTAATGACATGTAACTGATACAAATGAATACATTGTACTGCATAATGATGTCTGGTTGACAATTTAAACTCTGGGTTTCATTAACTCATCGGTTTTTTCTTGGGTTAAACTCGATTTTTATTGCATCTTGCATACATTGTATATGATATCTACAATTAAGTTGATTATTAAATGGAATATTTTTGAGAAATCTATTAAACGTTTTCCTTTTTAGTGGCTTTTAAAATAATTAATGAATCAGAGTTTTGTTTTAATATGTATTGTACAGAAATAAAACGATGCTTTTGTAATTTCTAAGTGTATGATTTTTGTAGAAGTACTATTTATTGCAATAGCTTAGTAAACACTATTATACTGAAATCAAAATTGTACAGGGTGCTTTAATAATAAGTTGTCTGTTTTAAATTACTTTTTCTCCCTTTCTCACCCGATTTTTATTTCCCGTAACACCTAAACGTTACAGTTTGTTATGTCAAAGTAAAATACATGTTTTTTGTCTGTATTCAATTAAATATATAATTTTGCCACTTTCTTCATTTCATTGTATCACTATGCATAAACATCCCTTGTATAGTAGAAAACATAAGAAAATCAAAATGACATCTGACATCCATAAAGTTCACAACAATTGCAAGAAACCACAAATTTTTGAAATTGTCTCAAAACTTCAAATAAAGAAAAATCGTCTTCTAAAGCATATTCTTAATGCAAACTGCTTATTGGGAATCATATCAAGTTTTATTTTTGATTTCAAAAACTAACAAACCTCTCACAGTAAGATTAGAACTATAACCATCCACAGCTAAAAAATAGCAAAAATAATTCATGGAAAACAGTATGAATGTGAATTTTATAAAATAAATTTATTGAATCAATTTCTACAAATTATATGAAACTTTAAAGGTAGTTTAAAGTATTTCAATTTGCCAGGATGAATTGATAGTCTTTTTAAATGCTCCAGTTGTTGCTATTTGTCAGATATGTGTTGTAAGGAACTCATTATACGAGGTATATAATTACAGCTATATGTCAGATAGAACTTCAGTAGGCGGTTTGGTTTAGAAATAGCATCACATAACCTTCAACTAAATGGTAAGAGAGAGTAAAATGGAGTTTCACTATTCTTTAATGCAAAATCATACAAATAAAGTAATCCTGAAGGAAACTATAGGAAGCTTCTAGGAAAATAACCACGATAAACATATATAATGGTACTATATATATATATATATATATATATATATATATATATATATATTATACTGCATTTGACAGCAGAACCTAAATTACACACAAGAGACACGGATTACATAAAATAATCAATATTATGAACAACATCACTACACAAGAACATCGATTTAATACCAAAAATCAATCTTATGGAAGCCTAGTTAATGTAAGAATTAATTTAATTTTGGTAGAGGCTTCTACCTATTTGTACCTAATTTGTAAATAAATTAATGACGAAAGCATTTATTTCAATCAATTTCATATTTTAACATTTATATAGAAAAGTCTATGTATAATTGGAATTGTGTTCACCAATGAAGTTTATTATTATTATTATTATTATTATTATTATTATTATTATTTATG
Source organism: Platerodrilus igneus (assembly GCA_036346225.1). Classification (NCBI taxonomy): domain Eukaryota; kingdom Metazoa; phylum Arthropoda; class Insecta; order Coleoptera; family Lycidae; genus Platerodrilus; species Platerodrilus igneus. Next base: position 111,006 of record JARFIW010001134.1, on the reverse strand, counting down.
AATGTCAAGGATTGTATAATACTAACTACTGTGATTTTAAGTAAGCATAATGAATGTATTTTAATTTATTAAGTGATATGTGAAAATTTCAAGAAAGCAACATTGTGCTGAAATTCGTTTTTTTGTTAAGTAACTAAGGTAATGATAGTTGTTGTTGATTTTGGTTTTTAAACTAAAGCAGTTGTGCTTTTCTGTTGCTCGAAATTTTATTTTATTTTTAAAGAGAGTTAAAGGTTTAAAGTTGAGCATAAAGTAATCAAAATGTGGTAGCATTGAAGTGTATCAAAGTATTGGACAATATTTAAAAGGTTTGTGCACCTGTTTGTCGAAGGAGAGCAATCGGTGAAGCTAACGGTGATTGGAAGCTATCCAATATTGAAGAGTTTCACAGCAAAAGCAGCAGAATATTTTATAAAATATCCAGGACCAAATTTAGGAAACAAAAGGAATTTCTTTACTTTTATAGAAAATACAATAGATTTAATAAATATGAGTCCATCTCTTGGATATCAAGTAATTCAAAAAGACACATTACGAATTAATTTACTTGGTACACAACAAAGTGCAATTTGCAAAAAATTGCCTAATTGGCATATACCTTATCCACAATCTGACAGGAACTGATTCACTTAATGAAACAAGAATAAAAGATTGCATTCTTTGACATGGGCTTATTGGAGCACATTGCAAATAACGTTTTTTAAACAGCAAAAACCCCGTTAGTCAATTGTATTTAGTAATATGAAACAACAAACAGCTCGTACAGGCTCTTAATTTCGTTTATAATAAAATCTTTTGATCCTAGATATTTGAGAACACGAACATGAATTGTTAATTTGAAGTTTATTTTGAAAGACAATAATTAAATTTTATTTCATTATTTATGGGTCTCTGTATGAATTATTGGAAGATGACTATGCGGCAGTCTATCTGTTGTAATTATACTGAGTGTCTTTCAAATTGGTGAACATAGGAATTTACTAATATTTTACATTATTTGATTTTATTAAAAATAGAAGCGTTGTTTACAGTTTGGCAGGAATATATATGTTTACAGTAGGTTTAATTTAATGACACAGTGGTTACAAGTATTTAAAAAATTGGGTTTTTTATGTTTGAAAATTAAGGAGAAATTTAATAGTGTTCACCATCTTCAGTACGAGAAAGAAAACTTGAACGTAACACGAACTATTCATCTACAATCTTTACTGGATACTTTTATAAATAAAGATTTGTTTGTATTTTACTACTGTTATTTAATCTATGTGTTTTCTATTGTTTTACTCTTGCAGATTAAAAATCGTCTCAATGTATGGGATATACCTGGAAGTAGAATTAGTCCAAGTCCATTTAACAATCGTATTGGTAACAGCTCTGGTACTCATAGTTATAGCCAGCTTCATTCAAAGTCACACAGTCCAATGGCTACAATGAGGTATTATTTTATATTAAAGTTGTATTACCAGTTATTAGTTTTGTTTATTTTTAAATACATTTGATGACTTAACACATTTATATATATATATATATATATATATATATATATATATATATAATGAATTATGGCAGTGACTCAAATTCAGAGGGCATCCTGTCGATGCATTTGCCTAATTGGGCTCATCAGAACAGGAGTAGCAAAGTTGTAATATTTAATGCAGACACCTTATAGTACAGCATCACCTAGCTCACAATTTGTGTCTTAGTCGTTTTACCTGACATGCAGTTGTACCAACAGTCGGCACGGAGATCCGACTCAACTGCCTTTTCACAGCCAAAAGTTATAATTTAAAAGAATAACTTTGGCTGAAAAAAGGCAGTTGAGTCGGATCTCCTCCATGCCGACTGTTGGTACAACCTGCGATGTCAGGTAAAACGACATGAAGACACAAATTGTGAGCTAGGTGATGCTGTACTTTCCATAAGGTGTCTGTATTAAATATTACAACTTTGCTACTCCTGTTCTGATGAGCCCCAATTAGGACGAAACGCGTCGACAGGATGCCTTCGTGGCTGAATTTGAATCACTTGCCAATAATTCATTTCTACTTTATATTAATTTAAGACTCATTAATCCTACTTTTCTTTTATAATATATATATATATATATATATATATATATATAATATATTTTAAAGATAATGATCTTCTAGTAATATTAAATGTTTTTAATGGGTTTGAGGTCAGCTGGTAAAAAGAAAACTCTTATAATGCCTAAATTTTCGGATTTATTTAATCCTTGTTCACAGCTTCTAAAAATGTTATAAACAACTAGGTAAATTATACAATATTAATTGCAACACAAGATGAGTTGTTTTAAAAATTCATCGAAATTAATTATTAAACATAACTATTTTTGTTTTCACTTTCAAATGTAGGAAGGATATATAATTTGTATAAGAAGAAATGTAAAAATAATTTCTTCTTATACAAATTATATATCCTTCCTACATTTGAAAGTGAAAACTAAAATAGTTATGTTTAATAATTAATTTCGATGTTAATTTTTAAAACAACTCATCTTGTAAGTTGCAATTAATATTTGTATAATTTAGCCTAGTTGTTTATAACATTTTTAGAAGCCTGTGAACAAGGATTAAATAAATCCGAAAATTTAGGCATTATAAAAGAGTTTTCTTTTTACCAGCTGACCTCAAACCCATTAAAAACATTTAATATATATATATATATATATATATATATATATATATATTCTACTGGCTAACCCCCCCTACTTTTATATATTTTTATTTATTTAAATATCAAATTATTTATACTCTACTTTTGTCGTCGCCCCTATTTTTTATTAAATGAATGACTTCTATATAATGTGCTTTAGCAAAGTTTGGTTGGATATCTAATTAAAATTGTTTACTATTATTATGCCTCGACTATTTGAACTCTTTATCTCAGGGTGTTCATCTACTTACCGTGGGTTCAATCGTAAGTAGATGTGCAATGCCCAACCAAACTGCACACTCTTTTGTTTTACTACTTTTATATGCATTTATTACTGTATATGCCAAAATTTTACTGATCAACGTAGCTTTGTGCCAAATTAATTAATGTACACAATTTCTAACTTTTGACGTTTTATGATGTTGCACGGTACTCACCTGAATTATACTTCGCTGATGCCCTTTTTTTAATGCTGCGGGCTCAAGATTCTTAGTCGCCGTATGCGTCTTTACATGGACTCACAATCACTATTGAACTTTCGTATCGCTTCCAGGTGTCTTAGTACAATTTTGATGACCCCAAATCTGAAATGAATAACCCGAATTTTAGAATTTTGACAAACCGCTGTAATTACTTCCCCTGCGCTAATCCTTCCGTGTTCCTTTTTTTGCGTTGAATCTTCCCCTGCAATTGCTGCTCTCCTAATTTCACTCTTCGTGCTCCAATTAATCCGTCCGCCTTTTCGTCTTCAATCCAAATCTAACCGCCGTCCTGATCCAAATCACTAAATGCCCTGCTATAAATCCGATGTCCTGCTACCTATAAATCCCTATCCAAATCGATCTTCGTTCCTTTTTATATATCCACTCGATGTCCTACTGCCTTTAAATCTTTATCCAAATCAATCCCAAATCTATTTAAATATTCGTTGCTTCGCCGTCGCTTGTATAACCACTCTATGTCCTTCTGCCTTTTAAACCTCTATCCAAATTCAACTTCGTTTCTTTATATATCCACCGAATGTCCTACTACCTTCCCAATCTCGCTCCAAATCTAATTAAATATTCGTCGCTTTCCGTCGCACTATTATCAATCTTTACACTTTTTTATCGCCGCTGTTGCTTATTTAACCACCGATGCTTCTTGTACCTCCACTTTAATAAATCAGACTATTTAAATTCAAACACATTTATTTTTTCAAAATATATAACAACTTTAACGCAGGTTTGCAAAACACGTCTTTATACTAAATTTAATCGAAAAGAATCCTCTTGTTTACTCTCCTAGGCAATAAGCACAACAAAACTAGCTTACTTAATTACATTTTACATACATAAAAATATCCAATAACAATTTGTCCTTTTTTTGGTGTCACAAATACCTTCACTATTGTCTTTATACACATTCCTAAATTCTATCATTGGTCCTAAATACTTCACAATTCTCCAATTATATTTGATACTGCTATTAACTTATAATTTTGAATTTACAAATTCGTCCAAAAGTTGATTCTATTTAAATAAAAAGCCAAAATAATTCACACATGACCTGGATGCTTGGTTGATAATAGACATCCGTAGACGCATCCGGTTTTCAGACGGCAAATGTACTTTCAATGGCCTATTAAATTACAACTTAGTATAAAACCTTGAGCACTGTGCATTTTATCAATGTCATCAAGTCATTTAGTTTACCTTTTGGCACATACGTTTCAAACTAACATGGTAAATACTTTAGCATATGTAAAGTACGGCAAATTATAGTTTTTGAATTACTGGATCTGATATATGGATCATTTTATTTGGCATACACCCCTTTTAACACAAATCTACCCTTAGAAGCCTTGTACCTCCCCCTGACATTACATATATATATATATATATATATATATATATATATATATATGTAAATTGCTATGTAATTTTCAAATTTATTTGCTTTAATTCGAGCCCCAGGCTTGGGCAGCCATTAAAAAAAAATGATATGATAACGCCGTACTCGGTGTAATGAACGTTTTACTTAACGCCACCGCTCTGTGTTCTCACTTCAAATTTAATCTTTTCTATCTTTTATTATTATGCCACGGCTAGCCCTTTTTAATCTACATAGAGTGCACAACGTTACGATGATCAATTTACTTTTTCACCCTTTTTTGATTACCTATTTAAATTGATAAAACGAAGTCAATTAATTTCATATAATGAACGGAAATAATATTTACAACGGGACACATCTAGTAGATCAGAAATTGAGTGGGGTGTTCCACAAGGAAGTATTTTGGGACCATTGCTTTTTATAATTTACATAAACGATATAGTGAATGTAGTGAAGGTAACAAAGATGCATATGTTTGCTGATGACACTTTAATATATGCTGAAGGTGCAAATGTAATAAACCTGATTCAATTTCATTCTGTAAATAGTGACTTAATAAGAATTAGCAAATATTTAGTTGGAAATAAGCTAAAGATAAATGTTGATAAAACAAAATGGATGTTGTTAACGAATGATAGAAGTTATCAAATGATAAAAACAGAAAATAGGAATGTACAAATAGATGGGTCCGATATTGAACTGGTAGAGAACATTAAATACCTTGGAGTAATAATCGACCGAAAATTAACTTTTAAAATGCATCTACAGATGGTTATAAATAAAGTAAGCAAAAAGGTTGGATTTCTGAGAAGAATTAGTGCAAAGCTATCAAGTTTGCTCGAATAACTTTATATAGAGCAAAAGTTTATCCACACCTAACATATTGCAGCACCGTTTTATTTGTCTCAAACCAAGGCAATTTGGAAAGATTGCAAAAGATACAAAATCGTGCAATGAGATGTTTATTAAAATGTAGCAGATTTGCTAAAGTCCGTAAAATGTTAGAATGCCTTAATTTTTTAAATGTTCAGGAACAAATGAAATATAATAGTATGGTTTTTATATATAAAATTATAAATGGTATGCTGCCTTCGTACTTGGTTAGCAACTTAATTAAAGTGTCAAGTATACATAACTACAGCACAAGACAAGCAGACAATTACTATATATATACAAGAAGAATAAAACTATAACCACAAAAAATGTATTTTATTATGGTGTTATGTATTAATACATTACCAAAATCAGTTACAAATCAGCCTTCTCAAAGAAAATTCAAGAGTAATTAAAAAATATATATATATTTTAAGGTGTAGAAATGAAAACTAATTATATTATTAACTGTATTTTAATAATTAGCTTTATAGTATAATATTTTGTTTTATACTTTAATAACCTATATTGAGTTATGCAATAAATCTACTTACTTACTTACTATTTTCACTGTAACATAAATTTGATATATTCTACTTTATTACGCGTGGATTTCTGGTTAACAGTGTCATAGCTTCGACGTTCATCAGTTGTGGACTGACTTGTGTTATCACAGAATGGATGTTAAATAGCCTTTTCCCACTACCTCTGGGTTGGGTTTTCAAGCAGTTCTGCAGATTATTTCAACTAACCAGGTTTTGTCTTTAATATTCCCTGTATTTTGAAGCTGTTTCTGATGTAATTAATTCGGATTTCCGTATAATGGTGTTTATTTGCTATTGATAAATTATTATTTGTTATCTTTGCCAAACGTTGTTTTGTGTAGATATCGCCTTTTGGATAATTGAACAAAATAAATAATGCAACTCTAATGCTGTTTTCGTTCATGTATTTATGCATCTTTGAAACTGCGTTTTCTTATCAAAGCGTTTATTGTTCCAGCGTAATTGCTGAAGCTTTGTTAGGTTTTATCTTTTATCTTCGGCATCTTTATTTTATAAATTGTAGAACACTTCTCAATTACATGTACGATCATTTCTCTTCTGAATATACGTTCTATTGTTGAAAGATATGCTCACTTGCATCGTTTAAAGTTAATTACGGTCTATATACAGGGTGTTAAATGCTTGCTATTTACATAATGTACGAATTACCTATTTTTCTGCTAAATAAATGCAGTTTTCTTATTCCTATTGCTATTTATTGTTACTACACGACCCTTACTACTCAATACACCCCTAAACAACCCCTTATCACAGCAATATATACATATATGTATATATATATATATATATATATATATATATTACTCTGAATTTAACTGGTACTAAGGCTCCACAATTTTGGTGCCATAATATTGTGAAGTCTGATTCCCAAAGCCAATTGGAGCTCCACCTTTGGGCGTTATAATTCTGTGAAGTTTCACTGATGAAAAACTCCTTGTACTCGAGCTCCACTGTTGGTTCGTCATAAATTAATGCGAAGTTACCTGTGTGAAGTAAACTCCAACAATGTAATCTGCCACGGCTGCTCTGCTCCTGTCTGAAAAATACAACTAACTATGCCACACAAAGAAAGACGCTGCAACGGTAAATCTTCTAGATTTATTTAGAGAAAAATTATTCACAGAAATCATCATCCAAAATCAAGTTCTCAGATTAATTATATTACAAGTTATCCCCTTTTAAATAATACATTTTATCACATTCCCAGATTAAATTAAAAAGTAAGAGGGCTTTACTACCAACCTTACGTTACCCTGGCTTAATACAAGCTTATAGTAAAACCTTTAATTACTCGTGCTAATTTGAGTACAACAAATACAAAAGTATCTTTTACCTTGTACATAGTAATATAGCACAACAATCAATTTAATAACCTAAATTTCCCCTAAGCAAAATATAGAAAATAATATCATAAAAGTTCAATCGTTAACGGTTTTCGATTTAGTTACTTTTAGTTCCACAGCACATACCCATAAAGTATAAAAGTCATTGCACATCAATTAAACACAAAAAGCAAATGTTAATGAACATCCGTTACATGGATTTCTACTGCCCATGGATCTGCTCCCATTCTATTGACGTTTGCGGCCTTTATCAATAGCTCTGCTTTCAGGAATGTCCCCCAATCAGGACTGCACCAGCGGTAATTGCTACCTGCGACTCCATCCTCTCGATTACCAGAGACTTCCAAATCTCTCTACTGGAGCTACAGATCCCATTTACGGTAGGTGAACAGTCACGTCGTTCTACCATCAACCTCTACTACATTTAAAGTGCCCACCCACTATGCACCCAACCAAATATAACACAGTCGGTACTTACTTATTTTCGTCTGCTACCATTTGCATTCTTTAAAACTTTTTATAATACTTATGCTGACAGCTGGACGAAACTCAACACCACTGATGTTAGTTATATTTCAAACTCTAAGACTGTTGTTACTTGCAAACAAGTCAGTTGTAATCTCGTTTACTATTACTAACGTAGTTAGCGCATAAATAAAAGCGAAGATAAGCGAAAGCCCTACCACCAAATCCTTGTCTTTATATTGGCTTTGTGCCCCGCTAAAGCTGCTAAATACTCAAAATCCGTCGATACAAACAAAGTTTTCTTGGTAAACGTCCAACAATTACCCAATTCTTAAAACCCCACAAGCTAACGTTGACTCATTTCTTCGAAATTTCTCTACAAAGTATCAACTGCCATCCAAATCCTAGAATTTTGTCCCGGCACAAACCCTCTCATGTAGTTATTTTCCATATATCTCTCGCAATGGACAATCACCTCTAGGAAATTTAGTCCCTACTAAAACAAGTTAATGTAAAAACACGCCTTCCATAATACCCATATTATAGCCATCTCCATACAACATACTCCCTCAATCTACTATTTCTTACCTTGTCTAACCCCCAATCTGTTCTTATTCCACTTCCTAGTCTGAACTCCAAATTGAACGAACTTTGTATTGTGTTTTTTTCTCTTACTCCCTCTGCCAAATTAATCTCTCTTTGTTTAGTTAACCACTTGCATGCCAATCCAACAAAATAACGCCACTCAAAATATGTATATTGACACCTTGTATTCTTTCTCACTCTTATCCATACTTAACCAAATAACTCTTCTTTGTTACGCTTGTTGTCCACCTGTGTCAGTATGAATTAATATCTAGTGTCATTATTTCAGTTTTCTCTCATGTTAAATGAATACTTGATACGTTATGTTTCCATCCTATTCTTACTTATTCTATAGGTAACCTTCCTTGTTATGTTTTGGTCCCTACATTCTATCCAACAACAATAAATCCCTCTTCCTTGAACTCGATGTTTGTTTGTCTTGTTTTATCTGCAAATTATACTCGGCAAGCTATTAAAACTATAACTGCCTGTTTGTCATTATACACAATCCTTAGAATTTTAACGGTTTAAAATGCTCACCCTCCTTACTTTAAATCTTAGAAACGCATTCTAACATATACTTCTCTTCACTATAACATAAATTTTGAAGGTTGCATATTTACTTGAAAACTATATTGGTCAATGTTTGCTTTAAGAAACCTTACTTAGATAATAATTTAAATATGAAACAAAAATCGTCAAAGCTTTTTATTTACACCCTATGCTACACTAATTACCTCCAATGATTAAATATGTTTACAATTCTTAAATATACGCCAAAGAATATTTACACGCGCTACTTTAATTAGATTTCATGATTATACCCTCATGCTAAATTGCATTTAAGAATCCTGAAAGTTTTTTGTAAAATTAAACCCTACAGTAGTAATTTGCAAAGCGTTACAAATTGTTGCTTTTTGGTCTTTACAAATAAATTATCTATAACCCCATTTACCATTCAAATACCATAGAATAATATATATATATATATATATATATATATATATATATATATATATATAAATATTATAAGTAGTTTTTTACACAAGGTAAGTTGCTTTCCTTTCTTGTTTGCACGGAGTACCGTAACAAAGTAAATAAAAATTTACGCCTTGCTTAACAACCATCTTAGTAAATTCAACTGACTCATGTGCATTTTAGTGACACAAATGTTAATTATGTCAAAAGTAGGGCAACAAATTTATTTGAACTCACAAATCCTTTGATTATTACTACAGTATATGATAAAACTTCATAAAGTATGTTAATGCATTTCTCTACGAACATTCTAGCTGGACGTGCATTGTTTTGAGCTTAGCCACTATCTGAAGCAACATTTGGGCTTTGCATAAAAGTCTAAGTTATTATTTCATCTTATTCACTAATATATTTGACGCAACAACGAGGGGCCCCTCGTTGTTGTGTCAAATTTATTGCTATAGCACTCCCCCACAATTGTGCAGCCGGATGTGATAGACGTCCAGCTTAACGCCACCGCTTTGTGTTTTTCTTTAATCTTCTAATTTTATTATGCCACGGCTAGCCTTTTTTAATTTACACAGAGTGCATAACGTTACGATGATCAATTTTCATATATCCCTTTATGGTTACCTGTTTGAGTTGATAAAACGAAGTCAATCAATATTCATATAATGAAAGGAAATAATATTTACACTTCACAATTTTTGTAATCCTTTAAATACACCTTTCGATCAATTAATATTATATGGATTATTTATCCCAAAATTTATATCCTTTTAATTTAATTTAAAGTCACTAAAAACACCACCTTTTACAAAAAAATCTGGAACGTTCAAGACGTAAGTTTCAACGTATTCAATGTGCTTGTCGACTCCTTACAAACTTGTGAGAAAATTAATATATTCAGTGTTAAAATTTAAATTTGAATAGATTCCTTAAAACTAGGTAGCTCTGACCTGTGATATTTTGATGAGTTGTTGCGTGTTGTGGATCAACACCCCCACATTATCTTCAATCGAAAACCAATGCTTTGCTTTGTACTCCTTAACGTATGTTTGAACCAATAATCCAGTACGGTTACCTCTTGTTTCCAAAATTCACCTCGTGCTTTATTCTATATTTTGCTGTATACGTCTTGGACCTTTTCACTTAAATACACTTGGAATTCGTAGGTTTCTTAGTATTATGAATTTATGAATACCAGACTTAGTATCGTGAATTAGAATTGTATTGGAAGTGGACCAGAAGCCGTTTTCTGCAAAAACGGCAAAAGCTTTTTCACGTATTCTTAACGCAATTCTTACACAGCACTGTTTTTCACTATAATATAGATTTTATTTATCTGACGCGTAAATATTTGACTAAGAGTATTGTGGATTCGACATGCTTCAAATTGAGACTCACTGTTTCTTATCACCTCTGGGCGTTATATAGCTTTTGCCTTCTACATTTGGATTGGTTTTCCAAGCAGCCTTGCAACCAACCATATTTGTTCTGAACATTTCTAGAATATTTTCAAGCTGATTTCTGATGAAACTATTTTGGTGTTCCGTATCATGCTATTATTTACTATTATTTTACGATCTTTGATCGCCTTGTTGTTGTTATCGTTGCTGGACTTTTAGCTTATGTTTGTTGTTTTGTGTAGATAAAGCTTTTGGAGAATTGTACAAAAATAAATGATGTAACACGAGTGCTGTTTTTGTTTATGCATTTATTTAAACTCATCTTTGAAAGTGTGTTTTTTATCAAAGCGCTTATTGTTCCTTCTTTATTACTAGCATAACTTGCATGAAGATTTACTAGGTTTTATCTTATCTTCTGCGTATTTGTTTTATAAACTTGTTGAACACTTCTCAACGTAGTTTAATTACATGTATGGTTATTTCTCTGTTGAATACGCATTCTATTATTGAAAGATATGCTTACTGGCATTGATTAAAGTTAATTGCGGTCCATATACAGGGTGTTGAATGCTTGCTATTTACATAATGTGCGAATTATTTATTTTTCTGCTAAATAAATGCAGTTTTCTTATTCCTATTGCTATTTACAGTTACTACACTACCCTTACTACTCAATACACCCCTAAACAACCCCTTATCACAGCAATATATATATATATATATATATAATATTATGTAAGGGGGGGGAATATAAGGCTTCTAAAGGTATATTTGTATTAATAGGGGTGTATGCCAAACGATAGGATCAATATTTCAGATCTAATAATTTAAAAACTATAAATTTTGCTATACTTTACATACGTTAAAGTATGTACCATTTCAGATTGAAACTTATATGCCAAAAGGTAGATAACATGACTTTATGACGTTGATATAATGCACGGTACTTGAGGTTTTATACTGAGTTGATATTTCATGAGCCAGTTGAGAGTACATTTGCCGTCGGAAAGCCGAACGCATTTATGGATATCTGCAATATAACAAAGCGTCCAGGTCGTGTATAAATTATTTGGCTTTTCCTTTTATAGAATCAAACTTTTGGACGAATTGTAAATCAAAATTTAAAGTGAATCAAAATGTAAAAGGTTATTGGAGTTTAGTGAAGTGTTTTGGACCAATAGTAGAAATTTAAAATTATTATAAAGACTGTAGCGAAGGTATGTTGGACACTGAAAGAAAGATGATTTGTTATTGGATGTTATATGTTTAAAAATGTTATTCTAGTAAGCTAAGTTTGTTGATTTAATAACTAAGCAAAATAAATAAGGGACTTACTTTTCGAATTTGTTCAGATAAAGACCTATTTTATGAAACCTGCGTTAAGTTGTAAAATATTAATAAAATAAAAGTTTATATGTGTATCATCGAGTATTATTTAGTAAAGTGTGAAAGAAATAAGAAACATTGAGTAAATAAAGGCGACGAATATATAAAAGGAGTTTTTAAAAGTGGTTAATAGTGCAACGGAAAGGCAACGAGTATTTAAAGAAGATTTGGAAGTGGTTATTAGTGGAACGGGAAAGCGACGGTTATTTGTTTGAGAAGATTGGTGTTGGTTTTGGAATAGATTTGGTATAACGGCAGTAGGAGATAGGAGTGGATAAAGAAGGCATTGACGACATAAATAATTTTGGATTGATTTGAGAAGATTAAACGGCAGTAAGGACATCGTATGGATAATTGGAATAGCAGGACTAGGAGTGATTTATAATAGGACAGCGGGTTTGAATTGGATTGTGCGAAGAGAGGATTAATTGGGGTACGGAGCAGAGGAACAGGAGATCAATATACGGCGAGGAAGAATTAACGCAGGGAAGTAGACAACGGTTTTTGCTAAATTCTAAATTGGGGTAAATTTATTTCAGGTTTGGGTCATCGAAATTGTTTTAAGAACACCTGGAGGCAGTACGCAAGCGGACAACATTGGAGAATCTTTTGTGAAAGTGCGTACGGCGATTTCGAACTTGAGCCAGCAGTTAAAAGAAGGCCTTCAGCGGTATATTTCTGGTAAGTACCGTAAATATATTATAACGTCAAAAATTAAAGTCATAAATAGTTACATAAATTAATTTGGCATCAGGCAACTTTGATCTATTAAAATTTGGCATACATAGTAAATTCAGTACATTAAAAAGTGGTAAAACAAACGAGGGTGCAGTTTGGTTGGGTAGTGCACATCTACTCACGATTGAACTCACGGTGAGTAGGTGAGAAAACCCTGAGATTAAAGTTTCAAATAGTCGAGGCATATAAAATATAGTAATTAGTAAAAAAAGAACCCACCAAACGTTTGCTAAAGCACCTCGATTTGAAGTCATACATTAAATAGTAAATTTGTGACGACGACAAAAGTCGTGTAACAAATTTTGTTTAAAGTTAAAGTGTAATAAATAAAGAAGGTATTAGCCCAAAGTGAAAGTAAAGTAATAGGGGTGATATTAGAAGGTGGCAAACCCAACGTGAGGCTCGAGAAAAAGGTTAAAAAGGTGTTAGAGTGAAAGAGAGTAGAATCCGGGAGCCCGAGTTAGGTGGGGCCTGCAAGTTTTTTTTCTTTTTTTACAGGAAACGAGTTCAAAACAAGGAAACAGAGATGACGGACGAGGACACAAAAAGAATCACAAGATCGGGACTAATATACGGGGTTGAAATGGATGTAAGGAGACAAGACATAGAGCTAGACGCAGGGGGCGACCTACAGGAGACGGACACGAGGCAGACAGAGTTGGAGGTGACAGACACGGACACGGACCAGGCGACGGTACCGGAGGTGAGAGCAGCAGAAGCCGACGGAAACCAGGACCTTATGAGATTTCTGATGAGTTTGCAGACAAATTTAACCAACAAAATGGAAACTTCTCACACGGAACTACAAACGAAGTTGACAGACAAAATTAATGAATCACGCAAGGAACAAAGAGATGCACACACGGAACAAAAAGAGGCGAATGCGGCGTTAGCCATAAAAATTATGGAATCGCATACAGAACTGACAGACAAAATTACGCAATCACACAACGAGCTAAGGGACGAGTTTAGGACAGCGCACGCGGACCTGACGGCGAAAATGAACCACACGCAGGAATACTTACTAACTCAAATACAGATTGCAAAAGACGACGTGCGGACAGAGGTCCAACAACAAGTAGACAGGGTTGACGACAAGTTAGAACACACACGAGTACATTTGCAGGGAGATTTGAACGCGACACGGACTGACCTTAGAACGGAAATTAAGACACGGGTAGACACAGTGGAAGAAACGATGATTAGCGGGTTTTCAAATTTAAGTACAGAAATACAAACATGTGACAAACGACATAGAACCAACTACAAAATTTAGGACAAACATTAGAGACCATACAAACGAAAACGTACACGGTAAGACAAAACTGGACGAAAAACTTGACGACAAAGTCACGGGATTAGAAACCAGGGTAGGACATGACGTTAGACAAATTCACGAGAAACTCGACGACATAGAAAGGAGGCGAATTGGACTAGACTACGGACCGCACTTTCGATTAAACCGGACGCTTTACGAAGTTTGAGGACGTAAGACAGAACAGCCCATGGGATTCCTGGACCGACTAGACGAGATCGTAGGGACAGAAAACGAACAAACAAAACTACAGATTGTGGGGCGAGTTTGACAGGAAATGCCGAAAATGGCATAACATTATTCGTAAACAGTATGACACGACGCGGACTTCAGACGACTCTTTATAGAACAGTTTTGGAACACTACACATCAGACCGACATAAGGACGAATCTAATTACAGGACATTATAGCAGGACTCACGGCACACGCGAAGAATACGCGATTGACAAGTTTAATCAGGCGCAACACTTAACACCGAAATTGAGCGAGGACGACATTGTACTTCTACTGGCAGGTCATATGGAACCGGAGGTTACCAAAGTGGTAGTGGTACAAAATGTCAAGACGTTGAGGGAATTCTTAGGAGTAATGAGAAATTTTGATCTAGCGACAGTACTGGAAGCGAAAACGCGGACATACCATTGGGAACAAAACAGGGGTTACAGGGAAGACAGTCGACGACAACCGTACCACGAAAACAGACCAAATTATAGACAGGAAAATTTTAACTACGGACATAGGAATCATTGGGGACACGAGGTACATAGACGACCGTATTACAATAGGGATCACCGGGATAACGCCTACAATGGACAAAACAGAAACCGGCACGACAACGGCGAGGATGACGGCCGGACGACTGGGGGCGGAATACAAAATGGAAATAGCCGGACGGACAGGGACGTAAACGTCCAGCATATGACGACGAGAGCAATTACAACGGACCCGAATAGGATTGAGGTGGTGGAGATTCACGAGATGCCTCAAGAAGAAAAAAAAACGCGAATTTTTGGACGACGACTGCTTAGGAGTAAAGATTGATGTTTGCTATAGTATAAGGGATTTATTGTTAAACAGTTACATTTTTAATAAAAAGAATTTGTTATTTATAAATATTAGTTTAAGGGACCGTGTTTATGTTGCTTTAGTGGATAGTGGGTCACAGTTGTCACTGGTAAATGAGAGGGTAGTAGTCGAACATGGAGAATTTTTAAAGGAAGAATAGGAACAATTGAGGGGTTAATTTATGGTCAGCGATGAACAAAAAGCTAACGACGATTTATAATGTTATCCGTGTACCGATATATATAGGAAATAAAGAAGCAGGAATGCAGAGTTTTTAATTACGAAAGGGTTACAGTTAGACTTCATATTGGGTATGGATTTTATAGAGGATTTTGGATTGAATATAGATGGAAAGGATAGGTCAATTAGGATATTTGATAAAGATAGGTCATGGGTGGTACCTACGGTTAGTGAGGAATATAGGAATGGAAATGATATAGATAGTACAGGATTAGGAATGATTAAAGAGTATAATGATGGACAGGTTAAAGTACGATTATGTAATATGTTTGTAAGATTAATTAATGATGAACAGATAGGAAAGTGAGTATTGATATTAAGATGAAGCTAGGAGAATTATTTAATAAATATGTAGGGTTATTTAATGAAGAGCCAAGATTTGCGAGGCGGTATACACATAAGTTGGAGGTCACGGATGACAGGGGGATATCGCGGGCGTTTTCATTTGGAGAATTTGTACCCATATAGAGTAGTACAGGAAGAGGGTTTAACAGGATAGGTTATAATGTGGTTCATGCAACGGAAAGTTTAGTTTTTGTTTTTGTTTTGTTATAGTAGTATAGTATAGGTTAGAATATAGCGTAGTGTGACAGATGTGAGAGAAAGGCGAATGCGGGTTGCCAAATTAAAATGAAACAACAAAAGGGTGGTTTTGAATGAAAATCAGAAATTTTTGCACACCAGGGAAGAGAAAACATATGAAATTTCCAATTTCATTAAAACCAGTGGGGCCAATATTATGTAAGGGGGATATAAGGCTTCTAAAGGTATATTTGTATTAATAGGGTGTATGCCAAACGATAGGATCAATATTTCAGATCTAATAATTTAAAACTATAAATTTTGCTATACTTTACATACGTTAAAGTATGTACCATTTCAGATTGAAACTTATATGCCAAAAGGTAGATAACATGACTTTATGACGTTGATATAATGCACGGTACTTGAGGTTTTATACTGAGTTGATATTTCATGAGCCAGTTGAGAGTACATTTGCCGTCGGAAAGCCGAACGCATTTATGGATATCTGCAATATAACAAAGCGTCCAGGTCGTGTATAAATTATTTGGCTTTTCCTTTTATAGAATCAAACTTTTGGACGAATTGTAAATCAAAATTTAAAGTGAATCAAAATGTAAAAGGTTATTGGAGTTTAGTGAAGTGTTTTGGACCAATAGTAGAAATTTAAAATTATTATAAAGACTGTAGCGAAGGTATGTTGGACACTGAAAGAAAGATGATTTGTTATTGGATGTTATATGTTTAAAATGTTATTCTAGTAAGCTAAGTTTGTTGATTTAATAACTAAGCAAAATAAATAAGGGACTTACTTTTCGAATTTGTTCAGATAAAGACCTATTTTATGAAACCTGCGTTAAGTTGTAAAATATTAATAAAATAAAAGTTTATATGTGTATCATCGAGTATTATTTAGTAAAGTGTGAAAGAAATAAGAAACATCGAGTAAATAAAGGCGACGAATATATAAAAGGAGTTTTTAAAAGTGGTTAATAGTGCAACGGAAAGGCAACAGTATTTAAAGAAGATTTGGAAGTGGTTATTAGTGGAACGGGAAAGCGACGGTTATTTGTTTGAGAAGATTGGTGTTGGTTTTGGAATAGATTTGGTATAACGGCAGTAGGAGATAGGAGTGGATAAAGAAGGCATCGACGACATAAATAATTTTGGATTGATTTGAGAAGATTAAACGGCAGTAAGGACATTGTATGGATAATTGGAATAGCAGGACTAGGAGTGATTTATAATAGGACAGCGGGTTTGAATTGGATTGTGCGAAGAGAGGATTAATTGGGGTACGGAGCAGAGGAACAGGAGATCAATATACGGCGAGGAAGAATTAACGAGGGGAAGTAGACAACGGTTTTTGCTAAATTCTAAATTGGGGTAAATTTATTTCAGGTTTGGGTCATCGAAATTGTTTTAAGAACACCTGAGGCAGTACGCAAGCGGACAACATTGGAGAATCTTTTGTGAAAGTGCGTACGGCGATTTCGAACTTGAGCCAGCAGTTAAAAGAAGGCCTTCAGCGCGGTATATTTCTGGTAAGTACCGTAAATATATTATAACGTCAAAATTAAAGTCATAAATAGTTACATAAATTAATTTGGCATCAGGCAACTTTGATCTATTAAAATTTGGCATACATAGTAAATTCAGTACATTAAAAAGTGGTAAAACAAACGAGGGTGCAGTTTGGTTGGGTAGTGCACATCTACTCACGATTGAACTCACGGTGAGTAGGTGAGAAAACCCTGAGATTAAAGTTTCAAATAGTCGTGGCATATAAAATATAGTAATTAGTAAAAAAAGAACCCACCAAACGTTTGCTAAAGCACCTCGATTTGAAGTCATACATTAAATAGTAAATTTGTGACGACGACAAAAGTCATGTAACAAATTTTGTTTAAAGTTAAAGTGTAATAAATAAAGAAGGTATTAGCCCAAAGTGAAAGTAAAGTAATAGGGGTGATATTAGAATATATATATATATATATATATATATATATATATATATATATATATATAGAACACATTATTTTATTCAGTTTGAGGACTCTTTAACTAATGATGACATATCTTTACAGTCGCTGTCAATCTCCTACAACATCACCTTTAGTTGGAAGCAATTCATGGTTTCCTAAATCATGTCGTTATCAAACATCTTTTCGTAATATGAGCACCACTGGCAGCTTTGGACTAAATACAACACCTATTGAAGTGCCTGAACCATTTAATAATGTTAACCCAACTATTTGTTTTGAGCATTTATGGACCGACACGTTTTGTTCACCAACGTAAGTTTAATGTATTTAAATTTTTATTGTTGAACTTACTTAATAATTTTTAGTGAATCTACTGGTCCAGCTTCAAAAGTATTTTTGATTGATGATTTAGTAGGTTACTGGTATCTTTGTTATTTAATTCCTATTAGAAAACAGTTATCAATAGTTCGCATAGATTTTAATGATGTGCATTTCAATTTTGGTCTGCTTACAAGTATTAGTGCTAAAGATGCAGTTCCTATACCCGTAAGTATTTACTATCTACTGTCTTCAGAAAATATGTATGAAATTTTGTAGCATTTACATATGTTGGCTATTCTGGAATACAACAGAAGTGTTGTTTTATATTCAGGATTAACAGTGGTTGGTAAGGTTCATATAAGTGGCATGCTGGTTCAGCATGTATCATCGCCTTCTGTAATGAATACATTAACTCAGATTAATTCACCTTTTCCAAGGTAAGTTTTTATTTTAGACCAAGTTTGTTCCCATATTGTTATGTTAAGTACGTTTTACTAATGGTAAACTTTGGTCTGACTTCAGCGACACTACAACTTTGTTGTTTTCTTTGAACAATCCACATAACACAGCATAATGTCGTTCGTTTGGTTAAGATGCTTCAGTTGCAAATAACTATTTTTCTCATTGTGTTGGTTGCATATGGTTATTTTGCACCCTTTAGAAAAATTTGTTCTTATGTGGGGGATATATTTTTAAAATATTAGCTTTTTGAACCTGTTTATAATCATATTTTCACTAATCTTTTTAAGTTTTCAATAATTTAAATCAGTTTGTAGGAAATCTGCAATTTCATTGGTTAAAGTGGAGTTTTTTGTATAACTTTTAATTGGTTTTAGTGAAAATTGTGGCCAAAGTAAATATAAATGTGGATTAAGGTTGTATTGAAGGTATGGTAGACTGCATGAGAAATTACTTATCGTTTCTATAAAGTTAGGGATATTATACAAATTGGATGAAATTGCAGCATAAAGTGGCCATAAAGTATTATCCTCCATGGCATTGCCAAATTAACTAAATAGAATTAATATGGGGTAATTGCAAAGAATACTACTACAAAAATATACAAAGATTCAATGAAGAATATAATGATAAACATCTACAATTAATATGACATGAAGCACTTGAAAGAATAAATTGCGAATATTGGCAAAAATGCATTCACCATGCAGAAAAATGTATGATGGAGTGGTAGGATATAGAAAAAAGATTTGACATAGTACATCCTCTTATAATTACATCAGGGGATTTGAGCAGCAAAGATAATTATTTTGAAGATAATTCGATTTCACATTAATTAAAGCGATGTCTAGGATATATTATTTATACTTTCTTACATTTTTACTGTTTAGTAATACAATAAAATAATGCAGTTCAGTTTGGTTTATTTAATCGCGAAATTTATTCAATAAGAGTTACAAATACATTTTCTTATGTACTACTGTTTTATATGGACCTTTCGTATTTACGAATTAGTTACTGACGCTTCCTTACTTCGAACTCTATATCTAAACTAGATGTACCCTTATAGTAAAGGAATTTCAGTTCTATACATTACAACAACCATGCTTGTTTACCCGCATAATTTACATAAAAAACACCATATTTAACAATTCATTCCTTATAGTTAGTTGGAATTAAAGGAAAATTTACAAGCATCGAACATAGCAACCAGACCTAAATTCAAGTGACAGCGAGGTTTTGTATAAGCAACTGAACTAATCTAGATGCTAGAAATACATTCACGTAGAATTATAAACATGCTTAAATTTTATGAGTCACGTGCCAGGTTAACTGGTTCCAATTTTATCTATATAGTGAGGGTATACTAACAGAACCAGCTAAGCACACTGTTTTGAGATACTTATTTTTAACGTTTGAGTCTAAAAACCTAAAAATCAGAACGGTAGAGGAAAGGAACAAAAGGAAATGGATTACTTGGTCGACTGTCGAAACTCAATGAAAACACATCTACATTTGATGAAGGCTGGTAGTAGAGTTCCTTTGTTTTGACACCTCGGATCCCACGGATAGGTTAATCTTTGACATACGTTGGTGGGTACAGTTAAGCATGGGAAATGCAATGTTGCAGTTTCCCAAATCACAAATCGTAAGCCAATGTCCGGACATGCGTGAGGACCAAAATTTTTATGGTTTTCACGTAATGCTTATTTTCAACATAATAATACTGGAGAATTCCTCGCGGGGTTTAAAAATGCCATAAACATATTAAACATTTTATTTTTGCTTACTCGACTCCACTCGTTGTGGTGCTAAAGTTACAATTTTTCAATTTTTTTGCAACAAGTTGGACACAGGTTTGAATGAAATCTGTATGGGTACGATTGTATGTAAAGATGGGCTCAACAAATGCACTCTCTTCTAAAGTGATAGTTCAATAAAGATGAAATTTTAATCCGTAATAAGGGACTTTAAGGAGACTATTGAATTAACTCTGAACTCTAACTTCAGTAGAGTTTGACGAGCCTAACAAGGGGGTTTGTTATGGATTGTCCTTAAGTATAATACTTAACAAGTGTTTACCGCGAATACTGTCCGGAAACTGTAAGAACTAAACAGAAAATAACATGTAAACATAAATGTTTAAGTTGAAATACTCTCGTTGTGGAACCTGAAAGAGAGAGGTACTCATAGGCTTACTAGCCTTGTTTTATATATGTTAAATAACAAGATACCAGTGCCAAAGGAAAAAATGCAAAACTTAAATGTACTGACCGTGTATACTTGAACTCACACCTAAATGGATGCTCTACTTATTATGAGGAAGATTACCCATCACTTTTAGAATAATTTTTTTATCATTAATCTTTCAACTTTTGCTGGGAATCTTATAGACTGGTGTTCTTCATACTTTTAGTATAATTACCTACTGAAATAATAAGACCGAATAACGAAAATTATATTTCTATATCTTTTTAAATAATGATAACAACATTTTTGTTGTAGTGTTTACACAAAAAAGTCTAACATGTTTACTCAAATGAAAATAAGTTACGCATTTGTTTTCAACTTAAAATGACTTGGTAGTTGGCGAAAGTTTGTGTATCTTTCAGATTTGAACCATAAACATTACAAGTTATGTTAACCATATTTATTAATTAAGAAGAGTTTTAATAAGAATATTGTTACATCTTTAAAATGTATAGTCTACTACATTAATCACTTCAGTGTAACATCAAACTAAAACTGTAGAACAACACGAAAAAATTTGTGTAGTGTAATTGGAGGGTTACACAAACTCAAATGAACAATCCTTGAGTTGGCTTCGCTTGTGCAAATGTCGACAGAAAATACCACTGGATTTTCATATACAATTTTGCAATGGAATTTCTTTGAGTTACATCAAACGAACAGCAGTTTGCCATAATTAAAAAAGATGAAATTAGTAATTATCCATTGGCTTCTGAAATAATTCAGCGTGATTTCGTTATGGATGATTTAGTATCTAGCGTGAGTTCAATAGAAGATGCGAAGATGCTTTATTTGCAGTTAATAAAATTACTTAAATCAGGACAGTTCCATTTAACACAATGGGCTATAAACTCTGCAGAATTGCGTTCGCCAAAAATAGTTAACTTTGATGCCGATAGCCTGAAGGTTTTAGGTTTTCAATGGTATCCAAATTGAGATATTTTTACTTTTAGTATAAAAGCAGAATTTCGAGATTGTACTAAAAGGAATATATTATCAACTGTAACCTGATTATTTGATCCCTTAGGATTCCTATCCCCTGTGACATTGTTAATTAAATTGTTTATTAAAAGATTATGGAGCCTTAAGTTAAATTGGGATGAAATTCCGGAAGGTGATATTTCAAGTCAATGGCAACAGTTTCAAAGGGAGTTAGCATTTTTAAGGAATTTTATCATTCCTCTCCATTTTGGGGTTACATTAGAATCAAAAAATATTTTGATTGGTTTTAGTGACGCCTGCGTTAATTCATTTGGAGTGGTAGCGTATCTTAAAACTATTTGTCCAAATGGAGATGTTTTGACAAATTTAGTATGTGCTAAAAGTAAGGTAGCGCCTATGCGTGTACAATCAATACCAAGATTAGAGTTGTGCGCTGTAGTTTTATTAGTCAAATTATTGGATTTTGTAAAAGTTAGTTTGTCTTTATGTGTTAGTATTGATGAGGTGTTTGAGTTTATGACTCAACAGTAGCTTTAAGTTGGATCGCCGCCTTTCGTCATAAATGGCAAACATTTATGTTTCATCGAGTAGAGCACAAATACAAGAATTAGTGCCACCTAAGCATTGGTTCCATATAAAAGGTAATGAAAATATTAGTGACTGCTTGCCTAAAGGTATGAAACCATCACAATGTATTGCTATTACAACTTGGGTAACGGGTCCAGATTGGTTAAAATCAAATCCTTTAATGTGACCTATTTATTTGGTGCCTGTTCCAGCAGAAATATTATCGGAAGAAAAGGTAGTAACGTTTGTAGTAACGAATCAGCAAGATTGTTCTTTAACAACTTTAATTTCTCGTTGCTCCTATTGGAGTAAGCTATTTTGTTCTACAGTATACGTATTAAGAGTTATTAAAATTTTGTCTTCGTCGGGAATAATTGTAGCCGCGGATTAGAAAAAAGCCAAATTAGTATTGATTAAAACTGTGCAAAAACAGCATTTTAATGTTGAGTTTTCGTTATTAGAAAATGGGAAGCCTGAGTCTCCTAAGTATTGTTCTCTAAGCCCTTTTCTGCAAGATGGTATGATTAGGGTAGGTGGAAGATTGATAAATTCCCATTTAGAATTTGATCAACAACATCCATTTTATTTAACCAAAAAACGATCATTTTGTAAATTTTTTAATTGATAATTGTCATCGACAAAATTTTCACACAGGCCCTTTGTTAGTGTTGGCTATTTTACGCCGTGATTAGCGGATTGTTGGAGCGCGAAATGCCGTACGTTTTCGTTTACGAAAATGCTATCAGTGTTTTAAATGCAATGCCAGAGGTACATTCCCTATGATGGCGGACCGTCCTGCTATAAGAGTAACAGGAGCAAAACCTTTTTTGCATGTTGGTGTAGATTTTGGAGGGCCATTTTATATTACGTTGGGTAGGAAACGAGGAGTCAAAGGCCAGAAGGCTTATTTGTGTCTTTTCGTATGTTTATCAACAAAAGCCCTACACTTAGAGCTCGTGTCGAGTTTATCTACTGATTGATTTTTGGCTGCATTTAAACGATTTTTATCACGAAGAGGTGCGTGTGCAACTATTTATTCTGATAACACCACCAATTTTATTGGTACCAAAATGAGTTGGTTGAGTTATATAATTTAATGAATTCTGATGAGTTCAAACAAGTTTTGAGTAATGAATTTTCGAGTCGAAAAATAGTATGGAACTTCCAACCGCCGGTTAGCCTTCATGTTTCGGGTGTTTGGGAGTCTCAATTAAAGGCTGTCAAAACTCATTTGTATAAGGTCATAGGTTATCAATTTTTATTCTATGAGGAATTATATAAAGTTTTTAATCAGATTGAGGCATTGCTGAACTCTCGACTGTTAGCATGGCTAAGCAGTGATCCTGCTGAACCGATTCCTTTGACCCCCGCTCATTTTTTGACGTTTACTTCTTTGTCACCGTTACCTGCATTAGAGCAACTCACTCCATTTAAAAGTTTATGGGATAGGAAAAAGCTTATGGACCATCTCGTCCAGGGTTTTTGGAAACGTTGGCATAGTGATTATTTGACACAACTTTAATTACGTCAAAAGTGGAATGTTCCTGATTCCTCAATAAAACTCTACATGTGATTTTCCAATGCTCCACCCGAAGGTACTACATTGGCCAGGAAGCGATTTTTTTTTTTACTTTTATTTCATTTTTTGGTGGATTCTGAAAATATTTTTCAGGTCGGGGGATATGTTTGAGCCGCATGTTACTTTATTTTATTAAAATTTATATTCATTCAGGTTTGATTAGATAAAGTAAAAGTTGTATTCACCTTCTAACCTGTTTACAATTTAGTATTTTTAGGGAATTGACCGTTAAACCAACACCCTTTTGGATCACTAAGTAGAAATTAGAATTTTGTGGAATTATTGTTTCTTAGTGAAAAGTTTAGTTTTGGTACTTATCCTGTAGTCAGTGTACGGATAATTGAGTGATTCCTTTGTTTTCCAATCCTTAACCTTAAATCACAACATGTCAAGAAGTTGACTATAGATGGTAAATGAATATTTATTGTTTGATTTAAATGTTGTCTTTTATATACAGTCTGCAAAATGAACCTTAGAAAAATATTATTCGTCATACCAGTGTGAACAAATGTTACAATTATAGAGTGCTGACAAATAATAACCATTACTTAAGTAGCTTGTGGCTTATGGTATTGCAAATGTAACGCGTACAACAATCTTTCAGTGTTACTGGTTTAAACTGCTTAATTATCCTACACATTTATTATTGAAAATTTGTTTATTATCTAGTAAAATTTTAGTCTTGTACCCTATGGTTTGTATACCAATACTTATAACACTAGCGGTTGTATTAGCACATTTGTTAAAACGTTTTTGGTTTTTTAAAATTTTGATTCTGATTTTGGCATTATTAGCAATTCTTTGTTATAAGTAGCTTCTGAAATAAAATTATCCAGGTGATGTTTTAATTTAGTAATGTAGTTAGCTTTATATTGGTTATTCTTTACCTGTTCCAGATGCTCATGTAATTTTGTAAACAGTTTTATCTATATCGGTGTTGTTATTGCCTCCTGGTAAATTGCAATTATTTAAATAGATTGTACACAATACTTTATTATTTTTAATAATGCTGCTTGTTTCATTTTTAATATGCAACTTTTGTGGAGCACACCAAAACATCTACTACATACATATATTTTTGAGTCCTTTTTACTACAAGTAAACTCAAAAGGATCAATTTTGATAGAGATCACCTCAGTCAACTATACTTGCACTTGCAGTCATCTTGACTAACAATTTGTTAATTACCAACATGCATCTAGTGTTGTAATAATCGCAGGGGTTAGCGGGTTTTACATGTATATCAAGTGCAGAAAATTGAGTACACCTAATTTGATAATAAGTTATTTGCAATGTTTTCACTTTGCTACTTTTACTTGTTCATCCTCGATATGTATTTATTTGGATGCAATAGCTACTAAATTTGTTTTAACAGTTAAACTCAAGTTTTTTTGTCAGAATTGTGCAGAATAATTATTTTTAGTATTAGTTAATAACTTAACATTTTTTAATTAGTACATGTAAGTGCTTTGATTCTAACTTCTTTCAGTTAACCGCAATGTTGTGAGATTGAATTAAATGTGTAAAGTAATGTTTCTAAAAGTAGTTTGGTGCAATTGTGGAACAATTAAGTTCATATGTTTTGACAATTGTGCCGAAACTCATAACCAATTGCTGTTTTATAGAATTTAAAATAATTGTTTATTTTAGGCGAAGTTCATTATTACCGCATTATGGAACCCCAGTATCAAACCCTGTGTTTGAGGAACATTTTCTGTCTCCTGTTGAGCCTGTGACAAGTTTTCAACCTTTTGGTAATAGTGTTTGTTGCTGTTGGTTTTATTACTTTATTATAATTTCTATTTAGTACTTGCAGTTGCGAAACCTCGATTAAATGGTCTAAGGGATGCAGTTGATGATAGACTAACTTTAGAATATGTTGATGGTACATTTTACAGAATCACATTGCCTTCACTAGCAGGATCCACCCTTGTCGAAAGTTGCTTAAATGCATTTCGACAAACACTTAGCAAAGATGTATGCATGACCTTGTTAACTCGATGGTATGCTGCCCGCAATGCACCTGGACCTGATCTTACCTTCACCCAAGAGTGGAATATGTTTGCATCGTTAATTTTTGGTAATTATTATCATTAGAATATTATATGCAAATGCTTTACATTTAATACTTGCATAAACTTGAATTTAGTAGCATAGTCTGTCTCCAAGTGAAACTGGATATGTTAATGTCTGTTATTATACAGAAATGGAAAATTGACTAAGATGTTAGGCAATTTTATATTTATACTTTTTTAAAGTTAGTCTCTACTGTTTGTGATAACTAGGAATTATATTTTGGGCTTTATTTTCTTCAAAAATCATATTAATTCTTCATACTCACAATAATTTTTATATATATATAGTAAGTATAACAAGTATATACAAGACAACATTAGCTTGATTACTTCAGGGGAGGAAACATCCACTGACCAATGGTTTCGCTTGTTAGCCTCATCAGAGTGGAATAGTTCCCAAGAACCCCATGAAGTAATCGGTTATTATAATGATATATTTCAAAACAATCACTGTACTATCGCAAAGTAAATAAAACCCATCAGGTGATAAACACCAACACAGTGTGGAAGTACATGAATTGAACTACATAATACATAGATGACTATAGCGTCTGGTTATTGAGATTTGCGGAATGTTACAGCAAAATTTATTTGCAACGTAACAAACTCAGCGACACCGGTTCATGCCAAAGGCAATTCAAATAATAAGACAAGTTATTGCAGTCAATAAGAAAATTGTATATAAAGTAAGATGTATCTGTAAACAAACTCTTATGATAATAATGAGCCATTGACAAATACAAATCGGGCTGGTAGTTATATAGCCATTAACAAAACATTAGCTTGATTACTTCATAGGGGAGGAAACATCCACTGACCAATGGTTTCGATTTGTATTTGTATTTGTCAATGGCTCTTATTATTTTCATAAGAGTTTGTTTACAGATACATCTTACTTTATATACAATTTTCTTATTGCGGACTGCAAATAACTTGTCTTTATTTATTTGAATTGCCTTTGGGGCATGAACCCGGGTGTCGCTACAAGAAGGTTTGTTGCGTTTGCAAATAAATTTTGCTGTAACATTTCGCAAATCTCAATGGCCAGACGTACTTTTATAGTCATCTATAAAATTTATTATGTAGTTTCGGTTCAATTCTGTACTTCCACACTTTAGTAGTGTTGGTGTTTTATCACCTGATGGCGGTTTTATTTACTTTTGCCATAGTACAGTGATTGTTTTGAAATTATATCATTATAATAGCTGTGATTACTTCATAGGGTTCTTGGGAACTATTCCACTCTGATGAGGCTAACAAGCCGAAACCATTGGTCAGTGGATGTTTCCTCCCCTATGAAGTAATCAAGCTAATGTTTTGTTCTTGGCTATATAACTACCAGCCTGATTTGTATTTGTCAATGGCTCTTATTATTATCATAAGAGTTTGTTTACAGATACATCTTACTTTATATACAATTTTCTTATTGCAGACTGCAAATAACTTGTCTTTATTTATTTGAATTGCCTTTGGGGCATGAACCCGGGTGTCGCTACGAGAAGGTTTGTTACGTTTGCAAATAAATTTTGCTGTAACATTCCGCAAATCTCAATGGCCAGACGTACCTTTATAGTCATCTATAAAATTTATTATGTAGTTTCGGTTCGATTCTGTACTTCCACACTTTAGTAGTGTTGGTGTTTTATCACCTGATGGCAGTTTTATTTACTTTTGCCATAGTACAGTGATTGTTTTGAAGTTATATCATTATAATAGCTTTGATTACTTCATAGGGTTCTTGGGAACTATTCCACTCTGATGAGGCTAACAAGCCGAAACCATTGGTCAGTGGATGTTTCCTCCCCTATGAAGTAATCAAGCTAATGTTTTGTTCTTGGCTATATAACTACCAGCCCGATTTGTATTTGTCAATGGCTCTTATTATTATCATAAGAGTTTGTTTACAGATACATCTTACTTTATATACAATTTTCTTATTGCGGACTGCAAATAACTTGTCTTTATTTATTTGAATTGCCTTTGGGGCATGAACCCGGATGTCGCTACGAGAAGGTTTGTTACGTTTGCAAATAAATTTTGCTGTAACATTCCGCAAATCTCAATGGCCAGACGTACTTTTATAGTCATCTATAAAATTTATTATGTAGTTTCGGTTCAATTCTGTACTTCCACACTAGTGTTGGTGTTTTATCACCTGATGGCGGTTTTATTTACTTTTGCCATAGTACAGTGATTGTTTTGAAATTATATCATTATAATAGCTTCGATTACTTCATAGGGTTCTTGGGAACTATTCCACTCTGATGAGGCTAACAAGCCGAAACCATTGGTCAGTGGATGTTTCCTCCCCTATGAAGTAATCAAGCTAATGTTTTGTTAATGGCTATATAACTACCAGCCCGATTTGTATTTGTCAATGGCTCGTATTATTTTCATAAGAGTTTGTTTACAGATACATCTTACTTTATATACAATTTTCTTATTGCGGACTGCAAATAACTTGTCTTTATATATATATATATATATATATATATATATATATATATATAGATGAGTATTTTCTTGCTGTGTGGTTTTAATAGCGAATTGAGTATTCTTGGGAATAAAACAGCGATAGAACTATATTCTCTTTATTCTTTTAGAACTCGAGCTTTCGAGAATCTTTATCTCTTCTTCAGGAGTAAACTACAAATAGTGGTTGTACATAATGGTTTATACTTAAATTACTTACGAACGTGAGAAATGGATAAATTGTAAAAAATTTATGGTTTGAAAGTTATTTTCTATTGAATGAAAAGTAATTTGTCAATGTCAAATTGTGAGTATTGTGATGTAATTGATATTTGAATAAATCGTTGTTGGACATGAATTTTGAATCATGTGTTATTTTATTTTGAATATTAATGGGTTTCTGGGGACAGTGAAATTATTTGTGGTGTATTTAAAGTGGAAACATTGCTGAAAATTTTGATGTGTTGATTATGGGACGTTTTTGAATTGTAATTGTGATGAATTTGAGTGTATGGATGAATGGTGAGAGGAGATAGATACTGGAAACGTGTCAATTGTAGAAAGTGATGTAGAAGTTGTATTTTAATGTTTCATGTTTTGTCTATTTCTAGAAGATAAGCATAGACGCAACTTAAATTGTCAATGTCTTTCCTTTGATTTAACGCTTTTGGTTCTTGTGAAATTCTTACCATTTCAATGAATTTTCTTTTATTGGAATTTCTTTCAAAATCTAGAATTTGGCTATTTTCGTAATCCATGTTGTGACCAGTTTCTATTATGTGGCGCGAAAGAGCTGAAGAGTTGATCATTCTTCTTGTGTCACTTTTGTGTGAAGTGATTCTTTGGTGTAGTGTCCTTGATGTTTCACCAATATAATGTTGTTTACAATTGTAGCAGGTGATTTTGTATAACAACCACATTTTAGTAAAAGACAAGAGTTTGTACAACCATCACTAAACTTTCCAACAAATAATGGTCAAATATAAATAAATAATTTAAATTAAAAATGCTTCTTAAACAAAACCCAAAAACCAAAAATTTCTTTTATCTAACTCAAAAATCAATAAATACAAAAGTGAATGGTTCAAAACCTTACGAACAGAAAGGAAATTAAAATTATGGTTGGAAAATTTAATAAAAAAAAGGAATTCATCCCAAATTTGAGAAGTGGAATAGAAAAATTCCTTGTGAAAAGAAAAATCTTGTAAAATAAAATTACAAAATTATTTTTTATTAATAAAACACAAAGATTTTAATGAGTTTAAAAAATAAGAAATTTTAAAAAATCCTGAACCGTTCTTAATTGATAAAGGAATTAACAGTTCTAATCTAAAATAAATACAATAGCAGCTTCCTTTATTAACCTTTCAAACTTACCCAAGATCCAAAAATCCTTCAAAAAAAGCAAATAAAATTGTGAAAGCTTTAAAAGAACAAAAATTTTGAAATCCTCTCACTGTTAATGATTTCCGTGTATGTCCTTTATGGTTACCAAAATACAAACCTGAATGTTTAGACCCATAATTTCTTAATCGATTGTGAGAAAATTCCAATTATCCAGATTCTTAAAAGGAAAATATCGAAACCTATAAAAAGATTTTTATTTGTATTTAAACAATTGATAAACAAATTCTTAAAGTTGTTTTTTTTAAAAATAAGAAAATTGATTAACATGAAAAAATGGGAATTAAAATTTAAATTCCATATTATTTATCAAATTTAATTCATTTAATAATATTTTTATTTTAAGGCATTTATAAAAAATAAAGGAACTCCCTGGGCTATTTTTCACCAATTTGAAATGTTGTGTTCTAAAATCATACCAAAATTACCATTGTTCCTTTTTAAAAATTGAATGTTTGTCGTGAATAAAAGTAAAAGCCTTTACTTTTAATTCCACGACCAAAACATTCAATTACAAAGAAAATCCAAAATGGTAATTTTGTATGAAAATTTTAGAAACAACAACCATCCAAAATGGTAAAAAACCTAGCCCAGGAAGTTCCTATTTTTTATAAATGCCTAAAATAAAATATAAATTAAAATGAATAAATTGAATCAAATATTATGCAAAAATTTTTAATTCCCATTTTTCAAAATGGTTATCCCCAATTTTAAAAATTTAATAAAAAAAAAACCCAAACATAAGAATGTAAAATCAAATTGTTAAATACAAAAAAAAACTTTGAATTTTCCATATATCAAAGGTCTTAAAAGAATTTTCCCTTAAAACCCGAAAAAAATAGGTAAAAACACAAAATTGGGAAATTAACCAAAATGGACCCCATTAAAAAATTCAACTGTTAAATCAAAATTGCTAAATTCAAACAAATTATTTGGTGAAACTCGGAATCCCGAATTTAAAAAAGTGAAAAGAAGAATGTAACTCTTGTTTTGGAATTAGAAATTAAACTGGTTACAAAATGCCTTCAGATTTTGAAAGAAATTCCAATGAAAATTCTTGAAATGGTAAAATTTCAAAGAACCGGTTAAATAAAGGAAAAATTGAAATTTAAGTTTCTAGTTTCTTCTAGAAATGCAAAACATGAAAATTAAAATCAACTTTTAATCATTTTACAATTGAAGTTTATATCTATCTTTCAATTACCATCACTCAAATTCATAAATTACTTAAAAGTTAATAAAATCAAAATTTTGTGTTTATTTAAAACAACAAATAATTTCACTTACCGAAACCCATTAATATTTAAAAATAAAATGTTCAAAATTCTGTCCAAAAGATTTTTTTAAATAATCCAAATAAAATTTGCATTGCAAATTACTTTTCATTCAATAAAAATAATTTCAAACCATAAATTTTTAGAATTTTCCATTTTACTTCGTAAGTAATTTAAGTATAAACCTTATTAAACCATTTTGTAGTTTATCCTAAGGGATAAAATTCCCTGGTTTAAAAGAATAAAGAGAATATTTCTTGCTGTTTTTTAAGAATTAATTCGATTAAAACCAAAGCAAGAAAATATCTCTTATCTTAACATGGATTTTATCCTAGAAAATAATAGGTAACAAATGGTTAAAATTAAAAATTCTCCAATAATAATAAATTGAAAATAAAAACAGAAGAATTTTTTCCAATGCAAAAAAAATATTATAAAAAATCTGACAGATTGAAAATTGAAAATTTTGAATATAAAATGTCTGGGACAAAATAAGTGATTTAAAAATGAAACACAAAATTATTAATTGGATTATACTAAAAAAACTTATAATTCTTAGTAAAAGAAAGATGCTCTTGACAACCATTCAAACTTTCAAAATTAATGGTCAGAATATAAACGTAGGTTTTCAATTTAAGATTCAACAAATTGCTTCTATACCTAAAACCCAAAACACCAAAAATTTTCTTTATTCAACTCAAAATCAATTGATTACAGAAAGTGAATGTTCAAAATTATGAAAGACTAAGAGAATATTCCTTCTGGCCTTTTGGTCAAAATTTTTGGAATAAAACCCACCAACAAATCTCGTACAATTACTAGCAGAAGTGGAACTAGCAAAATTCTTAATGAAGGAAAAACTCTTAAGTAAAACTAAAATTAAAATTTATCCAATTTTTTCTATTAATAAAAAAGAATTCTTTTAATGAGTTATAAAAAATCCAAGAATTTTAAAACATTGAATTTTCATTCCAATTTGATGGGTTTGTACAGTTTAATGTAAATAATAAATGGTGGATAAACCTTCTATTAAAAAAATTAATTAAATTTACCAGAGATAACAAGTAGTTAACAAAAGAAATAAAATTGTGAAAGGCTTTAAAGAACAAAAATTTTGAAACTCTTCCTAAAGCTGAATTTTGATTTACCAGTGTTGTCAAAATTTTGTTCAAAATCCACAAACTGAACTGCTTTGGACCATTTTCTTTCAATGATTGGTCCAAGAGCAAAATTACACTTCATGATATCTTAACACGGATACAAATATCGAAACAAATAACCAAGAATTTCTTTCATTTCGCATCATTCTAAACAATTAGTAAACAACTACATTTCTTATGTTAAGAATTCTCTTTATTAAAACATAAGAAAATTGCATTAAGATTTAAGAAACAAATGGAATTCAAATTTGAATTCCATTTGTTTCTTACAAATCATTTTATTATTTAATAAATTTTTCATTTAAGGAACATTTATAAACAAATAAAGGAATCCCATGGGCTAGTTATTTTACCATTTTGACTGTGTAATGTGAATTTTCTGACAATCATAAAAATTACCATTCGGAATTATTTTGGTAAAAATTCGTAGAATGTTTGGATCTGTGCAAACCAAAATTTCACAAGGGAAAATTCTTTACCAAATTTTAATTTCCTTTGAAAACTTCAATTCCAATGAAAATGGAAAAATAATGCAGTACCATTTTAATTTGAAAATTATTAGAAAAACACCACCATCAAAAGACGGTCAAGAAACAATAGCCTCAGGAAGTAATCCTTTTCTTTATATTAATGCAAAAAATCAAAGATTTTAAATCTAAAACTAGAATCACACAACTCTCGAATAAATTATATCGCAAAATTTAAATTTTATTCCAAATTTTAACAAAAATGGTTATCAAACTTTTAAAACTTTACATAAAACCAACAAAACCCACAAATCCGAGAAGTACAAATCAAATTGGATCTCAATAAAAAATCAAAACATTTAATTTACCATATATCAAAGGTCTTACCAAAGAAATCTTCCTTCAAAAGAAATTTCAAATTTGGATAAAACAAAAACTTTGGCAGAAATCTAAACAAAGTTTAGGCCCATTAAAGAAATTCAAAGAATCTAATTCAAATACCTGCTAAATTTGAACAAATTTTTGGTGAAACATGGACCTAACCAAAGAATTCCTTACAAAAGTAAAAGAAGAAATGTCAACTTTCAGTCTTTGCCACATTTAATGAAATGGTCAAACTTGGTTGAAAATAGCAAATTTAGATTTTGAAAGAAATTCCAATAAAGAAAATTCATTGAAATGGTTTAAGAATTTACAAACCAAAAGAGTTAAATCAAAGGGTTGACAATTTAATTGGTTTATGCTTATCTTCAGGTGACAAACATGAAAATTAAAAATCAATTTCTAATACTTTCTAAATTGAAGTTTAGTAATTTTCTTCAATTCATCTAATAAATTCATCAATTTAATTTCAAAAACGTTTCCATAATTTAACCATAAAATTTTCAGCAATGTTTCCACTTTAAATACACCACAAATAATTTCACTGTCACCAGAAACCCATTAATATTCAAAATAAAAATAACACATGATTCAAAATTCATGTCCAACAACGATTTATTCAAATATCAAATACATCACAATACTCAAAATTTGACAT
This sequence comes from Platerodrilus igneus, assembly GCA_036346225.1. NCBI lineage: Eukaryota > Metazoa > Arthropoda > Insecta > Coleoptera > Lycidae > Platerodrilus > Platerodrilus igneus. The sequence continues at coordinate 76,975 of JARFIW010001134.1, read as the reverse complement.
TGACAAATTACTTTTCATTCAATAGAAAATAACTTTCAAACCATAAATTTTTAGAATTTATCCATTTCTCACGTTTAAGTAATTTAAGTATAAACCATTATGTACAACCACTATTTGTAGTTTACTCCTGAAGAAGAGATAAAGATTCTGGCTCGAGTTCTAAAAGAATAAAGAGAATATAGTTCTATCGCTGTTTTATTCCCAAGAATACTCAATTCGCTATTAAAACCACACAGCAAGAAAATACTCATCTATATCATTAACATGGGATTTTATCAAGACATAGAAAATAACTACGGTACACAAATGGTTCAAAATCTCAAAGAATTCTCCAATAACTCCAATAAATTAGCCAAAATCAAAACAGAAGAATTTTTCTAACCAGATGCAAAACCAACAATATCTATCCAAAACACATCAATGACAGTATTAGAAAATTGACAACATCTTTGAATATAAAATGCATACATGGGACACAAACTAAGTGATTTCAGCACCAAACTGAAACACAAAATTATTAATTTGGAACTATCACTCACACAACAAAACTTATCATTCTTAGTAAAAAGACAAGATGCTCTTGTCACAACCATCACTCAAACTTTACCAACAAATATATGGTCAGAATATAAACGTAGAATCAATTTAAGATTCAACAAATGCTTCTATAACACTAAAACCCAAAACACCAAAAAATTTGACTTTCTACTCTCAACTCAAAAGATCAATATGAATACAGAAAGTGAATGGTTCAAAAACCTTACTGACACAGACCTACCAGAGAATATTAAAACCTTCATGGCACTTGGTCCAAAATTTGGAATAAAACCCAACCAGGACATCTCGATCCCACAATTACTAGCAGAAGTGGAACTAGCAAACCATTCCTTAGATGAAAAGAAAACTCTTAAGTAAAACTAAAATTACAAATATTATCACCAACTTTTTCATAATAATAAAACACAAGAGATTACTTCAATGAGTTATACAACAAATCCAAGAAATTTCTCAAAAACATCCTGAACTCGTTCTCATCCAATCTGATAAAGGCAATGTAACAGTTCTAATGCTAAAATCCAAATACAATGAGCTAGCATTAAACCTTCTATCTAACAACAAATATTACACAACATTACCCAGAGATCCAACAAGTACGCTTCAACAAAAGCAAATAAAATTGTGAAAGCTTTAAAAGAACAAAAATTTTGAAACTCCTCTAACAGCTAAGAAATTAATGATTTACAACAGTGTATGTCCAAAATTCTATGGATTACCAAAAATCCACAAACCTGAACTAGCTTTGAGACCCATAATTTCTTCAATCGATTGTCCAAGCAGCAAAATTACACAATTCATCACAGATATCTTAACAACGGCATACAATATCGAAACACATACTACACCAAAGATTCTTTCCATTTCGCATCATTCATAAACAACTTCCAGATACCCAACAACTACATTCTTATAAGTCTAGACATTACATCTTTATTCACAAACATAACCGAAAATCTCGCCATCTCAAGCATAAGAAACAAATGGGAGACTATCAAAAATCATTGCAAATTACCACTATCTGATTTCATACAAATCATTCAATTCATCTTCAACTCCAACTATTTTTCATTTCAAGGAACATTCTATAAACAAATAACAGGAACTCCCATGGCTCAGTTATTTCACCAATAATTACAATCGTAATAGATGAACTTCTAGACACATGCATACCAAAATTACCATTCGAATTACCTTTTGTAAAAATTGTAGATGATTTGATCTGTGCAATACCCAAAGATACACAAGAAACCATTCTACAAATTTTCAATTCTACGACCAAAACATTCAATTCACAATAGAAAATGAAACACATAATGCAGTACCATTTTTAGATATGAAAATCATTAGAAACAACACCACCATCACAACAGACTGGTACAAGAAACCAATAGCCTCAGGAAGATACATCAACTATTTTTCTTATCATCCAATGCACATCAAAATCAACACGATCATAAATCTAAAACTAGAATCACACAACTCTCGAATCAAATATATATCGAAAAATTTAAAATTAATTCACAACATTTTAATCAAAATGGTTATCCACCAACCTTTTAAAAAACTTATACATAACACACCCAACAAAAACCCACAACATCCGAAGAATGTACAAATCAAATTGATCTACAATCACAAAACATCAAAACATTTGCAATTTTACCATATATCAAAGGTCTTACCAAAAGAATATCTTCCACTATCAAAACCCGAACATCAAAATAGCGATAAAAACACAAAACTTGGCAGAAATCTACACACAAAGTCAAGGACCCCATTCCAAAGAAATTCAACTCGAATCTAATATACAAAATCACCTGCTACAATTGCAAACAACATTATATTGGTGAAACATCAAGGACACTACACCAAAGAATCACTTCACACAAAAGTGACACAAGAAGAATGATCAACTCTTCAGCTCTTTCGGCCACATAATAGAAACTGGTCACAACATGGATTACGAAAATAGCCAAATTCTAGATTTTGAAAGAAATTCCAATAAAAGAAAATTCATTGAAATGGTAAGAATTTCACAAGAACCAAAAGAGTTAAATCAAAGGAAAGACATTGACAATTTAAGTTTGCTCTATGCTTATCTTCTAGAAATAGACAAAAACATGAAACATTAAAAATACAACTTCTCTACATCACTTTCTACAATTGACACGTTTCCAGTATCTATCTCCTCTCACCATTCATCCATACACTCAAATTCATCACAATTACAATTCAAAAACGTCCCATAATCAACACATCAAAATTTTCAGCAATGTTTCCACTTTAAATACACCACAAATAATTTCACTGTCACCAGAAACCCATTAATATTCAAAATAAAAATAACACATGATTCAAAATTCATGTCCAACAACGATTTATTCAAATATCAAATACATCACAATACTCAAAATTTGACATTGACAAATTACTTTTCATTCAATAGAAAATAACTTTCAAACCATAAATTTTTTAGAATTTATCCATTTCTCACGTTCGTAAGTAATTTAAGTATAAACCATTATGTACAACCACTATTTGTAGTTTACTCCTGAAGAAGAGATAAAGATTCTCGAAAGCTCGAGTTCTAAAAGAATAAAGAGAATATAGTTCTATCGCTGTTTTATTCCCAAGAATACTCAATTCGCTATTAAAACCACACAGCAAGAAAATACTCATCTATATCATTAACATGGGATTTTATCAAGACATAGAAAATAACTACGGTACACAAATGGTTCAAAATCTCAAAGAATTCTCCAATAACTCCAATAAATTAGCCAAAATCAAAAACAGAAGAATTTTTCTAACCAGATGCAAAACCAACAATATCTATCCAAAACACATCAATGACAGTATTAGAAAAATTGACAACATCTTTGAATATAAAAATGCATACATGGGACACAAACTAAGTGATTTCAGCACCAAACTGAAACACAAAATTATTAATTTGGAACTATCACTCACACAACAAAACTTATCATTCTTAGTAAAAAGACAAGATGCTCTTGTCACAACCATCACTCAAACTTTACCAACAAATATATGGTCAGAATATAAACGTAGAATCAATTTAAGATTCAACAAATGCTTCTATAACACTAAAACCCAAAACACCAAAAAATTTGACTTTCTACTCTCAACTCAAAAGATCAATATGAATACAGAAAGTGAATGGTTCAAAAACCTTACTGACACAGACCTACCAGAGAATATTAAAACCTTCATGGCACTTGGTCCAAAATTTGGAATAAAACCCACCAACCAGGACATCTCGATCCCACAATTACTAGCAGAAGTGGAACTAGCAAACCATTCCTTAGATGAAAAAGAAAAACTCTTAAGTAAAACTAAAATTACAAATATTATCACCAACTTTTTTCATAATAATAAAAACACAAGAGATTACTTCAATGAGTTATACAACAAATCCAAGAAATTTCTCAAAAAACATCCTGAACTCGTTCTCATCCAATCTGATAAAGGCAATGTAACAGTTCTAATGCTAAAATCCAAATACAATGAGCTAGCATTAAACCTTCTATCTAACAACAAATATTACACAACATTACCCAGAGATCCAACAAGTACGCTTCAACAAAAAGCAAATAAAATTGTGAAAGCTTTAAAAGAACAAAAAATTTTCGAAACTCCTCTAACAGCTAAGAAATTAATGATTTACAACAGTGTATGTCCAAAATTCTATGGATTACCAAAATCCACAAACCTGAACTAGCTTTGAGACCCATAATTTCTTCAATCGATTGTCCAAGCAGCAAAATTACACAATTCATCACAGATATCTTAACAACGGCATACAATATCGAAAACACATACTACACCAAATATTCTTTCCATTTCGCATCATTCATAAACAACTTCCAGATACCCAACAACTACATTCTTATAAGTCTAGACATTACATCTTTATTCACAAACATAACCAAAAATCTCGCCATCTCAAGCATAAGAAACAAATGGGAGACTATCAAAAATCATTGCAAATTACCACTATCTGATTTCATACAAATCATTCAATTCATCTTCAACTCCAACTATTTTTCATTTCAAGGAACATTCTATAAACAAATAACAGGAACTCCCATGGGCTCAGTTATTTCACCAATAATTGCACAATACGTAATAGATGAACTTCTAGACACATGCATACCAAAATTACCATTCGAATTACCTTTTTGTAAAAAATTCGTAGATGATTTGATCTGTGCAATACCCAAAGATACACAAGAAACCATTCTACAAATTTTCAATTCCTACGACCAAAACATTCAATTCACAATAGAAAATGAAACACATAATGCAGTACCATTTTTAGATATGAAAATTATTAGAAACAACACCACCATCACAACAGACTGGTACAAGAAACCAATAGCCTCAGGAAGATACATCAACTATTTCTCTTATCATCCAATGCACATCAAAATCAACACGATCATAAATCTAAAAACTAGAATCACACAACTCTCGAATCAAATATATATCGACAAAAATTTAAAATTAATTCACAACATTTTAATCAAAAATGGTTATCCACCAACCTTTTTAAAAAAACTTATACATAACACACCCAACAAAAAACCCACAACATCCGAAGAATGTACAAATCAAATTGATCTACAATCACAAAACATCAAAACATTTGCAATTTTACCATATATCAAAGGTCTTACCAAAAGAATATCTTCCACTATCAAAACCCGAACATCAAAATAGCGATAAAAACACAAAACTTGGCAGAAATCTACACACAAAGTCAAGGACCCCATTCCAAAGAAATTCAACTCGAATCTAATATACAAAATCACCTGCTACAATTGCAAACAACATTATATTGGTGAAACATCAAGGACACTACACCAAAGAATCACTTCACACAAAAGTGACACAAGAAGAATGATCAACTCTTCAGCTCTTTCCGCCACATAATAGAAACTGGTCACAACATGGATTACGAAAATAGCCAAATTCTAGATTTTGAAAGAAATTCCAATAAAAGAAAATTCATTGAAATGGTAAGAATTTCACAAGAACCAAAAGCGTTAAATCAAAGGAAAGACATTGACAATTTAAGTTGCGTCTATGCTTATCTTCTAGAAATAGACAAAAACATGAAACATTAAAAATACAACTTCTCTACATCACTTTCTACAATTGACACGTTTCCAGTATCTATCTCCTCTCACCATTCATCCATACACTCAAATTCATCACAATTACAATTCAAAAACGTCCCATAATCAACACATCAAAATTTTCAGCAATGTTTCCACTTTAAATACACCACAAATAATTTCACTGTCACCAGAAACCCATTAATATTCAAAATAAAAATAACACATGATTCAAAATTCATGTCCAACAACGATTTATTCAAATATCAAATACATCACAATACTCAAAATTTGACATTGACAAATTACTTTTCATTCAATAGAAAATAACTTTCAAACCATAAATTTTTTACAATTTATCCATTTCTCACGTTCGTAAGTAATTTAAGTATAAACCATTATGTACAACCACTATTTGTAGTTTACTCCTGAAGAAGAGATAAAGATTCTCGAAAGCTCGAGTTCTAAAAGAATAAAGAGAATATAGTTCTATCGCTGTTTTATTCCCAAGAATACTCAATTCGCTATATATATATATATATATATATACAGGGTGCCCACAATCTATCTCCGTATATGGGTAACTTTTGTATTATAGAAGATACAATGTTGGTTAAATTAGCAAAGTTGAAGAGAAATTTACGAGTAGTATGATGCTTTTTTGAAAACTCACCTAGATGCTCAACTTTTTTAGATATTTGAAAAAAACTGAAATTTGCCATTTTCTTCAAACGCTAATAACTTTTTAACGGTTTAACCTATAGAGAAAATAAAACTGCTTGTAAGGTAACTTTTACGTAGAATTCAATAGCGTATATGACAATTTTAATTGAAAATGGGTTTTCAAGCTACAAACATAACCTCACTTTTTAAATGGAAACCATAGTTCAATATAACCCAAATGGAAAGGTTTTTCTTTTCTGATTACCCTAATGTAAGGGTTGATGTACTTATTTTCAGTAGTTTCTTCATAATAAAGAAAAACGATTTATTTATTTGCGGGCATCAAGGAGTCCATGGATTCATATTTTAAATAAACAAAAACAACTGGCATTTGTCAGATATTATTAGTTAAAGTGTTTATTTGCTCTGGGTTGCAAATTTTGTGTAGAAGACTTTTAAATTTATTTGATTATAATAGAGAATGTATACAAACGACAAAAAATGACATGCTCTTTTGTTACTATGCCTGTAACAGAAATTGTGATGCTGCTGGTGATATGTATTATGAAAGATATTTGGAAAGAAGGCAGCCAGATAAACGATTGTTTTCTAAATTAGAAAACAATTAAAAAAGGTTTGGTGCTTTTACAAAACCCAGTACTGATAAAAGAAAATTCAAAACTGATGATGAAGAACGTGTGTTAGCCTACATAAATTTTAAGCCAACAGCGTCCACCCGAGAAACTGCAATTGAGTGCGCTACTTCTACAGAAAAAGCTCGCCTAATTTTAAAACAAAACCGCTACAAACCATACAAAACCCATGTTAGCAATACACTGTATTATGGGGATTGTGAGAGAAGACAACAGTTTTGTAGGTGGTTTCTTAATGAAACAAATAATAATCCTGGTTTTAGTCACACTATTATATTTACCGACGAAGCAAAATTTACTAACAAAGGCATGTTTAACAGAAAAATACAGTCTACTGGAGTCAGGAAAATCCCCATTTAACAGAAGAAAGGCGGGATCAACATCAATTTTCGATAAATGTGTGGTGTGCCATTTTTGGTAATAAAATACTTGGGCTTTTCTTCTATAATTATAATTTAAATGGTGTACACTATTTGAATTTTCTACAAAACGAATTGCAAGAAATGCTCGATAATTTGCCACTTAATTTACTGCAAAACTTATATTATTTTCAGCATGACGGTGCACCTGCTCACAATGCTCAAGCCGTTTCTGAATATCTTGATAATAGTTTTCCAAATTTGATTGGTAATGCAGGTCCTGTTCCATGGCCGGCAAGGTCACCAGAACTATCGCCACTGGATTTTTTTCTTTGGGGTACTGTAAAGGATGTAGTGTATGCTAAAAAATCCAATAACATTGAGCAACTCAAAGATAGTATTACAGCAGCTATTACAAGTATAAAACCACAAACGTTAAATAAGGTGCACCAAAACCTAATTAAAAGGTGCGAAATGTGTTTGCAAGCTAATGGAGGTCATTTTGAGCATATGTTAATGTAGGAGTGGGCATATTCGCATTAATTAATTTTTGTTTCCTTTGATTAAGTTATTTGTATTGTATGGATAGTTTATTTTTAAGTATTTTATTTTTCTTAGTTTATAATAAATTTAGTTACAATAAACTTGTGTTTCCATTATTGATTTTACACATTTTGTTTGTTTGTAATATGTATCCATGGACTCCTTGATGCCCGCAAATAAATAAATCGTTTTTCTTTATTATGAAGAAACTACTGAAAATAAGTACATCAACCCTTACATCAGGGTAATCAGAAAAGAAAACCTTTCCATTTGGGTTATATTGAACTATGGTTTCCATTTAAAAAAGTGAGGTTATGTTTGTAGCTTGAAAACCCATTTCCAATTAAAATTCTCATATACGCTATTGAATTCTACGTAAAAGTTACCTTACAAGCAGTTTTTATTTTCTATAGGTTAAACCGTTAAAAGTTATTAGCGTTTGAAGAAAATGGCAAATTTCAGTTTTTTTCAAATATCTAAAAAAGTTGAGCATCTAGGTGAGTTTTCAAAAAAGCATCATACTACTCGTAAATTTCTCTTCAACTTTGCTAATTTAACCAATATTGTATCTTCTATAATAAAAAAGTTACTCATATACGGAGATAGATTGTGGGCACCCTTTAAATTATTTTCAGAACTAAGTTTAAGGAAATATATTTTTCGAAACGTCAGTTAAAATGACATTTATATAAATACTATATTTGGACGAAATAAACCCCACAAGATTTCTAAATATTTTTATATATATATATATATATATATATATATATATAGACGTTACATAAATTTCATTAATATCCAGAAATTTATAACGTAATTGGTTGGTAATACATTTAGTTTAGAATACACATGTAAACTACACGTACAAACCATTATCAAAAATTTGATTTCATGGATGTTAAGAGCAAGTTAGTTTTGAACTAGATGTAAAAAATCTGAACTTCGTGCTAAAGAGTATTTCCTTTATTTACGCAAAATGTGATAGTTTAACACAAATAAAATCATTGTAAAGACATTAAATAAAGATTTGAAATTTTACATTTCAATTTATTTGTATTTGAATATCATTTTAATCTAATGACATTTAAATTAATTATAATAATATTTGGTGTGTGAACAAAAGATAAAAGGGTTATTAATTATTAAATAAACAAGATCGATGGTCGATTGTTTGTTTATGGGTTAACTACAAATAGTAATTAACATAAATTACGTTCAAGTTCACGCTAAATGATTGAAATATTTGTCAAGAACAATGTGTTTAAAAGTTATGGACTATAACGTTCGATATACAAAATATACAAATACACATTGAATTTTTTAATTTGACAATTAATTACGCAATGTCGGATGTGTTTTTCAACATCAAATTGTTTTGCTAGCAGGATTTAACTTCGAGCAATATTTAGATTTTAAGAAGTTAACCACGTTATATATTTTGGCTCATTTTTGTGTTTGTAAATGGTTAATATAAATGGAAAATTAGTGACTTTTGATTAAAAATTTGAGTGACATTTCAAGTGACAGGTGAAAGATTATACAAATTTGGAAAATTAATAGTTTTAAATTACATATCAATACTCACAATACAATCGCAATTATCACAGATGGTGGAATGCAAGTTATGTAAAAAAAGTTTCAAAACACGAGGACTTAAAATTCATATGAAAAGAATCCACAAGGAATCATTAGAACATGATTTGATGAGAAAAGAACTGTCCCATTTACCAAGAAATTAAAAAAAAAAAAGACAAAACAAATCAATATGAAAATATTGCTACGAACACCAAATATAAATCTGAAGAAATTTTATTCAATCTAACAAAATGTAGAGCTTCCAATCTATTCATTATAAGACGTATCCCAAAATCAGTAAGAAGTAAGTGTTCCCTCTTGTTATTAGAAGCAATTGATAACTGCATAAAATATAATTCAATTCCTGCTTGGGAAACGCTATTATCATTTGCTTACCACAAATTTTCAATACCTAAATGTAATACAAAATCGTCAAATATATCGAACCAAATCTTATACAACATTAAAACCCCTATGGTTTACGACCAATCAAACTCTACCATACAATTAAACATACCAAAACACTCAAACCACCGGCTGAACAATAAAATAGTGTCTAAAGTTGCGGACGGAGACCTTTCATCTGCAATTAAAATTTTGTCTTCAGAAGATTCTTTCGCTCCTTCAGACGAATCTACATTTTTAGAACTAAAAAAAAACATCCTAAAGCGTCCCAAAACATTCAAAATCTCAACAATAATTGTTCTAATATGCAAAATTTAATTATTGTATCAAAAAAAAATGTTTTAACTGCCATAAAATCTTTTAAATCAAGCTCCGCAGGAGGAATTGATGGCATACGCCCATCTCACTTACAAGATTTACTAGCTTTTTCAGTGGGAGTTAGTGCAAAAAAGCTCCTCGAGTCTTTAACCACACTTTGCAACTTCATGTTAGCAGGGAAAGTAAATCACAACATATGCCCGATACTATATGGTGCTTTATTATGCGCTTTAAAAAAAAAGATGACGGTATTCGTCCTATTGCAATAGGAACATTTTTTAGGAGGTTAGTAGCCAAACTGTGTTGTAATCAGATTCGATCAACTCTAGGAGACCTTTTTAGATAGACCCACTCAATACGGCTTCGGCACACCTGCTGGTTGTGAAATAGTTTCACACTCAGCTCAAGCATTTATTAACTCTAGTTCAAATAAATTCAATAAAATTATGCTTAAATTAGACTTCCGCAATGCTTTTAATAACATACATAGAGAAATAATTTTTGAAAATATTCTTGAGCATGTCCCTTCATTATACCCTTTCATCTCACAATGCTACCTTCACCCCACCTTCCTAAACTTTGGCGCCAAAATCATTATGTCCGAAAGAGGAGTCCAACAAGGAGATCCATTAGCACCAGCTTTGTTTTGTTTAGCCATAAACAATCTAACAAAATCAATCACATGTGAATTCAATGCTTGATATTTAGATGATGGATGTATTGGTGGAGATACAGATTTGGTTTATGATAACTTAAAACACATAATAGCTAGCTCCAAAAGAATAGGTCTAGATCTAAATTTTGAAAAATGCGAACTAATATGCACATCACCATCATACCACACCAACATTGCCGAAAAATTCAATTCGATTGCTCCTAATATCCAAATTCCCAAAAAAACAAATTGGATTTTACTTGGCGCCCCTATCTGCTTAGAATCAATTTCCAATTGTATAATCGAAAAGATCAAGACTTTGTCACGTATATCATCTCGTTTACAAAGTATTAAAATTCCTGCTCATATATCGTATGTCCTCATTAAAAATTATCTCGCAATTCCTAAACTAGTTTACTTACTTAGATGTTGCCCTACTTGGAAATATGAAAACATTTTATGCCAATTCGACAATGTGTTACGCGACATGTTGGAAGAACTGATCAATGTTAAACTAACTTCAAAAGAATGGTTACAAGCCACCCTTCCTATAAAAAAAGGTGGTTTGGGTATTCGCTCATCTGTTTCCCTTTCTTTGTCAGCTTTCTGATCTTCTTTTCAAAAATCGACAACATTAGTTCAGAAAACCTGCTCAAAATTCTTAAGCGCCCCATACAATGATTTATTTCTAGAAGGTGAATCGCTTTGGATTTCAAAAACAAATCAGTCTGGCTTAAATCATGATAAATCCATTAAAAAAGAATGGGATTTATCTTTGTTAGACTTCGATTTTAACAACTTGCTTTCATCAGCTATTAACTTCAGTGACAAGGCCCGTATTCGAGCAGTCTCATCTATACACTCTGGGGCTTGGCTACAAACACTACCAGTTTCTTCTCTGGGAACTTTGTTAGATAATCAATCATTCAGAATTGCCATCGGCCTAAGACTAGGAATAAAATTATGTACACCACATAAATGTATTTGTGGTACTTTTGTAGACGAATTAGGAATTCATGGTCTAAGCTGCCGACTCAGTGCAGGACGCATCTCTCGACACAGAGCAGTAAATGACATTATTAAACGAGCTTTAGGTTCTGCAGACGCTCCGTCTATTTTAGAACCAAACCATATCTTTCGAGACGACAAAAAAAGACCAGACGGAATCAGTTTAGTTCCGTGGAACCGTGGCAAAGCTGTCATGTGGGATTTTACTTGCCTTGACAGCCTAGCTCCTTCCCACGCTCTAGCATGTGCCAATAACCCTGGAGCCGCAGCAAAATACGGAGACAATTTCAAAATAAAAAAATATTCTACACTATCAGACCTTTACACTTTCTATCCTATTGCGATTGAAACAATGGGTGTTTTCGGAACTCATGCTCTCTGATTTCTTAAAGAAGTCGGCAGACGTATATCATACAACACTCATGATAACAGGGCTACTTCCTTCTTGTTACAAAGAATTAGCATTGCAATTCAACGAGGAAATGCCATTTCAATCCTTGGTACCACTCCACCATCACAAGAACTAGATGAATTGTTATATCTTCCAAATTACAATTTGCGTAAACAAAATTTGAATTTGCTAATGAGAAACTCAATAATTTAACACCAGTCGATTACGAAAATCAAATACCATATACACATTCAATTATTGATCAACACAACTTAAATCAGAATATAAAAGAAAATAAAAAGAATGAACATAGAAAACAGAGAGAAGCAAATGAAAATAGCTCCACCAACTCTAACAAACCCTGTAAAGAGAATCAAAATATGATTGAATGCTCCCATATTATTAAAGCAGTTGACTTAACCCAAATTAAAAAATCATTACAGAAATCAAACATTAATATTAAAATAAACAGTGATTCTGAATTTGGGGTTTCTTCATTGATATGTCTTAAATGTGGACAAAAAGTCCGAGGACATTCGAAAAATAAGCAGTTATTACAACATTTTACAATTCCAAGATCCGACTGTCACTCAATATGCTTCAATACGGACACATGGTCTGTAATATGTTATGATTGCGAGGTTGAGGTGAACGTGGTAGGCAAAGAAAAGTTACCGGAACCCGTTGAATATATAAAAAATTTATCCAATTCATGTAAAGACAAGAACGATATATATTTTGCCACGTCTCAAAATATAGAGGCATCTAATCTTTCAAGAATACGCGGTTTAACCAATTTAGGCAATTCTAGCTTCTTCAACTTTGTGATACAAATTCTCGGACAAACGCCATACTTACTAAAACTACTCCATGAAATTTCAGAGCTAAGACAATATTTTCAACCAACTGGTCTTTCAAATCTAGATCATAAAGATTTCTGTAAATTAAATTCAGTTGACAGAACTTTAGTAGAAAGGCAACCCATAACATTTATTTTATCACAAACGTTGCAAGAACTACAAAGTAATAGACCAGAAACATATAACCCTAACATGCTTTTTACACGGATAATGCAAAGAATGCCACAACTTACGAGAGGCCAACAACATGACGCACATGAGCTACTACGACATCTGCTTGAAGAAATAAATAAGGAGAATTTAAAAAAATATCAAACAGCAACACCGGAAACATCATTTGATACCAATAATAGTGGAAAGGAAAGTACCAATATTTACAGGCAACAAACACTTGGCTGACTATTACCCACAGAAATTTTTCAAGGCGTATTAGTTAACACACTACAGTGTCAAGTCTGTAAACATACTTCATGCCGAAAAGAGCTCTTTCTCGATGTGCATTTGCAAATTTTGCAAAATAAAACAGAATTAGTCAAAAACAAAAATTCAAAACTTCTAATAAAGAACAATCAACGTACGCCTAAAAAGGACAATAAACAAAAAATGGGTTCCAAGCAACAAGGATCCAACTATAATAGAACCCTTACTATTAACACAGCTGAGGACATCATGAACAACAAATCAGAAAACTCCATTGATCAAATTTCTTCAAAAAAAAAGAACCTAACGATGAACCAGATAATAGCAAATTGCCCAACGAAAACAAAGTTTATGTAAGCAGTTCAAATGAGTTTGACTATCCTAAATCAGGACTTGCTTTTTTTAACAATAAGAATATTAACACAACATGCGATATAGAAAAATTATTTTTATTAAGCTTTAATGATAATATGGAAAATAAAGATACGTACAAAAGAATTGATGAACTGCATGATATAAATGATACATGGGGTAACACTTTTCTGCCAAGATTCCGTCCTGAAGAAAGCGAATGTTCTATTCAATCCTTTTTAAAGCAATTCACATCCAGTGAATTGCTTTCCGGAAGCAATAAAGTAGTCTGTGATTTTTGCACAAACAGACATAGCGGATTTGATAAAGAAACTTTTAAAACTAATACGACTAAACAAATTCTGATCTACAATCCACCAGCAATACTGGTCTTACATTTAAAACGATTTCAAGTTTCAATACTTCGATCCACAAAAGTAAATAAACACGTTTCATTTCCTATATTACTGGATTTAACGCATTTTTGTACAAAACGAAGCCAGGCTCATCCAGCGTGCAATCTTAATCAAACTAAAGTATTATATACATTATACGGTGTTGTGCAACACAGCGGTTCAATTCACGACGGACACTATAATGCCTACGTAAAATTAAGAGCTCCTTTAGAAAGTGATAGTTACCGTCGGAAATTTTTACCAAAAATTCAAAATCAATACCTGTCTTCGCAACAAAAAAAACTTGAAGAGAACTTAAAAATTCCACTGGGAAAATGGTACTATGTTAGTGACTCTTATGTCTCAGAAGTGCCCGAAACAAAGGTTTTAGAGGCACAGGCATACTTACTATTTTACGAACGAATTCTGTAGTTGTTATAATTAACATACTGTATACTATATCTAATGACATTTAAATTAATTATAATAATATTTGGTATGCGAACAAAAGATAAAAGGGTTATTAATTATTAAATAAACAAGTTATGGAAAAATATACACAAAAATATTAAACATTAGAAAAAATTTATGTATCAACCTGCCATGGCAGAGCCGCCACTTCTGTGCAGATTAATTTTTGCTGCTCAAGCCACTAGTTTTACAAACTCGTTTGTTATCAAACGGATTAACATTTTGTAAAATATGATCTAATTTGAGCAAACTTTAAATGCAAGCTACTTACATGAATAGACTATTAGGGAAAACACCTTTCAATGCACATAATAGTAGGTCCTTAAAGTTAAAAATAACAATATAAACGTCACTAGCACTATTTTTATTTCACAGTTTTTACAGTACAGTACTGTATATTGTTTACGAAGTGACTTTTTGCACTTTGTTTAGGAAAACTTTGATAACATGTAACAAGTTTATTTTTCCGCAATATTTTGTAGAATATTTATGTTATTATTTTTATAGAAGGTCAATTCAAGCCTAATATCTCTACACATTTTTACCTAATATTTATTTCATGTTGTTTAATCTAACATAAGCTTTAAAACCGCGAGCATAAATTACAAGTTGAGCGCTGACAAAATACCATTTACAAGTGTCATTATAAGATCTCCCTCCTTCAATAATTATAAAGATCGTTATAACTGTTGTCAAGCGGTAGGATGCATCAGAATATGGCACTTTCACCTGGGCTGTTGGTTAAGAAAGTCGTTCTTGTGATAAGAACATATTGTCAAGCTGTTATGCTTTGTGTTGGAACCATGTGAAGAAAAAAAGTCGATTTAAAATGAAATCGTCTTTGTTGGTGCACTCCATGTCGACGCTTCACAGAATATGTTTGCACTAAACTAGACGTAAGTGTAATATATTGGCATTTGAACAGCAGTAGGTATTATTGAGCCTCGGGGCCCTTGTTAATTTAAATTTGCACTGCAAATTACTTGACGTGATGTTCGTGTGATATTCTGTAACAAGATTATTTAATTTACGTGATTTTGGAGAATTCTAACCTGATTATTATTGTAACAAGAAGATTTCAATTATCATTAAATATGCCGAAAATGGTTCAAGTACATCGCAATTATTCTTTTGATGGATAAACATCTGGTATGTAATTAGTGCTCTTTAAGTACGTCAAGTTGTAACAACATTGGAATGACAAACAAGTAAGTTTTTTTAAATTTGTTTGACGTGGAAATTTTCTAGTTCGTTATGTTGTTGACCTCTGGATAACTTTGTTATTTGTGAAGAGAATCTGATAAACTCCACTTTTGTTTTTCATTAGTACAAATGAATAGATTACAGAGTGCAGTATATATGTATATTAAGGGTTAACTTTCAGGACTAACAAAATTGAAGCTATCATGTTGAATATAAAATTATCTAAGTTCAGCTAACTAAATTGTTTCATTTTACTCTACAATATTTATTAATTGAAATATTTTAAAATACAATTTAAATGTGAAGTCTCTAAGTAGTACTACCGAAGGCTAATAAAAATTCTGTAGTATGCCTTTAGTCATTCTTAATAATTAAGTTTGAACATTAACAAGAATAATCATTGCTAAATTTTTATAATGTAAAAATAACAACACTATCTAATTTTTGTGAGATACAGGTGTTGAGAAGATTATTGTGTATATAAGTACATACTTTCCTAGCTATAACTTAGTCGAATTTTTTGAAGTAAATTTGTTAAGATAAATCATTGTAAATAATTTTCAACTGATACTTAAGAGAATAGAAATTCATTTCCGTCATGTCTATGATTATTAGTTGGAATGAATGAGGTTTGATTCTTACTAATTATAAACTTTTTTGTATTAATTAACAGAATGCACAAACTGTGCTAGTCTTGGTTTAATTTAATTACAGGTGTAGCAGTGCATCTTTATCAATCAATATCGAGCCAGAAGGTAAGCATTTGTAAGAGTTATGTTCACATAATATTTTTTGTACAGCGGTATTTGAGCATAGGTTTCCGCATTCCCCTTATACAAACAGACTAAAATTAGGTCTTCATAGTATTCAAAAATTTGGTGACGCCATATTCCCTATATTTTGGTCGTAATCCAACCCCGACCCCAACTCATGTTCTACCCACTTAGCCTTTGGAGGTTTCCTTATCTATGAGCCGTTTTCCATCTAAACTAACCTTGGGCTCTTTACATCAACAGGAAATCCTCGTTAATTATCCTTGTGCCTTTCAGTTGGCAATATAGGAGTAAAAAGCCCATTAGTAAGGCAAAACGTAACAAACGTTTTGAAAATCAAGTTTCTCGCACAGTTTGTGTTCTACTGCTAAAATGGATAAAGCTGATAGCCTTTCTTGGCTCATAGAGAATTATAAATTATTTTTTATAATTTTCAGTTTTGAAAATGAACGGTTCACCCGTTGCCACTTAACTAGTAACATTAAAAATATGCGAATAACAATTGTTAAATTTGGAAGTGATGATGTTGATGTCATTTTCAAAGATATATTTTAATAAATTATTCGAATTTACCTCATAAGATGCTAAATGGAGCTGTAAAGCTTTTATTTCATAAAACAAATTGTCAGCATTAATATCGCTACTTGGAACTTTGTCGTCAGTTAGTGAAGTGTGAATTTTCCATCAATGCGATTTAAGTTCATTATCATCTTTACAACCTGATAAGCAATAAAGTATCTTAAAGCAATCCGTGCAGTGTTAAAGTAATTGAAATTTTTCGAGTTATTAGTGACGATGCTATTCCATGCCATGAACATTGTAAAATTATTATAGACTGGTTTACAAAAAAAGATTTGGTCAAGCAGATATTTAAATTTTAATTCAACTGTTCCTTCATAATACCAAACTAATGATATGAACAACCTAGTAGATAATGCTATACGTCTGTCATATACAAGTTCAGAACTAATAATATAAAGAAAATAAAGTAAACGTTACAACAAAATAATAATCCAAAAGCTTTCAACAAACCTATTATAAAATAAAGTATTATATAATAACAACAACAAACATAATATACATAACAACAATAAAGAAGTATATATAAGTTCAAAATACATACTTAAGCTTTCTCAAAAAATTAACAGTGTTTAACAATTTGATACTAAAGTGGGGGCACAAACCTAACAATTATACAAATAATTCTTTAATAAACTTAACCCAAAATTCCCGACAAAAATAAAACCCATACTATATCATCATCATTAGGTCTTCAGTCCTGGAACTGGTTAGACGCGTACATCCATTGTTTCCTATTCTGAGCTAACTTACACATGTCTCTGAAATTTCCACATGCTACATCTTTCATTATCTGTGTGCAATAGTATAATTTAGGTGTACATCTACCTCTCTTTTTTCAATTCCCTTATGCCTTAGAATGTGTCATATCATACTATCTTTTCTATTTTTTCTTATTGTTTTTAGAATCTCTTTGTTCTTAATTTTGTCTGTATATGATATTTTCATCATACATCTATAGCACCCCATTTCTAAGGCTTCTACCTTTTTCCTGTCTGCCCTTCATGTTTCACAGACGTATACTGTTGTTCTCCACACATATGCTTTTAACAATTTTTTCATTGTTTCTATTTTTGGTGTCCTCGAACATAGCAGCTGCTTTTTATTGTTAAATACAGAATGTTCTTGTGCCAACTATTTTTTATATGTTTTGTACTTTTCTCTTCTATTGTTTTCTAAAAATATACCTTATTTCACCAATATTTAATGGTACGTGAAAGGGGTTATCCAACCTGATGGCTACAAAGATCCCTCATCACTTAGACTTAATATTTCTTACCGAATCCTTGCTAAAAATTACAAAATTCTCTTTAATTAATAGCTGGTTAATTTATTTATCTTTTATTATCACCCTTGTGTGTTTGGCTAAAAACTCTTTACAGGTAATTTATTAAAGGTCAAAATGCTCCGAACTTCGACCTCAAAATTTGAAGCAAACTACATGCTTCACAAATAATAAACATGAGAACTTATTCTATATCTAAATTACTCATATTAGAATGTTCGTATCAGTTACAAACAAATAAATCTAAAATTTATACTTGCAATTCCTATGGTCATTAGTGTGTATTAAAAAGCTATTTCCAGCATAATTAACAGTATTATAAGCTTCCCATTTCCATTTTAAATCTCCATCAAAAAGTGCATCTTTATTCAATTAACTTCAAAGTAACTCTTGTATCGGAGAATGTTTAATCTTCATTGTATTTTACAAAACAATGATGCATCGTCAATATATTGCAGTTGAGAACTTCTATGTTACTCGTGAAACTTATTCAAATATATACGCTTTGTTGCAACTCTGCATGGTCGATCTTTACTTAACGTTACATATTGTTTTGCTTTAGAAAGAATCAAAACGCAAATGAAACTTTACTAAAATTTACATGGTCGATCTCGTAAAATTAAATGAATGTTGAACATTAATTACTTCCATTTGTATATAAAATAATCTCAATACATCATTATTCTATTGTATTCTCGAATATTAGCCACCGCTGAATGATGTAATATTTCTCAGAATGGTGTGCTTTATGATCTAATTAGTGTCAATTCATGTTTTATGTTTTATCATAAAACGTACTATTTATTCTCGCATAATGCATGAGGTTAATAATTGTGCCTCATTTTATCTTATTGAAATGCGGAAGACTATAAAATTCCTTATCTTATCTCGATTTTAGTTTTCTGAATTTTAATAGGGCGTTTATTCATAATTGGCTATTTATACAACATTTATTAGTAATTGATGACGTGTTTGAAAATTCTAGAGCATTATTATTTTATGCTTTGCAAATGTAATAAGATTTTTATGGATTTGTATTCTTAAAATTGTAAATGCAAAAAGATGTGCTCGTATGATAAATGAAACGTGTGCTAACGCATATTTATGCACAGAAAATTAATTACATAAATAATTGAAACGCGTGAGTGCTTTTTTTATTTATTCAAAGAAATCTTCCAAGTACGAAAATATTTTCAATGCATAAGGCTTCCTTGAGAGAAAGAGGAAGTTTTAATAAATCTAAAATAATCGACATCCATAAATAGTTACCAAACTAGTAGAAGAAAAGGTACTTCCTTTGTTTGAAGCTTATCCTTAAATGTTTACACGTCAAGCTGCAACTGAATGTGCTATGTCTGCAGAAAGGATACGATTAATTTAAAAAAAGTATGTTTATAGAACTTGTCAGATTACACTAGTGCAATGTCTACATCCAGGAGATCAAACCTGTGCAGTTTTGTAAATGGTTGTTAGAGAATATTTGTGAAGACAGGACTTTTCAAATTTTATTCTGTGGTTAGACGAATGTGATTTTTCTAATAACAGCATGTTTAATCGAAAAAATAATCATTATTGGTCTATTGTCAATCCATTACAAACCAGAGATAGGAATTATCAATGTAAATTTTCAGTGAATGTTTGGTGCAGAATTTTTAACAATACCATTGTTGGGCCATTTTTTGGAACATTGTCAACAGACAAGAATCTACAACTTTTAAAAAATCGTATGGAAGTCTGATTTGATAACTTACCACTAAATTTACGACGAAAGTTGTACTTTCATCAAGATGGCGCATCTGTGCATAATGCCATTTCAGTACGACTGTACCTAACTCAAATGTTTGGTAATAAGTGGAACTCATGGTCCTACTAAATTTTCACCACGATTTCCTGACCTAACCTCTATGGATTTTTTTCTATGGGGTTATTTAAAAAGAAATAATTTATAAGCAAACGTGTGAATCTGTTGGTTTTACAAAACAATATTGTACGAGTATTAAGTGAAATTGATGGAAGGACATTATGTCGCCTATGCAGGAACATCCAACGACGAGCGTTGTTGTGTATAGAAAAACGGGGCAACAATTTCGACCAGTATATGTATTAAATAGGTATAAGTTCCATTTTTTTTCAAACCGTTATTATAGTAAGTTTTGTTATTTTTTATTTAACTAAATATGATTCCACGTACATAATGCTTATACATTAATTAAGCTATAGTTGTATCCTATTCAAGAATATAACAATATACAGGATGTTCTATTGGAAAATGCAAAGTAGGTAGTATTTTCAGTTATACTGGAAGTGATAACAACAGTGTAGTTTGTTACTTAAAAAGGCAATGAAAAATGTAACGGGTCAGTTGCACCATCACAAATTCTTTGGTTAGTCAACCATATATGCGTTATATTAAAAGAATATGTTAGTTAGGCAACTTTAAACACACAAGGTTTTCCTATTATGTTAGACAAAGAGCAGGTTTCTCTGTCATAATTACAAGTTGTAGTAGGGAGTTATAGATGTGTTTTGGTATTCTGCGCCATAGTTAGATAAGGGTAGCCCCTCTTCTGCTTTTTCTTGTTTTAAGCACCTTTAACGATGGGTCGAGCACCATTTTCTTTGTGGCGACGCCATTACTAGAATATCAAATATTTCTTATATTTGATAGTAAATTATATTCTGAGTAGCCAGATAGGGGTATGTGGAATTTTATTATTATTTATTTGTTTACCAGCATTTTATATTATAGCACTCATGGCAAGGTCAGCTAACTTTGAAATGTGATCATTTAATTTATTTACGCGATCAATGGTTTTATTTGGCCACCTGTGTGATTTATCCAAGTCCGGCATCTGGAAAACTGTTTTTAGTAATTTGGATTTCGATACTTGCATTTTCAAACAGCTTAAGGAAGATTTTTCACAAAGGCAGATTGGTACAAAAAGAAATGGAACTTCATTTCTATATGCCAACTATTCAAGTAGGATGTTTAGAAACCTCGAATGGGCGTTTTATTAAATAGATAATTGTCCTGCAGTATAAAGCTATTTATGTTCATTTATGATTTATTTGTTCCCATTTAAATTATTGTTAATTTACAGTAAGCTTTCCAAGGTGGTTGACTACAAGGGCCAAGGTTATCAGCAATAATTAATGTGTTCGCGCAAGAACTAACAATAATCTGTCGTCAAGGTGGTTGACCTTCTGCTCTGGCTATCTATTAATAGTTCACCTGCCAAAGGTATTTATTTTATGCATTTAATTTAAAACTGAACAGATGATTTACTCTACTAAACTAAAAGCCTTCAGCTTTATGAGTTTGATTTAATTTATTTCAATAATATCATATTAATTTTTTAATTTATAACTAGCAAGATTTTTGTTAGAAATGAGCTCATTTTATTTACTACATTCTTGTTCCAGTAAATGATTTTTTTATGATATCCCATTTGCAAGCAAGCGCCTCGTTTCAAAGTACCATTCCATAGCAGCATATAATTCTGGTTGTTTGAGATGCTTACCCCACGTATATTATGCTTCTATTTATCGATTTTCTAGCTTCGTATAGTAGTAGCCAGACCTCTATTAATTTAATATACACTACACGTATTTCGCGTTAATAAATAGAAAGCCACTACTAATAATTTACACGTGCTAGCACAATATTTACTGTATTATTACCATATCTAATACATACCAAATACTCTACTATAATGTTGGTCTATCGTAGTAACGTAGTATAGAAGCGAAGATAAGACAAAGAGAGCCTTAATAATTTCCATTCCGTATTTATATTGTTTCAAAATGCTACCCCCGGACACACTTCCCGTGAAAAGCTTATTTTCAAATTGAAATTCTACAAATTTTGATACAACCGTTTTGAAAATTCCTGAAATTTATTCCGTCTGCGTGCCATACGTATCCGAAAGTGCTCCCACCTGTTGTGCTTGTCTACGTTTGGAAAACTGTCCGTTTTTAACCAATGATAACATTCTCTGTCGTCATAAAACTCCGCCTAAACTATCTTTATCTCTGTCTGATGCATGTCTGCTGTCGCGTTCAAAACCCCACTTGAGTTATAGAAAATCGATATTGCTGACAGCCCATCTTAACTCCACGTGGATATAGTACGTGCGTTTTAAGTATCAACGCTTTTATATCTGTCTCTATCTGTAGTATATAACCTATCGTGAATTTCCCTTGCTCTTTAAGAACTTTGTTAGCTTGTTGTTCACTATAAACTGATGGTTGAAAATATTTTCTATGAAGTCCTGTGTTAATACAAGCTCGAGTTCTTTGAATGTAACCTATTAAAACGCAGGTGTTTGTTAATTATTGACTGTTTAGCACAACAATTCTTAGATTTTATATTTCGTAGTACTTGTATAAAACTGACTTATATTTACCTTGTAATTATCGATTTTGTTTCGCAAGCACGTTCTCTTATTGCTTATACGTGTTGAATTAAAATAAATTAACATTAATTATGAATTTCTATTTGCTTTAAAACTGTTTTTTTCTTTATGTAATTTCTAACATACCAATATTAAATATAAAAATACGTCAATACTTGTCCCGTTCTCCCTAAATGAATTAAATAAATTTTGCACGTAAATAACTTGTTCTTTTCTCTATAAAGGGTGGTTGAAATTTTATTGTTTACCCCAAATTTAACCCTTTGAATCCATAACATATATATATATATATATATATATATATATATATATATATGATATATGATATGATAACGCCGTACTCGGTGCCAATGGACGTTTTCTACTTAACTCCACCTCTCTGTGTTTTCCAATCAAATTCTAAATCTCACTAATATTATTATTATGCCACGGCTAGCTTTTATTATTCTACACAGAGTGCACAACTTTACGATGATCAATTTTTCTTCTCCACCCCTTTATGATTACCTCTTTGTTTGAATTATAAAACGAAGTTAATTAATTCCATATAATGAAAGAAATATTATTTACAAGTTTTGAAAATTATTAAAATACACTCCTCGATCAATCAATAATATGTCTTATTTATTCCAAAATTTATATGCTTTGCAATCAATCTAAAGTCACCAAAACTACCCTGTTCAAAGAAACCTCGAACGTTACAGATATCTTCCTAATATTACGTAGTTTTAACGTATGCAAAGTTTGTTGTTGACTTTGTTACACTTTTATAAATTAAGTAAATTCAATATCCAAATTTAAATAGAAAAAAATGTCTTAAAACTAATTAGATCTGACCTTGTTCTGTTCTGCTTAAATGAGAACCCCTTGGTGTCCATAAATTGCTTCTTTATTTTCTCGCAACTCAAAATTATACCAAAATCGTCGACGCTGATTTAAATCTTATACTAATCCATTTAAAATATCCCCATAGTCGAATTATCCATACATTTGAAATATTATACCATCAATTAGAATTTTCCATGCATTTAAATTATTATACCATCCATTAGGATTTATTATGAACCAATTCGGAATTATTATCATCAACACATTTGAATTATTAACATCACATTTGAATCAGGATTATACACCCATTTGGAATTATTATATCTATCCACTCGAATCAGGATTATACACCTATTTGGAGCCCTATTATTATATTATTAGTTTAAATAAATTCCCCCAAATTCTACTCACGTTAATCGGCAAAATAAACTTTCATATTTGTAGCATTTGTCACTATCTATTTTCACTATTATCTTATTAAATATTAAATTACGCCTGACTTTTAGGTTCAGAGTGTCGCAGCTTGGCCTTCTTGAGTTAAAACTGAGCTCTGTTATCATTGTCGCTGTTAATATAGGCTCAACCTACTTGGATGTGGTTTGGGTTTCCACCAAGTCCGTCGCTTATCTTAACCAATAACGTCTTTGCATTTCCTGCACTTGAAGTGGTTTTCTGATGTAATATATTCGTTTCCCATTTAATGGTTGTTTGCTACAGATGCCTCGTTATCTAAACCATACGTTGTTTTCTTTAGATATCGCGTTTTCCATATTATACAAAAATACATGATATAATTTCACTTTCGATTTTCATGTATGTTTATTTATTTACGCATCTTTAATTACATTTACTTATCAAAAATGTTGATTGTTTCTACGCACTTACACAAGGCTTCATTAAGTTTTATCTCTTATCTCCGTATTATATTATAACTAATTAGAACCCTTTTGAATGCGTGTTTAATTACATTTATTATCATTCCTCTAAATACACGTGCTTTTTACTGAAAGATACTGTTACTTGGATTGTTTAAAATTATTAAAGCTCTATATACCGAGTGTTAAATCCTTGTTATTTACCTAATATATGAATTACCTATTTCTATGCTAAATATGCGTCCTATTGTTATAAGATGTGTTTATTTGCGTCGCTTAAAACTAATTATGCTCTATATACAGGGTGTTAAATGCTTACTATTTATATAATATAAGAAGTGAAGAAATTTTAATTTTCACCTTTGAATTCAGCATTAAAGTTAGTAAAATATTATATTCTCGAATAGTCATATAGATTAATGTTATGTAATGCTTTTTTTGTTAAGTAATTGGAGTTTGGAAGGAGCTGTTATAACCACATTCTAGCGTTTATTTATATTAGATATAAAAAAATTTTGTCTCCTGTTAAAGAAAATACTATAGTTGTATAAGATACCAATTTCAGTCTATAATCACAATGGCAAAACAATTTCATATCACCTGAAATAATATTATACAATAAAAAAACATTTCAATTAAAATTGTAAAAATTCAATAATACTTTATACTGTTTGTATAATAAGTGTACTTTTGTATACAGGAAACTAAAATGGAATTTAGTACATTCCAGCAAAAACTTCAGTTAATTTTTGATATTATAACATTGATTTACTAAAACCTTCCTCATTTCTTTGTTGTTTTTTTTATTTTTATGACATTAACAATATACGGCTTTAATTTGGGGCACACTTATATTTATGTAACTTTTTAAATAACTATATTTGTTGTAGAGTTACTTGGTTATGATATGGATACATTGAATGACCATCCGAATGAAACACCTTTCACCCCATCAAGTTTTGCAAAACGACAACGTCCTTCAAATTCAGGCAATAATGCCGATTGGAATCATTTGTTAGAAACTGATTATCATAAATATAGTTACACAAACGTTGTACAAGTATTGAATTTTCACGAAGAAATATTTAGAGCAAGTGTCATACAACCTCAATCTACTATAGATATGCAGTCACTATTATTTCCCTTTATACGAGTAATACATTACTCTTTGCATTTACTTTATGAAGAAATTAAATTAGACTTAATCCGTGCTACAGAATTACCATTACTGGCACAGTTTTTAAGCAAACTAGCATTTGATTTAAAATTGCCGAATTTTATCATGTACTACTGGAAAGATTTTCCTGAGTTTTGTGCTACATGTGAAAAAAGTTACAATTCTCTGTCACCAAATCATTTGAAAAATGTGGTTTCTTGGCCAGTTATGAATGAAAACCCAGTGAATATTATGGAATATATTTATAATTTATTGGACAGTGGAGAAATACCCCCATATCCATATATACCAAACATTAATAAAAGATCCAAGTCGGTTGTACAGGTAACTGCGATAAAAAATAATCATGCACTACATTTTAATAATTTGACAGCTATGCGGCATATTAATTAAGGGCAAACAGAATCCTACTGCTACGGTTGCTTTAGATTCATTAATCAAACCTGCTATGCCTTCTACTATTGAAACATTTTCAACTCCAAAATCAGACACTGTTGATGTTTCGCCCAATGTTTCTGAGAAGGTAGTAGATCTAATGGTGGAAATGGGCATTACATTTCGAGATTTGGGTACTTACCCTGCTGGTATTAATTTTATTTTACAGGATGCTATATGGCAGTGTCGTAAAAATCCACCCTCTAATTGGAATGCTAATGCATACAAACTTTTGCAGAGAGCAGATCTTGCCGCGCAAGCAGAACTAAAGGTATTTATATGTATATATACTTGAATTTTTTTGTGTTTCAAAATTGCATGCCATGTAAACAGTTTATTGTTATACTCCCGGCGGTAATGCATGAGAGCCACTACATCAGTTGGTATCACAAATAAATATTTGCAAAATGATGCGCAAATAAGACATTGTCATATAAATGTTTTAAATTACTACATCACATGCAAAAAAAAACCATAAAGGTACTCACGTAACAGTAGGACTCCTTACAGCATTACGCTATTATAACGGCAGCTGGCGTTGGGGAGCTTGAGGGCGTGGGTCATCCGTTGTCCACGGTTGAATCCAAATTCAAATTTGTCTTCTTCTTCTTCTTTGTAGCGATATGACAGGAATACAGGTAGGAGCGATAACAGGTACAAAAGACAAAGGAAACCTACATTACCTGAAAAAGAAGACAAGAAACGACACAAAGAGAAACCACTCGGCTCGACGTCTGGTTGAACAGTCCTGACGTGTCGGAAATTCACCACTTTCTTTCCCTCTGCGTCAGCGCAATCTTCGAGAGCCGACGCGACTATCAAAAGGGACGGAAATACACGCACAAGTCTTTTTAAATTATTGGCGCGAAATCACTTACAAATTAAAACTAAAATTGGAAATGTTTACGGCCGATTTTCGGCACGTAACATTATTTAAAAAGTATTGATTATGTGATTGGTAATACTTTTCCGATTTAACTGACATTTTACTTCTGCTATCTTAAATCATAATACATGCAAGGTCAATTCGGACCATACTATACAGGGTGACATTAGTTTTATGTCATTAAGTTGAGGCGATGGCAGTTTTAAATGCCTGACCTATGTCACCTTAAGTAAAAGTTGTGTGACTGCTGTTTTGATACATGTTTATAAGAAATAACTCATATACTAATGTTATCCTGAATAACAATCACGCACTTGAATTGATTTCCACTGTCATGGAATATTATTTATTGTTGTGATTATCATCCGAACATCCATATGTTTAAAAAAAAATTAAACTGATTTTAGTGGCAGCTAAACCGCATTGACATTTCATTTTACAGCTCGATTACACTGTATTTCACTAATTTATTTTTGCAGAATGTCACAACTTTGTTGGTTCACTCTAGAGTTTGATGTAGTCGTGTATTTGATTCGTGACCTAGTTAACATTGCAGCAGTTCTAAATCCGTTTGAAAACCCTTTTGTGTATCCATTAATAGCTTAATCATTTGTTTTTGATCACAGATTGATTAACAATTTTTGTGTATTATTGGTCTCTATGCCCCCTTTAAATTATTGATATAAAACTAATGCTGTCCTGTATAGTTACCACTAGTACAAACTAGGTGGTATTTATGTACTTTCGATGAAAACTATTCACAATTTTTCAAAACTGTAAATTTCAAATTCCAAATGCCATGCAAAAATCATGGAAAAATGTTTTTTAATGCACAGAAATGGAAAAATAGTAGTTGGAAAAGCAATGTACAATATAACCGCAAATGTCGAGTTATTGTTGTAGCAAATTTGAAATAAAACTGAAAATCAATTTAAAATATACAGCAGACTTGCAGTTCTATAAAAGAAATGCGATAAAAGACTGTATCGTCTAAAATACAGTTTATAATTTGACAAAAATTATAATGGTAAGGCAGACACAAATTTCAACTTTTGATAATAAAACAATTTTAAATTATTTTATAAGATATCTTCTAAAATACACTATTATTATTTTCCATAGATATTACAAACGAACCACTAAATGACTGACAGTAATAAATTTGCATATTATTCTTAGTGATATAAACATAAACCCTGCTACTTCCATTAACAGCTGTTAAAGTCTAGTCTGCACATTTAGTAATCAGTCAATTTGAATATTTATAAAGTAAACTTATAATCGGAAGGATCAGTTGGCATCATTGCAACTGACAAAAGTTATAGTTGGTAACATAGGAAAAGCAGATCAACTTGGATATATTTGTTGTTAATCATGTAGATCTGCTGATGAGTGCATAAATTATGTTGTTATCTCTAATTATAAAAGGGTGTTAATAGTGATGTAAATGCATGGGACAGAACAAATGATTTCAATTTTATACAAACAAAACTACTTGTCCAAAATTCTGGACATTTGTCTTATAATTTGATTGGTACTTCCACCTTGGGATAATCTCACTGTTTAGGTTCAGTGTTTCTAGTCAGTAACACTTATTGCCTGATTTGTTTTATCTATTTGGAAGCAGGTATAGGGAAGGAGGTTTGAGGTGCTACATTACTTACCCACACAAGAGATAATGCATTGATGACTGGCTTCTACAAGGGCTAAACTAAGTGGTTCATGACCAGAGTGTTGTGTCACTCCTGCAAAAAGTTATTGGTGCACAGCAAATACACTATATTTAGCACTTTGCTTTGTATACAACCATTGCTTTAAACTGGAAATGCACCCAAATAATAAATTAATGGTAGGTGTAAAATTTTAACTTTTCTTTCATGTGTTTTAACCTATACATCAAATTATTTTCCCTAAGAATTACTTCGTTAAAATTATATGTAACAGTTTATATAGTGTGACAACTTGACCAGATTCCCTATAGCAGGTAAAGCTCAAAATTATATTTTGAATAAAAGAAATATTTTTCTGGACCAGTATATTTTACAAAGATTATGAATATTTTACAGTACCCTTGAACAATTCCGGGCAATCCGGCGACTAATATCTCTTATAGGGAGGGTGAGACAACTCGAAGAAATATCCTCTAATTTGAGCTGTTATGAAAGAAATACACCGATTAAAAACCCATATATATTAACTCGGTAATATAATATTCCCCTAAATAATGCCACGGTATCATACTATTATACGAAATTAAATATATAACAATACTTAATATCACCGTGGTTTAAAAACAATTACTTCAAGTCCTAATTCTACTCAATTAAAGATGACTTTTATGTAAATAAAAGTTCACGTATTTCATGTGATCAAACAAAATAAACAAAACCTCGAATAGATACAAAACCTATTATTATTACTAATAAAACATGCCATTCAGGGCACAAATTTTCTAGATCTAAACAAATAAGGTAAGTGCACGTGCATTAAGTTTACCCACCCAAAAATTCACAATCACCGATTCGGCCATTGATTTTGTCAGCTGTCGATGTCCACATACAGTAACTTTACGCGAAATAAAATTATTAGGATTGGGAATCCTCTTTTTTATTCACCAATACCTTCAAGTTAGTTTATATTGTGATAATAAATGCAGACACACTATGGCATGTAACTGCGTTCTGGTATACCACAGCCATAATAAATTTATGGAATTTCTCCCTATAACTTGACTTGTTACCTGAATCCAATGACTGGCAGACTACTATTTCCATACACTAGATGTACCATTGTCATTCAGGACTCGCAATCCACTATCAGCACCCAATTCATACATGAAAACCACACTGATTAGCGTCCAAATTTTCGTGTACAACTTGTCATTTCGTTTTTCTATCTGACAGTTTGCATTAATTTTTTTTATGTCATCGACGTAGGTGACTAAGATATAAATAATAAGGGAAATTAAATATCAACTTAGAAGGGTTAATAGGATGGCTCGGCACACCCTTGTGCTACTTTTTGTAGGTAATAATACTATAATTCGTTCCACGAGTGAATAGAGGGCAGGTCGTACTGAGAGCCATTTACACCACTAGAAAATCATGAGAGAAAAATTCTAAATAGTTACTTAACCTTATTTATTTGACATTCACCATAACCAAACAAAAGATAACAATTTATAAAAACAATTTTAACAGTATACATAAACATTTTTTTAAATACAATACTTCGTCATTTTCAGTAATTTTCACTACATGTATAGGAAGAACTTACATGGCATGAGGACATGTCTGTGTATAAAATAATGAAGAATGCGATTGAACTTTATGGTAAAATTCAGAAAAGAAGTAGGCATTACTGTATAAATAATTTATAACGGGCCCATATCATTATAACTTGTATCATTACCTGTATCTGATTTCACTCATCACTATTTCTTCAACCACGGCTTCTACAATGCCAAATTCCAAATCGGCGCTTCTTCCTTTCCAAGGACATGATTGACACTTATTCTTGTAATGCCATTTTCAAACACAGTTAGTGAAAGAACACATATAGTGAAAGATGTAGGCTGTTGGAATGTTAGGGAAATGTGTAGGTTAGCTCAGAATAGGAAACATTGAAGGTACGCGTTCAACCAGTTGTAAGACTGAAGACCTATTGATGGCGATGAAGCCATTTTGAAACAGAGTTTTTACATCATTCAATAATGCAATGTTACGTGCAGCAACATAATGTTTTACATTAGCCCATATCAATTCTATAGGATTAAAACTGCAGTGGTAGAGATGTAATCGCAGCACTATTCGTCCTTTGTTTTCACCAATACATCAATAACATACGTTGCGGAATGCAGAATGTAGTACTACTAACTGATTATAATAACTGAAGATTTAGAAACGGTCTTCAATTTTAATTACTGTATTTACAAGCCAATCCATAATATCTACCATTTTTCAGTATTGTGTAGGGATTTTCTCTGACTTTACACTATGATAAGGTGCATTATCCATTACTATCACACAATCAACTTCTAACGTTGACAAAATTCGAAGCCATTGCTTAAAAACTTCACTGTCTGTATGGTAGTCCCCAAAAATTCATTTAATGGAATCACGAAATGAAACAAATTTAACACAACTGTTTTCTTCGATTCATAAACTCTAGGTCCCTGATTTACAAATCCTTTCAGTACCAATCTGAATTAGGATTAACTTTTTGCCTTTTTCTAAGGGATCTTTTATGCTCGTTGAAAAGCCCTCAATAACTGCTCGTGTAGCAATTTTAACCGTGGTATCATGCCAAAATTATTTGTAACGCGTCCTGCATTCACTTTAGTTTTGTTCCGTTTTGGATTTTACCATATTGTTTTTAATTGCAATTCATATATCTTAAATTTTGGAGAAAAAAGTTTCAAGTAGAAGTTATTGGGTATTTTATTATTAACAAATATTATCCATTAGTTACTTAATATATTCTCTCATTTTATCAAAAAAATTAAATGATAAGGTTCACTCTTTGAATCCAAAATTGCAGTTGCCATACATACGTAATGAAAATGAAAAATTTACATTGATGTATGAAATTATAACTGCTCGAAGTACATATGCATTAATTTGAATTTGACATTTGATGTTCATAGTTTTCGTGGCAACGTATATTTTGGATAAAAAGGTAAATGTTTATCTTTCCCTTTTTGAAAAAATGTCTGGCTATTTTGAGCAACTAATTAGTAAAATTTGTTAAGAATGATGCAAGTCGAAACAAGACCCGTGGTATGATAAAATAGAAAAAATGGCACATTTTAAATAATAAAAGATTTGTGTTACTTCAATAAACATAAAATTTGCAGTTAAAATATTTCTTAAAAGAATAATTAATTGCTTTAAAGAAAGTTTAATTTTGCATTTAAGCTAATTTCTTATAACAAATTAACATAATAAATCAGAAGTTACTGGAAAGCTCATGCTATATTTCTTATAATACAAAGATCTGGGACGTAAACATGTGACTGGTAGATCTATTTTGATGGTTTGCAACAAGAAGTTTATATAAATTAGTTATTGGCCTATTTCGTGAAAATTAATAAACGTTATACTGTTACCCGATATTACAAACTGCCACATTGGTGGATTTTTATCTGATCAATGAACAATTTTGTTATACTTCTTCCACCAACTTCTACTTTATTGGCTTAATAACAAATTATCTTTTATAATATTAATCGAAAATTCAAATTTATGGAAAGTTAAAATAATTGATTGCCTGTCGGTGGTTCTTTTGTCACAGGTTGAACCCAAAAATCATAATATTTAAGCAGTGTAAATCTGTCTCACGTTTTAACCAATGAAATTGAAGATTTTTAGTCCCTATGCTTTTCATCGCTTTATTCTCTCATGAAACGAAGTATAGTTCTCATATTAATTTTGGTAGGAGATAGTTACGTATTAAAGTGACATCGAAAGTTCGTATTAAATTGCGATGGCTCCACATGCATCTCAGACTCCAAGATACAGACGAGTGGTAAAGCAAGGATGAGGTGGTAGGGCAAGTTAAAATATCTACCCTACAAAGTACAAATTAAAATTACAGAAGCAATTTACTCTCGCATTCATTTCGAATGAAAAATGGGAGTAAAATGAAGTTATTTTCTACAAGGACTCAGTTGTATGCTATACAATTATGTAAGACAGGGGTGAAAAGTAAAGGGGATGAATTTGTACCACTCTCTAGGTGGATACACTAACCTTTGAGACACGTTTATGCAATACCAAAGGTGGCTCAAAGTCAGGAAAGAAGAGTTGAGGGATTTTATCTTCTTAAACAGTCGAGCCAGCACTGCAAGTAATCTATCCTCAGGGCAAAGTGTTCACTAGTTCATGAGTGTGGAGATGTATTGTAAGAATTAGCTACTCAGAAAGATATACACTTTTTATCAGTGGCGGAACACTGCAGTGTACAAGGAAATAAAGAAACCGACAGGTTAGTTAGACAGGGTGCTGATCCCTCTTTTTTTAGTGACTGAACCATGTGTAGGTACAATGAGAACATTAGTTACCTATGGATTAAGATTATTGGCACAGGAGAAGTGAAAAAGGATGTGGACAAAGGAAGATGCTGTATACAGTCAGAAGTACTGATAGTCGGATGGATAAATAAGAAAGAGCATAGTTATTCAATACAAACATGAAAATACTAAATCTGTTAGTGGATGTCCCCATTGACTACTTCATTTTACGGAGACATCTGTGCCGAGCCAGCTTTAGTAGCCCTCTTCTTTAATAATTAATTTTCATGTTATTTTATTTTACATATCTACGCCTATGGCATACATATATATTGATATTGTTAGTTATTAGGGATGATCTAGATAGTGTATAAGATTGCCGCCTATGAAAAGTGGTCTCTGGGCTTTTACGTGAAGTGGGAGTTAGACAGTGTAAGGTAACCGAAACAGGACAGTCGGGTTCAGGAGAGTAAGAAGCTAAGATCGCATTAGGCACGGCAGTAATGGTTTAATGGTTATAAATCCGCAATTTAAGGGTTTTTACCTTGTAAAAATAATGAGTGAGTAGTAGTGCAGTGATACAATTGCTAAATGGAATCTAAGGGCATTTTACTTATTAACGATATCAGCTAACAAAGCTTTCGTAGTTTAAAACAATCACTTTTTATTACGATAACCCTAAATTGACATGTCTGTAAATATATGTAACCTGCAGTATAAAGTGAAATTGAAGCAAGTAACCCCGGAAATAGTAAGAAAACTGTTGGTTGTTTATGTGACATTCTCCAAAACATTATAACGGACTCAAGTTTTTGTGAAAACAGGTACAAGATACAATCGCGGTAAAGTCCGCTGACAAACACGTCGCTTGAACAGGTCTATTTACTTTGTGGGTGGGTCCGCTTTTTTGTTCGTACTTGTGTCCAATTTAGGAATGATTGTGTAAACCATGCTACATAATTAGTATGTTAAATTTTGATGTCCTTAGGTTTAGGTTAAATTACTCAACATTTGAAATCTTATAGTTTTTATGTTTACCAGTTATCACGCCATTTGTAGCGGTAATTTAATATAGGGTTGACGATTATTTTCCGTGTGCTAGAATGTCAGAACGGTTGATTTAAGTTACGTTTATTTGTATACGTTTCACGGTGGATCATAATTAAGATAAAATAAGTGATATCTTAACTGAAACGTTTATTTGTATATGATGTGCATTTATATATAGTCTCATTAAAATTATTAATTTAGCCTTATCAGATCTTACACATTTTCTTTCACTACAAACTAATTGAGTAGGTATTGCTTTGAGTCAAACCCCACCTCCTGTAAGAGATATTATTTGCCGCATTTTGTGGACTTGCTCACATCTTATCCCTTTCGGGTATCTAAGTCAATCCTAAGTGGCTGACCTAAACAGAGGAGGAAACTGCTGCCTACTGTGTAGGGAATGTGAAGGATATGTAAGGTTAAGATATAAGGTGCTAGGATTGACTATCCTAGATAAAGTAAAGATGATTTCCCTTCACTGGTCAGATGTGCTAACATTTATTGGGAAGTTGGGGAGGTTGCAGTATGTTACTCTCAACTCCAACTTCAATTAATTATTAAGGCTTGATCATACAAATTGCGATACTTTTGACAAATTATAAGTTATAAGCACTTACATTTCATTGCCTCCACGATGGTATTTCTCAGGGTCGTGGTAATTCAGTCTTCTGCAGATTGTAAAGTGTTACTGCCTGCCAATCATTGATATGATGTCCTAAAGGAAGAAGGTAAGAAGGGAGGAATGAGAAAAATAAAACATTACATACCACGCATGCGGTAAC
This sequence comes from Platerodrilus igneus, assembly GCA_036346225.1. Taxonomy (NCBI): domain Eukaryota; kingdom Metazoa; phylum Arthropoda; class Insecta; order Coleoptera; family Lycidae; genus Platerodrilus; species Platerodrilus igneus. The sequence goes on along the minus strand of JARFIW010001134.1, from coordinate 41,914 downwards.
AGCTCTCTTCCGAAAACAGAGTTGCTTCTGTGAAATCCGACACTAAAAGTCTCCACGTATTACTCCATCGTGTTGCCACTTGTTTGTCCATCACAGTAATGGATTATTCAAACCAGCTTATATCTTTCAATTAGAATGGAGAAAGTTTTCACTTCTGTAGCGCGTGTTTACTTCATTTTCCTGAGAGCGATAAAAATCTGGCTGATATATTAACACATGTATGCATGTCCAAACTATTTTATGCTTACAATGTAAATAATTTATTAAAAAACCAGGATCGGATTTAGGAAATGAAAGGAAGTCCTTTAGTTTTATACAGAATACTATAGATTTAATAGATATGAGATGGGAACCTTGAATACCAAGTAAATGAAAAAGGCATTATATGAATTAATTCACTTAACACATTACAAGTGAAAAGCAAAATAGGAAAAATGTAGAGAAATTGATTTGTAAAGACTAGAGGAGTGTGTGATTAGTAAAAAGGGTTAGTTGGTCTAGTTGACGGATGGTCTCACTTCCCTACCCATTATACTATTGTTAAAATGTGATAACTCCGTGCAGATGTTTTAGCATGTTGCTTAATTTGGGTAGAGTTGCATTTCGATTAGTGTGTTAGCAGTCTGTTTGCAGTTGTAGACCATTTCAGTTAAGATTATCAGTATTGAGTATTCTGTATCTTAATGGGCATACTATAGATTTAATAGATATGAGATGGGAACCTTGAATACCAAGTAAATGAAAAAGGCATTATATGAATTAATTCACTTAACACATTACAAGTGAAAAGCAAAATAGGAAAAATGTAGAGAAATTGATTTGTAAAGACTAGAGGAGTGTGTGATTAGTAAAAAGGGTTAGTTGGTCTAGTTGACGGATGGTCTCACTTCCCTACCCATTATGCTATTGTTAAAATGTGATAACTCCGTTCAGATGTTTTAGCATGTTGCTTAATTTGGGTAGAGTTGCATTTCGATTAGTGTGTTAGCAGTCTGTTTGCAGTTGTAGACCATTTCAGTTAAGATTATCAGTATTGAGTATTCTGTATCTTAATGGGCATTTGTATTATTAATTACTTAAAATGTTTTTTAAATTTTTACAGAGTAAATCTGAAACTGCTATAAAAAAACCTTTAGCTTCGTATAGTAGTCTTATTTCACCTGAAAATGTACCAGTTATAAAGCAGAGCAGAGATACACAAGCAGAAGATGGTATGGAAGATGTAGAAAGTGCACTTTTGAAATTACGCTTCCCAGAAGATCATCGCATTGCAGAGGTTCGCCGATTATTACAGAGTTCCAAACCCGTACCTATTACAGTAGTACAACGGCCTGATGTTTCAGATCATGATTTTATTGAGGAACAGGAAAAGCAGTTATATGCTATATCTGCAAGAACAATGGCTCTTCCTGTGGGAAGGTAAGTAATTAAACATTAAAATAAGTCCAATTAATTGTTAACTGAAAACTTCCAGAGGAATGTTTACATTAAGGACAGCTACACCTGTTATAACTGAACCTTTGCCTCCTCCAAAATTATGTTTGACCGGAAAAGCACCACCAAGAGGCATAACTGTTGAATTAAGTCATATTGATTATCCTACACAAATGCAGCATTGGCCTATTTTTCATAATGGCATTGCCAATGGTTTAAGAATTTCCCCTGATGCACACAATATTGATTCTACATGGATTATATTTAATAAACCAAAAGGTACATGCGAATCAAATATCGAACATGCTGGATTTCTAATGGCTCTAGGTCTTAATGGGCATCTAAAGAATCTTACGATTTTGAGCACTTACGATTATTTAAGCAAACTTCATGAGATGACCAGTGTTGGTATACTTTTAGGTACTTTTTTAATTAACTGTTTATTTGGCTCTTACAATATTGGCATGCAAAAGGTACACTTTAAAACATCATGTAATTGAAAGAAAAAATATATAAGGTTACGGGCAGTATTCCCAATAGCAGTTTGAGTTTGTAGATATTAGTTGTTATATGCGATTTTAGTCGCAGTCCAGTAGTGAATGAAGATGTCCACAATTTCAACTGGATTTTTTTTTAAAACCACAATAACTAGTTACAGTTAGGTGGTTTCATACAAATTGCCAATTTTGATAGGCATTTCTCCATGTTAGCATTTGAGTGTTAACACTTTTCTTTTTTAGAGGGAATAACCAGGTAATATTTCATTTCCTTATAAATGGGAATCATGAAAACATGTTAGAGTTCTTTGACAACCACAGGTTGCTAATATCTATGTAGAGCCAGGTAGATAAGTAAAAGATAGAAGAGTATAGGAAGACCTAGATCAAGCTATATTATTCAAATTCACTGAACAACAAAATTTTAGTTTTTGTTTGTTACAAGAACTGTAACAGATGAATCTTACGGTATTTTTGGCGCTGATTTCAAATATGTTAGTGGGGGTTTTCTATCGGGCATAGTTTTTTTGTAATTTCAATTTAAAGAAAACCCTTTGTTATACACACATGTAATATTGGTACATTCCTAAAATCTGCTTCGCTTGGATTTTCTGGTGTACTCTGCTGCAGGTAAATCAGTCTTAAGATTCCAGCAAAAGTCAGCTAACATTCTGGGGCTCCACTTTCCTTGGTATTGTGTTTCCATGGTGAATATTTCCTGATGGAAGCGTTCACCATGTTCGTCACTCAGAGCTCCAAGATTGTTTGGAAAAAAGTCCAGATGTGAATCTAAGAAGTGGATCTTTAGTAACATATTACAGACAAGTGCTTTATAGTTTTCCAGAAGCTCAGTTATCAGTTCTTTGTAGTTATCTGCCTTGTAATTTCCAAGGAAGTTATTAACAACATTTTAAAAAAATTTCCAAGCAACAAGTTCACAGTCATTCAAACTGCCTTTGAATCCAATATCATTCATTAGTTTTCTTATATCCAGACCAACAAATATACCTTCTTTTATTTTCGCATCACTTAAATTGGGGAACTTCGTTTTTAGGAACTGAAATCCACTTCTCTCTCGATCCATTGCTTTAACAAAATTTTTCATAAGTCCTAGCTTAATGTGGGGGGGGGGAGAGGTACACTTTTCAGGTTTTACTAGTGCTGGACTCACAACGTTCTTCTCTCCAACGGTCAATGTTTCTCTTTTTGGTTTCTTAAGATAATGATCCTTTCTATCTCTACTGTTCCACCCGCACAAAAAGCAACAAAATTTTGTATAATGTAAACCAAGTAACAGTGCTATAACTTTAAGATCTCCACAAACAAGCCATGAATGTTTCTCGTACTGAATCATAAAGTTTCATACTTTCATATGTCACCTTCATGTTAGCTGCACGAACCAAAGGGATCGACGGGTATTTATTCCCAACATGAAGAAGAACCGCTTTCAAACTACGTTTTGAAGAGTCTATAAAAAGACGCCATTCATCAGGATTGTGGGTGTGTCCAAAAGTTTCCAGTAAAGATTCTACATCATTGCAGTAAACTAAGTCTGCACACTGTGAGAAAAAACATTCGAAATCACACTGCCTGTCATGAAAATCACTTATTTTTGTGTTGCGTTGTAAAAGATTCCATCCTTTCAGTCGTGATGCTAGTATTTCAGCTTGATTCTTGGATAAATGTAGATCACGAACGAGATCATTTAGTTCAGACTGATTTATTAAGTGCGGTTCAGTATTTGTATTTTCTAAAAAGTCTGGGTCTTTCCTTTCTTCATTATTCGATAAATATGTACAACCTTCAACAATATCGTCGTCTAATTCCCATGTTTTTGGTGCTACTGGAATTGAAAGCTGTGGACTGTGAGGCACTGTTCTTAAAGCTGAGGGAATATTAGGATATTTAACAGTGTGTCTAATCTTAGCTGTTATCCCTGATATTTTCGTTAAACAAAATAATAGTCTGTGGAGTGATCCTTAGGTTCTCTCCAAACCATCGGAACTGCAAATGTCATGTGATGGAATCCATTCAACCAACCAGTTAACAACGTTACACACGAATTACAACAACTATGAGGGGCCCAGAATTTACCTGATCACCCAATTTATATTTATCTTCTGTGACTTTAGTGTTACTTCACCACAAATATAGCAGAAACAGTCTGGGTGGTTAATACAACTACGTGGCATTTTATTGAAAATTTCACCGTAATACACTCACAAACACTTAACACATCATTTAAACAGTACAGCACGGAAAATTAAATCACAAACGGATAGGAAAAGAATCGGTACCCGACGAATGAGCTACAATACTCGAGAGCTCACATTAAACTAAGTGGAGATATTTGTTAGTTGCGTTTGTTCGATTTATTTCAATGGAGACTGAGTCATCTAAGTCGTAAAAACTGGACAAAACTAAACACGCATAAAGTACGTGCACTTCAGTGTGATTAATCACACAGGACATAATTGCTAGTTATGTAATTTGGATGAATTATAGTAATGTGTCATTTGTAAATGATTTCATTAATGTGTTGAAATAATAAAATTATATATATTATTATTTATCCTGGACATTAAGAACAAAAATAAAATGTTTAGTTTGAATAGCAAGATACATATTGGAAAAAAATCAACTTATTAATAAACAAGCATAGTTAGTGCCCATGTTGCATGCTAAATAAAAAAGAACAATTACAAAAAACCTGACGCCGTTAGTGAATTTCTGACTTCATATTCGGAATAAGCGCTCAAAAATACATAAGAATCAGCAAATGTTATCCTTGTAACAAAATCTTTGTTGACCAGTGTTATTAGAAATTTATTTTGTGAAGGGTATGTAGAACTTTTTAGATTAGCACAGAATTGAAAAGAAGTTAGAGCTGTGTCAAAACGACTTTAAGTAAGGTCGAAAACAAAATGATGATGAGCATTTTAGTTTTATGCAAAGCACTTGGCGTACTTTCCTCTTGAGTTGGTTATCAACTGTTACCTTGTCGTTTGCAATCGAAGTTAACTGTAATTTTCCAGATCTTGTGCAATGTACTTCATTGGAATTCTCTGTTAAGTATATACTTTACTTTTTAGAAGGTTATAAAACTGTACACACCAACTGTGAATAAATTGCATTGATGTATACAGTTTTCGAAACAAGAAAAATTCGTGTTTCACATGTCATATACAGGTTTTTCAGTAAAATAATTAACAAGTTTTGCACTTGCTACAGTTACACTTTAAAGATATAAACTCAAAAAAAAAAACTGTATGCCTCGACTAACTTGGCTATTACCTCAAAGGAGAGTTTGAGACTGGTCGGAACTAATTTACCGATTTGAATAAAACAGAATTATAATTTTAATTTGAATGCCACTGTATCTGAAAAATAATTAATATTAAAGGGCAGATACAGAAAATCCTTTAGTTTATTAATTCTTATTTTTTATCAAAATTTTTGGGTAAATATAACATTACTATATTCAAGGTATAGTAGAAACCACGAAAGAAGTCCTCTACGTCAAAGGTTCCTAACTCAAATCAAAGCATACGTTTAAATTTATTTAAAAGCTTAACTAATGTATATGATAAAGATAGTAATACGATTTGCACGTGTTTTAAATAAAGACATACGTGAACACGTTCATCTGGGAAAACGACAGCGAAGAGTATGTGTCCGTATGTTTTGAACTTTACACTTAAAAGACGAACTTTTGTCAACAAGACAAAATGTTAATTTTTTCGTAAAGCACGGTTGCCAAAGTTATCGTACGGAGAAAGATTTCAATGCAGCTGCCGTAAATAGTTTTATATTGCAGTTATTGTGCGTTTCTATTCAGATCAATATATGTAACTCAATTTATGAAAATGAGTTTATTTTAACTGAATTCATTATACTCGTAAACAAGAGGACACCAATTTAAAAATAGTTAAAGCAACTACCTCTATGAAAATAAAATATTATTGGCAACCATGCTTCATTACGGTTTGCAGATGTGCGAAGCTTGACGGAAACTTCCGATTCGGAATATTTATTGGGTATTAAATTTTCAACTTAATTCGTACGAATACAAGTGATGACGCAGGCGACTTCTTTCATGGTTTCGACTATTGGACTTGTTTACCACGCTTGACACACTAGTAACTTGAGGAGTCACGTAATTTTGTACTACAAACGTCATACTAATGAATGTACTTTTCTCAATCATTTAGCTGGATTTTCAGCTGTACTCTTAGGAAACAAAAAAGGTTATAACCTTTAGATTACCAAGATAAAAACAAAAAAAAATGCTTATGTCTATTTCAGTTTAGATAAATAAATATTTTTTATCATAATAAATAACTCTATAAAATTCATATTCAATTATTTTACCATATAATATCACAGGTTTTTGGTTTCAATGTACTCAAACAATTGTTAAATAGTTTAGTTCCAAAAAGACTACAATTTATTAACTTAGTTATGATGTATCAGATCTGGCAAAATATTTACATATTTAATTTCAGATTCAATCATAAAATAAATTAGCTAAATTTCAATTTGTATAATAGAAGCATTGATTTGTTTTCTATTATTATACTAGGCAAAGTTGTAAATCATTACACAAATAAATCAATTTAAAAAAATTTCTTTAGTCTAGCCTCTCATATATGAGAAGGACAAACAAAAAAAGCTCAAATTAGAAAAAACTAATTGCTACAAATTTTGAACAGTAATCTGCTTAAGTTAACTTTTCTTTCAACATAATATCCAAATCTAAAGAATTGAAATTTTGAATACAATTTCTTTTTAATAAAAATTTCAATGGAATTAAATCACGGTACTTTTGTATCTAGTTGAATCAACTGAATGACATCCGTGCTTCAAGTCTTATGGGAAGTTGTTTAATATAACCGGTTTTTCTAGATTCTTTGACGAATTTGCCAACAGAATAAATTATTCGCTCTTAACTGTGAGCTGTGGATAGTTACTGAGATGAAGCGAATCTGCCGTGTTACAGGGTTCTAACTTGGTGGAGCTATAATGGAATTGGTCATCTATTTCCGTACAATTTCTTCTAACAATTTATCATGCTTCTGACAAACATATGTGAAGGAATAAACTATATTATATTTTCCTCTTTTTTTTTGTGCTTAAAAAACAGATTAAATCACTGTTTGAATTCCCTAACTAATTCTGTTACGTGCCAAAGTGGCCCTGAAACATATGTATTAGTTTAATTTTGAAGTACGGGAGTTTCGCGCCATAATTTCAAAAGACGCGGTGCGTGGAATTTTAATAGATTAGGCGCGTACTTCCGATACGTCATAGTGAGTTTGCGCAGATGGCGTGACCCTAGAGGGTTGGACGAATAAGTTCGCGCCGATGGAAAAAAGACAAAAGAGTGGGGAAGTTTCCTGTTCTCTCTATAACGTGGCTGTTTGCCTTTGATCTTCAAGAAGAGTGGTCGTGCCTGGTATCGTATCTTATCTTTTTATGTAGATTCCCTTGTCTTGCTTATCTTTGTTTGTCTTTGCCTGATTAAACCTTTCCTGTCGTTCCACTACATTTAGGAATCTGATACGACCCTGGAGCAGCCCGCGACCCGAGATGAGTGGATATGTCCATGTTCCACCGGAGCCCGGAGCAAATACCATCTTTATCTATCCGGAAGGATAATAGGCATACTTCGCGGGAATCTGGACCTATCATGTGAGTATTTCTTCCGTTAAAATTATTCGCTTTTATCTTTCATTGTTAAATTATGTAAATTTTCCGGTTATGGCGCAATATAATTTTGTGTATCGGTGACGTCATGGTAGTTGGCAACGCGGAATCTGTAATAAGGTTCGCGCTTCCGACCTCCAGGGGCGTTACATTGCTTTCGTATTCATTGCGCTTGCGCTATGTATTTTATTAACTTTGGTAACTGTATTATCGACTTTTAACTGTTTTATCGACTTTTTTGGTAAAGAACTATCACCATTTAAATTGTAAGAATTATCGTATCGTATTTTTAAACTGTAATAAAATGGCGCCCTTATTAACGTGGAGGTTAGGAACCTGTGAATTTTCCTTTGTTTTTTTATAAACATTCAATGTATTATCAATGTTATTTAAAAATAGTTTTTTCACTTAAAACCAATTACCAAATATCTATAACCTTGAATTTTATACCCGCATTTTGGAACATGCCTCATTCTTTTTAGATGTCAAAAAATTAGTTGCTATGGCAATTGAAAGGTGATACCGCCATTTTGATTAAATATAACTGAAATTATCTAAAAAATGTGTTTTAATATAATATTTTTCTAAATTTAGAATGTGCAATCTGTTTAACTTCAATTATGTTGTTGTGAGTGGTTTATTTTCGGATTCAAATATGACCTTTAGGAAATTATCTAACCCTATTTTTTTTATGCATGTAAGTATAAATAAATAAGCATTTACCTTATTTTAGGCCTTAAAACACCATTTATTAAAAAATTATCTATGTATATTAAATTAAAAATATAACCTTTGTTTGTTTTCTTCAACTTTAGAAGACCGTTTTGAAACTTGAATATACACTGTCTTGTATGTTACATTTTAAAAAATGCTTTAGTGATTTACCTATTTAATAACAAAATTGTTTGCCTAAATATAGATTTCCTATTTACCTAAGTTTTTAGTGTCTTTTAAAGCGTTATTTTGACCTAACCCTGATATATTTTTTTCTCTTAGATATTATCTTGTTTGGATATAGTTTTAAAAGTTTTTCCGTTGTATGTTTTAAACAGTATAACCTATAAATGCGTTTTATAGAGGTTTTTGCCTTATATATAGTAACGAAATTACCTAGACCATATTTTTACCTTTCAAAATGTTGTAATAAACTGCATCTCTTTATATCTGTTCCTTAGAATACTAAAATAAAGAAATTTCCGTTAACGTTTATTATTTAAACTCATTTACGATACTTGTTGATAACAATATTGAAAGAACATTCCAATAATTTGGAATACCTTTTGTATAGGTATCGTGGAATTTTTCTTTCATGTAGCGAGTTTGATTTTCTCTTGATTGCATATTTTTTTAGTTATTGATATTTCAACGTACCTTAACATCCGTAAGCGAAATTTACTGTCGAATTTGGTCGTCCAGCTGTATATAAGTCTAGACGAGACCCAAGGGCCGGTCGCTCAGCGTTACGTAAGTCTAGACGAGGATTTGGTTGGTAAGTTTGTCGTTTAGAATTTGTGAATCTTTTTTTTTTAATAATGATGTTGAAATTTTTCCTTATTGGTTTGGGTAGAACTCTATTGAGAACTTGCCATCCCAGTAAAAATATGCATTATAGAATATCTTTTTGTTCTTCAACAATTTTATTCGTGCTTCAAGTTTTAATTACTCTTATCTCTTCACATATCGATTTAAACTTCTTTAAATGCCTTAAAATTGTCTTTAAAATCGTTTAACCTTACGTATATCTAAGAGCTTGTCACGTTTACTTCTTTGACAATGTACCTAATGTTCTTAGCTTTCACTTGGCTTAATAATTTAAAACAACCCGCAGGTCGTTTGGCAAGATGGAACTTGCGTATCTCTCAATTCACTTTTGACGTTAGGCATAGGCCTGGCAAATTAAATATCGTACCTAATACCTTATCTCGTGATGTTGTTTCTCTTAACCTTCCAAATTTAATCCCTGATACCTCATATCTTAATATGATTAAACCCTTACGATTTACCGAATATTTTTTTGTTTTCGCCATCAATTAGTTAACTTTAATTACTTATTCCTTCTCTCATATAGTATATAATCTCTTACACGTTAACTTTACTTACCTTAAATCACCTATCTTTTTCTTTTGGTTGACTTTTCCTTGACCATACCGTTAGATATATATCACGTCATCCTCTACACCCCCCAATATAACTTTGTTGTTTCATTTAATCAACCCTCGAGCTTTTCCTACTTCATATTATTTGGTTTTTAGTGTTTATCTTACGTCATTTAATTTTGTGTGGTAATTGTCGTAACTTTGGTTGAAATAACTCATTGAATTTTTATGATTGGTTTTAGCTGATGTTGAGTGGATGATTTTTTCCTTGGGCCAACATAGGAGTCATGACCTATGCCATTGTAAGAAATAGTTCATATTCGCAGTTGCAAAAAATTAGGATTATCTATTCCATGTGTGTTTCCTCTGAATTATTGCAGTCGCCCACATTATACTACATTACATGTGATTTTCCAATGCTCCACCCGAAGGTACTACATTGGCCAGGAAGCGAGTTTTTTTTTTTTTACCTGGAAAATTTAGAATTTTGCCGAACCCTTGCTGTTCCAAGCAAGGTAGGGATCTTTAACGTGCGTGACAACACTCACACACGGGACCTCCATTTTACCTCTCATCCGAACGAGGGTGTATTTTTATGAAAAATGCTCGCCTAACATTTTTCAAGCGGACCGTGTCGGGATTCGAACCCCAGACCTTGGGCGTAGTAGTCACACACATACCACTACGCCACGGAGCCGCCCCACATTATACTACATCATTATTTCTTTCTTTTTTTACGAAATCACCATAACTTATAAACATTTTTTTTCTTTGTTTTTTTATTATTGAACTTTGTGGTGAGGTGCTATTGCTTCTTATTGTTATCTTATTAAATTCTCGGTTGTTTTAGCGTATTGGGACAGTGTACCTGTATTTAACTGCTTATAATTGGGCATTTTTGTGTGTTTAGGGTGCTATCGTTTTGAAAAACTACCTTAAAACAGTTTGTTTTCGTGTGTTTGTATCTGTAATGATACTTTAAGTTGTTGTGTCAACTTTTGTCTGATTTTCTTATCGTAGTGTATGTACTCGTTAGGAAAATGATCGTACTAGTTCTCTTAAGAGTCTAGTGAATTTTAAGCTTATGTCTATACTTATCTTGTCGGATTAATATCGCAGGTGGTCCTTCAGACTGCGCTGTGTTTAACAGGGACAACTCTCTACCTTCTCTCGGACGCTTGTCCAAAAACTATACTTTTTCTTATCCCGCTATCTCTGCTATGCCTTATTCTTCTTTCGGTGGACCTGTTCTTGTCCCGGAACACCCGTCTGCCACATAAGAGTGATGTTCCCTCACTCCGAGCTACTGGCCACATTGGCTGGTTGAGTAGCGCTTTGCTATCCACCTTTTTTTTCTGTCTCTTTTGCTCAATGCGAGCCCTTCCTCTACTTTCTTCTACCTGGAAGTGTCTCTTATGCACTCCAAAAAACCAACCTCCTTCTTTTTACTGTTCTTGTTTCTACTGCCTTTTTCATTTTTGTTAGTCACCGTGTGGTTGCGCGGGAGGTTTTCAAAGACACCTGGACCATGTCTCTGCGAATCTTTCGTGGGGTCATGCGGTGCCGCTGTCAGCGCATGGGCTCTGGCAGTAAAGGTATGGATGAGTGTGGAATGTGTGAGTGCATGTGTTTATATCTTTATATCGATATAACGTGGCTGTTTTTGCCAGAATCTTCAAGGAGTGTGAACGCTTTGAGGTATCGTATCGTGCTTATCTTATCTATGTAGATTTCCTTTGCCTAATTGTCTTTGTCTGTTGCCTTTACCTAGTTTTCCTAATCCGATCCCTGCATAGGTAGGTAAGAAATCTGCAGCCACCTAGGGCAACCCGTACTGCATGACCCGAGAATGAGCCGGAGACAGCACCGAAACAACGACCATCTTTAATCACCTCGGAGCGGAGCCCTGATTGCTGGTCCGAACGCGTTCGAAGAGCGTCGGGCGTATCACCTTTGTCTACCTTGGCAGGGCTTCCGTAGCCTGATGGACTTGGAATAGAAGCATTTTATTACAGTTTAAAAATACGATACGATAATTCTTACAATTTAAATGGTGATAGTTCTTTACCAAAAAAGTCAATAAAACAGTTAAAAGTCGATAATACAGTTACCAAAGTTAATAAAATACATCGCGCAAGCGCAATGAATACGAAAGCAATGTAACGCCCCTGGCGGCCGGAAGCGCGAACCTTATTACAGGTTCCGCGTTGCCAACTACCATGACGTCACCGATACACAAAATTATATTGCGCCATAACCGGAAAATTTACATAATTTAACAATGAAAGATAAAAGCGAATAATTTTAATGGAAGAAATACTCACATGATAGGTCCAGATTCCGCTACGCCTATCATCCTTCCGGATAGATAAAGATGGTATTTGCTCCGGGCTCCGGTGGAACATGGACATCCACTCATCTCGGGTCGCGGGCTGCTCCAGGGTCGTATCAGATTCCTAAATGTAGTGGAACGACAGGAAAGGTTTAATCAGGCAAAGACAAACAAAGATAAGCAAGACAAGGGAATCTACATAATAAGATAAGATACGATACCAGGCACGACCACTCTTCTTGAAGATCAAAGGCAAACAGCCACGTTATAGAGAGAACAGGAAACTTCCCCACTCTTTTGTCTTTTTTCCATCGGCGCGAACTTATTCGTCCAACCCTCTAGGGTCACGCCATCTGCGCAAACTCACTATGACGTATCGGAAGTACGCGCCTAATCTATTAAAATTCCACGCACCGCGTCTTTTGAAATTATGGCGCGAAACTCCCGTACTTCAAAATTAAACTAATACATATGTTTAAGGGCCACTTTGGCACGTAACAATTCAACAACTCAACTACAAATATCTTGGAGCATGGAATAGAAGTGACAAAACAATCGGAGCGGTACATAAGGATGATTCGTCCCAGGAAATCCTATCTACACTGGACTATTGAAAAGAATACACATGTTCAACAAGACTAAAACAGCCCACCGGCGGTGTTTATAAAATAACTCGGAAACCTTGAAATATTTGAGAATAATAAAGTATATCTAATATCGTACAGATATTTTAAGCAATAACCTCAAAGTTTTGACGACTTTCACATCAACATTATGGACTAGTGCTATGCACCGGACATATCTATTATTAAAGTATGGAATTTAATTTTACAATAAAATTAATAGGAAATAAATGATTGTGTATTATTTACCGTCTGGAAATCAAATTAACAACGAATATGAAATCTTTTTTAGGGTTGAAAATAAATAATTCAACGATTTTTGCATTATTTTTTTTATTTAAAAAATCGTTGCACATTAAAAAAAGGTCACATTTTAAAGGCCTTTTATATATGCGTTTACGTAGAAAGAATAATTTGGAAAAAAATTTGAAAATGAAATTTCAAAGATAAGAGTTTAGGTTTTCGTTTAACTAATATTAATTGTGTAACAATTGTATTGACCATAGGGTAGAGGTAAGAAACACGCATATTTTATAAATATTGGAAGTTAATACAGGGTGCTCCAGGAAAGCAGGACATGAAAAGATGATTTTTTTAAATGTTACACTCATATTTGATTTTATTTTTGAATTCTATGTGTTCATACAAACATTTTTTGTCATGTGAAATACCATCTGAAATTTGATAGTGTTTGCGATATTCGCATTTAAAGATTATAATTTGCATTTTTATGAAGTTGATAAATGGACAGTTTTCCATTATTTGGTAGAAAGAAGAAATACTATTATATTTGTGTAGAGGCCGAATAATATTAGTAATTTTATTATAATGCTCTAAATTAGAAAATTTTCAAACTAAAAAATTATTAGTTTTTTAAATGGTACACCTTGTATATTTTAATTTTGTTTTATTTAGGATTAAAAACTAAGTTTTCTTAAATATGCCCTATACCTATCTGTAGTAGTTTTCAAGAAATTTCTATTTTTCTAACTAGCTACATGATATTATTTGGTAGCAAAACATTGTATGGATCGCGGCAGCCATGTAAAACAATTGCGAAGATAAATAAAAAACTTGTTTCAAAATCAAGCGCATCTTGAGCTTGCTTTTTTCGTGTTCAATTTATTTTTGTATTTGTCATGAACTATTCTTTAAATGAGTTAATTGATATGATATGCATTGGGTGGAGCTGAAAAACCTCTCTTGTCACGAAGAATCTAAAGAATGAAGTTTACTGAACGTTTGTAACCGTCAAATAGTTACAGATAAACGCACTTTAGTTTAGGGCTTAGTTATACCGAGGGTGTAATCTTACATAAATTTTCAACAACGAATGCTCATTAATTAATTAAATAAATGGCTTACTTTTATTTATAGAGGTAGTTTAAGGTAGGCCCATTGTTCCTTGTAAACTGGTTCTTACTTCTAAGCATACGATAGGTACCTTATCACTTCGGCGGCCCCAAAAATCGCATACTTTCACAGGAAATCATCAGAACTCTTCCAACCATCTAACATTCCCATTGGTTGAGGCAGTGATTGTACATTACTTTGGGTATGCGAAAATGCATATCTAACAGATCACATATAATAAACTATATGTCCTTCACCTACCAGTGCATGAGAATTTAAAAACCACAATTTTCATGCCTCACAACCTACTTAAATTAATGGTAGGAAATAATGCTTTTAATTTCGGATTAAAAATCCCCTGTAGCTTAAATTAAAGCAAAGTTTGTGAAGCCAATGAGGCATAACACGTATACATACTACTATCGGCGACAAGAACAACTTAATCATCACAAACACATTATTTGAACATTATGCTAGAAGACGATACACGTGGAAGATGCCAGGAGATATAGGAATATATCAAATAGATTACATTCTTATTAGACAACGGTTTAGGAATCAAGTAGAAGACTGTAGAAGCTACCCAGAAGCAGATATAGACACTGACTACAATATGGTAATTATGAAAGCCGCTCTTAAATTTAAAAAGGAACAAAAAAGGACACTTTGACTTTGGGAAACTTAAAGATAAAGATATCCACGAAAGATTTGAAAACAGTCAAATGAATTGCTGAAAGGCATCGGGAAAATTTCTGATAATAAGGAACTAGAAGCAGAATGGAATAACAGTAAATCCAGCTTAGACAAGGCGGCCAGAGATATTCTGGGGTATACACAAGACGAAAATAAGGAACCATGGATAACAAATGATATCTTGAATTTAATACAAGAACGACAAAAAATCAAAAACAGATCGGACAAAACTTAGAAACAGATGCCAAGCCATAAAATGGGGAAATTATTCGCAAATGCAGGAAGCGAAAGAGCAATGGATTGATGGAAAGTGCAAAGAGCTACAAACTAAGATGGAAATAGGAAAGACAGGCGAAGCATACAAACTAATTAAAATAAATTTTAGGGATATAAAACCGTATTGTAAAAATATAAAGGGCATGGAAGGAGACATCATTATAGAAATTGTAGAGAAAGTAGTTAGATGGGAAGAATATATAGAGAATTTATATGCAGGAGAGGAACTAACAGAACTAGAACAGGACTCAGACATTGAAAACAATGACTTGGGATATCTCTATACTTAGAGTTGAGTTTGAATTAGCATTAGAAGGCCTGAAAAATGGCAAGGTATCGGGTATAGATAAGGTGCAAGCAGAAACTCTTAACTCTTAAAGCCGCTGTACAAGCAGTAACAGAACGTCTTTTCCAACTTATAAGCTTTATGTATGAGACATGAAACATAACATCATAGTCACTATACCAAAAAAGAGAAGCGCAGATAGATGTGAAAATCTTCGTACAATATATTTGACAGCACATGTTTTAGCTCTGAGGGTGATAATGGAGAAGATAATAGAACAATTAGAAAGTGTATATATAGGGTTTGTAGATCGGGAAAAAGCATTCGACAATGTAAAATGGAAAAAATGTTCGAAATACTCAAAAAGATTAGAATAAGTTTAAGGGATAGACGGATAGTACATAGCTTATGAAAAGAGCAAACAGCGATAATAGAATTAAAGCAGAAACGTAGAGAAGTAGATATTAGGAAAGCAGCGAGACAAGAATGTGCTCTATCGCCGTTAATTTTTAAATTGTACATCGAAGAGGCGATGAATACTGTCAAATGCAGAAAAACATTTTAAATTATCATGCAGGGACAAAAGATTGATATGCTTAGATTTGCAGATTATATAGTGGTATTATCATCTAGCAAGGAAGAGGTAGAAGCTGCTCTTAATGAAATGGAAACAATTCTAACAGAGAGATATGGTATGAAAATTAATAAATATAAAATTAAAGTACTAGTATGCAAAGGAAGGGAAATAAATCAAAAATTAGAATATAAATTGAAAACGAGTACTTACAAGAGGTTAAGGATTTCTGCTATCTAGGAAGCCAAACAACGTCAGATGGGAAAAGCCCAAAAGATATAAAAGAAAGATTGGCACTAAGTCGTGCTACATTTAACAAGAAAAAGCAATTACTGTGTTCTAAGACAACCAACATAGAAATAAGGAAAAAACGGCTGAAAGCATGTGTGTGGAGCACAGCACTGTATGGCCGTGAAACTTGAACTGTAGGAGCAGCGGACAGGAAAAGGATAGAAACCTTTAAAATGTGGTGCTACAAACGTACGATGTACAGAAAAAGTTAAGAAGAAAGAGGTTGTAAGTGGTAGGGGAAGAAAGAAATACGTGGAAAACAGGAGAGATAGTATGATAGGTCACATACGAAGGCATGAGGGAATAGTGCGGAATGTATTAGAAGCAGAAATAGGAAAACAGAGGTTGAGGTAGACCTAGGTTAGACTATTATACATAGATAGTCAAAGATGCGAGATCTTGGTAGCCCCAGGCTGCTTAACCCCCTTCACATGACACTGAATATTGGCGTAATAGGGTAGATATTTACAAAACAATAGAAGGGGAACCGAGCTGTATCTAAGCTGTGGGAATTTCAGGGAACTGTGTAGTCTAGCTCAGAATACAAATCAATAGAGCTTCCAAGACAAACAATCCTAATGATGAAAAAGTAGTTGCACTTAAACATGATGATTATTATAAACAACTACAGGTGTTGGTTTTGCAATATTTGCAACTAACCTTGATTGTGGGAAAGGATTTATTGGAAAACTATTAATTCAGCAAATGGCTGTATTGGGAAATCTTGGAAGCCACATGCTCTTAACCCTCTTCACATATCCTACATTTTTTCAATGCTCCATCCGAAGGTACTACATTGGCCAAGAAGCGAGTTTTTTATCTGGAAATTTTGAATTTTGTAGAACCCTTGCTGTTGCAAGCAAGTTAGGGATCTTTAACGTGCATGACAACACGCACATATACACACGACCTCTATTTTATCTTTTTGTGAAAAATGCATGTCTAACATTTTTCAAGCTGATTGTGTTGAAATTTGAAACTGCGACCTTGGATATAGTAATCACAAGCATACCAACTATGCCATGGAGCTTGCTCAATTTACATCAGTTGTTTTTTATTCTGTGTATATTATTTCATTTCTTACTATAAAACAGTTCTTATAGAACTAAATTACGTGATTTCGTTATTATGTGTGGGAGTATTTATAAAATGCACTCTCCAAACATCACCGTAATAACTCAACTATACCACTATCACTACATTTCTGCACAATCTGTTAAATGCCCTGGTTTCTTCTTAAAGTGATTTGGTTCTGTAGTCCATGTTACATTACCTGTATTCAAGAATTTCTTCGGAATGTTCTCAATTGAAGTTATGTATTTATTATACTGTGGGCACCAAATAGCATGCATATTCCAGGTGTGATCGAATGTATACATTAAACAGTGTAATTAACGTTACCAAATCCTTGAAATCAGTTAAGTTGCGAATAATAAAACCAGTTGTTTTACTAAGTTATTAAAATTCTGTGTATATATTCGGTGAAGTTAAATCTGGAGTCGAAATGTGTACCCCAAGATCCTTGATAGACAATGGTCTCTGAAGAATAGAATCATGTAGCATATAATAATAAAAATGTGGATTGCTTATTTTTGCAAATGACATTATGTTACACTTCGTACTATTTAATGGAAGTCTATTAAGGAGATACAAATCATTAAGTCTCGAGAGGCTTGTTTGTATTCTAACAATCATCGAACGAAGTAATTTTATAAAATAGTTATGTCATCACTATATTCGTTTTTCTAATGCTCCATCCAAAGGTACTACATTAACAAGGAAGCGAGTTTTTTACCTGGAAATTTTGAATTTTGCCAAACCCTTGCTGGTCCAAGCAAGGTAGGGATTTTAAACGTACATGACAACACACATACCACAGGACCTCCATTTTACCTCTCTTCTGAATGAAGACATTTTCTTGTGAAAATTGAAAATGCCGACCTTACATTTTTCAAGAGGTCTCTGTCGGAAATTGAACCTGAGATCTTGGGCTTAGTTGTCACACGCAAGCCAATTAAGTTACGGAACCGCCTAGTTATAGGTCATCAGCACATAGCAGATAGTTTAAATCTATGATACCACTGATATCATTTGTGTAGATTAGAAACAGCAGAGGTCCAAGTAATGACCCGTGAGGCATTCCCGATAAAGCATGGATTAATTTAGACCTGTGGCCAAGTATTGTACATAGTGGGTACGATCAGCCATGTATGATTTATTAATAAAATTAGTTCATGTGAGAAACCAATGTTATCGAGTTTAGTCATAAGAATAGAGTAGCAAATGCAATCAAAGTTATTAATATCACTTTTAGTGCTGCTTTTTATGAATGGGAACAATTCTGGAGAGTTTCTAAGAATTGGGAAAGTCTGATGTTTGCAGAACTAGATTGAATAATTAATCTAAAATACTTAGAAATATGTTCAAACAATTGTGTATTTAGATACACTGGAACATTATCTGGGCCCGTCATATTTGGTTTGCTAGGTTTCAGACACTTGCTCCATATACCATGTGGCATTACCATGTACTGGAAACTGTCTATTTGATGAAAGGAGAGATGTAACAGAATCTTAAATAAGTGAAAATAACTTTGTAAAAGCATTAATTACATCAGTACCTGTGGTTGAGCATACTTATTGTAATATATTTGTATAGGGGTAGTTACAGAGTTGTATTTAAATTTATAATTCTTATGATAAGATGCGTCTCCTTTACTAGAAGATATTAATTTAAATAAATGACTAAATATGTGACTGTAACACGATGATTACGATGATACACCTTCGCATTTTTATCATGACATAGGGAATTCTTGGATCAACAATACACAATAAATGTATAAGGTGTGGGGAATTTATATCATGGCTATCGAGTTCGTGCGATTAGACTCTATTGGATTTTTTCTTATGGGAATACCTAAAAAATTGGGTATATGTTGATAATCCAACAACTAGGGAAGGAATGAAAAACAATATTTAAGAAGTTTGTCATATAGTGATTCTTTTTATGTTCTCGGAAGTGAAACAAAACAAAAAAAAAGGATAAATATGTATATTCAAATAAAAGGCCATTTATTTGAATATAAAGACAATATTTAATAGAATACTTAATTATTCTTGAATAAAACCTTACATTTCTTATTCGGATCATTATAATAAATACCCTTTTGAAACAATTACGAATATTTCTTGGGCTAAACATTAATGTAATAGTAATTCTCCTTCTACTAAATATCGAAAATTTGAATTGTAAAAATAACGGAACAACTGTCCATTTATCAAGTCCATGAAAATGCCAATTATAATATTTCAATACGAATATCTCAAACACTATCAAATTCCAGTTAATGTTCAAAGAAGGTACGAACATGTAGAATTCAAGAATAAAAGTAAATACAGTGTTTTGTTTAAAAAAATAGCATACTATTTAATGCCCTGCTTTTGTGATGCACTCTGTATAACTTCCAGTATTTTTAAAATGTGCGTGTTTCTTACCCCTACTTATGGCTAATACAATTTTTACACAATTAATATTAGTTAAGCGAAAACCTACTTCACTCTATTGTTGGGACAGCCTGTACAGTAGGAACTTTATCTCAGTATAATTTCCCAATTTCGAGATACTTGCAGTTGCAATATCGTAATACTAATCTAAATATTGTTTCATCATTGTTGAACAACATACTGATTTTATTAAGCAACTATTCCAGCATCAAAATCTGAGTATGTAAGGAATTTATAATACATTTTAGTTCTTAAGAATTTTTAACATGTGAGCTATCTAAACTACTTTTTTATTTAGATTTGGTTTTAATTTTTATAACGGAAATATTCTAGGTTTATCATCTGCAATGCGTGGGACAGGTAATGCGAATGTAACAAAAATGTTAAGTATTCACATTGAAGCATTACTACCACCTACTTCAATGGAACTTGATGTACCTCAAAATGTTCAGGTTGCAGCATTACTTGGTGTGGGCTTGGTCTACCAAGGAACAGCACATCGACATATGACTGAAGTCTTATTGTCAGAAATTGGTCGTCCACCTGGACCAGAAATGGAAAATAGTATGGATAGGGAATCATATTCCCTTTCTGCAGGCTTAGCATTAGGATTAGTTAATTTAAAACAAGGAGGACGTCTATCTGGTTTGTCAGATCTTAACGTTGCTGATACGCTACATTATTACATGAGCGGTGGAAATAAGCGACCTTTAATGGGTAGATTAGTACACTTTTTTTTCATCAAAATTTATTATTCAGGTTGCAGGAGCTCAGACTGATAAATATAAAGTACCTTCATTCCAAATACGTGAAGGATCTACAGTAAATTTAGATGTCACAGCACCAGGTGCAATTATTGCTTTAGGTTTAATGTATTTAGGAAGTGGCAATAAAGCAGTAGCTGAATGGTTGGCACCACCTGGAACCCAGTACCTACTGGATTTTATTCGGCCCGATTTCCTCATGTTGAGAGTTCTAGCACGAGGTATGAATTTTAGTTTTAAATTATAAATAAGATGGTTATATACAGTAGGCCTATAATTCGCGTCTGCATTGCGATTTTAATTATGGTTAGTAATATACGTTCGATTAAATGGGTAAAAATGTAGAAGAGTTTATACTGGCTTTAAAATACACAACGTTGGTGTAAATGGTTTGCTTTTAGAAATATTAGAAAGAACTAAAAATTTCAGATTTTGTTGTTTACTAATAAAATGTTATATATAAATCATAACTCTATCAAGTATTTTATTATATACATTTGAAAAGGCATAAAAGAATATGACAATCTTTTGCTTTCTCGTGGTTATCATGTGGGATTTTGTAGTAGATGTATAACCTTAACCCCTTATTCAGATGTAAAATACTGGGCAATTAATATTCATTAAACACTTACCCCAGTAGTCCTATACAGATGTGGCGCTACCGGTGCTCGGGATAGGTTCCTTGGCTGCTTCGTGCTGCTTGGTGTGTTGCTTGCTTGCTTTCACCATGCAGAGTTCTAAAGAAAGTCCTTAAACCTAAATTAATGTAATATTATGTTGGAGCTTTAAAATAAAGCATAACAGATGTTTAAACCTTCTTTTCAATGATGTCCTTCGTGTTTATACAATAATGCAATAATTAGCTTTACTTTTACAATAAATTATTTTTGTATACTTTTTGAGTGTCTAGCAATCTCCACCCTGTATTGTATTATTTATATATTAAGTTCTGAAATGAAGTGTTATTCTGATTAATCTCTCAAAGTATTCAATAATTTAGATGTTTAGAACAAACCCTCAAAAGTATTCAATAATTGTTGAAACGAAAAGTATGGTTATATTGGAATTAACCAGTGAATGTGCATCACAGAAAGAGGTGCTTCTTTTGTTATAAGAGTGCTGATTAATTGCAGGATTTATTTATTTTTTTAAAAGTAAGCAACTGAGTTTTATTGCATCGATTTCTTGATGTTCAAGAATTATTATATTGTAACCTGTGCATTATTTTGGGTGAAAAAATTGATTAATAGGGGTATATTTATTAATTTAAGATGAATGGAAATAATATTGATAATAGGGAAATACCCTGTGCATTATAAAATTTAGAGTAGTTAAGTATAGAAAGCATTGATAGTTTAAATTTCTTTCTTGTTTAACTTATTACGTGAAACGGGATCCAGTAATATTTTTATAAAGTTAAAAGGTGCAAAACAGAATTGGAAAGATTGATTTTTTTTAAAATAAAAAATCACTGTTTTTTTAAATCATAATTTTTTAATTTTTTTACGCATTCGTAATTAGATGGAAATAAAACCCTTCTAAAGTAAAATCTAGCCAAAATTATTATATTGCAATTTAATTGTATTCTGATTTAACAGCGTTCTTAAATTTCCTACATCTAGTAAACCATAATTGTATTATTCCAGAAGTAAAACAATCAAAAATACATGCATCAGCGTTCAGAAAGTTTGAAAATGTACAGCTATTTACTTTCATAGTCTGTCCAGGCTTGCAGTGGCTGTGAGCATATAAAAGGTTGGAGTTCTGCTTTTAAAAGTACATTTTATTTGTTAGACCTTCATGCATCAGTGCCAGTGCGATCTAAATACTTCTACAGGCATAAAGGTACTTTGCAACAATTGTAACAAGGAATTGCAAGTACTAGTACAATGTTTAATAATTCATCATACAATCTGCAAAGAAGTTGTTTCTGCACCTGCATCTGCTGCAGGTAAATATAGTTTGCTTTATTTAGCACTGTGGATATCGTTTATTGTAATCACAGATAATGTTATCACTATCAGTTTTTGTTTTCACTTTTGCAAAGTGCTGGCTGCACCTATCACGGAACATACAAAATATATCGGTTAGCCGGTTAATCTTATCATGTTTTGACTGCAAAATAAATAAAAATCATTCATGACAATGCTGTGTTTGTTTTGTTATTAATTTGATTTTTGCATTATTGTAGATGTTGATACAAATAACATTACACTTGACTACATCGCATCGACAGCATCTGCTTCTGCATCTTTAAGTGCAGGTGACTGTTCAGAAATTTTGGCAGAACAAACTTTGAATACTTTTGTACCATACCAATTGGCCGAAGCCTGGCAATTTTACAGCGTACTTTGCACTTTTTAAAATACTTGTGTTTACCTCATTCTAAAAACACATTTTATTATTCATTGGACTTAACTTTGATTTCTAATATATATTTACGTGTACTCTTGTACTAAAAAATAAACTAGATAGAGATTACTATATTTATGCACGATTTTATTATTTATTTACATAGTATAAGTAAATACGTTTACTGTAATTTTCTTATTGGTTGATTCTTCTTTCAAAACAACTAGCGAGGATCTGAACCCATGGCAGGAATGTCGTCTATCTATGTCTCCCTACATAACCACTTCAATGATTTTCGCCCCCTTTGTTCTGGGTTATCAGAAAGATTAATATAAAACTCGCTTTCACGATCTTCAAGCTGCCAGATGCAGAGGTTTCCAATTTGACTTGGCTTTAAATTGCCATGAGGTTGGCTATAGTATGTATATTTCTATATAAAGCAAATGTTATAATAAAAATAATATAGGAATCTCATCCTACTGTAAGATGAAAACTTGCCTATTTGTATCTGTCTTTTAAATAAAAGATGGTAAGATAAAAATAGATTAATTTTTGATGTGTTTCTTAGAAATATGGTTCTATTAATTGGTAACACAATTGATTCTTGCAGGGTCCAAAATAATACTTCACTTTCAAAAAATTTTACCTTTCGTTTCGGAAATATTGATCCAAATAGATAACATTTTGTTTCGAAAATATTTTTAATTTAAAAATTATCTGCTATTAAACATTGCCTCAGAAATATATTTTGGTTCAAGATGTATATATAAATTTCTATATAAATACAACATAAAAACAACTGGAAGCGGAATGTCTTTTGATGGAATGCAATGGCATTTCATTGCAACTATTTGGTGCACCAGATGTTTCGTCTCTTTAGAAGTTTGACAGAGGCAGATGCTTTTCGTGCTGAACGCCAGGTACAACTCAAATAAGTACTGAGATCTTTCTTGTCTTAGGTATGGATTTTGCTGATTTCTTTGAATATCAATGAAAGCAGTAATCTAACCTACCCTTAATAAATATCTAAATTATCTAAGTGTGTGTTCATAGCAGTATCTTATTATCTTATTAATATCTAAATTGCCTATTTTAATATTCACAATATTGTCTTGCCTTTTTCTTATTTTACATATAGTTAAAATATGCTTATGAATATTTTTTTGATTGAATATTATCTAGCTGTGTGAACATACAAGATTTCATGAAATTCAGAGAACAATTTGAAACGTAAAAATGTAGCTATTCAAGCAAGTGGGGCTTGTGGTGTTGAACGAAACCAGTAATCAGTTTCAATGTAACAAGAGTTTCTTTGAAGGAGACTTAAATGGTGCACGAGCTTTTGTATAACTTCGTTTGCAGATTTGGCAAGGATATTGAGGAGCCTCGAATTTTACAAACTTGTGTATGGGCAGTGATGAAGGATTGCCTGCGGATAGAGCTGAAATAAATGGATTGTGTTCAGTTAATGGAGTCGTGCTAGTTGGAGGAAAGAAAGTGAATTACTGGAGATCTCCCCTCGAATTTAAAGAATTGGAATTTAAACATCGAGTAATTATGAACTATTGTTTATACTTTATAATTATGTACATGTGAATTTTAAAATGTAAACGATTGGAATTTATGTAATAGAAAATACATAGATTTTAAATGTAAATTTTATTGGTCTTAAAGAAAGGTAACATATAAGGTAATAGAATTTAGGAAACCTAAAGCAAAGGAGACCTATGGGGAATAACAGTCTTCTCTATGGGGATAATATCAAAAGGAATGTTAAGGCAGATGGTTTGAGTCTCTTAATTAATGCAAGAAAGTCTTTCAAGGTAACTGATTTTGTAACATAGTTTGTTTATATTTCGGCCATTTTATTATTTTTATTTCCTTATTATTTTTTATAATTTCTTACATAGGAACTCTCGCATCACTGTAGACAGCCAAATCACCCTTAAATTGTTACGGGATACCCGTCCCTTTATGGCAAAACAAAATTTATTAACCTATCACATTTCATCCATAACACAATGCTCTAAGCTCTAAGACAGTCAAGTTAACTGCTATAAAATGTAATAAAATAAAGAAATATTTATATTTGGTGAAGGAACTAAATTATAATACTATTTTGCAGTAATATAAACATTGATAACATGATACCTGTATATGCTTCAATTTACATATAGCTTGTCGCTGGTTCAATCATTATTTAAGTTTTAGAATTAATTTTGATTGATTGGAATCGATTCAATAACAAACAAAACGAAAAATTAATTTGACATTTTTAGTTGTCAGACAAAAACAAAACTTACTTTGATTACAATTCTGTACAATACCAGTACAGACTACAGGCCACAAATATCTAACAAAAACAATTGAATAATTTTCTTTGGTTGCAAAACCAATGTTCCACTCCAACAGATAAAATACTACTGATGATGTGCTTCTGTACATAACCATACAATTCTGGTATTCCCCTTTCTTCAGTTGCATCTAAAACTTGAACAAGTAAGAAACATACCTTGCATGCTGAACATGTTAACGTATCTATTGTAAGCATGTATTAACAAGTTGACTAATACATTAAATTATCCCAACAACAATATCCATGCATTTGTGATATAGGATCCTTTATTATTTAATACTACAATAAAAACCCATAAATGTAAATTTGTACTTATGCCTGCCTATTAATTCTGTTTAGCCTAGTGGATATTTGAATGCTAATTCCATACATTTCATATTTTCCTGTTGAACATGTAATCACTGAAGGCTGATACGGGCTTTATGTAAATTGTTACAAGGAAACACCCATAACCGTGACTACAAGTATAAGTAAATATTGAAAAATTTGAAGTTTTACAAATCAAGTATTCCCTCTGCGTTAATGTTTTATATGATGCAGTTTCGTACAATGTATCTTATAGATATCGTCTAAGAATATTGCTCTTCACTAAAATGTTGACACACAGCAGACTCGCAGTTAAAAAAAAAACCATGGTAAGTAAAATTTAGTAAATTTTAATGGGCAAATTAAATATAGGCGCATCTTGTATAATAGATTTCTTGAATAATTAATCTTAATTAAGTATGCTATTTGAATTCTTTTGTTTTAGAAGATATAATTTCAATTAGGGCAGGTATTACTAAAAGAAGTCATATAAGGAACCTTAAATTAAATCCATCAATAATACTATCACTCCAATTTTTCAATTTCCCATATTAAATTACAAGACATTATAAATTCAATTTCTGGAAATGTCTCTGATAACAACATAGGAAACAGTTAAATACCAACTTTTCCTTTTTGCTTTTATGGACCATTCAAAATAATTTAAAGTCAAGGAATACATATTTCTCAATTTTTTGAATGGCACCATTGTTTAAATTTAACCAACACTCGTTTTTTCACTAAATCATCAATCAACAAAATAATAACTTTCATGTTCAATTAATTTCCTGTCTTAAATATCAACCCTTTATATTTATAATTCACATATACATTATTAAAAAATATATACATAAAAGTTTATAATATTACTTACTGTTCGAATTTCAATTTTTAAAACTTACAGGCTGACCACAGACCTCCAGCATGCAAATTTCTTGTCCTTCTAGCTGGCCTGGCTTTCTTTCCAACTGAGACAGCTTCCTTAACTCAACAATACACAAGATTCCTAATTAATGGAGGGATGAACTCTCCAGGTCCTAAATCCTTTAATTGGTCATAATGATAATAATTCCACAAACATGTGAGTTGAAAATACCCTACTCGTGCAACCATAACTTACAGAAAATAAGTCGCATGCCATGGTTTTTCCCTGCAGGAAATCCAGTCATATTACATCTTGAGGCTGCATTTCCTTTTAACCTACAACTTCCCGTATTTCCGTACCATTCGCATCACTGCTATTCGTGAGTTTATTAATGAGGCATCTATGTTTTAAATAATTACTATACATTGTGTGAATATACTTCTGGTATGACCAGGGTTTACTTAGTATTGCAACAATGAAACATTAATTCTGCTCCACCCAATTAAAATTTGTAAAAAGGGCTTCTATATTTGGAATAGTTATGATATGGAACATTCAAGGTAATTTCTTCTTTATTTTAAAGGCTTCCCTTAAATGATGCAACCTTGCTATAAAAATTTACTGTTATAAATATTTCGTTTATCATTTTGTGGTTTAAAATAATTTATGAACCTAAGTTCTGTTCCAATATGTATTTAACAGAAATAAAACAATGCTTTTGTGGTTTAAAATAATTTATGTTTTTAATAGAACTAACACAATTTATTGAAATGTCGTGCTTACTGAACACTATTATATATGAAATCAGAATGTACAGGGTGCATCAATATTAATTGTGTTTGTTTAAGTCTAATTGTCATCTTTTTGCTCCTGTTTGTTTAACGTAATGCCGATGTGTTACAATTGGTAGGCAAACATAGTGTTTTTTTAAATATATAATCATGGAACCGATTCCTGGCAAAGTGCTGTTTTTACTAATTCTTTTTTAGTAATCATGTTTTATTGCCTTGTTGATGTACATGATTCTTTTACTAAGGAATATTGAATGATGTGAAAACTTCGAGGAAAATGTTTTTTGTACTTATTTTTTATTTATGGAATTCCTCATACCTTTCTATGCTCAGTCTGGGCGTGTATACAAAGTATGTTACATGCTTGCTATGCTTTACATATGCTTCACACGTTTGATTTTATTTTTGATAAAACTGATAATCACCTACTATTCTATACACCAAATCTAAATTTAATCCAAACTGTACTTTCAAAAACAATTTGTGGCATATAGGGAAAGGTCCCTGTGCGGATGAACAGTTAATGTGTTTCAAAATTCTAGACTTCTTGCATTAAAAATAATAAGTGAAAACATTTTTTTATGTTTAGAGAAAATATCTAATATTATTTGTAATTAACCATTTTAGGATTGATTATGTGGGACAGCATAGATTCAAATTCAAACCTTGATTGGATAGAAGATCAGGTTCCTGAATCTATTCTACCTTATTGCTTGGTGAAGCCTACGATTATAAATTATGATGTTGATTATGAGGCAATGAAGTATGCTTTTACTTAATATATTTATTATTATTAATTTTGTATTTTAGTCAAGCTTATTGTAATATTATTGCGGGTGCGTGTTTTGCTATGGGATTGAAATATGCAGGGACAGCAGACCAAGAGGCATTTATACAGTTACTGCATTACTGTAAAATGTTTGCATCTTTAACAGCTAAATCAATTGCAGAATTAGCAGGAAAACCTACAATTGAAACATGTCTAAGTGTTATTTTGCTTTCTGCTTCTTTGGTGAGTGCAATGTTTATTGTGTATAATGTTTATTGTATATAATTTAATCATTTTAGGTTATGGCTGGAACAGGAAACTTAGATATAATGAGAATAGTAAGGCATTTAAGAAGGCGTGTTGGTTTAGCAAGTAGTGCAGTTGTGACCTATGGATCTCACATGGCTTTACATATGGCACTTGGTTTTCTGTTTCTTGGAGGTGGCAAATATGCTCTCTAATTCGCCTGAGAGTGTGGCAGCACTTATTTGTGCATTATACCCCAAATTTCCTACACATAGTGGTGATAATAGGTAAGCTTTGTACTTGAAAATTTAGCTTTTAGTTTTATAACATATTCATGTCGTAAAAAAGATTTCACAGTTGATATCATCTTGGACTATTAAACTAAGCAACACGTTCTACGAATCTGTGTAGTTACGTCACACCTTTTAAATGCTACTGTTATCATGCTGTGCCAATATACAGGGTGGCATTAGTTTCATGTCGTCAAATTTAGAAGGTGCTAGGGATTGATTAGTTAAACAAAAAACCTATAAGGCATTTTACTCTTGGACCGCTTTTTAAATGCCGAGGTGAGAACTTTTGTAAAAGTTTTAGGACTGCTGTTTTGTCATATGTTTTTAAGAAACAACTTACGTATGCTATCCTGAATCACATAACGCCACACATGAAATGATTTTACAATAAGTGTTAGAAATTTCCACTGTATGTGCAAGTTCGTGGTTGGTATAATTCTCGGGTTTTCGTATTTTCAAAAAACAATTCTTTAAGCTAATAACGCGACAATAAACTTCAATTTCCTAGATCCAATTACAGTTAAGTTTCAATACAGTGTTTAACTGTATGACCTAAGCTCGTTAGTGAAACACATAACACTTATACTTACATCTAACCCCAGTTACGAGCTATGTAATGAAAAAGTACATTCAACTTAAAGCATGATATCATATTCTGCATTAACGCTGAATTGTAACAAACGCCATAGAGTCGACCACATCAGCATTATGGAATATTATTTTTTGTTGTGATTATTATCTAAACATTTTAGAAAGAAATTTAAAGTTATTTCAGTAGCAGCTAAACTGCATTGAGTTATTTCGTTTGGCAGCAAAAATGCAGTCTATTTCACTAATTTAGGTTTGCTGAAGGTCACAACTTAATTGGTCGACTTTAAAGCATGATGTAGTTGTGTATTTTATTTGTGACTTAGTCAACATTGCAGTGGTTTTCAAACAATTTTAATACTTGTGTGTCTATTTGTAGCTAAACTGTTTGCTTTAGACCCCAAGTTTATTAACAATTTTTGTTTGTCTTATAGGTCTCTACACCCCCTTTAAATTAATAACATATAACTAATGCCACCCTGTATACATTTTCTAAAGATCGTTTCTCACCCATGCGCATAATAAATGAATAGTAAAAATATTAAATATTTTCCTTTTCAATCTTTTATTACTTAAAAATTTTACAGTTGCCGTCTAATGTTATAACTTTATTAACCGCTTTATAAATGTGCTAGAAAAATCTATATTATGTGACGTAGTATTTATATCAACTGAAAAATTTGTGTAGGTGATAGCCTGATTTTTTAACACGACGTTTAATGTTAATATATTTTAATAAAAAAAACAAATTTTATAATTAGTTTGAATCTGAATCGCTTGTATAGTGATTGCCAACGTCATCTGTGTTTGAACTTTTTTAATTAAAGGTTCTATATCGGCTCTTTCAAATACAACTTCTTTATCCCACCACCTTTGTTTTTCAATTTCACTGTGCTGAATTGTTTTTCTACACTTCTGGAGTTATTTGATGTAAAGTTTCCCACCCTGTAGTAAACTTTCACCCACAGAACCACCACTGCTTGCAACAAGAGCCCTGTAATAACTTGTTGGAATTTTCTATATCTTCTCGATAGCATTAAACATGCAATGATATGGAGGAAGGCGGATCACCTTATATCCATATTGTTCAGCCAACGTATCTGCAACATATCCTAAGATTAGGAAACAAATATTAACTCTACTGAATAGTTATAAATAATTACTCACATTTGAACCAAATGTAATAATTTTGCCTTAAACATCGCAGAATTGTAAGAAACATTGTTGCTTGTAAGTTACTCTTGAATAGCTGCCTTCTAAGAAGCTGTTGTTGGCATTTTTTGTGGTACGGCGCTACCGTAACTAGCATTATCTATAACGATTATGAATGGTTCTTACAAATTTGATAAAGTCGCTTCTCAAACCACCGCAAGAAATTTTCTTGGTTCATTTTGCACGATAATCTGCATTTAATGATTTGAAAGCAAACACTAGTTTTACGAAAGCTATAAATCCGGAGTTACAGTCAGTATGCACAACAATGTATCTGGCTCCACTAATTTTATTTTTTTATGCTTCTGACACTAGTTTCTTGCCATGGACGACCAATGATTTCAACTTTAAAACCATATTTCGTCATGAAAAATAAATATAAAATCCTTCGTTTTCAATGTAATGAATTTTCTTAAAAAATCCAAGCCTCAAAGCGATTTGGGGTAGTTTCAATAATCCACGAATAGGGCCATCTTTGCAATGCTTAAATCCAATATTCCTAATAATTCTCCACAGCGACGACCTTCTTCCCTTAAAAATTTTACGATCTGCAAGCATTTGTTACGAGTCCAAAGTAACGTGTTTCTCTAAAGTAATTTGTAGTAATTTAATGCAGCAACAAATAGTGATACTTACTGTTTTGGTACATGTTATAAATAACATCCCGAATTGTTGTTTCGTCACAGGTTTGAAACGTAATCTTTTTTGTTTAAGACTCGTTGGAAATTCTTTTTGATTGGCTTCTGCTACAAGTTGTGCACTGTAGTAATGCTTATATTGAAAGCGGCGCTGACCATGATACAAATAACAAGGTATGCTTACGTGCAGCATGCTTAACTGTCAATGACGTCGCTCAGCACATGCTTGCGATTCCTCACCACTCAGTCCTTGCATTTATTATTCAGCGGTTAAGCTCTCTGTAATTTTAATATACAGTAGATTTATTTAGATATTAGTATGCCTTCCTGTGCTGTTTATGGATGTTCTAGTACTTCTAGAAATGTCAAGCGTTGTAGTTTTTTTTACGTTTCCGAAGAACGAGATGTTTTCAGATCAGTGGCTGCAGTGTTGATGTTAATTTTACCATTCTGCTTTGATATATTGATGCATATTTCCACATATGTGGAAGCTATCAGTTGTGATGCCACTTCCTATATTAAACAATGCATTAATATCTTGTAGCAGATTTTTCTCTAGCTCCATGTTGGTGGCTAAGGTAACAGTTTTAATTTTAATATTTTCAACTTGGGTCCCTAAATAGGAGATATTAAAATTACAACTGTTACATTATCCCATCAACGTGGCGCTACTAGAAAACAATGTGCTACATTGGCGCCCAACGAGGTGCTAGAAAAATATCTGCTTGCTACATTAGTGCTTACAACGAGGGGCATGAAATATTCTATCAAATAATTTCTTTTAAAACTTATGTGTTACATTTAGTCATTCATATTCTTTTCAATTTCACACGATTTTCAGTCTATACCTATTTGTCATGTTAATCTTGAAATATTCTTTTCAAATTAGTAAATTATATCTTATATCTTACATGAAAGCACTATTCGTTTCCCCTTTGTTATACTAGAATCCACATTTCTTAAGTTCGAATCCAGTTAAAGGAAAATTTTTATAAATATTTTCAAATTTATTCATAGAGGGAACATTTTCTTTTAGCATTCACTTCAATTGAATAAATTAAAAACTTTTATCTTTCAATTGTACGAAAACAACTGCTATTTAAATAATTATCTTTCAAGGCGAGCTATTTAATTAGATTTTGGCACAAAATACTTCTTTTAAAGTAAAATCAGGTTAACAATATTTAGTTATTTTCAAACTAGTTTAATTTTTAGATGTATATGAACTCTAATATTTAGGTTTTAATGTGGAAAAATCTATGTTCAAGTTTCAAATACCATAGAAAAGACACTATTCAATCATTACAAAACTTGTCAGTAATTAGTAGGAGGCACTATTCCTTGCTATGAGTTGAAAATAGTGTTTATTGATCAAGCTGTTGCATAGGTTGACTCACAATAATCTGATTTTATTCCTTGTTAGTAAAAGATAGCAGTTCAAATTAGATTAAATGGGTATACCTGGTAAATACACAAATTGTTGAGTGTATTTAATTTTGTAAAGAAAACACCTGCATAAAGTAGCGGTTTTATGTGTTGCAAAATCCTCTGGTGGTTTATCGCAGTTTAAAAGTAAATGTTGTATTTGATTATCAATGCCAAGAATGATTGTTTTTAAGTTGTAGAGACTTGTCCTTGAATTCTTGTTTTGATTAGGCAAATTTTACATGGAGATAGTAATATTTTAAATGCGTTGCTTTGGTAATATATTACATAGAACTGCTAATTTAAAATTATTAAAAATCAATCTATACAAATTATTTTAATCTAAGCATTAGGTACTTTTACTTTGGTATTTAGGAAAGGAAACATTTTTCAGATGGTTTATTCTTGCATAAATATAATTGACATTGCGATTTTAATTTGGAATAGTTGTTGGTATCTAAGCAGGACTATAGATGATAAATATTAGATATGTTTGGTTAGCTTGCTACCTTGATTTTGTATTTGTTAAAATGTGGATAACAAGACAATTAATGGCGTATTTTCTTTAATTTGGTACGTTTTGCTCTGCTGTTTTGGCGTTATGGGACCAGTTTCTTTTGTAATTTTGTTTTACCGACTGGTTTTTATTCAGTCGGCATTGCAACACAGCTTTTTGTTTTGATCTGATCGAAACTTCATTCTAGTGTTTGATACATCATTCTCTGGGGGAGAATGCCGTAATTTTTATGCTTTGTTGGACACATATTATTTGCTTGGACAGTTTAGTTATATGTGTAACGCAGTAGCTAGCCAGAAAATTAAGTTGTCATTAGGCATTATAGCCATTAATTTTTGTGGAAACTTGTTATGTAAATTATATCTATAAATTTGTGGGCTTTCTGTTTTTTGTTTAATACAAATTTTATTTGATAGTACTAAACAGTAACCCTTTTGGTCAATGTTTAAAGTAGCACATCAACTATACATGAAAGGTACTAACATTGTAACTCGTTAATTGTAGATAGAAGTTACTAAGATCGTAACTCAACAGTTTAAATTCATATCATGGTGGTACCCGTGAGCTAAAAGTTACAAAGGAATGGAAGAAAATAGAAATGATAAAAGATGGAGATGTGGTGTTTGGAGTTTCATGGCAAGCAAGTAGTAGAAAGAAGTAGAAGGGCTCACTTTGAGCAAAAGCAATAGAAAAAAAGGTGGATAGTAAAGTACTACTCAACCAGCCAATAGTCAGCAGTTTGGAGTGGGAGAACATCATGCTTATGTGACAGACAGTTGTCTCGGGACAAAGATGAGTCCACCGGAGGAAAAAATAAGGCAAAAACGGAGATAGAGAGTTACGAAAAAGTAGAATTTTAGGATAAGCATCTTAAAGAAAAGGTAAAAAGTAGAGAATGTACTTTTTAAAGCAGATCGGTCTTAGAGACCATCTGCAACATGTGCTCCAGATGAGACCTACACAGATCATCTTCCTACCGAGCACAAACACTGCAATGAAAAAGATCAAAGTTAAAATGACCAACCTAAATATATCCTCACAGTAATTTCAAAAATGGGTGCTACCACAAACATACAGAAATAATTAAACAATAGGCGGTTATTAACAACGAAAACAAGAAAATACATCAGCCTCTCATCAACATGTTAAGGAAAAAACAAAAAATATACAAACATGTCTATGACTATGATACAGAAAAACAGTTGATAAAGGAAACTGAAAAAAAAGTTATTTCAGAAAGACAACACATCGAATAGAAATTCTTCGTAGTCGTATAGAAATAAATTCCGCTCATTATGTCCCTATAATTTGCTTTGATGCAATCTGAGTTTTGTTTTGCTTTAAAAGAATTAATTCGCCTTAATACTGTTTAATTATTGACATTAAATTCCTGTTATAGTTACACAAGGTTGTTTCATTCATATTAACACACTAATGTATTTATTCTTATTTGATAATTGTAGGTTGGTTTAAAACTTTAAAATTTGCCCCTTAGCATCATTGATCTAGTATAAGAACTGGTCCATTTGCCTCATGTGCAGGTAACGTGCTTGGTATCGTTAGATTCGGAAACGTACGTGGACTTTCTTGCTATCTTCGTGACGGACAACATTATGTTCACCGATATTAAATTGATAGTATGGAAGCAGAGGTTCGCTTGGTTTGAATAGAATGATGACCTGGTCTACGTCATTTTGTTGAAGACGAAACTCCTCAATGGTATGTTAGTCTTTCATTATTTGATATAAAATTATTTCTTTGTTATTAGTGCAACTTATTTGATAACTTTGAACAACTTTTGTGCCAATTTCAATGACCATGTTGACAATTTGTAAGAAAATTGTTTGACTTTAACGATATGAAATGTTGCATTCCTATCAAAAAGAGCGTTGCTTTGCCCTTGTCAAGCAAATGGTTGCGGTTAATTGAAGGGCGCTTCCATGTCATAAAGAAAAACTCGTTTTGACCTAGGGTGACTACTTAAAAATGAAAGTTTTAACATTTTCCTGTACATGGGGTGCCTCAGTGTTTGCTTTAAATTTTGTACCAAGATTATATGTTGTTTTTGCTGAAGTGCAAAATTTTGAGGTTTCATGAATGATATTTTGTAAAATTTCGATTTGTTAGGAATAATAGAAACAGTTGTTAAATCCTTAATGTGCTATGGTCCTTGACGTTTGCCATCAGCATCTTGTAATTCATAAATTAACGGAGATACTACGGAGATACTTGACAGGCTAAGTTTGTGTGCTAATTTTCCAGAAAACTTTCTAGTTATACTAGATAAAAAAATGGTAATCTCGAAGATAATTCCCATGAGCTTATTTTCCAAACTGTATTATATAAATATGTGTAATAACATAAATTAATTATCCAAAATTCTCTAAAATTAATTATTAACCAAAAGAATTTGTGGAGCGCTTTTTAACACGTAGCACGTTCTGATTTGAATATCATCCATTGTCTGCGAATTTGTAGATTCCTTTGCAGCTATGTTGTCACCTCGTTTCCTGAATTATTTTAATTAAATCTATTAATAAAATGACATCACTTGTTTTCCGTAGAAGTATTCTGTAAATATAATGCGGGAACAGTACATTTTTATAGACTTAATTTATACTTGTTAGCAAATATTTAATAACAAAAATAATATTACTTTATAAGAATCCAGCTTCCAAGCTATTTTTGTCAGTAGAATGTTTTGAAATTAGTTCATTAGTCTGTAAATTATTATATTAATTAAGTGGACTTTTTAGATACCATTTACAATCATTTCGGCATTTATATGTACTAGCTGTAGAACCAAGGCTATTAATACCAAAGGATGTAATTAGTGCACGTATGTGTTACGCGAATCTAAGATTTGTAGACCTAAATGGATCTCAATCATTTTGCCAAGGACCATGTATTATTCCAGGTTTAAATAGATTGTCTAAAGTTATTGTTGAAGATCCTCGTTACTGGCCTGTTGTATTTGAACGAGGGCATAATTGGGATCAGCTGGTGTAAGTATAACAGAATATCATAAAATAATTGTTTTACTGGCATGTTTAGGAGAATATTAAATTCATGTGGCTATATTGATGTAAAACAGCGTGCAGGTTGTTTAAGTTACTTTGAAGACAAACTTGGTCATCGTAGTGAATTAGCTCGTACTTTAACTCATTCAAGAGCAGTTCCGTGGGATCCACCAGCAAAAACTATAATTTCTTTATCTTCAGATTATACTTTACGTGCTTTTACAAATACTTTTTTAGTGCGTCCTGCTTCAAGTAGTAACAATGAACAAACTTTTATCAAGTTGTTAACAAATGCAAGTTATGATTGTATAATTAAAGACAAAGAAGATATTCTTCCTGTGTTTATAAAACTAATGAAGGTTGTTGAAGATCTTACGGAATCAATGGGAAGCACATTACAGCTGTGGCAATTTAAGCTTGTTTGCACTTTGGTATTAAAAAACAATTTTTGCACGCAGTTGTTTTCTCCAGAATTAATTTTAGTACTTTATCAGAAGGCCTTAATTAATATTGATCTGATTGAAAAAAGAATTAAAATCCCAGTTAAATCATACCTCTTAGGTAAAGCAATTGATTATGATTTACCATTTAATATAAGTAGAGAATTTAATAATAAGCATTTAAATGACTGTACGTTTTTAGAAATTTTTAGTATATTAACTCAGAAAAAATATTCATCTCAAACAATCGAAAAAATTGCTACAGCATTTGAAATTTTTTTGTAATCTCTGTTCCTACATTCAAATGGATATTTCTGTTTAACTAAATATTATATGCCTGAAAATTTTTTTATTTGTAATGTATTGCATTGTACCATTCGTCATTTTAAGTATCAGATGTCACAACTGAATAAATTAACTTTGTGTAATTATTGTATTTGATATAAACCTAAAAGAATGGGAATCTTTCGGAAATGCCAAAAAGTATATAAGTGCATAAGTGATACACAAGAGTTTACAGCACATTTGAAGATGTTAGGTTTATCGTTGTAACATGAACTGTAACTAACGTTTGAGAGACTGTTTTGGAGTTAACCAAGGCCAGATTTACCATGGCGCAGTTGCGTCAGACCCCAAATCTAAAGGGAGGTGTGAGAGACTGTTTTTGACTTAGCCAAGGCCGGATTTACCGCGGTGCAGTTGCGCCAGGCTCCAATGGTGCAGTAGCACCAGACCCCCATAGCTAAGGGGGCCCCCTCTGGTCGAAACCAAAAATTATGACTTAATAAAATAATTAAATGCGAACAGCCTGAAACCTCGCTAGTCCCAGTAGATACGGTGTATGGAACATATTAGATATACATGTAACATTTGAATTTATTCCACTCCCAGAATCCCGTATCTGACAATTCGTCGAAGCAAATATACTCGCTGTATCACAGTATCGTACTATTTCTTGTTAGAAATATTTAACAACGCTATATTGCTGCAAAATATTCCGAAAACTTGTATACTGCGGACCTTAACACCGCTGACTGCTGCCATTACGTCATCTACACATAGCTTAAATTATGCTTGTTTTGATGAACGTGTTACAGTAATCCATGTGAACAAGAGAAAAGTAAATAACAGTAAGCAAAATAACAGTAACCCACACTGAGTACCGTAACAAAACAAAGGGAGAATCGAAAGAATTATACCACGCTAGCTAAAAGCGTCGTAGAGTGAGGTGGGTCATACATAAAGAAAAATTAGAAACCTCAAGAAATGGATTTGATTTACAAACCTTTAGTCAAAACCTTGCTGCAACTAGAATATTTACAATCCCTCTAATTAAAACCATAATACAAGATTATTCACAAACCCTCTAATTAGAAAAACAAGTATATACGAAAAGGAAAACCAACTCGTGTAGAACAAAACATTTTTACAAAATATCCCACAGGATTTAGACAGTACCATAAATTAAAGTAAAAATAATTCATACCTTCTTGACTTACATTACAATATTTTGTACCCTCAATAATAATATTTAATAAAACAGCAATTAAAAGAAATTATATAGTGAGTTGCTTTCGTTACCTTCAATCTTACTACTTATATAATTACAGCAATCAATAAGATCCATTGATAGGTAGAAGTTCTCCTCTCTCTTCTGTTGAAACAAATACTATTAGATAAAAATACTTCCCTTATCTGGTGGCCAGCAGCACCTCATTACCTGACCTCGAACATACGTCCATACATATCACGCAGTGATGGGCTGAATCTATCGAAAACAAATTAGCAGCAATTGCAGTACATAATTTAGTTATGGGAAAGCTCCATCTCTCAAAGAATACTAATAAAGAATCAGTCTAAAGTAAATTAGAACCAGCCACAGTAACCAATTCAACTGCTAGAAAACTTCTCTCTAAGAAGAACTTCCAATAAAGTATCAGTTCACAGTAAATCACCACCAAAGTCATGGTAACTAATTTCATTGCTGGAAAACTCCATATCCCAAGGAACAACTAATAAAATAATTTCAGAATTCCAAATTATAATTTTATCAATGCGGCATCCTGACAATAATTCTTAATTTTGGATCGTTACATTATTAGATCGAGCTGAAATGAAAGTTCAACTAGGAGTGCCTTGCTAATCCTTCAATTCTAAAATCGATATTGGGAAAACCCACTAACTTATTGGTCAAAACGCTCTAGAGCACATGTCTACAGGAATGGCTGTCTGCAGGCAGCTAGCAGATTTATAATGTTAGATGTAACATAGGTTGCTTAGTTTC
Organism: Platerodrilus igneus; assembly: GCA_036346225.1. Taxonomy (NCBI): domain Eukaryota; kingdom Metazoa; phylum Arthropoda; class Insecta; order Coleoptera; family Lycidae; genus Platerodrilus; species Platerodrilus igneus. Next base: position 3,381 of record JARFIW010001134.1, on the reverse strand, counting down.
AGTATGAGACCATAAGAATTTACTATTTTTGAAGGATGTTCATAATCGACCTTGTACAAAATACACTACAACTTTGTAACTTCTTGTGGAAAACAAAAGCTTTGATAAACTCATCTTACTATCTTTGAGAACAAATGTTTTAATAAAATAGATGCCAGATTGTATTAAAATTATAATGCTAATAAATCTGGTACATTATTAACAGAATATATTCGACCTATCTAAATTTGTTAATAACACAACAATCGCAAATTTTACAGCTAACCCAAAATAAGTTCCAAGTACTTTGAATTTTACAACTGAATATTTAATAAGATTCTACATGATGATGAATAAGCAATCGTTTAAATTTACCGAAGACTGCTGGATCCACTAATACAAGCAATTAACCATGGAAACAATATGGGATTATCAAATTTTCAAATCAGCTATGCTTCGAATTATTCAATTTCAGGGACGGAACGTAACGAACAATTTGGCCTCTCTGTTCTTATTAACAACCCAATACAAGAAAATACGAGAAAGACACAAGTAAGAGATGGGGTGTGGAGTGGTGTATCCTATCCGTATTCATAGGGAAGATAAGAGTGGTAGTACACATTATAATAGAATGTGTTTCAAAATGGTCCAGTTTGCTAAGAAAAGCTGTATTATCGTGTGTGGTATGCTCGTGTCGTGTGGTCTGTGGCTGTTGAATCGTACTGATTTCAATTTTCATCATGAAGGCAATACAGAAGTGGCACACAGAAACTGAAGAAAACGTGGAAAAGGACGACGACAGCCATAAAAACTTGCTTAAAATACTTCCAAACTAAGAATATTTTTAACAGTTAATGTGGATGCAAGTATCTGTCCTGGCATATACATTAAATATCCTACAGGTAAGACTGAAAATGAGTTTTAAAGGTAAAGTAGAAAAAATAGCACTAGGCTCGGCAAACCGATGTATTGCTGGGACAATTAGATGCTGACATCGACAAATATATTAATCATAAACTTGACGTTGATGCAAGTTTTTAGCTGTCAACAGAAATAGTTGCATGTTTTACTATTCAACAATATTCATATTCAGCTGCCAACAGATCCTGCTTTATAGCCTTTAGGAAAAATTACAGGCGATTACTGGGTTGCCAAACAAGAATTACCTGATCAAAAATATAAAAAACGATAACTTTACATCTTCCAAACGCATCACTAATGAATCCATTGATGACACAGCTCGGTATACATTGGCCTATTTTACTCTAAATTTAAAGAATGGCGAAAACTGACCAGAGATTGATTGGTTAATTTATTTACAATCTACTAGAAAAGTATTTTGTTTCTTTTGCTTGTTATTTGGAAATTAAAAAAGTATGTGTTTAAACATAGATTTTGATAGAGCACTTAAATAAAAATCATTGTAATGCAATTCGAATATGGATTGGCAAAACAAGTAAACCCCAATAAAATAGATACCTTGTTTAAATCAGAAATGGAAAAAGAACAGCATTATTGGAGAGAAGTTTTACACAGTAGTAGAATGTTTAAAATATTCACGTCGGAAGAGTTTAGCACTTCGGAGAGCTATTGAGACTAATGGCGACTTCAGAAATGGAAATTTTTTGGGAGCTTGAGAATTTTTGGCTAAATTTGATCCTTTTATGGCCAGGCATTTAGACAGTTGGTTGTAATTTTTTGCTACGTAATTCTCGAAGGCATTATTCAGGAGCATTTTGTATGGTTCATCAGTTCCGTTGGTCACACAGGAGAATGTATGGAAACTGCAGTTTTAGATATTCTTCAAAAGTTACAAATTGACATCAAAAATGGACTAAGTCAAGCGTATGACAGACCATTCATCAAATGTGTCAGGAAGATATAAAGAACTTTCAGGCTTGGTCCAAAAATATTAATAAGTAAATGGATTATGTTTCAGGTACATCGTATTCTTAGAATTGAGTTGGAGTAAATGCGATTGAAAATTGTTAAAAGGCATCCAGTTTATTTAGTTTCCTACAACAGCTGTATAATTTTACCACATTGTTCTGATGGAAACAAATTTGTGGTGATCTAAGAAGCGTTGATGAATATGAACCCGCACGTCAAGTATCTTTAAAAAGTCTCAGCGGAACCCGATCAGCAAGAACAATTTGCATCAAAGTTGTTTTGAAAATTATAACAAAATCTACCAGTCTTCTAAAAGCGATGAAATCGCTAGATGTGGCTTTTATGATAACCTTTTAGTATGACATCTGAAGGGATTTAATGCAACTAGCATTAAGTTACGAGTTAAAGCGATTCATTTGTCAGCTGCAAGTCAGCTAAACTCCCTAAAATCCTTTGTGTGAGTCTTCGTGAAAATTTTGAACATTGTAAAGAACGAGCTCGTGCTTTATCAAATGAAGTAAACGAAAAATTTGACATTGAAAATGCCAGATTTCATAAACAAAAACTAATCGGTGATGGTACTTGCAAGGGTGAAATGATACTCATTGGAAGTGAGACGTTTAAAATTAATAATTTTATCCACTTCTGACTAAACTAAATTCGTGTACAGAAGATAGACTTGAAGCATTTATAGCTATAGAAAGGAAATTTGGATTTCTAGGAAATTTGAAAAATAGTACAGAAGAACTTATAGTAGCTGCAGAGAACCTTGCTTCAATTTATTCAGACGATTTTGATAAACATTTTGCAAGTGAAATGGTTCAGTTTAGCAAATTTATACAACGCCCGACGAAGGGATAATTTAAAAAAATTAATTAGAATTGGTTTTCCATAATACATATATTGCTTGCTGAATTTATTTAACTATACCTGTTAGCAACTGCACTGCCTAACGAGCGTTCTCTAAAATAGCAAGAGTTAAACTGTCCTAGTTTAATGTCCATCAAAAGAACATTGTTGGCAGATATAAATTTTGAAGACATTATAAAAGAATTCGCAGCAAGTAGAACGAGATTTATTTTTAAAATTTTGATACTTTTTCATTCATATTATATTGGATCTACTTGTTTATTTTGGTATCATTTGGTTTTGTATTAGTATTGGTACCTTATAATATTTTTAATTGCCAGCGTTTTTTACCTTGTAAAACTAGTTTCTAATTATTTGCCAATTCAAAGACCTCGAGAAAACGTTTGTGCCAGGCTTCCAACCACCTAAATCTGGTGCTGGATTTAGCGAATCTGAGTTGAATCTACTACTATGTTCATTTTAACAGAACTTTTACATGAATGCGAGTAATGTGCAATAGGCAGAGTTAGTATGTTAAACAATTATTAATTCTGTCATCCTACAACAGTCTTAAAAATAAAAATTACCACAAGAAAATTATGCAAATACATGTACCGATTTATGTATATAGTGTGGGAAACGATACATATCATAAACTAGATT